>JAJKLI010000023.1:0-712457 GCA_023159215.1 Xylariaceae sp. AK1471
TATTTATTTTAAGTATAAATTAAAAATAATATATATAAGCTAATAATTTAAATTATAATTAAGTTTATTTATTTTTTAATATTTAACTAGTATAAAAAAAACTATTTTATTATAAATAACTAAATTAATAATAAATAAAACAATTTTTTTTAAGTAATAATATCTTTTAGCAGTATTATTTTTAAGTTCTTTTTTTTTGATAGTTTTTTAAAATATAAACAGCTTTAACAAGCTAATCTTTTATTTCCTAGATTTTTAACTGCTTATTTTAAGCTTTTTATATTAAAATCTTTTATTAGTACTTATTTATAGTTTTTTAATTTAAAGTTTATTTAAGTACGTTTTATAATTATATTAAGTTTTAATAATTAATTATATATATTATAAATATAAATAATATTAATACTGTTATTAATATTATTAATAACTATAATTAATATAAAATAACTAGTATAATTAATAAATAAAACGTAAAAATAATTTAATTGTTTATTAATATAAAAAACTATTTTAAGTAGTTTATTTTTCTGTTTAAAAAGCTAAAAAACATAAAAAAACAATTAAATTGTAACTGTTATATTTATATAAATTAATTTAAAGTTTTTAAATAATAATAATATTGTAATTTAATATAATTAAGTTTTTTAAAAACGATATTATTACTATATTTTTTAATTTACGTTTATTATACTGTATAATATATAATATTAAATCATTAAATATTTATATAAGGATTAGTAAAGTTTTATATTTATATTAAGTTAATATTATTATTTTTATTGTTTATTTTTATAGTTTTTTTATATATTAAATATAGATATTTTTTAAAAGAACTATTTACTTGCTTTTATAAAGGTTCGTTTTTTTACTATTATAGGTTTTTTTGTTTTTAACGTAATAGTTTATTTATTAAAAGTTAGTTTATTTAAATTAATTTAAATTAATATTATACGTTTTTATTTTTTAAAGTTATTTTTAGCTAAATTAATATAAAATGTTATATTTACTAATTTATTATTAAGGTATTTACTAGTAAGTAGTTTTTTAGTTTTACTTGTTATTTTTATTTTTAATTTTACTTGTTTTATTTTAAGTGTTTTAAATTTAAGGTGAAAAATAATGTTATTATATTTAAAAATTAATAAAGTTTATAGGATATTTAGTATAGTTAGTTTTATAGTTATTTTTATAATTAGTTTTTTAATTAGTTTTATAGTTAGTTTTATAGTTTTTATTATTAGTTTTATAGTTTATTTTATTATTATATTAAAAGTATTTATTATTAATATTAATAATAGTATAATAAGCGTTAAAATAACTATAATTAAAAACACTGTATTTATTATAAATATTAGATTTTTTATTAATATTATATATATTAAAGGGGTAGTTATTACAGCTGTAATTATAATTAATATAAAAATAACTAGAATATTAATTTTTAATTAATAAGTAGTTTTATTTTAAAAAGTTTAAATAACTTTTTAGCGTTTTTGTTTATAATATTTATAGTTAAAGTTTTAATAAATATATTAAAGTTTATAATTTATATATTTAAGTATAATATAAATAATACAAACAAGATATTTTCTTATATTATAAAAATTATTATAATAATTATAAGTATTGTAATTAACTATATATTAAGTAATAATATAACTATATTTTTAATAACGAAAACATTGTTTAATTTTATAATTTTGTTTATATTTTTTAATTAAGTATGTTTTATTTAACTATAAATAGTTTATATAAATAAACTTAATTATTAGTAAACTAATAGTTTTAATTATACTTTTTTTTATAAGCTAGTTTATATAAGCGATTTTATCGTACTAAATTAAGCTAATATTAAAAGTTTTTAATTAAATAATTATAACTAAAGTACGTTTTAAGTTAAATAAAATAATAAATATAATATAAATAATTATTTTATAAATAAATATTACTGTTTTAACTTTATTGTTTATATATTTAGTTTATTTTTTTATATAAGCTAGAAAAATTTTATCTTATAAAACGAATACTGTATAAAACTAAATATTCTTTAATTTTAAGAATATTACATTATATGTTTATATGTTTTTATATAGTTTTAAATTAGTAGCTGTAGTAATAATATTCTTTATTATTTTAACGTTTTTGTTTTTTTTAATAACATATTAAATAGTACTATTAATATAATTAATTAAAGCTTTAAAGTTATTAGCTATCTTATTTTATATTTAAATTTTAATTATTTTGTTAATTTTTTCTAAAAAGTTATATAATTTAATAATTATTTCTTTTTTTTTAAAGCTTTATAATAAATTTATAATAATTAGTACTATTAGTTAAAGTTTAAATCTATACAGTTTTAGTAGCTAGCAAATGTTCGATTTTTTTAGCAGCTACTTTTACTTAGTTATATACTTTAGTATTAAAAGTATAGTTTATATAGCTTATATTATTATTAAATAATATACTGTTAGTACCGGTAGTAGTAATAGCTGTAAAAGCTTTAATAAAGTTCTTTAATTACTTAGTTTATTATTTTTAAATGTGGTTAATTTTGTTTAAACGGGGTTTTTAAGCTTAAACTTCTAATTAAATAAGAATATTTTTAATAAAAGCTTTAATAAAGTAGTAAAAAAATAGTAGTTTACTGCTTAGTAGGTTAATATTACTGCTTTTTTAAGCCTGAAAGATTTTCTAAAAAAATTTAGCTTTTTTTACAAGTTAGTAAGTATATTGTTATGTTTTTAACGATTAAGCTTAAAAACAGCTAGTTAAGTTATAATAATAATAAAACTATCGCTATATTAAAAACTGTCTAGTATGCTTTTTTCTTTTATTAATACTTACGTTAATAATATAGCGGTTTAAAGCTAAAACCGTTTGATAGCAGTAATTAATAGGTTTTAAATAACATGAATTACAAGCTATAAAAGGCTTGTTTAGTAAAGTTATTTTAAAAATTTAGTTTTAACTTCTGTTATTATTATCTAGAAATATTATATAAATAATTATTTTCTAAGTAAGTATTATTATTTTAGTTTTATTATTTATATAATTAATTTATTTGTTTATATAACCTAAAAAAATTTTAGTTTATAAAATAAATACTATATAAAATTAAATATCTTTTAATTTAAAAAATATTATGCTAAATACTTATATATTTTTATGTAGCTTAAAAATAATAGTAGCTATATTTTATATTTTAACGTTTTCGATTTTTTTTAATAGTACGTTAAATAATATTATTAATATAGTTTAAAAAAGCTTTAAAATTATTAGTTATTTAACTTTAAATTTAAGTTTTAACCGCTTTATTATTATTTTTTAAAAGGTTATATAGCTTTATTATAACTTTTTTTTTAAAAATCTTATAAATATATTCTTAATAAATATTATTATTTATTAAAATTTAAGTATATATAATTTTAATAGTAATAAAAAGTTTAGCTTTAATTATTATTTTAATTTAATTATATATTTTTATAAAAAGTTAATTTATATTATTATTATATATTATATTTAATAATATAATATTAAATTATATACTATTAATACTTATAATAATAATAGTAGCTTTAAAAGTTTTAATAAGATTTTTTATTTATTTAAATTATTATTTTTAAATTTAGCTAATTTTATTTAAGTAGGTTTTTTAAGTTTAAACTTTTATTTAATTAAGATTTTTTTTTATAAACTTTTTAATAAAGTAGTAAAATAATAGTAATTTACTGCTTAATATACTAATACTTTTAAAGCAAGCTTAAAAAGCTTTATATAAAGCTTTAGCTTTTTTTATAAAATAGTAAGCATATATTATAATACTTTTAATAATCTACTTTAAAAACAGTTAATTAAAACGTGACAGTAAACTTATCGCAGCGTTAAAAGCTGTCTAGAATGCTTTTTTCCTCCATTAATACCCGCGTTAATAATACGCTGTTTTAAAGCCGAAAATATTTAATAACAATAGTTAATAAGTTTTAAGTAACATAAATTACAAGCTATAAAAAGCCTGTTTAATAAAGTTATTCTAAAAATTAAGTTCTAACTTTTGTTGTTGTTTTTTACTAACTATGTTTTATCCTCCACCTTATAATTTAGCTAATACAGTGTTTGTTTTATCCCCCTCGTGTGTGCTAAAAATGCAGTGCAAGTCCGGTTCACTGTTTTATGAAGTGCTTTAACCACATCTCCAGCTATATCTAACTAATACAGACCACTCCATCCAATACCGCCCACCGCCGCTATCGCTAGTAGGGGGGGGGGGGGGGGGGGGGGTCGCTGCGTCCCGGTGCCACCTCTGTGGCCGCAGTACTTAGCAAAGCAGGTCTTACAGGGGTAGGGTTATATGCTTAACCTTTAAAAGCAGCGATAAACAAAGGTGTTATTAAAATTAACTACATTGTTATTATTAAACATGTTTTATTAATTACTTTATAAAGAAATAATAAATAATAAACATTAATTAAAATTTAATTAATTAGTTGATAACTAAGTCTAGTTATGTTTTAACCCGTAAAAATTAATTAATCGATGAAAGCGCAACAAGCTCAGCTCTTTAATTCAGCCTCAGCTGCTCTTTGCGAGAAACAGCAGAATGCAGACACTTCTTCCTGCACGGCAAGATGCTCTCATACGCTCGTTTTGACCACCAGGTCAATGTAACGATACCGTTAACTTCAACACTTGAAAATCAAGCATGGTATATCACGGGCACGGAGAGGGCTGAATATATTGAGGCGTTAAGCTTCCCAGTAGTAAATGCGGCTATCTCATCCTGGGAAACCCCGTATGGGCGGGTCGGCTGACACAGCTCTACAGGATAGTGCGAATGGTCCAGATAACGTTGCATCTTGTCGGTACGGCACGCTTGTTGAGGATGAGATTCTCGACTGGGTAACCCAAAGCGGAGGCTATGTATCCCTGAAGAATCAGAACACGAGCGACGCATTACAAGGTGGGATTAGGCTTCTGGTCCTGGAACGCGAATTCTACCGACCACCTAGTTTCCATATTAAGAAGGAGACATACTTGGCCATTGAGAAGCAATTCGCTCTGCCGGAGGACACACTTCTCGCATTCTCCAGTGAAAGTGGCATGTCTACGCACACCTTGGACATTGACGAAGGGACCGGGACCTTGAAAAGGCTGAGCATGGTTGTCAAGGCCCATCAGAAATATCAAGTAGGCAGCTATGGACTTGCCTTCTCCTACGACTTTGCCACCGGCCTTTCCACCGGTATCCTCCACGGCACATGCATAACGCAGCATGGCCGCGACTACGAACTATGGAGCAAGCAGGCGGCCGCCGAGATCTTCGAGCACATCAAAGCCGCCCATCACTTCTGGACCCATCCACTCTTTCTTCCAACAACGCTCCTCCAACATCACTTGCTCAGGGCAGATTACTTCTGCACAGTCATCCTCCCTAATCGGCTCACGGACGTGCAGCGAAAGCTGGGCACAATGCGCGCAGGCCGTCTCTTTGGTAAACAAATTGTAACTCGAGATATTGCTACAGAATTGCCAGTTAAGCAAGCGAAGGTCAGTCTGAAAGAGCTGACAATTGCGATGAGCAGTTTGACGTTCGATGCCATCTGGTTCTGTAGCGTATCCGACTGGCAGTGCTCGTGCCTAAACCTTCTCCGGGAGATCCTCACCGAAATAGAGAGTCTGAATAGAGGTTTGAAGGAGACAAGATTGATGCGCGCGAGGATCCAGTACTTAAATTCACTAGCAGAGAGTATAAAAAGGAACAACAATGGGATAAAGGAGACTAGTCAAGCAGAGATGAGCGTCGTAAGTCCCCCTTCCAAAAAGATGAAATAAAATAACTTATGGGTTACTGATCTGGCAATAGCTTTATAGCATCATCTCCCAAGTCGACAATCGCCTCAACGCTAAAATGGCCGCCGCAGCTAGCCGCGACAGCGCTGCAATGAAGACGCTCGCGTTCCTGACCACGCTTTTCCTGCCGGGCACGTTCATAGCAACCATCTTCAGTTCTGGCTTATTCGACTGGCAGAGCAGCGGAATGGTCGTGTCGAAACTATTCTGGGTGTATTGGGCGCTGGCAGTACCACTTACGATAATCGTGGCAGTGGGGTGGCGGTTGTGGTGGAGTTTTGAGAAGAAGCGTTTTGATGAAGATATTAATGCCGAGATCAAGGCAATTGACGGTAACGGTAACGGTGAGATCAAGGGCGGGGCGTCTAAGGCGCCCTAGGTGCAACAGTTGAAACTGTCCCCTTTGGCCACTCAACCGGGGACCTCTTCCCGCCTATATATAGCTACTTTAATAGCTCCTTAATTGGCCTGCTCATCGTGGTCCGAGTCATCTATTTTCCGATTACACTGCGTCTAATAAAGAGTTGTATTAAGTAACGCTTAACCTATCTTATATCAAGGGCACGTTCGATAGATTCGAGCCTAATTTTACTATAAATCTAGCAAAACCTTTAAACTAGTAAATTTTCCTCTTTCGTTCCTTGGTACTCACCTAGTCACATACCAAAGCTAGGACGGAACTTAAGATCAAGATAACCGTTGGAGGGAAATATGCCGCCTAGAAACTCGCATGTTTTTCTAATAGCGTGGTAAGGATCGACGACAGAGCAGCAATGCTGGCCATACTTCTCAGAGTTGCTTGCCTGTGAGGGTCGGACGTGTATTATGAATAGTTTCATATAAGAAACTGGTTGAATAACTACAATACAAGATTTCAAATGGTAAGAGTTTGAATAACTATTATAAAGCGATTGAAGATCCATATTCGGGTTTCCTATTTACAACAGGTATAGTTTGCGATATGGACCTTATGTATTAGCATTGTCTGACACTTTGTGTTTGAGCCACTCGTTCCAGAGGGATTACTTACTTGGTGCTGACAATACTCTAAATGTATAAGCTTGTGATCTAAAGGTGAGACATGGGGAGTTCTGAGTGCTAACTAGTAGTAGAAAATGTGTTGAATAGCAAGCTTTCGATCAGTTGCAACCAAGGCACCGCTCTTGCTTCTCTTTGTCCTCGGCCCAGTTGATGAAGTCTGATCTGCGATGCGTTTTATCAGCGATGTGCCCTATAACATGACCGGGAACGTCTTCGTACCAATAAAGGCATACACTACGGCCGATACTAGTATACACCATTGCCGCAGCAAGATTCCCAAGGCCAGTACCATAGTCGAGAGAACTCCGAGGAGCTGTGGCGAATAACACAGTATAACCAAAGATGAGAAATCTGTCTTTTGATTTAGTATCCGGACTAGCTGTTGAAATCTCTAGAAGTTGCTGGTTTGCGATTAAACCTACAATAAGCTAATAAATATAGTTTTGTATCGGTCTATCGATATGTCCGATATTATGATGGTGAATGGCACCAGATGAGCGACTAGAAACACAAGTATACATTATGAATGATAGAAGCCTTGGCCTAGCAGAAGCCCAGTGCACTTGGTGAAGGATTGTTTCCTTTCGGCTTTTTGAAGGTAGTTCTCTAGATTCCTGATCAGGCCCACCACCTCAATGGATTGTAATCGTGTGGTAATGTACGCCATGCTACGTCATTTTAAATCGTGCGAACAGTGCAGCAGCCCCAGTAAAACGTAACAACCAGGCTGCCACAGGGTTATTGGCAACTTCATGGACTAGCGAGTCTATTTCTTCCTGGGTGGCCTATTGAGGGAGATACTCATGACTCTGTAAATCATCCATTTGCGCCAATGGAGTCCAGTGGGAGTTGAGTATTCATCGGAGGGGGGATGAGATTTCATGGCAAAGTAATGCTGGCCATCTAGTGATATAGATAGTGTGATAATACAAATGGTTGGCAGGACTTCTTCATTTGCTGTAAGGGATGCGTTTGTTTGGGTAGAGATCAGCAACGGATAGTATAGTCATATATGCTACAGCATACTGCGACTTTCAGCCCCTTCTTACTTCCTGCCTAATCCTCTATTCTCTGTCGACACAATGCTCGACCTTCAGAATTATAGCCACTTATCGTGTTATTGAGCGTGAGGTTGCCCTCAATGTTCCCCCGAACTTCACCTCTCCGTTCAAAACTTTCACTGTATCTCTATAGGCAAGGCGACTCGGAAATCGACAAAGTTAGAGCTCTTAAGAGTTGGGCAAACTGGAGATATCCGCACAAGATCGAGGTGGAAAAGCCCATGCTGAACGGGTGATATGATGAAGTGATAGACTTCGTCATGGAGCCATGGTTCAAAGCCATCAGAAAGGGCAAGTGGGTGACGCTTGATAACGCGAGCCACGGGTTAACCTGGGGGAGCGATCCCGTTTTATATAGCACTACGGCGGCTGTCTGTCGTGAGTCATTCATGAGTCATGACAGACTCGGTTCGGATCATGTCAAGCGTATATAGCGTAGCACCAATGGGGGTTACTACGGCTAACCTTCCACCCTCTCTGACAGACCAGCAAGAAAATGAAGCGTCCGAAGATCGGTGTGACGCACGGAGGGCTACCGTTACCACTTAAGAACGGGATAATGTTTCGACCTTTGCCTTCAGGTGCTCTGTCAGTGGTAATGACTTGATGCCCCGTGGGACCCGGATATGTACTTTAACACACAAATATATACTTATTCTTATCGTGCAAGCCTCTGCTAAAGCAAAGCAGCGATGGGCCTGTTCATCCATGCGTTCGCAATGGCCCATGGTGAAGTCTTCAAAGAGCACTCGCAGACCACGCGTCAGCCCGACTAGTATGATATGTATAAAGCTTTCCAACGACTGCTTAGATGACTGCGCTAGTATACACCCATCTTCTAATTCAGTCCGCTACGGTCTACAATGTCACCCAATATATTTATCTAGGGGCTGATGTGCCGCAAGAATGAGAAAATTGCGACGGAAACCACGATTGTATAACTATAACGTAATTATATGACAATCACCGCGGTTACTTCCTACCAGTCAGGCCGACTGATTTATTTACAAAATCGTAGACCACATAGTTGCTGTAAAAGAATGGCTGTCCGAGGATGCAATTACTACTGCCCTTCCTACCCTGTAGCCGCGAACCACAGAGGCCATGGCTTGGGGTGTTCGGGAAATAAGTGTCTGCTGCGGCCACCGTGTACTTCGTTCCTCCAATGGTGACGGAAAAGTTAGGCACTGTGGCGTTGTCGGCGCAAGGGAACGTCCACCTCTCACCACCATCTACGGCGGTCGCGGTCCTGACCTGACTCCAGAAGCCATAGGCAATAGATGGCGGGACAAGGATATCAGTAGTGCCCGTGTCTAAAACACATTCCAGCGATGTATCGTTGGCGGGAATATTAAAGCTAGTTACCCTCAGATACCACTGGCTTGACGAGTAGGTATCCGTATTGGTAGCTAGCGGGCCTTGCTCATGAGCAGTGTCGTGGTATCCAAAGGCGAAGGTAGCCGAGCCGGTTAGTGGCATGTTGACTGCAAAGACCTGCTGCTTATACAGAGGCATGGCATTTGCTACCCAGGTAGCGTTGCCGCCGAACTGAGTCAAACTTTTATCAAGCCCCAATATACCGTCATAGTTATCGTAGGCATCGTCCCACCAAGTTGCAACTCCGTAAGCTTGGTTAAGGAGGGTTAAGCCTCCTGCAGTAACCTTGCCGCTGGTAACTGTCCCGTTGACCCTTCCACTGCCGTATGAGGTAGAAAACTGCGAGCCTGCTACACTTGATCCATTCTTGATCCATCTAATAGTTTGTCAGATCCAGCTTAGAGCCCACACGATGAGGCTGGTTACACTTACAGGGCAGCAGAGCCTGTGTCATACAAAACGGTGTAGTTGACGCCGTCGATCTGGATGGGCCCAAAGTATTCCCCTGATCTTGGGGTAGCAATAACAGAAGCGGTCACAGTAGGCGTGGCACGCTGGATGACACGATCCGGTCGGGCAACCCCAATGTCTGCGAGAGGTGTGGCCGAGATGGCCAGCAAAAGTGAAGCCAGAAAGGCGAGAACTGTAGGTGGAAACATTGCTTTGATATGGTATTCCGGTGTGACTCCTTGATCGAAGATGTACTGTTAATGGGAAATAGTAATGCTGGCTAGGTCAAGAGCCGAAAGTGAGCGAGAAACTCAATATCTATACTTCGTGATTGTTCTGTATAACACCATACCTCCTCTATGCAACTTCTAAGCTCCCCCTCCCTCTTGGCGGCATGAACAAGATAGTGCCAGTAGCGGTGGGTGTTTGTGGCAAACACCACCGAGATTCAACATATTCAGCTCATGTAAGTCGGCTGGGAAGCGCGTTGAGGCGTTTGAAAGCACCCAATGGATGACAGGCGATGCATAGATGCTCCCGCATAGCGTGCTCATCGTTGAGGGTATAACTAGCCGCACCGGAGACGGCACAGCACGATGCATGAAGGAGGTAAGTACTATGCAATCTCGAACCGGGCAAAGAAACTGCGGCCATTAATTTGTTATCAAAAAGCTTTCAATCGATGGTCTAGGACTTGTTGAGAATTCTAGTGAGTGATTAGTATACGATGATGGCAGAATAGATGCAGTAACATAGTGATCAGTCCGTATCTCGATGGTCTGATTTACCTGGTAGGGGTTTACGGAGATGAAGGAAAAAGAAGTACTATGTAGCCCGTACCTGTTGAGTTATGGCGCCGCCTATTCCCGTCGTGCCTTTCAGTGCTACCATGAGGCGGTCGAGCCAAGACTTGTGGTCCCATCGCGGAGATGCCGGACAAGAGAAAGCGGCGGAAGAAGCTGATCTTCAGTCGGGTTCAGATGTTCTAGCCCTTTGCAGACTATGTTAATCAACCGCCTCCCGGATATAAACACCGAAATAGGTGGGCTGCAACTGCTGGAGCAACTAACTGACCCTGTGCAATAATTCCATCTCCAGTCTACCTGTTGCCGCCTTAGCCTTCTTACCCAAGTGCACGAGATGAGTTACCATCACATATTCATATCCATGTGCGGGTTCTGCGGCAGATCAACACCTAAGAGCCGGCGAGCAAATCTATACGGCTATGTCGAGATGGGCTATCAACATCCCCCGTTCTCGTCTTAAGCGACAAGTTTGGTTGGACTGGCCAGAGCTATGGCGCAGTCCTTCACCGCCGCCTCGGCAGCAAATTTTTTTGGTTAAAACCTAAATAGACTGCCTCAGCCAGGGAAGGGGCCCCATAACCATCGCGACCCAATATAGAGATGACTGGTGTGCTGCCTACCTCCCTGTTGCGCAGCCTCTCCCAAGGGCCTATCATTCATATCACTTATCTTGCAAATGAGATTCTTCATCATCATCATAACTCGTGATTGTTCATACAGCTGAGGCTCGGGAAAATTTAATCATCAAGATTGAGGTACAATAATTATGACTCCTTCAACACAACTCACATAGACACGATGAAGAGGGGGTATTGATCCGACGCCGTACAAATGCACTCTAATACTTTGAAGATCCCATTGTTGGGCCGCATAGCCCCCTGCTCCCCACAACGCCATTATGCAATAGGGAGAATTGACGAGGAGACTTCCTGTCACTTCTTTCGTCTTGGTGTTTAGTCTCATGGTCGGTTGAATCCCTGCTTCGCCTAGCGCAAGTTAGTAGCCGAAGTAGGGGACATCTGGGCGATTGAATATGTCACTCACCTTCATTTGCTCGATCCTTGCCTTGAGCTGACTCGTCACCTCTGCTGCCCTCTTCCAGCTTTCCACACCATTACTAGCAGACGCTGTCATGCCTGAACCTGCGGCAGCCCCGTGTGTAGTCTCGTCCGCAGTTGCATTCCTGAACCCGCGCGCAGGACTACCCCGCCCACTCGAGCCACTGGCGTACCGCACGTCTGGGCTGAGTTTGCTCCTGGGGTAGTTATGTGGTACATCGCCATTCTCTTTTTCTTCCGATAGCGTGCTCGTGAAGCTCATCCTGTTCGATCGTGCGCCACCACTGTTTGAACCATCTCGATAAATGCCCATATCGTCGGCCGTCGGACTGGTAACGACGGGACTTCCCACGCCGCCGGACACGCCTAGCCCCTCAGCCCTACTAAGCGCACGCTTAAGACGTTCCAGTTCCCGCCGAAGTCTTTCATTGACCTGCTCAGCTGCTTCGGCGTCACTACGTGCACGGACAAGTTGCGTTTCCTTCGCCTTGATACTAAGAACGTCTCGGGTGTGATCCTCAATGAGCCCAGCATTCTGATTCTTCAACTCTTGTACTTCAGATGAAAGCTTGCCCCTCTCTTGGCGTAGGTCATCTACCTGTCTCGTAAGCCGCTCATTGGCCGCTCGAAGCTCGTCGAGCTCGGCTCTTTCCATGGTGGTGAGTCCACTCGAGAACGGGGCCGAGGGCTCTGCGGAAGTAGGGGCCGGGGTCGCAGTTGGCTTGGCCAACGATCGAGCTGCTAGGCCGCCACGGCCTAGCCCGATGCGTGGCTTGGGCGGAGGTGAAACAGATATGGGTTCCTCGTCTTCTACTGGCGGCGGTGGTGGTGCTGCAGCTCTTCGTGGGGACCCCACGGCTGGAGGGGCAATACGTCGTTGTGGCGCTTTCAGACCAGACAGACCTGCCGGTTTGGGCATTCCCATTTTACTAGTTCCAACGGCTCTGGAGGTTGGCTGAGGTGCAAGGGGCGTCGAATCCGCAGCTGGTGCACTTGTGGTGTGAGCCACCTTCTTAACAGTGCCTGGGCCTTTCTTGAGCCCGCCTCCGACAGGTTTCTTGGGCCCTCCAGCTGGGGCTCTCCCTGCTGGAGCAGGTGCGGGTTTGGGTTTAGGCTTATCCTTGGCCTTGACCTCGGCCTTTTCGAAAAATTCTTTGATCTTCGTTTTTCGGATATCGTCCAACCCTTCAATATGGGGGTTCATGGCACGCTCTCCGAGAATCTTCATCACAGTTCCTAGCACCTCAGCGCCACCAGAACGAAGACCCTCGCTGGATTCCGAGAGCAGCTTTTTGGCAGCTTCGACGATGCTGTTCACTTCCTGTTTGCTGGGAACCTCTCGAGTCGTTCGTAGACAGCGTACTAAAAACCTCATTGTGCCTTCTTTGACTTGGGGGTTTTTATGGTTCAAAAAAGATAATATATCCTCCAAGCAATCTGTGAGGCTCGTGGCTAGAAACACTTGGTCTAGTGCGGCGCCTAGAGCATCGGCGACCGTTTGCTTCTTCTCCTTTAAGCGCTCCATTATAGGACCTAGGACGACGGACCTGTATTTCGAATAGCTCTTCCGTAAGCCCTTGGCTAACACCTCGATACACTGGGCGGCCTGGGTAACAACAGCAATATTGGCATCCTTCATACTCTTGGCCAAACCCCGGTTGATCTCGCCGAAGTCGGCATCTTTGATTCTCGGAACGTTCAGGGCGGCGAAGAGACCCTCCAGCGCTTCCTTGCGATCTTTCCATTTGGACGAAGCGAGATTGTCATGAAAGTCAGCTGGAACCTTGGATAGCACATCCTGGGGTTCTGCCAGATCAAAAACGTCCATCTCGCCGGGCTCTTCAGCACCATCGTCGTCGTCGTATGCGTCGTCGCCCTCGGCGCCGGGTGGCGGGGCCCGAGCCATGGCCTCTTGCTGAGACCGTAGTAGACGCTCCTGCTTTGGGGCTGGCTCGACCTTGATCTTTTCGAACTGGGCCTCGAGATCCGTCTGTTGTGTCGGCTTCAGATCGCCCCAAAACATGGGCTTCATGGCGTCCCGAAGCCAGCGGTAAAACTCGACAGCCAGGTTGGTCGCCTCGGCTCGGACATTCTTGTCGGCATGGCCAAAGGCCTTGGGGAGGATCTTGAGCACAGGTTTGGGATCGACAACCTTGCAGCCGTAGTTATGGAAGATGGTGGTCAGAGCAGCAAGAGCGGCGGCGATGACTTTGGGTTGCTTTGCGGATAGGGCAGGCAGTATGTCTTCGACGACTGGAGCAGCAACATCGATCTCAATTAGCAGCAAGAGGGCTTCAATGGAGGAGGCCTTGGTAGCTGGGCGTGTAGAAATGAGACCCTTTTCAACTATGGGTGTGATGACTTGACCACGCGAGCGTACACAGTTTTCGCGTCCACCAAACTTGAGGAATGCGCAGTAGGCGGCAATGCCGTCAGACTGGGCAGCAACATTGGAATCGGCAACAGCGCTCTTCCATAGACTAGGGTCCTGGTTGAAGGGACGAAAAGCGGGATCATGTTCGTCTGGAGTAATTTCGAATTGTTTGGCGGCATCTTCATAGGCTTGTTTGCGAACTTTCCAGATCTGGAGCGCCAGGGGTGAATAAGTAAGTTGTTAGGTAGTAACTAAGACTAGGACAACAACAACAATGACGACAATGATAGGAAGAGGAAAAAAAGTATGCGCACCTTGTGTACCCATCGATCTGTCAATGGTAGAGAGCTGTAATCTGGCTCTCCATCGGCCATGGCGGCAGACTGGGTACTAGTACTCTCTGGATCGGAGAGCAGTGAGAGTTGGTCGTCGTGATCGGGTTTAGAGGGTGTTGGTGTAGGTGTAGGGGCGTAGCAGACACGGGGATCGAAATCGGACTCGGAGGGCTCGTTCTCCTTGCGCTTTCTGCGTTTTGGTGATAGAGTTGAAGCTACTTTCTGGATTAGCTTGGGCAGGAAGGGTGTTTTGGGGCGTTGGCGGGGCATTTCTTCTTGGATGTTGGGGGGGCAGCTGTGGTGCCCATGTGCTGCAAGAACATTTGTAGGACACACACAGTGCCAGTGTATATGTGTATATGTGTAGAGGTTAGGTAGGTAGTATGTGTATGCACATGTGCACGTGCGTGCATATGGCAATGAGCATCTGTTCTGACAAGAGGCAGACAAATTCAAGGAAGTTTGCAGGTGATGCGAATGCGAATGCAAAAAAGCCTTGGGGAGGGGAGGAAGGGGAGGGGAGAAGTGAGAAGTGCGAAGTGAACATGGACAGACGCACCTTACAGGCAACACGCACAGCTTTGTCAAACAAGCTTCTTAGCTCTTGAGTCAAAATGTTTGCTGCTATGCCGATGGTCTGTTTAGTGTTTTTGTGTTCAAGGACAACGGTCGGCGATGATAGGAGGGAAGGTAATAGGACTTTGGCTCGCGTGTTTCCGACTCTCAGTCGCCTTTAATTCCGTCAACGTACAGTACAATTGAACGCAAAACAATGAAGGGGACTAACCTGATGAGCAAGTTAATCAAGAGAGTGTTGCAACGTTGTGTAAAATTGAACTTCAAACAAGTGTAAGTGTACGTGTACGTGTAGGTATGCAAGAGGTTTAGACTAGACGTGGTGTTGACAGAGCAAGATGCAGATTGGATAAGACGGCAGCTCATGATAACAATACTATCTATATCCACTACCCATTCTAAACCCTGCAAGATCGGGTACACATCATGGACAGGCAATTGCTGCAATTTGCCGTGTCACTCTCTTGCGGCCTGTGGGGTTCTTGTTTAGGTGCCGGTACTGGAGGGGGGAAGAGGGGTGTTAGCCAGTTTGGTCGGGGGGCAACCGACAGTCCCCATTGGTCCCTGATAGTCTTCCTCTCTACCATGTACCTTGGTTTCTAGTAGACGGTACATTGCTTAAGCTGCCTTTATAACCACCTTGCAATGTACCTGGCAGTGAACTTAAAAGTCTAGGTACATAGATACCTACCAGCCAACATTGAAAAGGGTATCGTACATATCCTACCACATGTATGTACCTAATGAACGTGTAGTGGTGTACTCGAATGGTTGATATTTAGCATGAACGCAATCCAAACACCACCCTTCTCCTATCTTGTATGCGAATCAAACAGAGAAGTCAAGCCAACTTTTCACTTACTTGAATATCTAGCTATTGCTAGAGGAGACATTTTGTCTTTGTCCAAGAAGCTCCAAATTGTTGTAATAACTGACTGGCTGAATGATTTGGTGGGAGGTGGATAGAAAAACAAACTCTTGATATTTATTTGATCAGGCCAACCCTCACGAACATAGACCCCCCATCTTCGCGCCGGGTTACCATACCGCAAGCGACACAACGAGGTACTAGATAGTGCCATCTGCTTCTTCATACCGACGCTGACTACAACTACTGCCAACAATCCCCTTGACAGCTCGTTAGCTGCATCCAATTGCCGACTTCCTCATCCTTACCATCCTCCCCTGTCATTCGTCTTGAGTCCATCGATTCGATAGCCTGCATTAGACCTTTTGTCTTTGTTCTTTGCCATTATCACAAAGTTCTGACTAGGGGTCAGCCGACAACTTACCCACAAGAGCTATATGTTAACCTAGCCTGTGCCCTGTTGTGCAGACCTCCCCTGGTTTTAGCAAGCTTGTGAGCGCGCATGTCTATGAACAGTGCTGCTGCATCCTGTCTAAAATGACCCAAATATTAACTTCGCGGCAAGCTGAGGAGCTGTATGGCCAATTCCATTCTCCTACTATAATTATGATAGAGCGAAAAAAAAAGCTGACAAGGTGAAATGACAGGCACAAGGCCATCATTGCCTACTTGGTCTCTAACAATCTACCCGATACTGCTACTGCGTTAAGAAAAGAGCTGGACCTCGGCGACACATTTGATGACACCACAGCAAAGAAGTACGAAGGCCTTCTCGAGAAGAAATGGACGAGCGTTGTTAGACTGCAGAAAAAGGTACCTATAGTCTGGCCGTATCTGTGAGAGTTGCGCTGGGCCCTTGGCTAACCCGTCTTGTTTCACCGATTAGATTATGGATCTCGAATCCAGAAATTCAACATTGCAATCCGAGCTAGACAGTGCCACGCCGACTTCTCTATCCCGCCGGAACCAAGACCCCACGAGCTGGCTTCCGAGATCGCCTGCCCGCCATACTCTACAATCCCACCGAGAGCCTATCACCTGCGTGGCTTTTCACCCAGTGTTTTCCTCTCTTGCTTCCGGCTCTGAAGATTATACCATTAAGATCTGGGACTGGGAGCTGGGCGAGTTGGAGCGAACTATTAAAGGCCACACCAAGGCTGTCTTGGATGTTGATTTTGGTGGTCCTAGAGGCGGCACCCTTCTGGCCTCTTGCTCAAGCGACTTGACGATTAAGCTATGGGATCCTTCCGATGAGTACAAAAATATCCGGACTCTGCCGGGCCATGACCATAGCGTTAGTGCCGTTCGCTTCATCCCGTCAGGTGCTGCCGGCGCCCCAAGCTCTGGAAATTTGCTCGTGTCTGCATCGAGGGACAAGACGTTGCGCATCTGGGACGTGTCCACTGGGTACTGCGTCAAGACCATTCGTGGCCACGCCGATTGGGTCAGAGATGTATGCCCGTCGCCTGATGGACGCTATTTATTATCGGCTGGAAATGACCAGACAGCCCGGCTCTGGGATGTGTCCCTTGCGAACCCTGAAAGCAAGCTCACGCT
This sequence comes from Xylariaceae sp. AK1471, assembly GCA_023159215.1. Lineage (NCBI taxonomy): Eukaryota > Fungi > Ascomycota > Sordariomycetes > Xylariales > Xylariaceae > Xylariaceae sp. AK1471. The sequence continues at coordinate 17,351 of JAJKLI010000023.1, forward strand.
GGTCGGCCATGAACACACGGTTGAATGCTGTACGCTCGCCCCTGCGTCGGCTTATCAATATCTCGCGCCCCTTGCCGGCCTGAAAAAACCACCACCTGTGTCAAGTGCTGCTGAGTTCATGGCCACTGGATCTCGGGATAAGTCGATACGTATATGGGATGCTAGGGGAAACTGTATCAAGATCCTAAATGGGCACGACAATTGGGTACGCGCTTTGGTCTTTCATCCGGGCGGCAAATACCTCCTGAGCGTCGCTGATGACAAAACACTGCGATGCTGGGATCTGACCCAGGAAGGGAAATGTGTCAAGGTACTGGCCGACGTCCATGGCCATTTTGTCTCATGCTTGCGTTGGGCTCCGGGCATTATACGTGAGCCAGCTACCAACGGCAAAACTGACGGCTCCAATGGCACCGTAAATGGCATCTCTAAATCAGGCTCCTCTGATGTACAGATCAGGTGCGTGATTGCAACAGGGAGTGTTGATCTAAACGTGCGAGTATTTGCGAATTGAAGAAACACCTGTCACATCTGTTAAAACTTCTTTGTCACCCCCGATTTTCCTGCCATCGCCGACTTCTACCTATACCAAAGAAGAGCAAGAGTGCGGCCAAGCATTTACTTCTAGGCTTGAGGTCTAGGAAGCACGTTGCTTTCGGAGATCATATGCGTTTTATGCGCAGGACTGGGACACCTGTTGTGAGTAGTTGAACAACAAGATCCCAAGTACCATATTGAAGTCAAGGTGGAGGGCCAAGACGGTGTATCAATCGGAAAAAGGATATTTACGGTCATGCTACCTGTTTAAAAGGTGTTTAAAAGGTTGCCATCATCTTCCATGGTGAGCTTTCATGATACGATAGAGACTAACTGTGGACCACAGGAGTGATATCGCGAGAGATAATAGATACCCCTTCATTGCTTGTTGGCGTTGTTTCAATTCATATGACTTTGTATCTTCAATTCAGTCCATTGAACTCAGCTTTGTCTCTTTTGTGTCCGGCTTATCGTTCCAGCTAAAATGATATGCAGCCCAACTAGTATGGTGGTTTATCGTGATTTCACCCAGACAGAAGATTATATGTTTGTGAAGCTTTGGTGTTGTATATGCAGGGTTAGGGTAATTATGCCGTGGACTTAACTACGTAAAAGTACCCGTTCGCAGAACAGATTGGCCCTCTCCGGCAACTCTTTCACAAGCTAAGGTACGTCTTCATGGGTCCAATATGTCAACTGCACTCTGAGTAGTATTTAACAAGGTAACTAATTGTTACGTTACATTCTATGCTTTCTCATTGAGTCTTAGGGTGAAGAGGATCTTCGTTGAGGGGGGGGCTAAGGTGGGGGGTTTGCTATATCAATACTTGACATATGGAGGAGTTTGTAAAGCATATCCTGCTAATCTGCCTAGTTTATCTAGCCGACTGTTTATTGGTCTTCACTATACATTGATAGATACATGCATAAAGTAGATCGGCATGATGTATAAGGGCGTTTTACTACTTTTACTTGAAGTTGTTGTTGCCTCTTTTCAACTGCTCCCTCCCATCGACCTCGCAGCCCACAATGAGACCGCACAGGGCTTTTCGCTCGACGGCATCTCAACGACTATATACATTACCGACAGCCTGGCTTCACACCGTGACTCTGGCGGTCTCACCCTGATTCCTCCAACGGGCCTGGAGTTCGCACGGACGTTTATCGACGACTTAAACGAGGTATCCGGAAAACAGTGGGCAGTTAAAGTTGTTGACGTGCCGCCGACCAATGCTACGGGGATCATTCTAGAAGACTTTCCTGGCGATCTAGCCTCACTTTCCTACGAGAATGGAGAGCCCACGGAAGAAGCATATGTGTTGGAGATTGGAGGCGGGCGTGCCGTCATCCGCGGGTCCGGGGCACGGGGAATGTGGTGGGGAACCCGGACGCTGCTCCAGCAGTTGATACTGTCGAATTGGACTACGTTGCCAGCGTTTCGCGTCACGGATGCTCCTGCCTACGCCACCCGCGGCTTCATGCTCGACGCCGGAAGGAAATGGTACGCCCCGTCTTTCCTGAAGGAGCTCTGCACCTACGCGTCCTTCTTCAAGATGTCCGAGTTTCACTATCACACGAGCGACAATTACCCCCTGAACCGTGGTCATAACGACACGTGGAACAAGGTGTATTCACAGTTCTCTCTGCGCCCGGAAAGTGAGGATTTGCAGGGGCTCATACAGCGCCGGAATGAAACCCTGACACGCGCGGACTTTGAAGACCTCCAACAACACTGTGCCGCCAGGGGAATCACGATAGTGCCAGAGATCGAGGCACCCGGGCATTGCCTTACAATTACCAAATGGAAGCCGGAGCTAGCCCTCCCTAAGAAGGATCTTCTGAACCTCACACACCCCGACAGCATTCCCACGGTGAAGAAGATCTGGGAAGAGTTCCTCCCTTGGTTTCAGACCAAGGAGGTGCACATAGGTGCCGACGAGTACGACTCAACACTTGCTGACGACTATATATCCTTCGTAAACGAGATGTCGACATTCATCAATGAGACGGCAGGAAAGAGAATTCGGATATGGGGAACTGATGAGCCCTCTCAGAACCTCACAATTCGTGATGAAGTCATCATCCAACACTGGCAGTACGGTCAATCAGATCCGGTGCAGCTCCAGGCCGACGGCTACGACATCATCAATACGGAGGACTGGTGGGCTTACATGAGTCTAAAAAATGACCATATGCCTATCCTTCCAGCACCTTATGCTCAATTTTTCAACGAAACACGCGTTTTGAATTTCGCGGGTCGCGACGGGTGGCAGTGGGAGCCAGCACTGTTCAACCCAGTCAACCTGACAAAGCAGCTACCCGCGGCTGCCAAGGAGAATAAAGGCGCAATCCTAGCTGCATGGAATGACAACGGGCCAGATGCCTCAACCCAGCTCGAGGCATACTACGCCATACGCCGAGGTATCCCGCTCGTGGCCGCCAGAGCTTGGAGTGGTAGCCGGGGTCCCGCCGTCGAAGAGGGAACGGCCGAGGCATCCATCACCTTCCTATCGTCCCAGGCGCCGGGGCAAAATCTTGACAGGCAACTGCTAACCGCCCAGCCCAACCAGGCAGGGGAGCTTATATCGTGGGCACGTGGGAAAGCAACTGATGGTGATGTGGTACGGATTGGATACGGCAGCAAGGGGATGAACTACACCTTGTCCCTTGCCGTAACGGGACCATTCACATTATCCTCGGCGGATGTGACCCTGACGCTGTCTGCTACCGATACCCTTACCTTCATCTCGGATGGCTACGAATATCCCCTACGATCGGTGTCCGAGGAGGACGGGTTTGACAGTGGACTTCCAGGACGTATCTGGGCCAATGCGACATCTGTGAGTACTATCAAGAAGCCCTGTTCGATGTCGGAAAAGCACTGACTCTCAAATTTTCTTGAAGTCGTCACACGAACAGGTGACGGTTTCGGCACCAGCGAATATTACCATAACAGGTGATATGATAGGAGGCAGTCGTGCGTATATAAATGGGGTGTTTGCGGGCCGGTTCGAGGTCTTCGTATTTGGAGGGAAGAACACGGTCTTTAGCTGGAGCCAAATGGCCTTTGTCGCTCCGCTGGACAGCCTGGAAGGTGGCATCCAGAGACTGGTGTTGAAGGATGGTGTACAGCCGCCGAATAAGGGCACCCCTGCACCCGGAGGGCCGGCGACGGGCGGTGCAACTTCGACCAACACGGCCATGACAAAAGTACTATTGTGTCTCTGGGCCGGGCTGTATAGCGTGTCTCTGTTTTCATGATCAAGAACATTCGGTCTAAACTTTGGTAGGACTTTGCTGTATCGGTAAACAGCCGGGCTACAGTTTATGCAATTCGTGAGGTCAAACGAACGTCTAATTACTCTTGACAGTAACGGCGATATATACATATACATATATAAATATACATGATACTGCCTCACAAGAGACAATGTATGAGCAGAGCCTGTCTGTTAGCCTGTTTGTTAGCCATAGCCATTGGTGATGGTGTATCTATGAGCAACCTTAAGGAATTTGCGAGAAGGTGGATTGTATTTCTCAGGTAATAAGGGCTTTCCACATGCATAATTATTGCTGGGCTCGCTTCTAAAACACTCCAGCTGCAATGATGTTGTTGACCTGCTTGTGAATCGACCGAGTCTTCTCTACCTAGCTTTGTTCAATAAACTCGATAGCAGACTGTACCCCTCTATGGTTACCCTACAGACTACCTATTAGAGGTAATACCTAATCATTGTATGTCCCGCTTATCATAGTAGCGGCGCATGTGGGCGCCACATGGCCTGCCAAGAACAAGAGCGGTCTACTAGTACCTATGGGAGCAACAACTTTTGTACATGTCTATCAGCAATAACACCAGTTGACCCCCCACTGCTCCCAGCCCAGCCTGTTGAATTGTGCTTGACTTTGAGAAAGCTTCTTTAAAGTACTACCTGCCAAGGTACTTACTTAAAAACAACTGTCTGTCCTCGAACATTGATTTACTACATACAAGTTCCCTATATACCAGACTCCATTTGCCTTTTCCAGGTATGTATGTAGGTGGTGCATTCTTCCAAGGGCTGTTTCATTGTTAGAGAGATACCTAAATAGGCGACGATCCACGACATAATCCAATAAGCCCCCTTCGCTCGCTGCCCGACTACATGCTGGTCGACATCATCCACATAACACAGCTCTTTCTCTCTCAAAACCTGACCTACGATCCTCTTGCTTTTGTTAGCCTGCCTCCCGACCTGAAGAAGCGAACCTGACTATCGACATTATAATTCTCGGGCCGGCTCGAGTCGTCCGGTCCGAAACATCGCCTTGAGAACTAGAAATCTCAAAACAGCAAGCCACTACTAGAGTGTGACGGGGACAGCAAGACTGCACACACACATATACATACATACATACATACATACACATCATACCAATACAACTTGTCGGCTTTGGCTTCATCCTCCCCCGCACACGCTACACGACAACCTCCCTCTCTCGTAACGCTAAACCAACCGACTCACCTCCTATAGATACGACGAGTGAACGGGACACGAGCCCCTCGTATGCCGCCGTCTATACGTCGCGTCTCTTCTGATCCACCCTTCAATCTCCCCGCCTACCCCGGGTCCGCCGTCGCATCGCCTAGCCGGTGCACCGGCCCGTCTCGAGCAGCATCATGTTCTGGAGATTTGGCGGCTACGCCAACATCTCCACCATCGATACCATCCTTGACAAACCCGATTTCCAACTCGACGATTTGTTGGACGAGAGCGACTTGATCCAAGAACTGAAACAACACAACACAAAGCTTCTCGAGTATCTACGTCAGGACCGCGTCCTCGCTAAGCTCCTCGACTATGTCGTCGCTCCCAAGCTCGAGCCTGTAGAGAATCCCGGAGACGCTCAGGACACCACCCACGACGACGACCCCAGTAAGAAGGGTAGGTCGCTGGGCTTGCCCTTCGGCCGTCCCCGCGCCTCATCAAGGGCCACGAGTGATGGCAACGGCAACGAAGAAGACGAGGTCGAGAAGAAGCGCAATCGTTATGCTTACGTCTCAGCTGAGGTCTTGTCTTCGGACAACTGGTCCATCTATGAGTCGCTTATGGAGAACCGCCAGCTGCTGAGCAATTTCTGGTCTTTCCTGAAGCTTCCTGCTCCGCTCGATCCGCTACAGGCTAGCTATTTTACCAAAGTAAACGAGTCGCTCTTTGACAAGAAGACGCACGATATGTTGGGCCTACTCAAGTCACTAGATGATGCTGTTCCTGATATGCTATGCCACGTCGATTGTCCCATGATTATGGATCTCTTGCTTAAAATCATCAGCCTCGAGAGGACTGAAGATGGCCAGGGTATAGTTGAGGTATGCTTCTTTCCCGTCCCTCTGACTTGTGCTACATTCTCTCTCTATCATGTACTCTACTGACCCCGTATTGTTATCATGCGTAGTGGCTTTATACAAAGGATGTCATGCCTGCCCTTCTTTCCTTCCTTGGGCCTGAGCATAGTTGGGCCACACAGACCGCTGCCGGCGATTTTATCAAGGCCATCATCACCGTCTCTGCCAACGCTTCGCAGAACGAACAGGCTTGCATCGGCCCCAACGAACTCACTCGTCAGCTTGTGTCTAAACCCTGCGTGGAAAGAATTATCGGATACATGCTCGGTGGTGGGAACCCCCTAACTGTCGGCGTTGGTATTATTATTGAGGTTATTCGAAAGAATAACTCCGACTATGACCCTGATGTTGGTACGGATGCAATTGCTCAACCGTCCAGCCGGGATCCGATTTACCTCGGCACTCTGCTGCGTTTATTTGCTGAACATGTTCCCGACTTCATGTCGCTGGTTCTCAATGCCCCTGCACAGAAGCAGCGGCTGGAATCTACTTTTGGAGACAAGATCGAACCATTGGGCTTTGACCGATTTAAAACCTGTGAGCTCATGGCTGAATTACTACATTGCAGCAACATGGCGCTTCTCAATGAGGTCGGTTCGGAGCAGGTCATTGCCCAACGGGACGAGGACCGACGTCGTCTACGCCTCGACGGACGCTTCACCTCCGCTCGGGGCGAAGAGGCGCAATCCTCTGAAGACCTTACTATGCGTGCTCGTCATTCTTCACCCGACGACAGCCGCCGACTGGAGGTTACCAATGCATCTGATGACGACGGTTTTGAGGAGGTTGCGCCGTCTGGAGAGATGACCGAGGATACTTCGCATGAGTTTGTCAAAGCCGAGGATGAAATTCCCGTCATCACTTCCGCATCTTTTCTCGATAAAGACGATGACGAGTTTGTGGATGAGCCTCTTAGTTCGCCCCGGCTCCATGTTCAGGACGGAAATGCTGACGAGCACCACTTCGAGATTCCCGAACTCGTTGTTGCTCCCCTGTCTCCGAAGAAACCAGCCAAAAAGGAGGCAGAGCCATCCCCAGCAGATGCAGAGTCAAGTGGCACATCTGAGGACTCAGTACTGGCTAGGGTAGCAAATCAAACTTCTGCATCGAACGAAGCAGTCCATACGACTAGAGAAGGTAGTCCAGTGCCTAACAGTGGCGTTCAAGCAAGCGTCATCGAGATCGTACCGGAAGCAACAAGCATATCGGAAGCCACTTCTTCTGTGGAGGATGAAAATGCTACGGCAAGTGAGGCGACTAAAGTTGACCCGGTACCCATCTCTGGGAATCCTGGAACGGAAGTCTCGGAGACCGCCCAAGTTCCTCTAGTGGCCCAAGACACAGAGGCCAAATCCTTACCTCAGGATGTCCAATCTCTCGCTGATAATCAGACGTCCGAGTCAACTCCTCTTGTGATTGCAGAGCAACCTGAACCAGTCGTTGGGGATTTCTTGAAGATGCAGTTTGTCGAAAACAATGTGGTTCCCACTATCCTGGTAATTTCTCGCTTCATGCCTTTCAAGTGCTCTACCCCGAGTTATAGTCTAACGAGCTGTCTAGTCCTTTTTCTTCCGATATCCTTGGAACAACTTTCTTCACAACGTCGTCTATGACATTGTCCAACAGGTATTTAATGGGCCTATGGACCGTAGCTTCAACCCCACTCTCGCCATTTCTCTATTCGAAGCCGCAGATATTACAAACGCCATCATCAATGGACAAACCGCTAGCGAACAATCCCAGGCGCAGAGCAAGACACGGATGGGCTTCATGGGGCATTTAACCTTGATTGCTGAGGAAGTTGTGAAATTCACCGAACGAAACCCTCCTGAGCTTCTGTCCGACCTCGTCCTGGACCGCGTCATGAGTCAGGATTGGATCAACTACGTCGAAGGGGCACTGGCGGAGACCCGAGAGAGAGATAATGCTATCCTCGGTGGCGTGAGACCGGAAGTTGCTATGAGTAATAGGGCGCAAATGAGTGGCAACGGTCTCGGGGGGATGGGTCTCTCTACCGTTGGGCTCGGCGGTTCTCAAACTGGCGGATCCAATGCCCTTGCCGAAGCTGGCCTTAATGGTGGTGGCAATACAATTGACATACCGGATCATGGCAGTGGGAGCAGTCTCGGGCCCTTCAGTATAAGCTCGGGACTACTGTCGGGCTCCGGGTTTGGAAGTTCTAGTGACGAGGACGAGGACGAAACTGAGGATAACGAAGAGGATGTGAACAATGAGGTTAGTGGCCCCTTTCGCCATGTTTCAATCAGCATATCCAGGGCTATCGATCCCCCGTAACGGATGAGCCTGGTGTAAGGACCCCAAACTAGCGCTCCTGTGGGCCTACGGCTCCTTGCCTTTTCCTAGGGTGTTACGTTGCCCTACAGGGGACCGGGGGCAGATTTTAGGAGAAGAGTACTGCATAAGGACAGAGTTATAGCCTTTGTCTATACTCTCTCCCTGTAGTGGCTACATCTTTTCTGTTCGGGTTTGTGCACGCTTCACTAGTCCATAAGAGCCGAGTGGTTCCTGGCTTACATCTATTGTGTATCTTGATCTCCAATAAGGGATCGAGGTCGAGCGTATGCCCGATAGTACTATAGGGATGATAGTGCCTTGAGTATTTCTATGGAGAATCCCATCACACCATACGCCGTCTCTTCCAACGCCCTTCAACACCCCCTTCTGTATTTTGGAGAGTTGTGACTGATACCATCATAGTTTCGTGCCTATACAGATCCGCTAAACGCCTCGTCCTCATCTATGGACCCGCCTTCTATCCCTCCGCCTCCTCCACCTCCGCCTCCACTAAATATTCCACCTTCCCGTGCCCGGCTGCAACTCGCCGCACGACTGGCTATGCACCAGAAGAGCACGGCAGCCCCATCAGCACAGTCTGCTGGCATCGAGAATGATGAAGAGCGTGAGGATGCGGGACAGGGCGACGAGACGGACAGAACTCTTCGGAATCCCTTCGAAGACGATGGCGAAGACGAGGTGGACGATGATAGTGACGATGGTATGGGTGAAGAGGGGGGGAATGCGGACGCTTGGGCTTCAAGAACCTCGCGCGGGAGCTGGTGGCGCGGTACACTGCGGAGGGGCCAAGAGAGGTTCGGAGACGGGCGGGATGATTCCGATTCGGACCGGGAGGACCAGCCCGGAGCGGAAGAAGACGACGACGAGTTTGGCGATTTTGCCATGCCCGAAGCGGACAAGGACAACGACCAAACCAAAGCGGGTGTGATCGTCAAACCTCTTCCGGTCCATCCCCCGCCTCACAACCCCAAGAGCTCGGCTTTCACAAGCCTTTGGCCCTTCGGCTCAAAGGAGAAGCCGAGGGGCGAGGAGTCGGCGACGGAGTCGGCGGTCGAGACAACTCATGACCATGGCGAGAAGATCAAAGCGACGCACGAAGCTACGCGCAGGACGAGTATTGAAGACCCCGACGAAGACGAGGTGGTCCTTTAGGAGCCGACCATCGACGCCATGGCGGATCCTACCGAGAGCTTTATTCATGTCCGCCGACGCCAGGAGCGTCGTGAGATGCCATTCCTCAGGGGTGATTACGTGGGTAGGCGGCTTTGAGACTCTGGCCACGTACGCACAATGCGTCGGTTGGATGAGACGCCGACGACGTGGGCAGTCTTTATGAACTACGGTATGAGGAAGGATTCGGGAAAGCTGTATGTTTTGTACTATAGGAATGTGGGTTCAGAACATCACTGGTCTGTTTAGACGGCGACCCAATCTGTACAGTAAGTAGCCTACAATGAAAGTATACATGTGTTACATAGCTCAGCGTGATACGCGCCACTCTCATGACGGTCACGGCAACTGTTATGAGAAATCTTCTTGGCGCAGTATCCTATCGATGCGAATGGGGAAATTATGTATGAGAGAATCGTAGCATCAAGAGGACATTCCCGTATTCCATTCCTTACCTAGGTATCGACGGAATGACGGCTAGTCTTGGGTTATGGATAATGGATCATGCTTCTCGTGATTGGGGGTAAGTGGTCGGTAAAGAAGCCCAGTTGGGCTTTTATCTTCGTCTGTCTACCTACTACTAGAATAGCAAAGCTAACCTGCCTGTAATGAACCTATTGCCATCACATTCCTCAGCAAACCCGACATAAAGTTATCTCTGGTGGGGTAACAAAGTAGGACGGAGATGAGGTATCCTAACGGCAAGGACCAGGGGCTGAGATATGTTCTTATTTGGATATGGGGTAAGGACAACCTGGCATGACCTTATTGTGCGTTCACATTCGGTGCAGCTGCTTTCTTGTTTATTGGCCTTGTTACGGCCGGCTGTGTGACATCATGAAGGATTCGTGTACGACAACACCGCAGATGCGATGGATGTGGCATGGCTGTGTTAGGTAGCCCGTCCTCCCTCCATGGTGGAGCCGAGGTAGATAGATATATATGGCTGGTTGGTAATGCTACTTGGCCACTGTTTGGCACAACATGAGGAGAACGTAGCAGGACAATTAATACTCGGCTGATTGATTCTATGTAATGTTGCATGCATATAGTCTCGGTAAAGACTTAGGTACTTGCCAGGCACTTAAAGCTAAAGGTAATAAGAAAAGGTACGTAAGTTTGAAAGAAGTTCGTGTTCTATATATATACATATGTATATGTATATAATGTGTATAAGCGCGAAAGCTGCATGTGGAGCTTGGACTTTGAAGTCATGGAAGCCAAAGCTGAACCTTGAGCTATTGGTTGTCGATGGCGGTCCTAGGTACCCTCCTTACCCTCCACACTCATCTCCGTCATCTCGTAATTTTCCAGCAGTCCCGTCGCGATATTGAATGTTTGACCGTCCTTGGCCACACACGTAAGCACACTTTTCATCTTCGTTACATGCTTGTGGCTAGCTATCTAGGCCCAATGAGTGACCGCTTGTCTATCTTTACAACAGTGAAAAAAGGCATATACACCTAATAAGTTGGAGGCTCTGTCTCTGCTTAGGGCGCAAGTGTCTTCTTTCTTTTCCCCCGAGACATGTGATCGGGGAGTGAGTGAGTGAGTAAGTGAGTGATACTCGCTTTGTAAGGTACGCTGGCTGAGCCGAGACGTACTCCAAAGCGTTTCATCATTGGTGACTACTGCGCCTCACCACCTTCTGCTACAGCATACAGTACGCTACAAGCCATTATGACTGCAGAAGTGCTGACACCTCCCCCATTCCACCCATGCCATTCCCGTTCGGGTGTGCCAAAAGTGTCCCTCATTGGTACTCGAGTGGCCTTGGCTGGCATGCCGAGAAACATACCCCCCCCCTCCCGGGATCCAAAAACCCACCTTGCTCATTCTTTTGGGGACTCGAGCATGACGATCCAGCACCCGTTCTACGTTGTAGTCTGGGTAGTGTCCGCCGCCGGCCTTCACGGACAATCCAATGTCGATTGCGCCTCCTTAGCCTTATAGAGAGTAGTAGAGAACCAAGCGCCTTTCACTCACACCCATCTTCACAATGGTCTATTCTATTATATGCAACTATCTCCCGGACCGCATGAATCACTCTTTAGCCCCCTACCCCTTGTCTCCATTCCCGCTCCGCTTCCTCGACTCCAGCCCGCGCAACCTCTCGTAAGCAACACTGGTCGTGCAGGTCCAGGTGCGCTGGAAGGTGTGCGTAGTCTTTACGTGATATGCCGTAGGGCACACTAAGTCGATCACTTCCGATGTGAAGTATGCCAACCTTTGGCAGAGCCATTGCCAGAGTCTGTTGGCTTCTTCTTGTGTAGCCTCATCCAATATGGCCAGCCCAGCATGGTCCGGCCTGCTAGCCTTACCTCGACTTGATACTTCGAGCCACTCCGTTCAAGATGGCTCTCAACAAAAAGCACAGGAGACCAGATCCGCCCACGAGGCCAGGCAGCTGCCTCGTAAACCCAACTCCTTCTCATCAGTCGCAAATTCTCCGTCTTTGACGAGAACAGATAGAGGAAATACTCCAGATTTATTCAAGTCGGCAACTAGAGCCGTTGCTGACGCTCTCGGCGTCGATGCGAACGAGCTCCCTCAACCTTTCTATGGCGTTCCATGGGCCCACGACGATGACGATTATGACGACGACGACGACAACGAAGATGATGACTATGACCACCGTGGCGGAATCAAGGAGACATCGCCAACCTTCTTTCGTCATTATCCAACCGCGGTTCCTGAACGTCGCAATTACAGCAATTCTACAACTTCCGTATCGCCTTATTCTCAAACATACCATACCACAACATACGAGCACGAACCCATCGCCACAGAAGCTACCAGACCCTTGGATGGTTTCCTCACCACATCTTCCGAACCGTATAACGATGTGCCCCACCCAAACCATATGCTCGCAGAACACACTTGGAAGTCCATGACAAGGAAGGATATCATAGGAGGCCGCGACTCTCGTGCTGTGCCCCTTGGGCCCGGGGAGTATCGGAATGGTAAGACGTTCGTCGAGCGAGAAGTCTGTGTGACGCCGCTGAGCCCGGTCCAACCTTCTGTACGCCCGAGACGGCCGTCGATCGTTAGTCCACTCGAACCAAGTTCCCCAGAGAGCAGCGTCAGAAGCCCGAGGCATGAGGCATTAGCATACAATAGCCCTCCAGCCATCCCGCCCAAGGCTTCGCGTAGGTTACGTAATGATGTTGAACAACTTCTCTCGTCAGAAAGCGGCGTATCTAGAGCTGTTGTGGTGAAACCAAAGGCCGGGCTTTTTGAAGGTCATCTCGTCGCTCTTCTCACTTTATCGGACTGTGTTCCTGGAGGTTCGGGCCACAGCGTTAATGACGAGGACGAAATCAAATTACAAAATGCCTACTATACCAGAAATCTACCTTCAATTCGGAGGGCCGTCGAGTCTCAGCTTGCACCGGAGTATGTTCCGAGCGTCTGGGTAGTCTTGGAAAAGATGCCTATGGACGGTGAGGGCCAAATCCATCGTAGAAAACTGCAGACATGGATACAAAATGCCAACGACGATCTATACCGGCGCATAATGTCAATCGACTCCAAGGAAGAGTTGAGGCAGCCGTCGACAACATGGGAAAGAAGCCTCTCTAGAGCTGTCAGCAAAGTTCTTCGCGTCGAGCAGACCGATATAGGTATGAACATGTCCTTTGCTAACCTAGGAGGGGATTCAAGCACAGCAGAAGAACTCGCCTTCCGCTTCCAGTCCCAAGGGATCCCGATCGAAGCCCGAGACGTCATGGAAGCTTCGACCTTGACTGAGCTAGCCGCGCTCGCTAATCCGGAGGAGACGCACGTTCGAGAGCCCGTGGAATCGATAACTGAGACCTTTGACCTATCCCCCATGCAACATCTCTATTTTCACACGCCAATGGGCAAGGACACAGCGCGAAGGAAATCCAGCGAGGGTGATTATCGTTTTAATCAGAGCATACTCTTACGGTTGAAGAAGAGCATTGGTGTAGAGGAGCTGCGAGCCGCCATTGAGGCCATCGTAGGTCATCACACAATGTTGAGAACACGTTTTCGCTTCGCCAACGGGTCCTGGTGGCAATCGACCGACCCGGCAATCTCCGCGTCGTACCAGTTCGCGCACCACCTCATCGGCACTGACGCTGAACTCGAATCTGTTGCCACTGCCGCTCAATTTACCATCAACATTGAGCAAGGGCCCGTTTTTGCAGCTCATCACTTCCACACCCACGACGGGTATCAACTACTCTACTTAGTTGCTCACCATCTCGTCGTGGACCTCAAATCATGGCAAGTCGTTGCCAATGATCTCGAGGGACTGCTCACTGATGGCTATCTGGTCTCCGGGCACTCGCTCACGTTCAAGGAGTGGACCCTGCATCAGAAGCACCGCGTTCAGACTACAACAGATGCCATTGAGCTTCCGTTCGAGCTCCCGGCGCGTAACTGGGAATACTGGGGCGTCAAGGACACTCTCAACACGTACGGGAGTACGGTCGCCTTCGGTTTCACTCTGGATGCTGAGGTGACATCCGTGCTGGAAACGGCCAATAAGGAACTCAAGACCGACTCCTGCGACATCTTCATGTCGGCTCTCCTGCTTTCTTTCGCACAGACATTTCGGGATCGGTCCGCACCGATTTTATGGAACCAGGAACACGAGCGGGCAGCCCTGGATCCAGATCGTAACATTTCTGCAACCGTGGGCTGGTTTACTTACTTGTTTCCCCTCGTCGTGGATGTGTCACCGACGGACGATGTCTTTTCAATTTCAAGCCGCGTCAAAGACGCGCGCCGGGCCGCTGCCAAGACCAGTCTATCGCACTTCACCGCCAACCTGATAGACGCTTCATCAGCAGAGTCATTCGCATTTTCTCACTGTCCTCTTGAACTCATATTCACGTACGCAGGGGCCTTGGGACATCTGAAAAGTCAGAATTCTGTCCTGGAAGAGCTTGATGTCCCCGGGAAGACGATAGGCTCCGATACTGCGGATATCGGACAATCTGTCGGCCGAATTGCCATATTTGAAGTATCTGTTTGGATGGACGAGGGTGAGGCCAAACTAAAATTCACACATCATCGAGATTCGAAGCATCGAGAACAGATACAGACCTGGATCCGTAACTATGAACGTGTTTTGCGCCAGTCGATAAGCAGGCTCAAGGACTATGCACCCGGGCTTTCCATGTCAGACGTTCCCTATCTTGGTGTCACGCCCGAAGGACTGAATCGACTAAACCGAGACGTCCTCCCTCGGCTGAATCTGAATATTAGTAACATAGAAGACGTCTTCCCTGCCACAGCATACCAGCAGTGCGTCTTAGTTCACGAGTCATTATTGCCGGGCAGTTCACTTGCTCAAGTGACATTTGAGTTGAGCACGGTCGGCAACACTGTCGATACAGAGCGTATATGCAGCGCCTGGTACCAAGTTACCGGGCAGCACTCTGCTATGCGAACCCTATTCTCACCTAGCGTTCTGAATGATGGCCTTTACGACCAGGTCATCCTACGCAGCTATTCACCCAACATGCTGTTTATCGAGAGCAGAGGAATTGAAAGTCCGATGGCAGCTATTGAAAACGTCCCACTTTTGCACCTCAGAGAAGGCATTCCGTGGCATCGGCTCATCGTTTGCCAATCTGTCGGCAAGGCATACCTGAAGCTAGAGATCAGTCAGGCCATCTGCGATGTAAGTTCCCCATTCGATCTAGGTCTTTTCTGCTCTTGATAGTGTTTCCCCTGAGCTATACCGGATTACTTGTCATTCTGGATTCACCCTTAGTGCGCACCTAACCACTCAAGCAGATCCCTAGCGTCGCTATCCTTTTCAACGAGCTCGAGCAGATTTATTTCGCCGGGCAAGCGGCTACCACCAGTAAACTTTCGTTCCCCGACTATTATCAGCGCCTCAAACCGACATCCTCGAATATCCAATTCTGGAAAGAAAAGTTGCTCAACGCTGAACCCTGCCATTTCCCTCGCCTCACCTCGGGGCATACTACTATAGGTGAGTGGCAGACAACTTCTGTTGACCTACAGATCCCTTTCCAGCGGCTACATGATTTCGCCCGATTCTATAAAGTCGATAAGTCGACCATACTCCGAGTTGCATGGGGACTTCTGTTAAGGACGTTTCTCGGATTGCAAGACGTGTGCTTCGGGTACCGTACTTCAGGGAGGGATATACCGATCACAGGCCTCGAGAGCGCTGTTGGGCCTTTCTCGAGAGTTTTGGTCTGTCGGACACGCGCGCTTGCTGACCAGACGGTTGTCCAACTCCTCCGAGATGCCGAAATTGAGCGCCGGAAAGCCCAGCAACATCAACACGTACCGATGAGCACGATTGAGCACGAGCTCGGCACAAAGGGTAAGCGACTATTCAACACGTATGTCTCTTTTGGCTATGAGGATATTTCGAGCCAAAGTCTTCCGAATAGCAAGTTCTCCTTCAACAGCTCCATGCAAGCTTCCGAGTACGATATAAATGCAGATTTCAGCGCTCGTGATGGTAGTCTAACGATCGAGCTCGGGCACCGCATCCTCGCTTACCAACAGGCCGTTACCGTAGCTCACGTTCTTGGCAAGGCCGTCGAGACCATTTTAGAAAGCCCTAGCGCTACGGTGAAGGAGACAGACCTATTCACCGTGAATGACCATAACCAGATATTAGCATGGAATAGCATGCCTCAAATCGAAGTACAGAAAGAAAACCTCTCCGCGCTTATCGCCGCTCAGGCGCAAAAGAATGCCGACATACAGGCCGTCTGCGGCTTTGATGGAGCATTGACTTATGCTGAGCTTTATAAGCTTTCCAGCGGCCTTGCTCAGTACATGCTGAATATTGGCGTCAGACCTCAGATGCCGCTACCCGTTGTTGTCGACAAGAGTCGGTGGGCCATAGTGGTCATGTTGGCCGTCTTAACGTAGGTATACACTAGATGTTACGGGGAAAAGAATCATTTGTGCTTTGGCTGACTGCTTATTAGCGTGGGTGCTATCCTTATACCTATCGACGCGGAATCTACAGTCATGTTCCCCTGGATCGTGCATATCATTAATCGGGGCCTCATCTTCGCCTCGGATAGTGTTCGAGGCTATTTCGAAAGCTCGGGGTGCTATACTATTGCGGTCAACGAGCAAACCATTACGTCGCCGTATGTGCAAGCCGTCAAATCACACGCACCCGTGCAGACAAGACCGCATGACATAGCCTGCATCCTCCTAACCCTTGCCGGCTCCAAGAGTTGCAAGGCCGTGTCCTACAGTCACGGCGCTCTAGCAACTGCTTGCGCTGGTCAAGGTCCCACGCTTCGAATAAACCCATCGAGTCGAGTGATGCAGCTCTCCTCGTACAGTACTGATATCGCATTGTCCGAAATATTTACTACCCTCGTAAATGGTGGCTGTGTATGTATTCCCTCATCCTTGGAGAGGGTCTCTGGCTTTACCGCAGCTGCGCGGCGTATGAGGGTGAACTGGACACATCTCACACCGCCTCTATCGCGGAAGATAGATCCCGAAACCTTGCCAGACATGGCCGTGGTCTGCTTCCGCGCGACGCAGCTTGACGCCGAAGCTTACATACATTGGTTAGGAAAAGCCAAAGTGCTTCTCGCCTACGGTTCTGCAGAAGCCTGCCCTCTCGGTCTTTCAGCAGCGGAGCTGACAGCATCTACTGCAGTACCCAGTTTCGGCAACCCCTTCTGTGGAAACTTCTGGATCGTGAGCCCCGAGGACCACAACCGACTCATGCCGGTAGGTGCAATCGGTGAGCTCGTAGTCGGGGGCCCTACCCTTGCCAGTGCCAGTTCACTAGACATGGTAAACCTGGATTTTGATACCCTCATCATGAAGAGCACCGCTCGAGCCCAGTTGTTGCTCGAGCAATCAGGCAGCCGCCTCTTTAAGACAGGTCACTTGGTGCGTTACCTGGAAAAAGGCGAGATTGAATTCATCACGCCCGACGGCGAGAGATGCAATATTGAGGGAAGGTCTTTCCGCGTACTTGGCATTGAGTCACAGCTCCGACGGTGTATTGACCGACGCATCGACGTCGTCGTCGAGATGATCGCCTTCAAAGATACGACTTCGACTCCCGTCCTCGCTGCGTTTGTCGAACTTGGCGATGACTTTCTCGGTGGGAAGAAGGATCTCACCAAGCTCAGCAATACAACACGACAGAGACTTTCTCAAATCAAACAAACAGTCAATTTAGCTCTGCGTGAGATGGTGCCGCTCCCGTTAGCTTACATTCCCGTTCGACAATTGCCCCTGACGCCTTCGTTGAAAGTAAATAGGCGACCTCTTCAGAAACTGATTGCGGGTCTATCACGACAACAACTCCTGGCCCTGGCCGAAGTCGATAGCGTGCATGATGTCCAACCTACCGATCTCAAGCCGCTACCCCTGACACAAGCGGAACAGCATATGCGGGCTCTCTGGGCCCGTGTTCTCGGTGTCGAGGACCAAGCGTCCATAACTGGTAAAGACGGGTTTATGTCGCTGGGCGGCGACATTGTGACGAGTCACGGTCTTGTTACTCTGTGTCGCCAACGGGGAATTGATATCTCTATAGTCGATGTCCTTCGCAATCGCCCCCTGTCCGAACTGTGTAAAGGGCTTGCCAACTTTCAGATACCCCCGGCGAGCCGAACGAAGTTAGATCAGGGAGATTATGTGGCGTTGAACGGCTCGATGCAAGGAACAACGACACCAAAGCTTGGCTCCGACAGAAGTGTGATCGAGGATGTGGCTGAAGCATCCTCTCTCCAGACCATGTTCGTCGAGTCTGCCATGCTGCAAGCTCGGGGCAATGTCTCCTATTTTATGCTCAGTGCCACAGGGTACCTGGATTGGCACAAACTCGAGAACGCATGTTTTATGTTGACCAAAACCCATCCAATATTGCGAACAGCATTTGTGTCCCACAGTCGTCAGGTCTACCAGACCGTTCTTCGGTCTTACCGACCCGAATTTCTGCGGTACCATTGCCAAAACTGGCGATTGAATAATCTCGCTGTGAAGCTCATCAAGCGTGATCAACCACTCCCCATAGACTTTCGCCGGCCCGTTACCAAGTTCTCTTTTCTCGACGCCGGCAAAAGCTCCATCCTTGTGATGCGGTTATCGCGCGCTCAGTACGATGATCTGTCCATCCCCATCTTAGTACGTGACCTTGGCCGCTTCTACCAAACTAGCCCTACTACTCAGAGTACCGGTTTTTGCGAGGTTATTAGAGCGGCCCGGTCTACGTACGCGAGCGGGGCCACAGAATATTGGCGCTCTCTCCTTGAAGGCGCATCTATGACACAGGTCGTCTCGCAGCCCTCGTTGCCCGTCGCCAACTCGAATCCGAAAACGCTCCAACAAAAGATCCCGGTCGGATCCTTGCAGAACTTCGGCATACCTTTCGAAACCATCCTAAAAGGCGCGTGGTCTGTCGTTCTATCAAACCTGTCCGGCACCGATGATGTCGTTTTTGGTCACATGGTGGAGGGAAGACATCTCAGTCTCGCCAATGGCCAGACTATCTCAAGCGTAGTTGGACCCAAGGGCAATGTGATTCCAGTACGGACGCGAATACCCGATTTTCCCGTTCCTCCTCTTGAGTACTTCAGAAACGTACAGAGCCAGTACGTCGCCAGTATTCCTTACGAGAACCTGCAGACGGCCGATGTCATCCAAAACTGTACCGCTTGGCCGTCCTGGACCCGCTTCAGCACCGTTGTCCATCATCAGAGACAGTCGGAGCGATACAAACTTCTCAACTTCACCATTGGCGAGGCCACCTGCACGCTCGACATGATGGGCTTAAGTCACGAGGACTCGGATGTTTTCGTACAGACGATGATGGCCGGGTCAAAGCATGTTGAAGTCTCCGTCACGTTCTGCGAGAAGAAAATCCAGTCCTTCTTTGCCGATGAGGTCTTGAGGATGCTCTGTTCTACCATCTCTGTCCTCACGTCCGACTTCGTGATGGAGCCCATGACGCTCAAGGGCCTCAACGACAGCTACACGGCCCCACGCATTCCGCTGGCAGCACCCAAGCGAGAGAGCAGTGTCCTCTCTCCTGTGCTGTCAGTCGACCCGGATCATGCCCGAGCCGCTCACAGTGTCGTTGCCGCCGCTTGGGATGCTGTTCTCGGGACTCAGAGCTTGCAGGTAGCCGACATTCGCTCGGTACCTTTCTACGAGATCTGGGGCGCTCACATGCCAGCAGCTGAGTTGGCTCGCTTCTATACGCAGAAGGTGCCGCGATTTCCGGGACTTGAGCAAAAAGTCTACATGACCGAAGAGATCATCGACCACCCAACGATGATGCAGCAGTACGAGCTTATCATTGCAAAGCAACAAGAAACGCAATTGAGGCATCGCAGGAGTTTTCTGAAGCGCAATCCTTCGACTTGGGGTAAGAACTTTAGAAAGCTCACTGTAGGGACTGGAGTGCCCACAGCCAACGATCCTACGGTCAACAGCCTCTCAGCTCCTGGGCGACTTCACCCGCACCGTGGTTTGAATCATCATGGTAGCAGTTCCTTAGACTCGTTGTCACCAGTCAGCAGCACCATTGATAATCGTGAGCTGAAAGAACGAACCCCTACGCCTCCAACGCCACCTGATGGCGCTCATAAAAGGATAGTACTTTAAGTACTCGGATTCTACTTTAAGTCTATTCCTTTGTCCCGAGGACAGAAATAAAGCAGACGATGAATATGTTGCTCCCATGACGCCATCTTGCGAAGAGACTTTGGCTTCATTCTTCGAGTAACGGGAGTCAGGGCAATAGCGAGGACGTCCCTTTTTGTCTTTTTCTTTTACTTCATGATATAGACTACATTAGCGATTGATTACGAATTTCATGCATGGTTGGCGAATTTGAATGCACAGGGGCGGAGAACGGTACTAAAATGGGGTGTTTGGAAGCCGTCGCTTGGGGAGTGTTTGGTTTGTCAATCATTTGCGCTTGTTGGTTTCGTTCTTTTATCTTCTATGATACCCGTATTAGCTCATTAGAATAGGGGTCACGAACGGGACGATTTGGTGCAGCGGAGTTAAGTCTCGAGGCATCGGGGTTCTTTTTAGATCGACACAAATTACAACCAACTCTTTCTACATCCCATGTGCAACGAAAAACCTTGGCCTCTCAGCAGTGGCCAGCGTGGATGCAGAGAAGAGCATTCGCTAGGGAGTCATGTGTAGAGATGGGGCGACCCTTGCGTTTGAGTTCACCTAATACCACTATTTCTATCGAAACTATTAATTTACTTATACTTCAGCCAGAACTTATAAATATATGTGAGTATTCCTGGGCTAAAGGCATACCGCGAGTCTTAGGTGATTGACCTTACACGTACGTATAATGTTGGTGCCAGGCAGTAACCAATTTGGGGGCAATAACAATGGCTTCCTCAAGACTCTCATCATTACCAACCTCCCCTTGATACTCACGCTGGTCAGAACTCTCGTTGAACTCTGCTTGAACTGCTGCCTTCTTAGCTAGTTGGTCTGCGCAGCTTCTCTTTCAGTTTTCAATGTCCTGACTACAGCACTGATTAGCATTTCCAACCCTCGGCAAGAGGAAGAAATAGGTCGAGGGGAGCTCGGCATAAAACTACCTACTGATACGACGAATAGAGTGCGGTCATGCGTTCCTTACCTTTGATGTCGAGATTTAGAGGTTTCAAACGGTAGGCCGTCGGTTGGCATTCTTCTTCGGCCGACTGCGCTGACTGACACTCTGAGCAATTCTCGCTCGTTTGTACTACAGGCTGCTTCAGTGGTCTCCGAGCACAAGGCTTTCCATTCTGGTTAGCGTAACAGGGCATTACGTGTGCCCTGTAGTTGAACTCCCTGGCGCAGTCATAACAATGGTTGAATGAAATCCCGGACCAACACATATTTGTTATGTCTTCTGTTATTGGTGTAGAATATGCAATTCAAGTCTACGTGGTACAGTACGTCAACGGCCAAGAAGTTGGGCTTGCTTCGATTATGTCCAGGCTAAGAACCAAGCATTCAAACAGGCGAAAAGACGGGCTTATTATCTTCTGCAAACACGCCTTGTTTGGTCCGGCTCATTATGATTTCAAAAGGGGGAGATTTCTCATCTAGAACAAGGACGTCACAAGCATGATCAAAGGACTAATCGACCCAAGCTCGCTGAGTGTCTTTGTCCAGGTTCCTTTATTCCTAGTAATAACAATGCAGACATGTTACAGGTACTGAGAGAAGCACCCGTAATCTACCGGCAGGCTATCAGATCAATTAAGTCTATTGTTGACCGGGGAACACAACTTCTTGGATGGGATATAAGTGACCTACTCAGATACAAGTGCATCTACTGAAGAGCATTTCGAGTCTTATAAAGTTAGACGTTAACAGATCGAGAAGCCATCCCTTGTAGACAGTGCTGCCTTTACAGTCGGAATAGGACGTGGGACGGCACAAGTCTTTCTTATT
Organism: Xylariaceae sp. AK1471; assembly: GCA_023159215.1. Taxonomy (NCBI): domain Eukaryota; kingdom Fungi; phylum Ascomycota; class Sordariomycetes; order Xylariales; family Xylariaceae; species Xylariaceae sp. AK1471. The sequence goes on from JAJKLI010000023.1 coordinate 39,186, forward strand.
ATAAATGTCAAAGAAGTGTGTACTGTCTATTTTTGCCCTTGATGATGTCCGCCGTGTCCGTATTGTTTGGCTTGCAACAATCAAAAGGCACAGCTTTACACGAAGCTGCGCCACCTCATAAGTCGGTTCAGTCGACTCGCTGTGTGGCCGGATAAGTACAGAATCTATATTTAAGCCGCCGTGAGTTAGCGCTTGTATTCTTCGGCCTCGTCCATCGGCTTGTTGCTTCATAAGTCGCTCCACCAAACATCAGCGTTAAGAATATAAGGCACGGGGCCCCAAACTCTCCAGGCGACGTCGTTCAAGGGATCTGAGGTGTACTCAAGGGGTGATACCTGGTCGCCACCAGACGGGTAAGTATGGCTGTGTGCTTGTTCATCCAGCCACCTTCGCCATTCGATATCTACTGATCGCCACTTTCGTGATCATAGTCAGCATCTGCCATGGTTCTCGAGGTTGGTTTAGGGTTAGCGGAGAGCTCATAACTGTGAGAATCTTAAGAGTCACCACTCCTTCCTGTCGTTGGGCTGGTGCTCAGAGAAGCAAACTACTGACCTCTTCTGGAGCCTTTTCGGGCACCTGTTGTCCTATCATCCCACTACGAGACCAAAACTGAATCTGCCGGAGCCGCTCACGTAACAGGTGGCAGCGAGATCTAGAATACTCCCGACATGCGCTCATAAGCTCTATTTGCTTTGTGAGTTTGGGATTGGAATCCTGTTCAGTCTGTAGTCGCAGCCCCATTTCCTCGAGTATGGACATAATGATATCCAGTTCCATCTTCGACGTGTTCAAATCCTGGCCTAGGCAAATTGTAGATTCAATCAACCAATCCGGTCGGGCCTTGTTGGTATTGGGCCCGCCATGATGGCCTAGATCTGAGTTCGCGGCGTCTAGTTGCATGCCGTATGAGAACTTGGGACGAGATGACTCGGCAGCGTCCATGTTGCCATACAAAGTTTGGCTATGCGATACCGGGCGTGAATGGGTTCTTCAGACATATGCCCCCTATTGGTCGTTAATGACGTGGCTGCCCTCTTCAATGATGTATAACGCGTCCAGCTCGACTATCGGAGTGTGTTGAGACTATGTCCCATCTCTGAAGGACTGTCTCCGACTACAGAGGCTTTGGACGATGAAACTTCATAACGAGGCGTATGCGGGAGACGGCCAATGTTGGCCTGCTTTATCTGCTGCGTCATTCATCGGCGAAATCTTGGGACAAAACGATCCCAAAGCTGAACTAGCTAAAAGCGACCTGTGGACAACAAAGAAATCTCTTCGGGTCGTCTTTCGTTAAATAGCCTAGTTTATCTAGTTGATGTTTGTCTAATTTGATTACATATAAGGAGGCATGTTAGGCCCAAGCACTCTGTAGAGAGCTAGTCTTGATATCTCTACACTTCGACGCACAAATACTGACTTAAAGTGAAAAAAAACTAGTGATGCTCTCGGAGATGAATACCTACCACCGCCTTGAGGCCTTCTACTCAAGCGTGTGTTTGAGGGGATAGATGCCGAAGCTTACTGAGAGGGTAAATTTGCAGCCAGCCAGCTTGTTACCCCGGTATTTCCAGCCTACAGACGCCCCTTCATTCCATGCTTGTGATCTCTCGTTGTCTTCCGTCGGCCTGATAGTGTTTGACTGAAGCAGTCAATAGAGTCAGAGGTTCTTTCTTTGCATTGCTTCTATACTATAAATACGACTAAACACGGCGGATAGTGTAACTAGACTCGGGATCATTGACTGATCCGTAGATTAATATATTCGCTAGTTTAATTACATTTATTATATGCCGTTCGAAGCTCTCGATACGTGGGAAACATATATATAGTGCAAAATCATCTTAATCCTCTTACTTATTATTATGATACTCTATTTCGCTACACGAACTTGCAGTAACACCCAGAATTATACTTGCTTTGTCCGCCACAGCGGCAGGAATGTCCTCGAGCCCTAAGAAAATGCAGGCCATGAAACTGCGTGACTAATTCATCTCTCATGTGTTCGTCACATGTTTCTCTTCATTCCATGGCAAAGCTGACGGCGCGTGGCCATTGGCTGGCCGTTTTGTCCATACATACTTGAACGGGACACCCGGGATAAGACAGATGTGAGATCAAGAGCTGAGGACTAAGAGGGCATTCGGCATGGCTGGTAATGGTAGCCTCGCAGGACGATTCTACGCCTCCAAAATGAGATAATCAGCTTCTCAGGATGTCCTTGGGGACTTGGGCACTCATAGTATAGCTCCAGTGTAGGTGCTCCGGATCATCCGCAGCGTAAAAAAGACCCTCCGCATGCCCGATATTCTAGGGGCATACAGCTGGCGCATCACGGGGCATACTCAATCTCATGGCCATCAGCAGTAGGCAACTGGGTGTCCTGAAAATTCTTGATATTATGAGCTAAAGTGTTTCATGAGTCTTGGACCATTCATTTTCAAGAAAACGCGTTAGCCGGTTCGTAAAATCCCCGTGTAGGATAATCAACTTGGAACTGTTCTGCTTCCTGAAACGTATAGGTAATTCGTTAGCGTATGGATGTGATATATTCATGGAGAACGCCTAGCCGCCCTAGGCGACTACAGTTTAGTTAGATACCACGAGTACACAACCACACAACTTCGACTGTCGTGTTGGTTCGGCAGTCTTGATTACAACCGAGAACTCCGGTGGTGAGTTTGACGCCGTTAATTCGCCGCGGCCACCAAGGGAAGCTCCTATTTCTTATTGTTGGCATTATTAACAGAGTGGCGAAGCTACCCCGCGGAACTGCCAACGCCCCTAAGCTGCAGCACTATTACGTACGAGCTACAACAACACAAGGATCAATCACAAGACAGGTTCACGTAACCCAAGAGGCCATGACAGTTGTTAATATTCTGTAGGTATTTTGATGCTCGACTGGAAATGGTGCTCTTCTATTCCCCTCAACGGTGTAGAATGGGGGTTGAGACTCCAAGACCAGTGAAAGCGAGGGCTTCTTTCTGAGAGGAACGTGGTGCATATTATGCGTACCGTGTTGTCGCTATTAATGGGGTCGCGGAAAGTGTATCTTGACCAGAAATAAACGCACGTGCGTATCAGCACTAATACTGCTTTAAGTGCTAGCTCGAAGCTGCACCCAATCAAGTATTACGCTAGTACACGAGTACAATCTTGATTGGCTGCACGCTAACCTCTCTATACGCAATCATTGGTTAAATAGCTAAGCGTTAGTAGGGGTGCTGTGGGCCATCAGTTATTGAGCTGCTCAAATAGGCCTCAAAGGGATACTATTAGCTACTAATTAAACCCGCCTTGACGCGCCAACAGTCTCATTCTCCAGTATCACTCTGGGGCAACAGATGCGATAATGAAGCAGTGCTCATTAACAGGAACTACCCCTAATCGAAAGGGCATATCTCGTTATCTTCGAGTTTGCCCCATTTACAGTCCCTTATTACGGGCGAGCCACTGATTGATTACCCATATTCTCGCGATTACGTATACTATGTATGATCAGCACAGGTGATGGGTGTATTATGGAATCGACTATACTACATTAAGTATTTGAAGGATGTAAGTGAGCTGATTAAGACATGCCGATGATGCCGATGATGCGTGTTTTGTGAGATACAGTATATGCACAGTCTGCTTTCTACACGTGTACGACAGCCCAGGCACTCAGGGCTCTCAAGGCTCTTAAGCTGACACGCTCTGCCCAAACAAATCCTTTAGCCACACTCTTCGAGAAGACTTCTTCAAGATTGCTTCTTTGCGTCTAGTCTTATGATAAGCAAACTTTGCCTTAAACGGAAGGTGAGCCAGAACAATAGCCAATGATATACATGTCAAGATACAGGTCGAGTGATATGAGGCGGTTTCCAAGCCGGTCTTATTAGTGCTGCATGCTGCATGCGGTGCGGAGAATTCAGATTTGGAAGCTCTCTGGAAGCTACTGTACCACGATGGCAAGGATGTGAACATAGCTCAACCGACCTGTAGCTCAGCACACGGCAAAGATAGCCCATTTCGTACTCCATCCCCTCCGCAGAACCCTTCGCGTCGGAGCGCCAAGATGAAATACGGGCCGGTAGCCTCCCTACTGGTACTGACTTCATCAGTCCCATATTGCCTAGACTACATAGCAGAGGAATGTATAGGTAATTTCGACAAGCTCATTCGTGCAAGATAAACATGCGCACTAATAGAACTAGCAAACAGTTCGTTACTGTTCCGTTGTACTCCTATTCTGTCGGATTAGCCGAGCCTCACTGTTACTCCGCAGTAGACTATGCAACACCCTGTACTATGTTGTTCTCTTACCGCCTTTATTCTCCTCGCCACGTGCAAGACAAGCAATTTTGCTTGTGCTTCTATCATCTCCCATTCCACATTAAGCTAGGGGACTTGTTAAAGTAAGTGCATAGAGAACCGTTGTTGTCGTTGCCATTGTTGTTATCGTTGACGTTATGATACATCACATGATCCATAACATGATCCATACGCTTCTCCTAGACTCATCACTAACTATGGAGTAGCCTGTGCAACGGTTTATCTCTTATCTTGTGCTGTGGGCTAACTCCACAAACACTAATAAACTCTACTGCCAAATTCGGAAACATGTCCTCGCTGGTGCTCGCACTAAGAAGGTAGAATATATAGATCGCGGTCCAAATACCAACGATATATACTTAGTATCGCGGGGAGCTACTAGCAAAGTAAAGTACTACCCCATATAGTACTACACAGCCACTTGCCCAGAGCTTGGAAAGCGTTCTGTTTCCCTTGTACTACTACCATGTGGTACAGGAACTTACTTGTAAAGCCAACTAAGGCATGCAGTGTTGCTCAGCACTCATTGCCTACTTTCGGGTAGTATCTTGAGAGAGTATATTCGAGAATATGCACCTGAGGTGCCTGATGTTGTATTCATGACAATCCTTAATTGGACCGCGTAGAGTAGAAAGGTGTCTTCGTTGGCTCTCACACGCACATAGGGTATAATCGTGTAAACCAAGTGCGTGATATTCCATATCTTGAAAAACAAATAGAGGAAAGGGAAGGGAACATTCGAGTATTCCGATATATACTTTTGTAAATGTCAGAGGATAGTCCCAAGTCGGGGGCTGAGTTGTAATCTTTCAGATGAGATTGTAACGATCTGTCGTCTCTATACACACGGGAATTTTGACCTAGCCACTCAGTCTGTCAGTCTCTCTGCATTCTATAGTTACTCGAGTGTTCGGAATCGAGTCGACACCCACGATTCTTAAAAGGAACCCGACTCAAGATATATAACTTGACTCCCACCTCTTGATACTACATAGGCATATCATATATAGCCATTGTTTATAATCATTAACGTTGGTATACAGGTAGTGTTACCCGTAGTGTTACTGTTATTTGTAGGCCATGGATCCGTCACATTATTTGTCCTGTTTCAGTAGTTAATTCCGATTAGCGTCTAACGCTAAGGAGTCGATTTGAATGACGGTGTGGCTGATTCCTGAGATTCGACTTGAGTACAAAGTAGAGGCCTGCTTGTGTAGGTATGCGGTACGCGACTTTGGTCCGACATGGCAAAGATCGGCGGTGCTTCAATCACGCGACTGGCCGTTCCTAGGCTTCACAGTATCAGTTCATGAACACTGTTCTAATACTACTACCTGTATTCTCTAGGCAGTATCCAGGTATTCCCTGCCAAGCTTACCGATATTGTCCATTCAAAGCCTTCATCCTTGTCTATGCCTAATGAGATCATCGAGCCCCCACTTCGTATACTACCCTGTCTCGGTACATCAGCATGGGGTTATATACGACAATGAGGATCTGTATACAGTACAGACTGCTGGGAGGAGTAACAGGTACAGTAGTAGGTACTGGTGGGTCTGGGGTGGTGAATGAGGGAGCGATGCTGCTCCCTACTAGTATAAAAATGAATGGATAAATGGTGTCGCATGCGCCGCCCTTGAATCTCCATTTGTTCTAATTTACTTCTTGCCCCTTTCGTTTCCTTGTTAAACCACCGCTGCAGCCGGTGCCGGGCCTGACCGGACTTTACCTGTCGCTTGTAAGCCAGCAGAGCTTCTCGTTGCTTTTCATCTCTTCGTCCATACATATCCCCGTCGCTGTCGCCGTCGCCGCCCACTATGTCGAGCAAAGACGAGAAGGAGATCGGCCTTCCGCCGGCCTACCAGGCCAACGGCTCCGAGGCGAACCAGGAGGGCGCCTATCGTTCTGATAAATGGGCTACGAGAAATGGCTTGAACTTGGAGTCTTTCAAAGTGCGTGACTACGGTCACGGCATCGTTGAGCTCGACCGTAGCATGAAACCCCGGCATTTGCACATGATCGCCATCGGAGGTTCAATCGGCGCAGGTTTCTTCGTTGGTTCTGGTAGTGCGCTGCGCACTGGTGTACGTACATTGATGGCATATATTGATGGGGCCATATGTTGACGCGCAAATCGCATAACAGGGCCCTGGTTTTCTCCTGATAGATTTTCTCATTATCGGTATCATGATCTTTAACGTCGGTATGTGGTGGTGCCCCTTGTTTGAGTCCCTCGTTCGCTGCCTTTGACACTGACCTGGCCCGGTAGTCTATGCTCTCGGAGAACTCGCCGTCATGTATCCAGTCTCTGGTGGCTTCTACACATATGCTAATCGCTTCATCGATCCTTCTTGGGGTTTTGCTATGGGCTGGAATTACGTATTTCAATGGGCTGTCGTCGTACCTCTGGAGCTGACCGTGTGTTCCATCTCTATTGCCTACTGGAATGCGGATATCAGCCCTGCCGTTTGGATCACCATTTTCTGGGCTTTCATCATCTTTGTCAATGTCTTCGGTACTCTCGGTTATGCCGAGGAAGAGTTCTGGTCGGCTGTGATCAAGTTATCGGCGACTGTCATCTTCCTCATCATTGCATTTGTCATGGTCTTGGGTGGCGGTCCCGAGAATGGCCGGTATAGCGAATACTTTGGCGCACGACTATGGTATGAGCCTGGTGCCTTCAACAACGGGTTCAAGGGATTCTGCTCCGTCTTCGTCACCGCCGCCTTCGCCTTCAGTGGAACAGAACTTGTTGGCCTCGCCGCTGCCGAGTCCTCTAACCCCTCTAAAGCCTTGCCTAGTGCTATCAAGCAGGTTTTCTGGCGTATCACCCTGTAAGCCCCCTCATTGCAGACCTCTTCGTTTTTCTGGGCAACGCGTCTTAACGATTACTTTCTCAGTTTCTATGTCCTTGGACTGCTCTTCGTCGGTCTGCTCATTCCCTCCGACGATCCCCACCTGCTCAACTCTAGCTCGGACGATCCTGCTGCGTCACCCTTTGTACTCGTCGGACAGTATGCTGGTCTCTACGGTTTCAATCACTTCATGAATGTTGTTATCTTGGTGTCTGTCATCTCGATCAGCGTGTCGGGTGTCTACGGTGGCAGCCGTACTCTGACAGCTTTGGCCCAACAAGGCTACGCCCCGAAGGTCTTCACCTACGTGGACCGGAGTGGCCGACCGTTGTTCTCTGTGATTGCTATTCTTATATTCGGTGGCCTTGCCTATGTTGATTTGGCCTCTAGCGGTGAGGTAGTCTTCACTTGGCTGCAAGCTCTGTCTGGTCTCGCTGCTCTCTTCACCTGGGGCTCGATTTGTCTGGCCCATATCCGCTTCCGGAGGGCATGGGCTCACCATGGCCACACTCTAGATGAGATCCCATTTAAAGCCGTGGGAGGTGTCTGGGGATCATATCTCGGCTTGTTCCTTATTGCCCTCGTCCTAGCTGCTCAAGTAAGTTCATATACTTGTTCTTGCACTTGACTGAATTGCCACTTACTGATAACTGCCTTTAGTTTTATGTGGCCGTTTCACCTATTGGCCATAGACTTGGCACTGCCGAAACTTTCTTCCAATCTTACCTCGCCCTTCCTGTCGTCCTAGTTTTCTGGGCTGGTGGCTACGCATGGAAGCGGGAAGGTTGGTTACGGACTTCCCAGATTGATGTTGATAGTGGTCGCCGCGAGCACGACTGGGACGAAATCAATGCTTACCGCCAGCAACTTGCCACGCAACCTGCGTGGAAACGCCTTTACCATAGCCTGTTTTAAGGCTAGATGCGTTATGTTGGCTTGTTGGTGGTTGATCGCGAAATAATAGATAATTTCGTTTATGTATCGGCATATGTACATGTGTATATTGCTATTTACCAAGGAAGCTCTTCAGCTCGAGGCGAAGGGCTCATCACTTTTAGCGAAAGAGATACCACTTGAATTAGAGCAAGAAACCTTATCTGTGAAACTTGGTTAACTATTCACATAGCATGGTTGTATTGAACCTCTCGTGCTATTAGGCCGGGAAAGCACCAAATCATGAAATCATTATCGTCAATATAATTACATTCAGTAAAAATTTTCCGCGGTGGTACCAAGCTCACGGTACCATCTTACAGCACCGTGAAAACAATCCGCGGAAGGGAGGAACGGAGTACTAGTACTTCCATTGATATTCACGGTACGCTTTCTTCAGTTTCAAACAACCAATATTGTTCTAGATTGAGACGTGCCCATACCCAAGTCAAAACACATGGTTGGGTTATTCTTCTTTTTCGAGGTTTACTGCTCTAAAGAATCTCTCATCTATGCGCTTGTCAAATCTATCAAACCAAGTCTTCATCTCTCTCGCATTGAAAGCACGCCAACGATGCAGGATCATTGTTGGAGGGAGACTGTATTGGCTAGTGTGTAACGATCGGGCTTCCCGTGGAACAACGGGGCTTGGTACTCTGTAGTCTACTACTACCATGCTTGTAAAGTACGTGCAGAGATTAAGATGGTAAGCCTCGCACCACGTACAATCAAGCGACCTTTCCTCAGGAAGCCCAAGACTACAGGAGACTCATCACTCGCACCCAAGCAGAGGGTAACCCATTTGGATGAGCGCGGTCACAGTTAGAGAGCATCAAGCGCGGGGTGCGAAGTAGCGCGAGTATAACGGTTGGCTCTGGTGATAAGTAGCACCGCAATATCCTAGTATCGCAACCTGGAGGTGCTGCAACGAGCAGTTGCGTGGCCGCATTCTTACTGCACTGCGAGAAGACTACTAAAAATATATGTACAGAGCCGCTAAAGAACCACAATATAAGTTGAGAGAGCACGACTCTGGCATACCAACACTAGCAAGGCGACAATGAACAACCCTGAAGTTCAACAGAAAATTCAGCTCGGTCTAGGTGATAATAGACTTCTGAAGATCTGACTTAAGTTAACCATAAGAGTTGGCCTTTTCGGAAAGCTGCTTTGAGGTGTGAGATGGGTTATTGATGTATCAACCAGGGATTTAATCATCTAAGACCACTCGTAAAGTATTCGTGGGTGTACACCTCACCAATTTTCAACGATACTAAGCCCAGCTGAGCTATGTATAGGTTTTGCAACGATAAGAATGGCCGATGTTCTCAACAATCACCCTTCGTAGTGTCATGATAACCGTCCACGGTTACTAGTAACTCATTGTTTAAAACAGGATGCAAACTATTGTCCAACGTTCGTTCATCCGAAACTACCAGGAGAACACTAAGCGAGAGGAACATCAAACAATGACGAAGTACTGACCAGGGCTGTTAGAATTTGCTAAACTTGGTGCTAGCCACTTGCTTTTGGCTATCGACCGTAAGGGAGATGAAGTCACATCAGGCTTGACGATGCGGCCGAAGCTACCTCAGAAGGTGTATATACGGACGCAGGCAAGGGCTTCCCCTTCGAAACCAACTGGAATCCAAAGACCAGAGGCGCCCGGATAGACGTAGATCACGGGGACAAGGGGGTGTCCCTTAATAAAGGTCACTTGACAGTGAGCCGCGAGGTGTTCTGAAGGTGTGATCAATTGACTCGTTTAAGATGTATTGTATCTTTGCTGCACACTAATCACTGATCGTAGACTTATCCGTCCGTGTAGCTCGGCCGCAAATACCTAATACGCCCGTTATCACGCTCTTCTAAGGACAGACAAGGTCAATTCGTCTCCTTGTTAGTCCACCGTCTCATATGCTTCCGTCTATATAGGACAGTATGGCCCGCCATGAATACTGACGATAAGAGGTTCAACTCCCAGGGACCGTCAGGATTACCACCGACTTCCTCATTGCCTACCAACCAAGATGAGATGCTCCATTGCAGCACTTGCGGCCTTCGTCGCCTTAGGCCTTAGCGCTCCTGCTAATCTCATGCCAGAAAGTAGGCTGCCGCCATGCTCATCGACGGCCTCGACTCCCTGCAGATGTCCCGTCGGCACGCAGTACTTGGAGTGCGTTACAATCGGTGTCATTGGCGCTAATGCCCTTGACGTGGAGGATCTCATGAACGACTGTATGTCCCTTCGCAGTTTGTTGAAACTGTAAGCCAGGGCTTATTCAATTTAGTCTACAATATTTCATGGCAACTAGGTTCCATGCCCTACAAGACCAAGGGACCTGATGATAAGGTTGGGTCCATTCGCTCTGTGCGGTTCCCGATCGTACCTACCGGGAGTAAGTTAATCTCTGAACCGTTCTCCTTCTGTTCTCCGGTGTATCTAGGAGCAATACTTGTCTGTTCGGTGCTATTCTTCCGTACTGTGGACTGTGCACGCATCTTGCCAAGAAACCCGCGTATTTCTTCCCAAGGGGGCTATCACTGACTTCAGATTTCACAGTCGAGGATGTTGAAGAAAGGGTAAGTGTAAACGGAATCGAGGTCTATATTAGACAGTCGCTATTCTTGCAACTGTATACATTTCTTACAGTCAGCTAACTAATCTTTGCCGATAATTAGTTGGTGGCTCGCAAGGTCGAACCCGACGGCTCCTTCATTATGACCTTTGAGCAGGTCCAAGCCAGCATCGCCTATCCTAACGGCACGTATGTAAATCCTATATTTATCTTCTCAGCCTTCTATTCATCCCGAGAGCACAGAATTCCCTTAAAGCAGACCTCCTGCCTTGTGGATTCTGCATGGCTCGGAGACCTCTACCTACACACAGACATCACCCGGAAGAGAATGTACTGACTTTAGATATCGAAGTGGTGTTTTCGCCGGATGGTGGGGTTCGATCTCAGGGATTGCGGCCACGGGTGACGAAACAATCATCACATGGAGTAACTGGGCATGTGAAACTGCCCATATTCGCAGTATGTTTGTTCTTTACCTTTTGAACGCGCCGAATACGTAAAACCTAGTACTGACCGCTCCAGGTTTTTCCGGTTTCCATGAGATATCATTTAAGAATGCTACCGACATCCTCGCTGCACAGGGGAAAGTTCGCGGGACCAATGTTGGCCCCTTTTCAGCTCAGTCGTTCTGATGGACCGACGCCGTTGGCTCTAAGGGGGATTTGATGATTCAAAGTTGTCTCGGCGACATGAGAAACATGTCTTGACAGTTTAACCCTTGTCACTCCTTTTGTTCTTATGTCTATGCGGCTATTAGTCTATTTGTCTAGCAGACGATCCATGTGACCAGGGAAAAGAGTATACACTATTCAACCACACAGTTACCTGCTTAGCACAAGCATATTATAGGACTATTCTTCGTTTGAAAATAAAATTAATTTAGTTAGGCAAGGTCCCGTCTTTTCGATTACACGCTGTTCCTTTCTTAGTCTAAAACTGGCGCAGCTGAGTGAACTTACCCCTGGAAAGTCACAACTTTGTGTTAGGCAGTATGATTAGAGCGATGCCCATTGGGGGTGACTGTCAATGCTAATTTCATACATCGATTCGAACTCAAACATAAATATATTTTGATGTCTAGCAGCAGCTCGTCGCAGGTCTATGACGACTCCTGATTACACACTGTAGTCCTAATAGGAAGAAGGATACTTAGATCGTAAGCAGCCTTCACACCCTACTTTGTAGGCCGCAGTTGTGCTGTGGCTGAAATAGACTGTGGGTAGCCGAAACGCAAACTCGACCGGGTGTAAGGGTGATGTGGTTGATAGGAGTTGGCTATGTAGTGAAGCGCCAGTGCGGATGATCATCGCCGAGATTATGAGCATCGGGCCTTTCAAGGCGGTAGTCGCGCTCGCCGCGATCTCTTTTCTTATTCTCTCGCCTGACTCGAAAGAATAAGACAGTGCAAGTCGCTGCACAAACGCCCAATAAACCAAAGCTCACCCCATAGCCAGTCCGGTACAGAGGCGCTTCCGAGACAAAAAAGATGTTTGACGCTATGATTCCCCCAACTTCAACATTCTAGTCAGTAACGTCTTTTATGAATGGAATATCAAAAATGCCCTGGGAGTATGTAGAGCTCGTAGGACATCCAATTAGACCAAACGGGAGCTTTTTGCTCCCGACAAAGCCCAACTAAGCGTGAAAATAGCTCTTATTATTACTTACTATTTCCGAGTCCGATCTGGATCGCTGCGGCAATGGATCGCTTGTAGTGGCCGGACATATTGTTGGCTAGCCACGCATTAATAATCGGTTGCGCCATATACCCGCCATTCACGACCAGAAAGAGTGCAAAGTATTTGACGCCGACAGAAATGTGTTGCTGGGCGAGCAAAAGGCTGTAGCCTACTCCGGCGATAGTCAAGCCGCACATCGCGAAGGAGTAGCGATGTTTCAGCCGATCGGTCATGTACGCCGTTCCCAAGCATAGTACCGTAGCTACGGCATAGATGGGTATGGTTCGCACCTGAGCCTCAGTAGCCACGTAACCCATCTCGTTTAGTATGGTAGGGATGAAGAACTAGGACGTCAGTTCTTGACTAAGGATACTCTTATATAAGAATACTACTCACAGCGCCGGCGTAGCCCGTGCTCACGAGGCCCAAGTAAATGAGGGCGAAGGCGTATATCGTCCAATCTGAGAAAATTCGTCTTCTAGCATTTGGGGTGAGTTCGTCCACTGGCGAAACCAAGGTCAGAAACAACAACATTGAACGAAGAAAGCTCACCGACTTGCGGTACCATTCTTCACAAGAGATAGCAGGCCGTAGATGGTTGATAACAAAATTCCGAGGTATGGGGAGAGGTGACTCAACTCCTTGCTTCGCCGGTATCTTGGGCGAGACGTGCGAGAAGAAACCTCCTCTCGTCGTCGCTGAGAAAGCTTGCAGTTTCAGGCCAGTCGACTATCCACCACTTGGATACCGCGCCGATAACGACGGTAATCAGGCCCTCTATAATAAAGATCCTATTTCCTAAATGAGTGACACTGTCGAGATCACAGTCGACTCTGGGTGAAAGGCGTACCAGCGCCATGCTCCATAACCACCAACTCCCGCCAGGTTGGCGATAGCATAGGCTAACAGTCCAGAGAAGGCCCCAGCCAGGACGGAAGCGCAGAAGAAGAGGGAAATTCGCCATTGAAGCTCGAAACGCTTGTAATACATGCTTATTAAGTAAACGCCGCCTGGTGAGCGTCAGTGAGTAAGCAAGCGAAACAAAGAAGTTGAATAGCGAAAGGGTCGCCCACCAGGGAAAAGGCCGGCTTCGAATACTCCAAGTAAGAATCTCGTTGCGATTAAGCCTTGGAGGTTCCTAACGAGGCCCTGGGCGATGGTTACAATGCCTTGTCCATAAATCAGTCACGCGACCGAGACATGGAGATATATGTCCTCGAGAAAACGCACCCCAAAGCACCATGATAGCGCTTAGCCATGTCGATGGCGCAACACGCTTGATTATGATGTTGGACTATTCACCGTCAGGTTCAGTGGCCGAGAAGATACTGCAAGAAGAGGGAAGAGGGGCAAGGGAAGTGACAAACGGGGACCCCGAACAGAATGTAAGGGACGAAGAATACGAAGAGCGCGATATTGTAATCGTGGCCGGTTAAATTCAGATCTTGGGTCAGCCCTTGAATCTTCGCATTGCCTTTGATATGGAAAATCGACGCCGTTAGTGGGCACAACCTGGTATCGCGCGATGCACGGAAAAGACATACCGATGTTGGTGCGGTCCAAAAAGGCCAGGAAAAAGACCAAGGTGATGGACGGAAGAACATTCAAATCACACTTCCAGAGGAGCTTCCTTTCGGCAATAGCGTCTAACAAGTATGGTTGCTCCTCCTCCTCCTCTTTGGAGTTCTCCGCGGTAATCAGTCCGCCGTGTTTAACGTGTGCGTCGAGCTGTTTTGAGGGGGGAGTCTCAGGCTGGCTCTTGGTTTCTTCTAATACCGGCATGGTGGCGATACGCAAGTTGCTCCCAATGTTGGCTTCGGTTGGTACGTAGGCGTGCCAAAGAAGTTCCCCGCTTCTTGCTATTTATTGCGTCTGTGAGTGTATGTAGATGAACCGTGCACGAAGTCCAATCCCCCGCATCATGTCGTACGCGAGGAGGTACGAGACCTGGATATCTCTTTTATTGGTCAATGACCACGGTAGACTCCTATCGTAGTACTGATAATAAGGACGAAATAAGTCCACTATGCTAGAGGTAGAAGAATGTTATATCAATACCAGCTGGTACGCACACTAATGAGTATGGCTAAGATGCATGCATTAGTAGGTAGAGGTAGGTACGTACACACACATATGAGGTCTCACAGGGGGCATATGTCCTGGACGTCCCTAGCCCCGTAGCAGCAGGGAACGAAGATGAAGATGCAAGCCGCGCCGGATAAGGCAAAGGAAGAGGCAGCACTAACAGTAGCTACGGCGGATCGTGAAAATACACGATCATATATTGAGTGACTGGGGAGCTGATATTGAATCCACCTAAAGCATATCTGATAATGCCATGAAAGCTTTGTATGACACCAATAATAAGACGTTCCATAGGCCTCCCATCTTGAATCATCTAGTTATCTCGTGCCGTGTCTTGCGAGTCTAATAAGAGGCCCGCAATAGATAAACCCCAGTAACAATGTGAGACCCGAGTTGCTGGCTCTGTGTGCTGTGGTGGCAGCGCCTCACATTTCCGGGCTTCTCCTCTATCTGAAGAGGTCGATGCCTAATGAAACTGTAACATTAGAGGCTGTAGTGAAAATTCTCCACGAAACAAGTCATTTCCAGCGCCGTAGAGGACAGCAAGGACTTGCCTAACTTGTTGATTTTCAAACGGACAGGGCATTCTGTCCCGCTAGAAGCAGAAGGGTCGGGTGATACTGCCGCGGTTTACATTTCTCTAAAATAATAGCTCTCAAAGGGACATTGTAGCATTGTATTATTGACTAGCTTTTCCAAGGTTTAGACAGATGCGGCAAGTTAATGACAGAGACGCGAAGTCTAGCATAACTTGATAGGTTTACGTCAACTCAGACTCTTCGACACAGAAGGCGACACGCATCGATAATTCAAAGTCCCACCATTCTCAGAAGAGGAAAGCGGGTGGTGTTCGTTGAGTTACTGGTAACGAGTATATCGTTAAGATTTAAGGGTGAGCAGCCTCAAAGTCATCCGAATACGGACATCTATTCCAAAACTTCGTATCTCGGATAGAAAAAGTCCTCACACCGGTAGTGTTTATTATATCTATCATCTTCGACCGGCCTGGTCAACCTCTTCGTAAAGGGGGTCAAGTAAAGCTCCCCACTCTGCCTTAGCTTCACGTCTAAATTCTCCATTTGTTTTTCGAGACTCGACCACTAGGACATTGCCTCGGAAATATGCCAAAACACCACCTTTACCATCCATGCGAGCTGTAAGACGGAAGTAATGCTTGCCTTGCTCGTTCGCTTTGCGGATGGGGATGAATTGTAGATCATTCTCTTGAGACCAATGTTCCACCTCATCACGAAACGTAGGCTCAGCTACCTCCATGGGCTGGCTTGGCGCATGAGCCGGCTTCAGTCTCCCCTCGGTCTTCGGTTTGCTAGAACGAGATTTGGATTGGTGAGCGGGGTGCCTCTCAGGACGAGGAAGCTTGTGCTTCGCCTCGTCTCCAAGCTCAAGAGCCTTTTCGATCATGGTCGTGCCCCTTTGGAACTCCGCCTTGATGCTTTCTTGGGACGATATTCCGGAGGGGAACACTTCGTTGTGCCACCACTCAAACCAGGCTCCAATCTCTTCATAGTTGGCTTCATCGCTGGTGAGCCATTGGTGTAGCACGTCGTGCCACATAGGAAATACTTCTGTGACGATAACTTCCGCTATCATGGAGGATGAGATGATATCAACCCATTTGATAACGCCATGGAGTATTTTCAAGTACAGCTCCTGGTCGCCTGGATCCACACGGAAGTTGGTACGCAGATACCGGCCCATGCTGGGAAGAATATGGTGCATGACAAGAGGCTTCCACTGATCTTGTGCCTTCGACGGACGAAAGATATCCCGCCATTGTTTGAGTCCAGGAATCACGCCCCTTTCAAACTCCCAAGCATCGATCAACTGTCGAAATTTGCGCCTGGTATCGGCGACGAGGCCTGTGCCTTTTGGATCCAAATGATGTGGCGGTAGATGCTGGAGCCAAGGAAATAACCATAGGTGTGGCAGTGTGCTTCGCTCCTTCTTGGGTTTCCAGTTCCTGATGGCGCTTTCGAGTCTCCGGGCAACTTGCTCTAGCAGCTGAGAGCGAACAAATACAGGGAAAAGCTGTTCCCATCCGTCTAATACAGCGAGAAGAGGCGTCGCGTCGTAGACATTCCAGGCCTGGGATATGGTCGTAACAAGCCTTGGGAAGACTAGCTTGTATATCATGCTCTCATACGGCGTAGTCGACCTCACATGGAATTGGCTTAAGCCATCTACCTCGGCGTGACCCCATTTAGAAACAGCACTTCCATTGGCTGTCTTATCTTGTAGACCAAGTAGTATTCTGATCTCGGCAAGGTTGGTCGCAAAGTGGCCCAGATTAGGATCTTCTAAGGGCTGCCAGCCCTGAACGGCGTTGGCCAGAAATGGGTGAATACTGGCAACTGCAATGCCAGATAGTTCTTCGTTATAATTTGAAGCGGCGGCTTCGGCCTTCTTGAGCCCGGAGATGACAGGATCCCACTGCTGGTCTCGTGCGGCTTGGCAGACCTCGTCTAGGACGAGGGAGAATATTTGGAGTGAGGAGTATTCACTTTCCAGCTCGTCTACCTCTTGTTGGCGCTGAAGGGCTTCCATATCTAGCCATGCCTTTCTCTCCTCTAGTGTCTTCCATTCCTCCACGAACGCGGCGAGATCACCTTGCGCCCGCCTCGCTAGTTTTCGAGCCTCGGTCTGTTCCACGAGTTCGGTGCCCGTGGCCGTCGGCGTCAAGAGGCCAGAACCAGAAGTTAGCAGTTTCTTGTCACGTCCGGTCATATCCAAGATGGGCGCAAATGCTTCGGGGATGTGGAGGCCCGGTGCGGCCCTCTGGATGTCGCTGACGGTCATGTATCTCGGTTTGGACCGTTTTGGTGTGCTCAGGCCGCTGCCTAAACCACTATCCGCGGCCTTCTTCTTCCTCTCGCGCTTCGCCCTCTTGTGTTCTTCGTCTGAATCGGGGACATCCTCTCCTCGCAGGCGCGCCTGACGCCTTTCTTCCCTGAGTTCTTGCTGGGATTTCTCCCTCACAGTACCGAGACCAACGTTCCCTAGTGGGCGCAGCGTAGCCTCGATGATGCTAGCACGACCTTGCGCGTCAGCTCCTAGACCCTGCCCTTCGACGTAGCCCATCTTAGCCATCATGCGTGCGGCGAATGATTTGGCTTTAGAGCCGCCGCCGAAAGCACTCGGCTTGGGGGTTTGGGGTGCTGAGCGTGGTCCATCATCGCTGAGGCTTGGCTTGAGTATAGGTTCTTTCGCAGACGTCGGAATGAAGCTTTTCCCTAAGGGGTTGCTACCGTCGTACTTTGTCTTTATGGTAGTCGGACGATTACTGGGTGTATCTTGCGAGGGATGGGCCCAACCAAGTCCCTGCGCTAATGGTCGGAAGCCTAAGCCAACCCCAGTCATCTCTTCGTCGTCGTCTTCGTCTTCCTCTCCGTCCTCCTCTTTATATTGTTGTTCATGCCGTGTGGTGTTCCCTTGTTGTGCACCGAGGCCAACGCGATGCGTCGATATGCTGTCCTCATCCTCATCTTCGTCATCGTCGTTTTCGTCAACATGTTGATCTAGCTTCTCCTGGCCGGCGGAAACGAATGCGACGTTCTTATGTCGGAGATTTTTCTTGGACTTCCAGCGTCTATTGGGGGCGTCGTCATCATCGGTGTCGGAAGCAAAAATGCCCAAAGCGGCGCTCTCTTTTGTATTGCGGCCAGTTCTCCGACGTTTGCGAGGGTTGAAATCGAGAAACTCGTCAGTTCGAGGATCGATGGACGGTTGCGCTAGGTCATCATTGTCGCTCTCATCGTTATCCGAGGACGAGTAGGCTGCGGCATCAGCCTTCGAGATACCGGCGGGGTGGAAAGACATATTGTGGTTGTCTGTTGTCGCGACGCGGCGCCGAGGTATACAAGATGATTTGATGTTTGAGAAACCGAGCTAGGGACACGCTGCGGTTGTCGGGGCTTTACCTCGTGTACCAAAGAATAATGCGACTATAGACTAGAGGCTTATCCATAGGGTAATGCGAGCTTCTTCTGCTGCTGCCGCTGCTGCTGCATCGCGGCCGGTTTAGGGTCCGGAGAGTGAAAAGAAAAGAAAAAGTTGCTTAGACACTGGTACTTGGAAGATGATGTCTACCTATCGTTGCTAGCAGGCGGCATACATATGTAGGTATGATCAATCGTACAGTGCAAGTACTGTATTTAGTGCCAATGATTAGCTAACTTGGGCACTACCTACCTAGGTAGGTAATGCTTATACAGTGCTAAACACTGTATGGCATGTCCTAAACGTGCTAGGCTCCTCTGGTCTAGTCCTGTATGGTTTTGTCTAAAACGATCGCAAATACCACATCAATCTTGACACTCAATAACGATGTCTTCCCTTGTTGGGTTCATTTAAGGCGGTATATGTAGAGACTGAGATCTAGACCTATGCTACATAACTTTGAGAGTCCACTTACGGTTGTCGCGAGGGCTTGGGCTCTCCATGCCTTTCTTAAGATCAGGCTGCCTCTGCTGACATCTTTTGGCCTGAACTGCGTGTGGGTTCCTGATCTGGGCTCAATGCTTCTTGACGCCTTCCATCCATTCCTTGGTTCCCTTGGCACCGTCATGCGCCTTCTTGAATAGCTTTCGCTCCCACTCCTCAAGCCCTCGCAAGAACTCCTCACCCGCACCAACACCCATATCGTCGGTAGCGCCGGCCTTCCCCGCGTGCAGAGCAATATCCGCCGCTCTCGTGACGAATGTTCGCCGCAGGACAGCACATATCTCCTTCTCTTCGAATAAATCGAGCATACGCGTTCCTAGGCCGTAGAAGTTGTGGGACTGGTCTCGGAGTGGCACGGCGCGAGGGTCGGCCTTGAGAGCGGACATGACCTCGTCAGACAGAGACGGCGGTAGGTTCAAGGACACGAAAGACTTGGCGTCTTCTTCAGAGCTGCTAGGGGCCCTGCTGGCGAGGGCAAGCAGCTCGGCAAGCCATAGCGGGAGGCCAACCGTCGTACCACTCTTAAGAGGCTGAGCAGGATTGTTGTCAAGATAACCTAATTCGGGGACTTCGAGTTCGAACTTGCAAGGCACTTTCTGCAGGGGGGTAGCGCCTGTGTTAGTAGACTATCAGGTCGTTGGAGGTAGAAGAGACGAGAAAGAAGAAGAAGAAGAAGAGGAAGAGGAGGAGGAAGAGGAAGAAGAAATAGAAGAAATAGAGCAATGGGGTTGTACCTCGGCGTCAGTCAAGATGGCGTCTATATCGTAGTAGGACATGTTGCCCACACGTCTCTAGGAGCTGACTGTAGGAGAGGGCTCATAGTTATTATGCCCAGACAGCCACACCCATCTTGTACCTGGGCAGTACGTAGTCAATTGTGCGGGACGTGTGGTTGAAGAGCCGCAGGGTAATACACTGTACGGTATCTAAGTGAGGGCAAGATGAGACTTGAAAGTAGGTACAGTGTAGTTTACACGAATTTCCGATTTGGACGAGGCGCGGGGCAGTTTTTCTGTCTCGTCGCAATTCACGTACTGTACTGGTATAGGTGCATATGCAATGGGGCAGGTAATCTAGGTATCTAGGTACCTTAAGACGGGACTGACATCGGAGCATCCGACACTGCGCGATACCTATCCCCGACAGGGCCAAGAGGGCCAAGAGGGCCTATACCGGAAGTAGATAGCTCTCCATCCCACTACACTACCTACAGTGGGTGTTTGTAATCCCGTAGGTCTACCTACGGTATTTAGCAAGGACCTGAGCTGTTTCACTGCGGGAAAGCTCGGCCGTTTATCCTGGGGTACCTAGGTATTTATTTGTACATACAGTATAGCATTTATTGACATCATCTTTAGAACATACTTATATTGTAGTTATTACCCTCGATTCTCACCAATTCGTCCTTGAATAGTGTCGCGATAACACGACTACCAAATCAATTCTAACCTTGCATCTATCAATAGACAATCTGCTCAAGATTAAGATGGCTACTACCCTCCTCCGTGTAGCTCCGTCGGCCCGGGCAGCTCTGCGAGCGAGCTCCTCGGTCAAGCCCGCTGTCGCCGCTCTGGCCAGCACTTCCTTCACCCGCGGCAAGGCCACGCTGCCCGACTTGTCCTGTAGGCGAGCCCCTGTCAAGAAACAGACATACCGGTCCCGTTCATTGCATCGACTGACACGCGACTTCTCATCGTAGATGACTATGGCGCCCTCGAACCATACATCTCGGGCAAGATTATGGAGATACACCACAAGAACCATCACCAGACCTACGTCAACGGCCTCAACAGCGCTTTGGAGCAGATCGGAGAGGCTCATGCCAAGGGCAATGACATGCAAGCCGCCGCCCTCGCGCCCCTGCTCAACTTCCATGGCGGCGGCCACACCAACCACACCCTATTCTGGGAAAATCTGGCCCCAGCCAACAAGGATGGCGGAGGTGAGCCCGAGGGTGGTCTCAAGGTAATCATTTCAAGCTTCTCCTACCTCTTTTTTTACGCCACGCTAACATACTCGACAACCACCAGTCCGCCATCGATCGCGATTTCGGGTCCTTCGAAACTCTAAAGAGTCAGATCAATACTGCCTTAGCCGGCATCCAAGGCAGTGGCTGGGCTTGGCTCGTTAAGGACAAGACAGCTGGTACTCTGCAGGTCGTCACTCGAGCCAACCAGGATCCCGTAACCGGCAACTACATACCCCTCATGGGCATTGACGCCTGGGAACATGCCTACTACTTGCAATATCAGAATAGGAAGGCTGAGTACTTCAGCGCCATCTGGAATGTCGTCAACTGGAAGACTGTCGCCAGCCGCTTGGAGAAGGCATAAGGAATATCGCGGTACCAGCTTAATACTGTAAATTAGGGGAAGCTAATGAGAGCTCATGTCATATTGTTGTATCTTACATCTGAAATGAGTCGAGAAGTGAATGTCTTTCAACATCCAATGCGCACGCCCGGGGCATCAAGATGACTCTATCTCCCCGTTGTCTGTACTTTGACCTGTGAACTGATGAAGCCGAAGGCGACCCTCGTTCAGAAGGAGAGCTACGAGAGAAAGAATTCTCCTTGGAACAAAGGTCTGGAAACGGAACATATGGTAGTAGAAAAGCAACTGGCGACTGAGTCCGAATTCGGTGATTGGCGGGCGACCTGTTCAATCACCCGGTAGAAGTCAGTCTCGGCACAAAGGACGGGAGCGATGTGCGGAAACACAATTGGCGCAAACGATGTGTCCTGTGTACTGATGAGCATAGTTCAAAATTCTTAAACTCGTGGATATTACCGAAGTATTTTCGTCGCCATGTAGACGGAGTGCAACTTAGAACAGCGGTCGACTTCATTAGGCTGGACTGCTGCCAAGGCGTCGACATTTTGAATAGACGAGAACGTACCTAACTTGCTTAGGTGCCTAGGTAAAGGAAGTAGAAAGAGCCATGGATGAGCTGGTCGCGTGTGTTGTCACGAGTACCGCTGGGCACTTTTTGCATCGTGAAGTACTTTTGTTCTTATTAGTACCATGACAGGAAGCTAGCGACGCATCTGATAACTTACCAGGTGGGTGAGACAGGAAATGCGAAGGCCCTGCCAAGCCAATCTAACCGTGACCCCAACCGAACTTTGGATCAATCCCTCTAGCTATTTTTACCGTAAGGGGATAGACTGAGAACCCCTCCTGAGTATGGATGGCATGGGCGGTGTGAATGTGGATGGATGGAATCGCTTCACTTACGTAGGTAGATAGATAAAATAAAAAAAGTAGTCAATAAGACCTATCAACACAAGACTCACGGGGTAACCTATATTCAGCCCAGATCTACCATGACTAGATAAGAGGTAGGCAGAGAAGTCGTCTACGTGATCCCTTATCTAGGGTTCACAAGTGCTCGTGACGCCCATTAGAAAGTGTATACAAATTATTTCTCTCATCGTAGGAGGGAACAGCAGCCCTTCACCTGACGACCTGGCAATCTTAAAAACTCGAGTGGATGCAAGGCGGTGTGCATGATGTTCAAACAACTGACAGTAGTCTAGGTAGTGCGTTGATAACAGGCATGAAGGTGTATGAGTGCCCTCAGATCTCGTCTCTCAATCCTGCCTCTTAATTTCCCCACACGCATCTAGACTAAAGAAAATGCCATATCGGTAACCGGCTGCTTTCGGAACAAAAGGATTCATCTTCCCAGACCAAGGGGTTAGGCTCTCTGCTTTCTTGGAACTCCTTACATCTATTGCGACAGCTGTCTAGCCTACTCCGTGGCTCCTCTAGGGAACAGAGAGGGGATGGCCTTGGGCAATGGGATTCTATCTATCTAGGGAAGAACTCCTGAGTGTATGACATGGCACGCGACGTCATCTGCAGCTCCAGCATCGATAGGATGAATAAACGCTGCTGCCAGCTCATCCCGCCTTCTGCGTTGTTGTTGATACAGACCCACAGGGTTAGGTATAAGATTTTGTTTATTAACGAAACATCATTGGGGATCGTTTCTGGGGCTGGCATGAAGCTATGTACCTTCATCGTTCGATGCGAACCAGTACTGATCAGGCCACAGGACCACAGGCAGAACACAGGGTTAGTATTTCACATCCTTGAAAGTGGACGATGACTCTCGTAGCCGAGCCCGATGACGGGAATAAAGGGGGGGTGGTCCTTGAACCAAGCCGATTGGTGTGGTGTTGTCGGTAGTTGATGATCTACAACTGCATTGCCGACGGCCCCCTGGTCAAATAGTAATCCATCTACTCATTAAACCCTACCAGGAAAGCCGGGCGTCAATATTTCACCACGGAGTCCTTTTCACAGCTCGTGAGCTATTTCCGTGATGAGTGAGCTGCATGAGAAACGTCACCGTCCATACTTTGGTCGACCTATATTCGTTGAGAAACTGTAATCAGCAGCCTGCAGACATGAGCTGCAGACAAGGGACTGCGCCATGTCATTCTTATTTTTACAATATTACACCATGCTGCGTGCGGTAGAACCCTCGGGTCACGATCCCTACAGACCATCGCATGAAAAAGGCGACGAGAAAATAATAAAGAGGTATGCATTTGCTATCATCCCTAATGTCATATGTCATCTCGACCTGACTCATCCTCAGCGATGAGAACAAAAAGAATGCCAGTGATTGGGCCTAGGAAAGTGGTTTCATCGTACATATCACATACCCCTCCTGCAACGCTAATGCAACCCTCATGCCAACTTTCTGGGGTGACATCTGCTTATATCTTTTTCTGGTTGCTTTTGATGCTGTCTAAAATGTCGATTGGGCATAGATTTGCGACTGGGGGGCAGCTTACTCACTTAATAGAAAAGGAAAGCCACCCCCGTCAGCGGGCCATCTTCTTGGATGGTTCCTAGACTACTAGTTACTTAAGACACGGTAGAATTCGTTGATACGAAGTTTGCTTTTTCGAAGTCCATGAGCCTGCGTTTGCGGTCAACCAGCCGTCAAGAAGAGAACAAAGAGCGGGCGGTGGAATGTGGAGTCCATTCACATAACTAGCACCCACCAACAACTACTATATTTTTTCCTACTCTCGAACAAGAACCGAGAGGCTTTGTTCACAATTCTCGCCACTTCGTCTAGTCTCTGGTTTCAGACTTCAAAAGTGTTCCCGACACTGCCTAAACTGGACCTATCGAAACATGACTGACGATATCGATGCCATTACGCCTTGTCCTATCGGGTCTGCAACGTCAACTGAGACGATCGGCCCGATAGACGATCTGCGAACTACCAGATCCGTCTCACCAAGTTCCCTAAGTTCGTCGCTCGTCAGTAGGCGACGAGAGTCAGTCAAGGCATTAGAGGAGGGAACAGATGGTGATCCCGAGAGACTCTGGAAGCGGATGCTGGCTCTTCAAAAGAAGTTTGGCTGCTACAATTCGGCCAGGATGAGTGCTGCGCTCAGCTCTGGGAATGTGAGCATATTTCGGCGTAAGTCCACCTCATATACCCATAGCATTACCATAGTAGCAGCTGACCATGTTGCCCTTAGCCTCGAAAGCATGCTTGGATTTACTAAATGAGCACATGACTGCGTTGCCCGAATCGGTTGTCAACTGGCTGCGGCCAAACTGAGAGCGCTGAGCTCTATCTTGCAGCGATCTAGTTCTCTCAGACAATGTGGCGTTAATTGGTCCTGACTTTAGATGATTTCCCCCAAAAGACTGGCGCGGCGGAGGTAGTGAGGTGAATTAATGATACCAAGCGCACCACACGCCCGGGGGGTAAGTGGAATGGTGGTCGATATGATTGTGATACCCCCTAGATTGGAGTTTGGATGATACTTAGTTAAAGTTTTTCTTCTTCCCCACTCGAACTAATAGATGCTCTACACTACAATTGGAAGATCCCGTAGCTTTTCTTGATATGATGCCCATTCTATTATCTAGCCAGGTATATCTTCAGACTTGTGGAGGGTAAGTTTTCAGCCCTTCACGTCTCATGGCCCAGCATTGGAGAGACTAGCCAGGGCGTGATCCAGGACCTTCTTACATTGGTTCCTGTACAGTAGAGCCAGCTCTTGATTTTGGTTCGTTACTTCATAAGGCGGGTCATGAAGCTCAATTTCCTCTAGGTCTATGGTAAGCTTTGTTCCCAAAGAATCGATGATTTCTTCTAGGAGCCCCTGAGGAATTTTGCCTTGCATAATCTCCGTTAAACTGATATCAGAGATCTCGTCGGTACGCCTTGTAATGGATTCATAAAGAGCGGCAATGAGCGAGTCTTGGAAGTGGGAGAAGTGTGGCAGACAGGATATATGGTCTGGGTCTAGCAGTCTCGATCGCCCTACTACTGAGCTTGAATGAGCAAATGGCCACAAAGCCACAATGTGTGACGCGTCGAGATCGCCCGCTTCGGGGTTTGCTTTCGTCTTGATGTGAACGTAGTCATTATGAAAGTCTTGACATTCTGGCAAGATGAAGCCGTAACCGAGAAGCAGCTCGGCATTGGTCTTCATCCCATAGTTGTTATAAACTTGCTGCCTTGCCGAGTATGGTTGGCAAGAACGTAATGTGCATGTGCGTGAGCCCTCGTCGGTTACCCAGGTAGTCTTGGCGAGCGGCGAGTGATTACCAATATCAAAGAGAGGTAACAGAATAGAGAAGTCATCGATCTTGCAAGGTAGAGAGAGTGATTCTGCATCTGTAATGATGAGTGACGGGCGGAAGCTTCTCGTAGTGAAAATACAATATGCCCAATGATAGAGTGGCCGAGTGTATTCGTACTGAAACCTACCAGGCAGAAACTTCATGGCGTGTTTGTACTCCCCTTTCAGAGCGGACCGTATTTCTTGCACTGCTACGTAGGCGTTGGTGCCCCGGAGGAACTCAATGTCGCCTGCTGGCCATACGACAGGAAGCATACCTGTCATGTGCTCAGGTGGAGGAAGAGTCCTAATGTACGGCCACCAAGGCGAATCTTGGCGACGAAGATACTCCTGCATGAGGAAGAAGCGGCCTATGACATGAGGCGGCACGTTGCTCAAAAAGTCTGGCGGAAAGTAGGCTTCATCTCGTGGTGGGGTGATGGAGGTAGGTAACACTGTAGTGATGCTCGGGTGGCCGGCTATGGCGTTGAGAAATGAGAGTGAACAAGACAGCGGAAGGGAAACAATTTCCTCATCCGACCCGAGATTACCGGCTTCCTTGACACGAAAAGAACCTTTAGTGACCTCGTCGTGATAAATCTCGACAGCAGGATGAAGCCTTCCACCGGCCGCTTCAACCCATTGAAGCAGTGTCTGGTATCGCTCTGCTAAGCTAGCCATCCCGGCCCGGCAGGAGAAGATGAAGGACAGAACTGGTATCTGTTATGTCGGGCGGCGGTCGGTAGAATTAGCTGTGCATCTACTTAACCTGATAGATTCCGGAACGTAGCTTATTGAGAGTTGAATACCTTAGGTTAGCTGATATACAGACCGGAATAGAGCTAAATATGAATGACCAGCATTGTATCCTTCAGATGCTTGATTCGTTTGTACAGTTGGAAGTATTTGTGAGGTGGAGTCTTTTGGGTTCCCGGGTATGTTCTCTCGATACCCCTTATCATCATCAGTGGATAGATACCTGGGCCAGCTTGCACATGTGCTACGGATTACTGTGCGAGTCAACCATCTCGGCCCCGGGTCCGGAGAACTTATCCTGCCTTCCGTGTCCCGATGCAGAACGGAGGCAGTATTTCCTTCTTCGGTGGAATTACTAGTAACCGACAAAGTCTTAGACGTTACACCAGACCATCATCTCCCACTACAGTGACTTAGAGTAGCAGTAATATAACTTAAGTATGCATCCCTCAACACTGTCAGATTTCACCATGACTAACGATCTCTGTAGATACATTGGCGTTACTCGAAAGCCCTCGCTCCGGGCATAGAAAGGATGAAGTCTGTGTTGCCGGCCCTTCCCGGGGAGGGTTCATCGGGAGTAGTTAGTCCCAAACATGGGTGACCGAGAGCGAGCAGTGCCCAGTTTGAATAAGATGACCCCAGCAGTACAAGGGATTGTTGGACCATGCCGGCGCTAACCTGTCGCGGCCCGAGCAAACTGTCAGCAGTCATCTGGACGATTTCATCATGGGAAGGGAAAGCCGAAAGAGGCGCGTCCCTCCCACTCGCGCGCTCGGCGCTCCTAATTCCACCAGTGTCGTCCACAACTCGTAACCCCATGGTAATAGTGTGGGTTTCGGCCTCACTTAGTCGAACGCCACCACCAGGCTCTGTGTTTTCGTGCCGCTTGGAAGAGGGCTTAAATATAAACTTGGGCTCTAGATGTATCGAGCTGTCCAAGGCCATTCGCTTCCATCTACTCGCCTAACCGATCAGTTGACGCGTGGTACATATCTTTATCCATCGACACCTGCTCATACTTGCCTGTCATCTGGCTGATAGCGAGCATGAAGTCTATCATACTTGCCGCGGCTTGCGCTGCGGTGGCTCGGGCCCATGGTTTAGTTTCTGGTTTCGTAACTGACGGCACCTGGAATCAAGGATTCAAGCTCGATTATTACTACCAAGTCGCCAACGGTGGGAAGCTGCCTGATATCGCCGCTTGGTATGCAGAGGACTTGGACAGTGGCTTCGTTTCGCCTGAAGCGTACGGTACCTCTGCTATCAACTGCCACATTAACGCCAAACCAGGCAGCCTCACCTCGAGCGTGAAGGCCGGCGGCTCCGTCCAGTTCCAGTGGTCACTATGGCCACACGACATTGGTCCCATCCTCACATATGTCGCGGCATGCAATGGTGACTGTGCCACAGTTGACAAGAATGCCTTACTTTGGGTCAAGATCGATGCCAAAGGTTACGAAGGAGGCACGTGGGCTTCGAAGACTTTGATCGACAACAACAGCACGTGGACAACTACAGTACCATCGACGCTCGCAGCTGGCAACTATGTCTTCCGCCACGAGAGTAGGGAAACCCAGCCTCTTCAGTCTCCCTTTTTTACTGCTTGTCGCGTGCATAAGGACTCATCGTAATCTGCCTATATAAACCCGTACTAACCCCAGTTGTTATAGTCATCGCTTTGCACGGAGGCTCTTCTCTAAGTAAGTGGGCCCAATATTTTTTGGCATGTTTTAAACAACAGTCGGATGCAGAATTGCCATCTCGAAGACAGTTTCTTGCTTCGGCCATGGACCCCGAATCTTTGTTGTGCAAATCTATTACTAACCCCTTGTTACCTTAGATGGCGCACAAAGCTACCCGCAATGCTTCAACATTGCTATCAAAGGCTCAGGGACTGACAAGCCCCAGGGAACGCTTGGCATCAATCTCTATAAGGCCACTGATCCGTAAGTATTACCAAGAGTCATCGTCTTCGCACTTTCGACTACACCCAAAAGTGGAAGACCAGATTCTATCCAGGCCAGTACTTAAGCTTTGCTTAATTATAACCCCTTTTGAACTTTCGGACTTTGCTTTTTGAACCCGCCAGCAATTATTAACCCTTATGTCACAGTGGTATTCTCTTCAACCCATACACTACTATTACAAACTATATAATTCCCGGACCAGCCCTCTATAGCGCGGGTTCTGGTTCTGGAACGCCAACAACCACAAAGTCAACGATAACGACAACGTCAACAAAGCCATCAACTACTACAACGTCGACAACATTAACTACCAAAACTACGACGAGTACAACAACGACCGCTTCGCCGACACAGACAGGTTCGGGTGCAGCTCTATATGGCCAATGGTAAGTTGACCCTGCATTGACACGCCCAACGTCGAGAGTGTAGAACATAGGATTCGGCCACTACGTTGTCTGCAGCAACTCTGCTTGTCATCGATAGACTGTAACGTCCGCAAAAGATAGTACATACTGATATCGATTTATAGTGGTGGCATAGGCTGGCCTGGCCCATTCACATGCGCGCAAGGGAAATGCACCAGCCTCAACGACTACTATTCTCAATGTGCGCCTAATTAATGTTCATGAGGTCTGAGATCGGTAGGAATATGAGGGGTGTGATATATTGTATTTCTGCTATTATTTATGAGATATAGACTCCGAACGACCCGGTTAATGAGTTGGATTAAACTACGCGAGAGAGTCTTTAGGACAGAGTTAATATAAATCATGGTGAAGCTCTGCTCAGAAGCTCTGTTCGATACTTCGGGTCACCGTGAAATGTTGAAGAGTACTTGAATGGTCCTTGCCGCCAGTGACTTTTATGTGAAGCTTCCCATCATATTCGCTATGCGCTATATACATTATTAATTAAATAGTCAGGTCGAGTTGACACCATTAGCATACCGACCTGTAAGGTACCTTTTGCACCAGGGGCACGTTTTCGGCTCACCATAATCTCCTATCTGACGATTATTATCGGCCCAAGCAAGGCTCCCTACAATGATCCCTTGGTCCTTTCTGCTGACTTGCTCAGTTACTCCTAACGCCTCGCCCTTCCTGCTAGGCATCACTTATAATCTCTTAAACAAGATACCGCGTCTCCTGGAGCTTCGCAATGGGGTTATCAGACATTGCATCAACCCATGCGTCAGAATGGCTTGTATTGGCCTCAACCGCCTGTCTCGGCGCTTGGAGTGAGTGCATCTAGAATCACCGTCTTCTCATCGTCTTAGCCATTATCGAGGCCTAAGATATTTTCCTGTTCGATAGCTCGAAGGTTGGCCCAAGGACGAAAATACCGACCGTAAATGTTGTAGTCCATACTTCATGATCTAGAGCCCCTTGCAAACTCGCTCGTATGCTATGCCGCTAGTCGGACTTGCAATCAATCTATCTTGAGAGATCATCTACGCTTTTCACGTCGCTAGGCCGCATTCGAGCGCCTAGCTTCACAGTTTGGCGGCGCGAGTCTATATCTTCAGACTCGCTGCCAACATTCTTGGGCGAGCTAGAAGATCCCCGGCCCTCCCACAAACGCGTCCCTGAGCCCGTAGAGCCAGAGCCTCTAAACTGACACCATATGCTGTAGTACTAAATTTCGGCATCATATACACGGCAGTACGCTTCGCCTGGAAGATTAGGCGCTTGCCAGTGAGTTTGTAGGCCACAACGTGTCGTGCATATTGGGGCTGGTGATCCTCCTTGGCAGCCAGGGCCATCTAGCGTTCATCACCTGGTTTCTCTCAGAGCCTGGTATAGGAAATAGCAACGAGACAAGCAAATGGTAGGGAGGGAAAGAAGGCTACGACACAACTGAGTTGGCGTTCTGGTCGGCTGGGGTTGCGCAGTTGGTTGATAGTGCGCGCAGTCCGGTAATGTTGGTCTTCCGGCTTCACTCAGGAGGCACAAGCTACAGAATATAGGCAAGCAACTTTGACCGGTTATTAGAGGCTTTCCTTTTTTAAGATGCCTTATCAGTAGCTTACGCCATAAAACAACAAGGCGTGATCCTCCCGCTACTTGGCACAGATCATGGATTGCTAACGCGACGCGGGCTGTGCAGGCTGATCGGCTCCATCATTGGTCTTGGGCGTGACGAACGGCCTGCTCGGGTGGTACTGGCCGGAAACCTATGGCTTCTGGGCAAGTCTGCTCAGCATCTTCATCTGCGGACTTTCATTCCCTTGCGACATAGTCTTCAGCCTAGTAATATTGGTAGTGTAAAAGACAGAAAGGGCGCTTCCTAATGGACGGCCAGTGCGAGGAGAGGACACGCTTGTAAAGAGGCAAAAAGAACTGTAACGTCAATGATGTCGAGGACTACCGTACGGTAGGCTTTACTACACCCCCATACTAATGAACGAATAGAGCTGATGACCCTGTCATCACAAGTGACAACGGTTTCTTTTGTCATCACTATGCTTGGGAGACATTCGCAAACGCTAGCAAATCCTCGGCCTCGCTATCCGCCAACGTGCCAAGCTTTTTATAATAAGATACGCCACATATCTCAGCTGACCTAAGTGAACCAAACATTCGGAACGAAGTGTGATAAACGGTGTGTCACGTCCTATTCGTTCAATCCTATTGGAGACTTTGACCGTCTTGGCATAAAAAAATGTTGAGGCTGAGACGCGAGACTACACATGCTTTCCTCTTGTTGATGAGTAATTATGAATTACCAGTATGTAGCTAGGGGTTATTCTCACATAAACATCAGCCACAACGCATTAGTCGGTAGGGCATGTTGATTAGAATCTGTATTTCCCTACGGAGAGAGTGGCATTGTATTCAAGCGTCAAACACATTAGCGTGGTCAGATGAATAGCTCTGCATACGGCGAGGTGGCACACTCTTATTTGATCAAAAGAGATTTGTTAGTGCATATTCAAAAAGAATCGAACGATGGTATGTTACCATAGTGCGGATATCGGACATGTACTCGGCGATAGCACACTGGCTCAATGTGGGTAACAATTTGGTACAACCGTTTTCTTTTTATCCTTCGTCATACCTACTATTCTATAAATAAATCTACTACGTGAGAAGGGAGAAATGGTTGGTATGCATATACTCAGGATAGTTGTTGAATACGTAGTAAATGCTATCAAACTCATGGGAAGCAAGCAGAGGAATCATCCAGGCTTGGGGCAACATTCTCAACTCTACAATGTCAAGCTGGGTAGGTGGTGTCTCACCGTACCTATCATATATATGATATATCCTGTAGATATGTAGCTTATTCCCGGATTCTGCCGTGCGGATTAGCGGATTATGCAGCGGACATTGTTTCTTGCTTTTCAGCAGCAGATAAGGACTAGCGAGCGGACTGTTGCTCACCGAGTGGAGTCGGTGAGCAACAGTCAGGGGATCCTTCTTTAACCATGTCGTCGGTGGTTCGGTGTTTGTTATTTTGGGCATAGCAAAGTGACAGCGGTAGCTCTCGACTGTACAACTACTATGTCTGTCTACCTTATGTACGCAAATTTGTCGTATGCACACTCAACTGCTACCTACATAGCAGCAAATATTCAAGTCAATATCCATTCTGGAGAATTCGAAATCTCATTGTATTTGCTCCCTGCGTGTTGCGCATTTGGCGTGCACTCATCGCTCGATCCGGTATGTTTTCTTTTTTTTTATGTTGGGCCTGTCCGCAAGATCCACTGTCGCGCGTTGTGACGGCGGAGAACCTGGAGATTATGCATCTCATATTGTGACACTGCCGCTTGACCACGTGCTGTTGTTGTTAGTTCATCCACTAGTTACTAGATAGAGCAAGGAGGTTGACAGGGAAGTTGAGAACTCGGAGCAACATGACATACATAATAATAATATAGGCACTGATAATAGAAGTATAACGAGCATTTATTCATAGTCGATAGTATGCCCAGTAGAAGCTTAAAGTAGTTATACCTACTAGATCTCGTTATGATATGCACGACCGTTGCGGTTGCAGCATTATCAAGCTAGCATACATAGTAGAGGTCATTTGACCGAGGGATCAGCGGTTGTGGGCAAGGCAGCGAAGGGTTATATTCGGCAAGGGGATCCGAGGTCTGTCATGTCAGCGTGAGGACTCAACTCTGACTGGATTGTCGCCTCAACCCAAAATAGGTACTATCCGAATCAAACCATTGTAAGCGCAAGCAAGATGCACCGACTTATCCTTGACACTTCCTAATTTGGAAGGTAAAGAGCGAAGTAAGCGATTGCTATGATACCCAAGCATTATACAAGTGCAGAGAAGTATATTGTCTACGGTACTCTGTCTCACCATTCTATGCAGTATCTTCCTTTCGCCTCAAGCAGGGGGTCACCCAGTGCAGCTTCTTAATTCATGGATTTCCCGAAGAGGAATCAAGGCGCGGCGGGTACGTGATCTTGAGAACTTCGTCGACGGCGACGACGACAGATACTGTACGTACAGCGTACAGTGGAGGTGGCACAGGATTTCTTTCGATTCTTTCCCCAACATGGTTCGCATTCCTCATGGACATTATCATCCTTCGGAGTCCCCTGGAACGGAGACTGTACACCCCCATAGAGCGGGTAGCGCGAGCCCTTGATCGCATCATGGAACAAAACCTGTCTGATGGGAGGCGAATTATGTAGTCAGCAGCTGCAGTGCCGACTCGTATATGAGAGCAATCAATGTACGCCGATTTCGGCTTTGGGGGCAGCCACACAAATTGCACGTTATATGCACCTAAAATTTTTCCAGGGAGTACGTGACCGACTACAGACAGGTAGTGTACGCAATACACTCCAGGTGACATAGCAGCTTGTCTGATGAGAACAGCGTGGAATAAGTTGAGAAAGGAACTTTCAACTGAAATCATGACGAAAAGGTGATCAAGCATTCTGTAAAATTTGGAACGAAAACCCCCAAGTCTCATCTGATAGCCAAAGACAGCGGGGGGCTGACAGATCTGCAATTCCTTATCACGTACCGCATACGTCCGTATGATACATAATAATAAGACAAAGGAAGACGAACCCTAGCTGGCAAGTGGGTGACAAAAAACTGACACACATTGCTTAACATTCATATATACAGAAATAACAATAATGCCACCTACCCAACCCAAAATTAAACTGGAAAAACATTTAATATTATTCCTAGTGATTTAAAAGTCTTTTATAAACTTGGTAGTTAATAAAATCAATTGTGGTGGTAGCATATATGTTTATAATCAAATGATTGTTAGGAGTGTATCAAGTTTTTTTTCACCCACTTGGCTGGAACCCCCCGGCCACCTAGATACGCGCTCTCCCCTGGTCGAACGTCAGCTGTGACACGCTCTTTTCTTGTGGGCGGTTGGCATTAGCTTGGCGTTGAAATATCCATCAACTTTCAAGTTGACTGGCTTGGCAAAACTGGCCATGCCTGCGGGTTGGGCCGCCGCTAGGTCCACGATGACCTCTTGCATGCTCAACTCAGCCTGTTCTTGACCGCATCGCTTCCAGAATCGTTTGTAGGAGACTACCTATATTGTATGTAAATGCCGCAAGTCCTGAAAATTTTACGTCCCACATGTGTACACCATGTTGCCCAGAAAATTAACCCTAACACCGTAAAACCCCCCACGCCAGCCCATGTGAAAGAAGCCCTTCCGCCGTTGACCCATGACCCAACGTGACAAATGAGCGGTTTGCACCCTTGACAGTCTAGTATCTGTCTTATGTATTCTAGTCGATGTTCATAATGAATATTAAGTACCGACTCGTGTTTCCATAAGCCGGCTTTGTCGTATACACGGTCTGTCGTAGCTCGACGATCCACGTATGATGTGAATAAGAGACCCGATGCTCAGACGCACGGAGTATGTCCATGGCTTCTTCGGATCATATGCTCCCAGGGTGGCAAAGAACGTGGTCGGCAATCAGCTGCAACCCGATTAGTAACTATGTATCAAGCGCCTAAGTGTTGTAACACAGAGGGGCAAGGATTGTAAAGACTCAAGAAGTAACATACAACATAGTTCATTATTCCTACCGACTGCGTTAGCAACCTTATGTAGGTACGAGTAAAGGATAATGTGTCAACGGAAGCACTTACCTCACTTCTAAATGCGTTACATTTGGCGCACAAGGTTTATATGTCCTCTCGTATTTTGGACACCATCTCAAAACAACGAAACGAAAATGCTGGCAGTTATATTCAACCTGAACAACGACATATAAGAGAGAGGACCTCGATAGCAGGGCCTATCAGTACCTACTTGGGTATAGTCGCACATTTTTCCAGTTGTTTTGCCGAGAGAAGGTGGCAATTGTAAGGGTGGGAAACGGAACGTGAACACAACAACTCGAGAGCTTAACTTAGAAGTCGAAGATAAAAGAATGATTCTTAGCCCGGTCAATGATAGATTCAACTTGTTTCCTTATGTAGAGATAGACCATGTCAAAGGTAAGCAGGAAGGAGGTTAGATACCGTCGTGGACGTGTGGTGGACTTATGTATCGAGATCAGGTTCCCATGCCTGTCGCCATAGGGCCTGACGAGCCAGAGCACCGGAACGAGAAGTACAAGGGGCTTCCTTGAACAGACCCTGGCTGTCGGGCTTTTTCATGCAGGAAACTTTTCACCTGTGGTACTGATACCGCTTCGTACACTATACCTGTGTAAGGTATGTCTGATCAGGCAATCCTTGCACTAATCTAAAACCTGGGAAGTATGTAGGTAATCGAAGTGGGGAAAATGGATATCGCACTATAAGTAGGTAGTAGTGTACTTAGGCATCCTTTAAAGTCTTGCAAACTCTACTACTTTTACAAGGCGTTACATACTCGAGTAGCAATAACACTTGATAAAAACTACACCATTGAGAATTTTAAACGTGTCTTTATAAGCCTACAGAGTCGCTGCTCTAAGAAGACAAATATGATATGATTGTTGCATACTGAAGTAACTAGGTTGTAAGATCTGTACGGTGAAATTTGGCTAAGTCACGGTGCAATCTCCATTTTACTCCCCACTCTTATTTCATACCGTACCACGGGATATGATATACATACAGCATACACTGTACTTAGGCAGGACTTGGATAGTGAGCTTCAAATAGGTTAAGTTGCTGCACGACAGAATGGCATAGACAGGGTGGGCATCACTGCAGTTCTGCAGGTGACAGCAAGTTACAATAATAGTAAGTTATAGCGCACCTGTTAGTTGTGCTGTTCCTGCATCTGGTCCACGTGTGAAAGGGTAAGAGGCAGAGTCCTACTCCCATAGAAATGCTATGCCTGCAAGATGAATGCTGGTTTGAGTAGTGGTATTTACCACTCAAATCTAGTCCGCCGCCGAGGCGGACCAGACCTGGCTTGGCCGTGACTTGCCTGCCGCCACCGTCAGCTTGGAAAATGCCAATGTTTTCTAGAAGGGGTTGCTGGGTAGTTCAGGGCGAAGCGGACCAGATAGATGTCTGGAAATGGAATTCGCGCTCTGACCGGAATTCCACTACCTAGTATCTCTGGCATAACCAGGAAGTGACACAGTCCAAATTAGGTCTCTGGAGTTTGATAAGTTCACACCTAAACGTAACGCCCATGAATGGATGGGCAAGTTGCGCCACAACCTGGAGCTGAAGCTTCGAACAATGAAAATATTGGCTCAGTGGGTCATTACCGAGTTTCTCTCTTGTCAACCTGGCTCTAGTGCACATTTATATTATACTATGACTACTATTAGCTAGTTTCCCCGTCTTATTTGGCTAGTTCCGCCGTCGTACTGCCGACACGAACTAATACTAGTAAGTTGATGCCTCCACGTGTTTGACAGGTTCTGGCCCATTGCAGCCAAGAAACCCTAATTGACGATCAAGCTTCAAGTGAAGAGCTAGACTATTGTTAATATAAATTAGGCAATCTTGCTTTTTCACCCAATGCTGACACTCTATTGAAACCCAACTAGGTACACTAGGTACAGTCAATACCTTTAATAGAGCATGTAATTCAGACCAGCAAACCATATGTTCTCTCTCTGTCATATGCACTTAGATACTTGCAACCCCGTGCTATTACTGAAAGAGGAAAGAGTACTTATCTAATAACCTACCAAATTTGGCGCCAAACACATGAACCACACTTTCTTCAATTGCCGCTCTGTTGATAAGCATCAGGTACTAATGCTAGGGCCATTCAGGTCGAATTGTTTCAGATTTTCGGGGTGGGTTCATACCTGCTTGGAACAGCCTAGCCGTCGGTTCCAATTGACCGAAGCGAGAGGTGACGAAATGATTGTCGGTCATCCAGCCAGAGGTTTGTTTACTGCACTTCCATTTGATGGTGATCGTACATCATAGTACTATGATGGTAAGATCACAATGCCTGTAACAAGTACTCTCCGTTTTTCTCCCCATCACAAGACTCAACCGCTACTTCCTTCACTGACATGGCCATTCACTGAACAAGAACCGGCGGTGAAAAGAATGCGTGCTTGACTATACGCATTAGGGAATAAGACTCCACCAACGTAGAAGTAAGTGGATGCTTTAACAGGAAATTATACATGATAATTTGTTTCATGTATACACCTACATGCCACGGTACAGTATTGAGAGCCCGGGAGAACGGTTCATGGCGTCAGGTGCAGATGCGAGATGCGCAATGCGTCCTTTGACAGGAAATTAGTACCAAAGAAGTCAAATCAAACTGTTTATCTGAGAACCTCGACTAACTTCAACACACGAACCACGATAAGAAGTTCTTCAGAAAACATCTATGTGTAGTTTATTTAAGCATGTTTAATCATGTTGATAATTTCAACGGACGGCAGTGTATCCTTACTGTTCTCATTAACAACAGACATTTATCTCTTACATCTCTAGCTCAACCTCCTCCGATGCAGGCGTAGCTGAGCAGGTTAGTACTGCTCCATCAGCTTGTACTCCGCCTGAGACAGAGCCGCATGTTAGCTTCGCCGCACAACTCCCGCAAGCCCCGGCGCGGCAGCCGTAATCTGGGGTCAGCCCCAAAGACTCAGCCAACTCCAACAGCGATATCGGTTTATCTTTCGTCCAAGTTGCCGACACATTGGATTTAGAGAAGCGCACCTTCGCCTGCGTCACATCGCCCAGCGCCACACCCGAAGCTGAGAATGATTCGCTGCGGATCAGCGGGTCTCGGAACCCCAGGCTCTTCATGCATTTCCTCATTGACGTCTCGAACTCGGGAGGGCCGCAGATATATGTTATGGAGAAGTTTGCCTCCGACTCCATCTCGCCACTGCCCAGGGGCTCCCAGGTGAAGGGAACGCCGTTGATCTCCTTCATTGTTTCCAAATCTGGACGGCCTAGACGATCATAGTGCACCCCCTGTATATCCGAGGGTCTCGGCTTCGTGAAGAATATGGCCTTGGTGAATGGCCTGTTTTCAAACTGGGGAAGCTCATCCCGGAACGGGAAACCTTCCCCATCTTTCGCGACGTGTATCCAGACGGCGGGCTGGCTTTGCATGTTTGGGTGCTTGTCGTGCGCCTTCATCATGGCGAGGATTGGCGTGATGCCAATTCCAGCAGAGAGATAGATTTGTCGCAGCATGGAAGTACGATCGAGGAAGAACCGCCCCGCTGGCGAGCGAGCCGAAAGAATTGTGTTTAGGCTGCAGGCATCGTGCATCCATATCGAGCTGACACCGACCTTTTTGATGCTGACACGATAAAACGAAGGCTCATCTTGAGTTTCCCAGTCAGAAATCGTCCAGTTACGAGTCGTGCCATTGGGGAGGCGTATGGTAAGGAACTGCCCAGGTAGGTAATTCGCCAATGGCCGCCCGTCAACGGCACCGAGATAAAACGATTTGATGTCGCCTCCTTCATCGACAATGCGAAAAACACGCAGATCACGGAACCCTTTCCATGCGTTTTGGCCTTCCCGGCGCTTGTCATCCATGGTTGTTACCTTTCTCAGAAAGTGCCACTTGTTCAACCGCATGAGCATTTCATTGTTGACGAGCAAGTTAATCGTATCCCTCGTCTTGAGCGAATTGTCAAAAGCGAGTTGAGTAATTCTGGCAATGTCTAACGGATCACCAGAAAAATTCTCATAGGACACTTGGTCCCCGGGGTGAACACGACCACCTTTCAAGACCCGGAAGTACACCCCAACACGACCGCTAGCCGCGAGGGTCGGAAGCCATGAGTCTTTCTGGCCACAGCGCCACGAGAGCTTCATACACGGGATCCGGGCGCCACTTCAGTATCAAAGTCAGTGATTTCCTTCCCAACACGGATTTGTAAGGGGTTCGGGAATATGCAGCACTCCCGTGACACGGAACTAGCTGATCTGGGGTTTCTACTCCCCAGCATTGGCCAAAACGGGGAAGAAAATGAGTCTCGACATTACTCACCAGACCTGCAGTCTAACTGCCTCACCTATTCTCCAAATGTCGCCAATGTGGATGTCATCCTCGAGCCGGACCTTGTCCTTAAACCGGACTGCGACAGATGAGTTCAGTGTCTCTTCCTGTTTGCGAAATAGAGACATTTCCCGGGAGCATGCAGAGCTCGGAGACTTGCATCTGCCTCGAACAAGACATATCTGCTCCCAGTAATAGCCGAAACAGGGGAAACTAACTATTAGATGATTACTTACGAGTTAAGTTCTCGCCCCAGTGGCACCAGCCCCAAGAAGATCGATCGACGCCGAGCTCACTGCACCAATGATCATAATTCTCTGCGAAACAAACGTATACAGGACCATCGTGTACTGCAACCTTATTCCCGAGGACGCCAGCCTCGTCCAATTCGATATAGTCCGATGCCGAGGTTAAAGGATCATGTACAATGGACGTATATACTTTGGTGCCGTGGACATCATAAAACTTGGGCTGGGCAAGGCTCACAGCAACGACTTCCATCGTAAAGGACTATGACGTATTTCGACGGTCCTCCTCGGTAAACTTGACATTGTGACCGAAAGCAATATCAGGCCCAAGCCAGGTTGAAATAGTCACTACAAACGCGGGCCCGACATTCGCCGCCCGAGATTCTTGAACACGGCGTTCTATGATCTAGAGACAAAGCTAAACCTATTATGGCCAATGTACTACACTATTAGCAGCAGCTGTACTTTAAAAGGTACATCTTGAATGTCTTAGCTATAAGTAAGGGCTATGGTTAGTTCAGGGGTCAAGGTTAGTGGCTAGGGTTAGCCGGGGGTCTGGGGGAGGCCATGCGAGCCCCTTGGCTGTGAATATGTATTGATTTCGTGCTGTACTAGTCATTGTTCGCTAATATTTTGACGATGTTGAAGTGAAGGTATACATGCCGATGTTTAAGAGTGAGAGAGCTGGCTGAGTGAGTTTTATGGGGCCGCCTCAGGAAAAGTTGACAGCAATGTGAAAGATGGTAATTGTTGGCGCCGCGCTAGTAGATCTTGTAAACCAAAAAGAGTAAGAAAATTAGAGATCAGTACCTTCACACCAGAGTTAGTATGTAAAGTCACTTCTGGCTGGTATGTCATCACTCTACGTCCTTGTTGATCTTCTTATGTTAAAGCTATTTAAGACCTCTTGTTTAAGATTTTCTCCAAATACCAGCCATGTTAACATGTAAAAAGTAAATCGAAAACTAAGAAACGCGATCATTTGTGCAGAAATAACTTTCAATACTAATTTATATGTGAAAGTACATATTCACTACCTACTAACCTACTCTCTTAAGTTTACGTGATCTACTAGCGCGGCGCTAACAATTACCATCCTTCACCTGGTGGTTAAGTTTAGCTTCGTCTCTGGATAAGTAGAACTTCATCTTCAAAGAGTCCGGGGGGGAACATCCACGTCCACCGAACTGGCCGCTCGGGATCGGGCTTCGGGGTACCGTCGCTCGGCCGAGGTAGTTTTACAAATACTTATGCGGCCGCTTGAGACGGCTGTTTGAGTTAGTAACAGAATAAATGAGTGGATTAATAAACAAACTTACACTATACTAGACTGATAGAACCCCCCTATTTTATTACACGTGGTTTTGACTCGCTCGGGATTACTAAAGCTTTTTTTTTCTTATTTTTGGCATCACTTCCGGGTAGGTATTTATTTGTTGAAAGTAGAAACTTGAATTGTTGCTAGTAGGGGTGCCTCATTTATTCTGTCACCTGCTTGCCAGGCCATCAACACGTAACCAGGGTTTCGTTCATGCAAAATAGTAGAATCCATCATCTTGAGTCTCTAACCTCAGCCGCGTGGCCTTATATTTGGTTCTTCTATGAACCTACTTCGTTGGTAACGAGGTAGCAATGTTTCAGCTATGTCAAATCAGTCATCTTTCCCGTTCTGGGCCTGGTCGTAGGGAATATACCCAGTAAAGTACACCTAGGCTGTCATTGCCCGCAACTTCTCCCAAACTATTTCGTCTCCAGTCAACCTTATGCTCTGTTTCGTGTCTCATCTTAGATCCTCATTTCCGTAACTCAAGCCATGCAGACCGCGGCATCCCGAGTAGCCATGTGCACCTGATATTTTACACACGTAATGAACATCAATTATCCCTGCAATCTGGATTTCTCCGAAACGAAACGCCCGAGTTCATATCCAGTTCGTTGTGTCCAGTGTTTCCATCGTTAAACCAGCCCACCCGGGCCGGAAGGGTCGTGGAGGGCGGCGAGGATGGGGTTAAGGCAGGCCGATGGAACGATGCCTTAATTCTACCCCCAAAGGACTCGCCACTGGTCGTCAAACTTCAATCCGCCGCCGCCGATTAGGTCGCAATCTCCGCGCCCCCATTTGCGGCGATAGACTTCTCTTCCGGCCTCGGTGAGGACCTCGAGCGCTTCGGAGAAACCGGCGCTGTCATAGTAGAATGGTTCGCCCTGTCCACCGTG
This sequence comes from Xylariaceae sp. AK1471, assembly GCA_023159215.1. NCBI lineage: Eukaryota > Fungi > Ascomycota > Sordariomycetes > Xylariales > Xylariaceae > Xylariaceae sp. AK1471. The sequence goes on from JAJKLI010000023.1 coordinate 80,292, forward strand.
TTGGCCGGCCTGCCACGTGTTGCGCCCGCGGTCGCCATGCTTATAGTGGAACATAGAATCTGCCACGCCGCGCAGGACTCTCCAATATTCGACGGGATCCGTCATATCCTCCCTTGCCGTTAAGTCGCGCTCCTTGATCTCATCCTCAGCAGGTGGTGGTGGGGCAGGGGGGTTCGGGTCGGTGAATTTAGGTGTTATGTTCGGATCGCGATACAATGCGAGGAGATCGTCCAACGCGACCGAAGTGTCAGTGACGATACCACAGTTCGCGTCGTTCTGCGACCACTGCTTCATGTGTAGACGTGTGTACGTATCGCAATCGGTGATGTAGTACGGGATCAGCGTGTCCCAGCCGCCGATGTCCTCGAGGGCACGGGGGTTTTGCAATGTAAGATGATCGTAGGCGAAGAATCGTAGGCCCCATCTATCGTCCGTGGCCAAAGTGCGGTTTAGCTCCTCGAGACATAGCGTGTAGAGGCTCTTATAGCCAGGTTCGCCTGCTCGAGGCGTGAGGTTATCAAATCCATCCTCATAGCCCAGAGCGAGAACGTCCACTAGATTGCCTGAGTTAGCTCACTACTACAAAGTAGATAACTCGTATTGTGTAGATAGCAGACTTTTAGGCGACACTAATAAAAGATGGGATGAAGTTGTAGAGGGGAAAGATGGTTTGCTGAAGAGAGGTCGGGGGTGGTACTTACTGTGACTCCAGAAATAATACGGCCACTCATGCGTGTATGAGAGCGAGAGAAAAAAGTTCTGGAGCTGGGCAAAGGTCAATAGCACGGGTGTCTGCACAACATTGACGCCGAGACGCTCGAGCGCCGTATAATTGAGGAACCAGGGGTGCTGTAGGGTCAACTGGCCGCGTTTGTTGGCCTGCTGCATACCCGTATTCTCGATAACGTAGATCTGCTCGGGAGGCCAGCCGGCGGTGATATATGACACGACGGTTTGCAGCAGCATGGGCCAAGAACGTGTGAAGCCGATCAGTAAGGGCGGTGCGACTTGTAGCCCATACTTAGTCTTCCACCCGTCTCTGTCTGGAACATTATAGGCTGGGATGGGCGGAGGCGTCGACGTCGCCAACGCCGGAAATGGATCTGATATGGGCGGAGGCGTGTATGTGGGCGTAGGTTTGTACTTGGGATGTGGAGGCTCACCACCGCCAGTGTTGATGTGGTTGATTTTGAATCTGGATAGGGAGTCTTGTACTGTGCTAGTGCGGACTGCTATGAGGACGAGGATGACAACGCTGAAGAATAGCGCTGTCTGCCATATGAGTTGCCTTGAGCGTAGCATCACCATGATGAATACCGCAAGACTTTCATATGGGCACCGATTGCGCAAAAGTCGGTATAGAAGAGAAATTCCTACTCAGGGTCTACACATCGGCCGTCGAGCAACGGCCCGTCACAGAAGATATGTTTCCCTTATCACGCGTCGCTCGGTCCTGAAATGTCGCACAGCGCAATAAGGAGGCGGCGCAGTTTGACAGCGGACGAGGCAAGACAAACACGCGCGAAGGATGTAAAGCCCACGTTATTAGGTATTAGGTAGGTATTAGGTAGGTGTATGCTACAGAGGGAGCTGAAGGGGGAATGTGCCGGGAACAACAATTATTGGAAGACGAGAATCAAGATGATAGGGAGCCGTGGTGCATCCCCCACTGGTCGACCCCCAACCACTTGGTCAGCCAGCATCAACCATTGATTTCCACACAAACATCTCAAACTTCGCTTACACCATTTTTAACCCATTAATATAGCAAGGTACTTATGGAATGTGCCGAGAAGGGACGAGCAAACCGAGCTACCTACATTACCACTACCTACTTTAGTAGAGAATATGGGGGCAAACGACGTGACCTCATCCAGCACTCATCCGTTTCACCCCATTCTTTCATCATCCTATAATAAGCTTCCATCCAAACCTCCCGAGAGAATTTGGTATCCAAAGTTATGGATGCAAGTATGTTGTGGAATGAAAATAGGACTTTTCATTATTGTCATGCTCCTTACTTACACGAGGTAGATAGAGCGGATGAGAGGATCGTATCCGCCGTCTATCTAGGCAGCAGAATAAAAATTCAATGGCCAAACATGTACACTGCAGGAGGTTTGGTCTGGACCTTGACGGGGTACCAGTAGAGCGGGTTCTGAGCGGGCAAGGCGGCGAGGATCTTGCCGGTATCCACGATTCACCGTCTCCACCTGTTGCCGTTGGTTTATTCGTTGAGAGAAAAAGTGATGATGCAGTTCTGCATGAGAATCTTATACACTAGACTAGTGCCCGTGTAACCTGTACCTTGTTTTATCAGGTATGCCACAAGAAACATACATGTAAAACTCTCCTGCAGGTACACAGGTGGCAGGGAGCCACATTCTTGTGTATCCAGGTATCATCATAGGTATTACCTACCCATCCGAAGTCTAGGGGAGGAAATGTTATAGCCCACGCTTCATACCTACCTAGGTACCTACCTGCCTACATATATGCACAAATATAAAAGTCCGCCATCACAGATGGAAGTTCAGTCAAGCTTGAGGCTGGACTATCGTACATACGGTGGGGTCGCTTAGTTCTGTATCAGGTAACACTAGTACACTACTAGTAACCGCCCATGAACACATTTAAATTTTATCTCAAAACTATGACGTGACCATTTTTACCTACTATCTTCCTAGCTCTCGCTTAAGAGTCAACAGCGCGGTAGTACATACTCAATAGAATTTTACCTAGGTACACAATTTTTTATTTTTTATTTTTTCCTTTCTTTACGAACCTTTCCTTTCCATGGAACAGAGTAATAGAGTGCAGAAGCATGCTATCTACCGTACTTACTGTATGCGGCAACTATTTTAATCAAAATATCCGGCAACAGGGGTATGCTTTATGCATATGATAGGAGCGGCGAATTACAACCGAAACGGGCAGTGTAGGTTACAAGATCAAGGTATTATTGGTCAGCTCGGACTATGCACGTTACAGTTGATCACTAATCGATTTTGCTACAAACTTCCGAAAGAGAATACCTATTGATCAGAAAGTACTGCTGTAGAGGGTTGCTCGTATGAATAACCCTTGGCAGCGCTGTTGATGCAAAGGGAATATGAACTACTTACGTAGGCAAATAGGGACTCGCTGTATTCCAGCAGCCAAGAAAATACTGTTGGGATCATACGCGGTATCTTATATATATCGCTCGCAATTGCTTAACTCCACAATCAGCCCTGCTATGTAGATACCCAAGCCTCCACTCAGGCTGGAGTTACGCTGACCTGGCAGCCATACAGCATAGACAAATTGATTCCTAGTTTCTGGATTGGCGGCCGGTTGTCGCGTCGCTCGATCGCCTGGAACGCCTGTAGTAGCCGGAAGGTGATCAGGGCCATCTGCGTCAGCGCGAACTGTTGCCCGATGCATATGCGCGGACCCGCGTTGAACGGGAGGTACTCGTACCTGAGGTTGGAAAAGTCAGTCAAAACTGTTCATGGGTGAGAAGACCAGGAAAAATTTCCCTGTCGGATTCTTCATTGGTAAGAAGAAGCAGCAGCAGCGATGAGGCTGTGTTGTTACAGGTGCCAGGTCTAAACTCGCCAGGGGAGCATAGGATGGAAGGAAAGGCGTTGTGGAGAGAGAAAGAGAGAGATACTTACGTCACCCGCAACTCCTCCCACCGCTCCGGTCGGAACTCCTCAGCATCTTTACCATAGATATCCTTACGTCGATGCATTACCCACGGCTGATAACGCACGTTCGTCCCCGCCGCTACGAAGACAGGCGACATGCCATCTGGCCCGCCGCCCCTCGGCAGTACCGTGTCGCGGACGGCCTCTCTCTGGTTCGATGCGACGGGCGGGTTCAGCCTTAGTGCTTCTTTGAGCACCCAGTTAAGGTACTTCATGTTGCGCAGATGCTCCCACCTCGGATTCTCCTCGCCTAGTTCCTCGATCTCCTTGCGGATAGCTGCCACCACATCAGGTCGCCGTGAGAGCTCGAAGAACAGGTAGGACAACACGCTGGTTGTCGTGTCGCGGCCCGCCGTAAAAATGCTAAGGACTTTGAGATCTGGCGTCAGCGACTTGCTCCTTTAGGCCAAGTTTCAAAGGGGGCTCTAGGGAACATGCAGGGCTCTTAGTAACATCCTTTCTTATTTTCGACGATAGCCCAGACTAGAACAGGAAGGAAATGGCACTAGATATAAACTCACGGTGATCGCAGATCACGTCGTCTGGCTCGCCTGACTTGAGCAGCTCGTCGAGGAACACATACTTCTTAGTGGCAAGTCGATGCGTGTTGCTCTCGGCATTATCCCGCACGTCCTTGACGAACCGGGTCACGAACGCCCTCATGAAGGTCGAGTACTCGTTCAACTCGGGATCGGAGCGGAGTAGCGTGAGCCAACCTAGGCGGGCTCGCAGCGCGATCTTCTGCATCGATGCATCGAAATACTGGCCAAACTTATAGCTGTCGTCTGGTGCGCTACCCTGTAAGTCGGTCGACTGTCCAAACATGAAATCCGAGATGCTATCCGTGGTCAACTTCAAGAACATGTCCTGCAAATCGAAGGCACTCCCATCCTTGGGGATGCGCTCAATGAACCTGCCGACATGCCGGTCGAAGCATGCGAGATCCGAAATCTGATCTCTGACGAATGCGGGCCGCAAGATGGCCCGCGAATGTTGCCATTCGGCCCCGTTTGTTGTAAAAATAGAGTCTGCATGGCATGTTAATCGTACATACTAGATATATTATATCGATATAAATTAAGAGTATATGTTCATGTGGTGCATGACGGATAATTCCAAGTACCTAATCAAATCCATCGATCCTTAAGCGTCTCCAATAGTCGTAATCCAAGCCTACCTGGTGTGTGGCGAAGAGGTAACGAGCATGAGGTTTACTGAGCCAGCCTCATGTGTGTAGCTTGCGATGGCTGATGATGAAATAAAACTGAACTAGCTTACGTTTACCTAGGACGGGCAGGAAGCTCTTGAGCCTGATGGCAGGGAGGTTCCAATCCTCAAACTTGGTACCGAGGACAGCCTTGACATTCTCGAATTCATCCGTTGTGATAGAGTCGTAAAGGTCCGGAAAATTCCCGTGAAAGTACGTATGGCCGAGGGAGTCAAGCAGGTCTCGTCGCTGTTGCAACATAACGTTCGCCTTGAGGGTCCGGGCCGTCTCTAACAAGTAGCGAATCCCGAAGACGTCTCCCGGGTACCATGGGGCAGGCTTACAACCATGTTGGGCCGCCTTGACGTAGTACTGATGGCTTGCACGCAACGAAACGTGCGTGTAGATGACAAGAAGCCCAAGCAAGAGCCCGAACGCCTTATGCTGCGTTGTAGACAGCGAACCGGAACGCAGTTGTAACACGTCTGCTATCCACACGATAGACAACACGGCAATGATGACCGTCGCCAAGTAGTAGCGACGGCGCGCAGCCCGCGGAAACGATTCAAGATCGCCATGCTGGACTCTTGAGGGCATCATGGCGGCTGGTCCCGCTTGAGCGCACGCTGTCACGTCAAAGGGGTGGTTCTCTTCTTTCTCGTCTATACACTTAGTACATGTACCTTGAAGGAGGCGCTGTTTGAACGATATCAACAAATTGAGGCGTGGCTGTCATCTGATGAGTTGCTCCTCGGAGGTTATTCACAATGTTGTTTACGTCAAACGCCACTTTCCCAAGTAGGTAAGCACTTGAAGATCAAACTGTGCTGTTAGTCAAGCTAGCGAGGGACTTGAAAGCTTGGAAGAGGCATTGAGGGGTCATGCCCCGTGACCTCTGTCTACCTCTTCACTTCATGTGTAGTACTAATTTTTGGCATGTGACGCTATACCTTTAAGCATTTTGGGATGCCTACATGTCGGGTATTTCTATATATACGCGTACCTTACCCACCTATTATGATAGGTAGTACAATGAGTAGCATCTCTAACAGCAAGTAGCACCGCGACAATACTCGAGTTTGTACCGATTTGCTGGCGATACCTACTCTCATCTACTTTACGTCTTACGAGTGGGGAGAGACCACAAGAAATGAGAAGTGTGCATCTTATTGAGACAAGAAGCAGAACTCATCACAATTCCTAGATTGAGGGGTTTCATTACGACGATGTAGCCCAACAGCGAGCGCTGATGCTTTGTTAAGTATGTCTAAATATCGGAGAGCCATTTGGGTCTAATCGCCCTTTCATGGCACGTAATCATTTCACAACATGGCGAGCTTTGGAGTGGCTTCAACCTCTCTCATTGAGTCTATCTAGCTAGCTGGATACCCGACATGGACGGGTATGACCGGCTCGCCATGCCGAGGCAGCATTCGACCTCCTGAGCATCTGAGAGAGCTCTAATCACCCCTGAATGGGGTCTGCACAATCTGTCGTCACCAACAAAAACAAGGCCCGTGTGCAACTTCGACCTAGCAGACCTTATCCTGAAAATATACATAAAAGCACATAACGCCATTTCGATGCAAAAAATGCAGCGCAGAAAACATTCCTGCAGGTCTGAGCTCCGGCTCACACAGGTATATGCCGATATCGTATCTAATGATGGTCTATTAAGCAGTGAATCGCGTCGTGAGAAATTTCGTTGTGCAAAAGACTGGTATTTGGACTCGTAGGTCTAATATCGAGGCAAATGCGGATCGGTGTGTATTCGACAGGATTGGAAGGGCTGTCATTGTGAGCAGACACATTGTGCCAGCGACAGCTAATGTAATAACGTGTTGGGTATCTCGGAAGGAAATAGCTGTCCTACAGCTGTCATGCAAGGAAATCACAAAACATGAGCGCGCCTCCGAGTATCAATGCCTCGTCTGATCATTATTGCTAGACGAATTTTTCGTACTTGACGACATGTGATGGTGGGGGTGGTGGTGATGGTGATGGTGGTTTTGGTGATTTTGGTGATGCTGGTGGTGATTGTAGTGATGGTGCTGTCGTATTCTTTGACGGCCACGGCGCTCTTCATGCTCTTCTCGCTCTTCTTCGATAGAGTAGTTGAGTGATTGCCTCTCCTCCTCGTACCATGTACTTAGACTCTTTCCACCGAACATGAGGTCTTCATCATCAATAACTATAGGTTCCATCCAGGCGTGGCCGGGCTGTTGTTCAGGTACTTGGACGTCGGGGAGATAGTAATACTGCTGCGCATCTTCTCGTGGAGGATGGGATGGTGTGGTAGTAGTGACCATTTTGAGAGGCGATGGGCCGTGATGGGTTTGCGAGGACGGCGTGGGCTTCGAGGGCTTATGCAATACCTTTTGAGGATGATGGGTCGTCGGTGAATGCGGCGAGCGTGTCTTGGAGTGGGCGTGAGAATGAGGTGAGGACTGGGTATGAGGTGAATGTAAGCGGTGGCTCTGTTGCGAACTTGGTCGGCTGTGTGGTTGTCGTCTGGTGTTATCGTCAGAAAGACGTGGGCTGTTTCGCGTCATGGGCAGGCCGGCCGAGTGTTGATGTTGATATTGAAACAAGAGCAGCAGCAGGGGGGCCCCCAGTCGGTATATAGGCAGTTTTGCGAGGTGGATGTACGGTAGGCAAGAGATATAGAGTTCTGTTTCCCTCTGGTGTGATGTGTGGCGGGTGACGCTGGTCGGTGGTGGTGGTGGTGGTGAGGGTGGTAGAGGTGGGATGATGACCTGTACTTGTATTCCTTCCTAATGTGATGGATGATGGTCGATCTCGAGCGCTTATTTTAACGGGCGTAGTTGTTCTCTTTTCCTCTAAAATTGTAATGGCGATCAGGTCAGCAAGTTGATGTGGTCGAGGGGGCACAGCAGATCGCGAGTCATATGTACAAAAATAATAAAGCGAAAACAGGGAAAGGTGAAGAAAAGAGGATAACAGGAGGCAAAGATTGTATGTAGGCTGACGCGAGACAGCGGCTTCTGGGATATTAACAGACTGCCCTGTTGACAGCCTGGAGGGTGGGTGGAGAGTGTGGGGCTAGACGGTAAAAGTACCTATAAATGGGCGAAATACGGTAATGCGGGGGGAGGGTGGATGGAGGGGGCAGGATTTCCGGAAGAGGGAAGTGCTTAAAAACGGTGAGGGGGTACAGACTGCAAAACGGTTTGCCAACGGAAATAACGGCATATACTGCCGCATCTACCTACCTGTTCAGATAAATGTCTATAAGTAAGCAGGGTTCCGGGTTTCGCTGTAGATAAGGGAAGCACTTTGAATCGGCTGTCTTCAATGTACTATTATTGTAATCGAAGAGTCATAAATAGGCTGGTTCTTGCTGTTTCAAAGTGAGGAGGGATTGCGATGTTCCGGAATCCAGGAGACAATACAGATTAGGCTGCAAGTGTTTTTTTTTATGTTGTTGTACGACGCAGACAAGGAGATGCGGAATGGGTACGGAGACGGGACACGTGGAAGGAAAGATGGGACATGATCCGGCGTGGTGTCAGGAGCTAGAGCTAGAAATATATATACTATTCCCCGACACTGCTTATGAAACAAATGGAATAGTAGACAAAAAGGAACCGCCGCCGCCGCCGCCGCCATTCTTTGCCCTCCGGCCAAAAACTCCGGCCATCCATATCTGAGCTGCATCTGCAACTCCAGATTATGGTTACTATCGGACCGTTGGGCCTAGGTAAAAAAGCATTGCATTTGCACTTTTGGATATATAGACTAGACCGAACATCAAATCAGGACCCTACAAGTGGCCATGGCCACCATACCAATTTCCAAATGAAATGTTTCTGTTACACCAAGACTTAGTCAGATATAATCGTGAACTTGAGATCCCTTCTTCGGTCTACTGTAGCTTTTGGTACCATCTCAAAGCAACGCAACGTCAACCTACTAGTAAGTAGGCAGGGATACTTTCCCTTTGGGTAACCTTTCGGCCTCCGGGGACGACAGGCATGGCTCGGCACATGGGAAGTTAAAAACTCAAAGATCTACAGGGTCTACGGGGTAGACAGGGTATAGACAGGGTAATACAGGGTCCATCATTCATAGAGGAATGAGACAGCCTATAAAAAAGCGCCTTCGGCCTTTCTGTTCGGGGCACTAGAGATTTGGAATGCCACACACAACTGACATAAAAGGATGCATGATTCAGTCATTGTTGTTCCATATGTGCACCGAAACAAAAGGAGCTTCTTGGTTTTGCCTGCGGCGACTGACTGTTGGACAGAACAGCTTGACATTTACCTGGTTGTTAGAATAATAGGAGGTGCTTGTACACTGATGAGCAGAGACTACAAGTATGATGGAGTGATCATGTAACAGCGAGCACATTCTTACATTGATTGCTCTTTTATAGTTGATGCTAACGAATCTTAGTTATTTTATTGCCTTCTGTTCTCGATCCTCTTCCCATTTTTACAAAGTTTACTTTATGCTCTCAAAAGCCCATTATGGCCAATGGGGTAATTCGCATCAATTCATTTACCTTCTCCCACCAGCAAAACCTATGAGAATCAGGCATTCCTCGCTCAACCATAGTCCATCCATCTCACTTCTTCTCTACGTGTCTTCTATAGTACATATGTACGTAGGTACGTACGTGTCTCCTATAGGTACATATGTACCTTTTTGGACAACGGATTTTCCGTCGTGGTACCGTTTTCACAAATTGACACAACGTGTCAGGCTACCTATGGCTTTATAACATTAAGTTGAGCCCCCGGTCTTCAGCTTGCCTACGAATAAGCCTCAGCACACAACCTGGGCTGCGGCTTTGACATATTGAACCCGAAATGGACGACGGGCTGGGCTAGGCTGTACTCCTCTCGCGGCCTAGACCGAACCTCAGCATCGTGTTTGTCCACTCCTTTAATTATGATTATATTATGAGCGTCAATATTGGACAGGTGCGCTGCAATGAATGGCTGGGGAGCGAGCATAAGACGCCCTAACCCCGACGCTGACACGCGAATTGATTCCACTCGCCCACCGACCGCTTCGGCGACGATCTGCAGAACCTTTAAGGAAAGAATCCAAACCCAATGGTGCCCCAAGGCCGCTTTTGCTGTCTATCCATCTAGCATTGGATGCATTCGGTGCCCAAGTAACCATGGAGGCTCTCCGTGCTCCAGAGATATCTAGCCGCGTGACTTGTACTCACAGACCGTGAAGTATATGGCATTTTGTGGTGTATTGGATAGATTGTGTTATCGAAATAAAGTACGGTACGCTCCCATGTTGCCCATCTAGTGCATCTAGAACGGGTATCCCACCTCCTGCATTGTCGGATCGCCTCAGGGATCACAACTGTATACACTACTGTACATTACTCCGCTCCGGAACAATTGAACCGAGCCTTGTCAGCCATTAGGTATGTATCTACAACAAGACCTCCGACTCGCGGATCCAGATGCAAGTTTAGTAATCGATTTTCCGTCATGGCCGTGATATCCTGGGCGGGCGCAGTTGATAAATGTAGTAACCTACAAACAATGTAAGTCTGACTGCCGCCAAGTTTTTGCGTTCACCGACATTGCGGCGATAATATCGTGGTTGGGCCGGTGTCGCCAACTATTGCCTGTGCAACACGGCGCCGGAAACAAACTCTGACGAATGTTGTGCAGGGGTAACTCGGTTGGCGCTGGAGAGCTCATCTGCCCAGCTAGCCACATGGCGCGATCGATGGCCGATGCAGTATGGTTCGGGCAATTGGTTTATGCTTACCTCGTACTCCATACAGATCCAAAGCGTGGATGTGGATAGAGCCACGATGATGAAGTTGATTGCCTGGTGGCCGCTATCCTCGGCCATCCGCAGGCTATCAGCCGGACTCGAGCACTAGAGGGTGGGGAGGACCCTGAAATAATGTCAGTACTTTCGGCATGCAAGTGTTGAAGATCGCTGGAGGCGTCTGGAGGGTTGAACGGGGCCCTGATTTGCGATGTGCCTATCTCGCTGGGGATCTTGTCACATGCGACGTGTGTGAGCTATCATGTCAGTCTCGTCAAGTATAAGTAAGCAATAAATAAATTACTTTACAACTAATAAGAAGACCCTACAAGCCGCAAAACTATTTCTGTGTCAACGCAGCTCGCAATGTTCTCTTATACTGAATAATAAGCTGACATATTTGCTGACAACACTTAACACCTGGTGATACTGTAGACAGGTACGTAGATAGTATCATCTTACCTACATCCGAGAGCACGGAGTGGCATCCTCGCAATCCAAAACCAGCGCCTAATAAATAACTCGGCGCGGGTTCTGCTTCAAGCTCACGCAGACGGGCCCCGTGATGGGCAAATGGGAGTCCCATGTCCGAGGTTGCAATATAAGCTGGAGGGGTTACATGCCATGTACCGTACATCGATAAACTAATCCTGAAGCAATATCACGTTTAATACGGTTTAACTAGCCCAGTTACATCGTGACATTGTGGGTATGGGTTACCTGATTCTTTATTCTATAGCTATCTGAAAAGAGATCTCGGGGTCAGATCTTGTGCCACAACATCGCAGCAACCCCTCTTCCGAGTCGCCAAGTGCTTGGCTTAGAGTTATTAAACTTGGAGCTATTTGCTGTGCTTCTGTGTTTTCTCATTATTGAAGACTCATATCTTATTCTTAACCGTCCGTAGACCAGCGGGTGAAACCACAACTGCTACCAGTACTCAAAGCTATCTATCTATCTGTTTACCTAAGCCTCGCGACTGGAGGTGTTTGACTTCGTTCGTTTCCTCGTTTCCTCGTTTCGTGCCCATGTCGTCATAGTGGGACCAGCCTTCGCGACGATGGGATTCTGCCAAGGCCGCAAAACAACACCCGTGAAAGAGAATAAGCGAACCATAATAACAAATCAGGGAGTTTTGCCCCCTGAGCTGTAGTTCTTGAATGATAAATACTGCAATATAGTTATGATATCAGGACATGCAAGAAGAAGGAATAAAAAAAGCAGTTACCGTCTGTGGTGGTGATTTCATGGACAAGGGGGTAGGGGTTCCAGGGGGCGAAAAATGGCGTAAACGATAACTATGAACCGTGTTACCTCTGGTATCATCGCTGTGTAAAGCACACTGAACAAAGAGCCTCAATGATGTCATTCTTCGTTCATGCACCCCTCTAAGCCGTCCTAAGTCTACCGCCTCGGCGGCGAATTTCAGACTATCTTTTGGTTCTGCGTCTCTCCGTCTTATCTCGTCAATCTTGTTCCGTGCACCGACTGGTCCGTCCATTTACTAGTTTGATGCTGACTAGCTCCGAACATGTCATTGACGGCTCCATAACCAGAAGTCAGGAGTCAGTAATTGCCGCTTACGGCAAATATCGGGGGGCTCATTCTAGGAGGGATTTAGGGAGAATGCAGGAATTAGACTACAGGAGTAGAAAACCCCCAAATAGGCAACTTCTACTCCCAAGACACACCAAAAAGGGAAATAAAAGACGCTAGAATGCTAACTTTTGTTTTACAGATCCAGGAACTGCACTGCTGCTAACGTAAATGAGGGTACGTTTTTCATCAAGTTTCCCCCAACCTTTGCTATTGTATATGTTGTCATATTACTACTACAACAAAATAAACATCACTTCCAACCTAATATCTACTTTGGCGACTCTGACAGAACGCTTTCATATGCTCATGGGCATTTCTCTACTAATACCTTACTTTTCAATGTCACGTGCTGTCTGTGCCTTGTCGTTCTGATGGACGATAATAAGTTATCAAGAAGAACATTAGTATTCGTAACAACATATGGCCCAACAAGGTGAGAGAAAGTAGGAATACAAGAGGTGAAACTGGTCAGCAACCAGTTCTGCGTTCTCTTTACCCACCCACGTCTCCTATCATTATCTTCAATTCAACGCCGTCCCCCTGTGGTAAATTGTAATCATGTCTCATCCACCTCAGGTTGCGCCACCTATCCGCAACTTTGTTATTGCTCACTCCAAACCCCTGAACCGGTGGTTAAACTCCTCCACGGCTATGGCCACCATACGATATAGGAAAGCTCTGCCACTTTCTTCTCCGACTGGAATGAATGGCCCATTTGTGCCGCCGCGTAAGATGATACTGAGTCCCGTTCGCTCCTTGGCAATTGTCTGTACGTCTTGGAGTGGAACATCCCATTCCGTCGTCAGCCTTCGGCTCCGGATGAGCAGGATTCGGCTGTACGTAACCATGACCACCATATCTTCTCTAGGTAGCTCTATATGTGCAATGTACTCCTCGTTGAAGTATTTTCCGTTGTCCACTTGTTTGAGCCACGATTGCCCAAGTGCTTCACGCTGATTGTAAGGGCGAACGATACCATCTGCGGGGATGAACCGCGGATAGCGAACACGGTCAAGCTCTGACCCGTCGAAGACCGTGGTAGTATTACGAATGCCTTCTGAGACATTGGAGGCCAGGTCAAAAACACCCACGGCAGGCTTCGTCGCTAATCCGATGAAACCCTTGCCCACCCCTTTCAAGAAACCAACCGCGCCTTCTTGCTCGGCACCTTCCAAAGGCTTACGAGCCACGCCGCCAATTCCGGATGCGATCGAAGTAAAGAAGGAATTTGCACCTGCAGTTACACCGAACAGTGCATGTTTGGGCCGATTTCGTGCACGTGTTATACGGCGACGATCCTGAAACTGCTTATCGAGAGTAGCCGCCGCCAGGCCCTTGCCGAAGCTGCCCGTCACCTTAGAAAAGGAATCTGAGAAACCATACACGGATTTCTTGACGAAGCTCGCGGCGCCCTTGGCGATACCCAACCCGAGATCCTCGGGCTTGTCTGACATGATCAGGCCTTGGTATGGTTCGTAGAAAACGTCTGTGATACCACTGCTAATACTGTTAAACAAGCCGACCGGATTGCCGAGGAAGTCAGCGCTACCGATTATCTTGTGGACCTGGTAGAGAACCTCCTGGCTATAGTGGTTTGATATGTTTTGCGTGAGCACTGGAATAGAAACCCGTGCATTCTCTAGAAGCAGTGCGTTTAATCGGATCGGAGCGTCATTGACATTTCCAATGGCCATGGTCATGACATTGACGAAGAACATAATGGGGTTTCGAGACGAAGTCTTGTCTTCAATATTCACACGCTCGGTACGCATGAATGACAGATCAAGCTGCATTGGCTGAATATTCAAGACTTCAAAGTAGATATCTTGCCCTGATTGTTCTTGCTTCGGTTCCGGAATGTCAATACCCTCATCGCAGAGCCTGCCTTCATGCGTCTCGGACCACGACGCCCCAGGGACCTTAGAGAAGTCTAACACAGCGTAGATGAAATCCTCGTCGAGATCGACGGTCATCTGCTGGAGTAACAAGGTGGCATATTTGACGTACAAGACGCCGTAGCTATCGTCCTTGACCCTTGTGATCATGGCGTGCAATGAGGGGTGCAATTCGGTCTCTTGTGCTTGTTTGGGCACTACGCTAGGATACAGGATCATGGGAAATAGACCACCGTAGAGCTGATTGTCGATCTGTATCCATTTGATGGAAGTGCTGATAGTCTGGTAGAGAGCCGACTCGTTGTACCGGAGATTGATATCCCTGAAGGTGATGTATGCTAGCTCCTTGATCTGATGGTTAATCAACGATATCCCAATGCCAGAAAGCTTCAATGCGGCTTGAAACGTGGTATCAGTGTCTTGTTTCTTGACTTCAAAGCCGCCCGTGCTGCTGGTGCCGGCACCGGTTTGCGTTCTTTGCCTGTAGAGACTTTTGCTGGGCTTGAAGTTCGATAAGATTAAAGTTTGTGTCGGGCCATCCGCGGCGACAGTGATATCGATAATCTTCTGAGTACCAGAGGCGCTAACGAACTTCATCGGAACTTGATTGCCGATTTCAGCAAGCTTGACATGTCGCTCCTTGCCATAGGCGCTTATCACCACTTCCTTAAATTTGGCAGCAGGGAAATCCCAGGCATATGGCATAATACTGCGTGGGGGCAATCGGTACCGAACCGGCCGCCACCCAGAGCGGTCTTCGGCCCCGTCCTCATCTACGTTAGGGTTGGCCTGATAAAAAGTAAACTCGGTATCGCTCTCGTTGCGCATCGAAAATGGCCAGGCCTTCTTCTCTATACTAAGATGGAGGAAGATAGTGGCACCTTCCATCAAGATCTCCACTCGAATCAGTCGCTGACGCTGCCCAGCTTTAGCAATCTTGACGTGCGTGGTACCAAGGTCCGAAATATTCACTGGCGATGACCATTGATTGTCCATTCCCGGGTAACAAAGTACCATCTGTTTGGTCTGTGATTTTTGGAGCCAATAGAGTGGCTGTAGAGCTTCTGGTTCTAATCTCATGATGTTGGATGACCTCGGTTCTCTCACATTGATCAACTCGCCAACCTTGTTCTTCACCACAAACCTTGGCGCGAGGGTGACAACCTTTGTCAGTTTGTATTTTCCTTCACCGGATTCAACCGTAATACCGACGTGAAGCTCCGTCTGCTTTGTAGTAGATTGAAGTGTCACGTCGGTTGTACTTCCAATGGCGTCGAAACTTTGGGGCTTACTCCACTCTGAATCACCAAACTTTAGGAGAGCTCGATTATGCTGGTCTTCATTCCCGAAGGAGAACATTAGTGGCTGTGCTTTGGGCCGTTCTTGATCAGAGGAGCCGATATGTGGCGATTGTCCAGCAGCTCTTTTGGCTTGTTGCAGGAATTGCTTCCCGCGTATGGTAACGTCCAATCCAGTTTTATTCAGGATGACATAGGGACTGTAGACTGTCACCCTAAATGCACCGCCGCCATTTGGAATTTTGAAGTAGTGAAGTTTGAGTTGCAAGGACAGACCCTCTGCATCCTTGCATATAAGTTTGTGCTCCTTCCGAAAGTCCTCTTCAGAGCTAGGGTTGATGATAGCAAACTCGCTAGCTTTGAACGCCGTGTCCTGCATATCCACGCTCAATAGGAGTAGGTGCGAGAGTTCCACGACATGCACGGGGCTAACGCCACCCTTTCTAAGGAAATTGTTCCAATCTCTCTTCGTGTTCTTGTCATAGATTCGGTACTTGAAGTCGTACGGTAGAAGGTTTTCCAGGACAATGGGTGGTGATAGCTTCAGTGTCATGTATGGATATTTTCTATGGACGGTCAGAGAATGATACGTTATCTCCATGTCAAAAAGACTTACCCAGTGAGAAAGTTACTTCGGTCATAATTAGCATTTAGCTGGAAGTAAAATGGGTCACCATTCTCCCCTTTGCAGACTAATGTGCGCGTCGGTCTCTTTAATAAGTCTTTCCACCACAAGTGCTCGGATGACCATGCGTATCCGAATCCAGAATCCGGCCGGATGAGCAGAGAGTGAACGTAGGCAGCAGCAACAGGGGCGGGACGGGTCTCGCCTGGCGCAATCTTCTCGATCTTGAGTAGGTGGCCCTCTTGGGCATCGTAGATACCTAGCTCGACGGGTATCTGGGTCTGGTTCTCAACAACGAGGGGTGACCGTAGAGTCACATACTTGATGTTGTCAGCACCAAGACTTACTTCAACAAGGAGCCGGTGAAGAGTATTGTCCATCTTAGGCTTTAGGCTGTAGAGAAATTCACCCTCGCGATTGAGGCGAATGTTTTTGACCATTTCGAAGCCGCTTCCTTCGATCTGAACAGCAACACTATTCGCCGTCGTGCTCTCCGACATGACATTCTCACGCATCTTCTCCCATTGCTCAAAGCTCCACGGGGCCTCTTTGCCATCTTCCAATTTAAGGGATATGCTCTCATCATTGCTCAAAGTCTTGGCTTGGATAGTGACATCAAAGCCGGTGTAGTTCCGGATCTTATAAGGCGCTTCCACTCCCCTTGGTTTCCCCAAGATATCTTCATCTTGGGTAAGAAAGTCGAACGATTTTGACGCTAACGCGATAGTTGCTGTTGTGATTGTCACGTCGAATGTCTTCCTTGATGTTAGGTCGATAGAGAGCAGACCAGTACCATGCTCTCTCGCAATTCCAAGGCCAACTTGCCATGGCTCTAATAGTGGCTCCCATGCAGACTTGGCAAAATTGTAGACATTGATATACATGTCAATCGCAGTCTCAGCTTTGAGGTTACTCGACCAGTCTGCTGCTGATGCCGTAAAATTTTTGATGCTCAAGTCAAGGATCGGCAGCTCATGAACGTCACCAATTAGTACAACACGCACACCTTCGAGGGTAGCGGTTAGCTCTTCATGACGTTGCAGGGTCTTGCTAACATCATGCGGCTGATTTGAAGGGCCTTTTTGGGGCACTGTGGTCACTGTGCCAGTACCCTTCGTCACTCTGGACTTGCTGGCGCCGATGGTGGACTGACCCTTCCCACTGGCTGAGCGTTCTTTGAGACCATTACGGCGGGCCTGCTGACTTTTCCTGTTTGAGACACTGCGAGGATCTTCCGCGTCTTCCTCCCCAGAAAGTTCGGAAGCTTTGCTCACGATCTGGAGTACCAAGAGAATATCTCGAAGAGACAGTCGGAGGATTAGTGGTTCAATGTCAACATGTATATTAGTGAGATGTGACTGCGAGTTGTCCATGGACACCAAGAGAGAGAAGTCATCTAGGACGCGCAGCCGTGACTCATCGAACTTGTCCATGCGACAGAGGAACATACCAACTTGGGAGACTTGGAATGTAAGAGCATGTTGTTGAGACAATAGCACTTGCTTGGTCCCTAGTACAATGGCCTCCGAGCTAGAGCTGAGGGGATTCGCTATCAAGATGACCTGAGCATCCACAATATTGAGGCGAAATGCAACGCTCATCTTGGGTTGCTCTGTTGTTGCACCCTCGTCTGGCGGTACGGTTTGCGTTGTGCTCCGAGACTGTTTCCCAGTCCACTGAACTTGCATGGACTCGGCATCTGACACATCTGGCGTTTCTGTAGGACTCTCCAGAACGTCTTGAGCAGCCTCATCAGCTAGTAACCCAACAGTGATGAATTTCTGAATAGCGAAAAGGTAGTCCAAGGCAAAGATAACCCTAGGACTGTCGATAGCAACCACTGCCATCATGCTTCGCTCCTCACCTTGGGCCATAGATAAATTTGCCATGAACTGTTGTACATTCTTATTGGAAGAAGTCATTATTTTCTTGTACTTATTCACATCCCGTGTGCGGCTATCATAGATTGTGAATGAGTTGATCACAAATTCTGCCTCGAGCGAGTTGTCGGCCAGCATCTTAAATTTCAGTTTGCTGTCGTCCAGAGAGAACCGTGAAAGGCTTGCCGCGTCGATGTTACCGACAGGCCTATCCTCATGGCCATTGATCAGTTCGAGCCCAACTTTGTGGATGGTAAAGACGAGATCGAGCTTCGTCCAAATATTCTCTCGAGAACCTAGTTCAGGAGATAAGTCAACGAGATGACCATCATCAACGGTGACAGTGGATGACATCGTCTTCGCCCTACGTAGCGTGCCTTCGTCCACGTCTCGTTCTGCTTCCTCTTCACTAGCGTCTGCATCTGTCACGAAAGCAGCCGGGACGGACCTGGATATCGCCAATAGATATTTCAGTTGGTACTGGGTGATTCGGAGATTCACGTCAGTCATGCTGCCTTCAATCTCAATATCTGGGCGCTTCCATCCCTCCTTGTGTTCTGCGTAGGTGACATGAAAGCCAAGATCAACATGGTCAATCATTTCTAATTCCTCAGACTGGTTATTCGAATAGTGGAATAATGATGTTAACCGGATATTCCTTATTCCAGCGGAGAGCTTCATGGCTATCTCTGCGCCTTCTGAGTCGTCCAAAGGTACGAACCTGTTTTGGGCATAAATCTCTCCCAAGTAAGCCGTGACTAGGTCGCGCTTCGCTCGATTCGGAGAAAGAGGTCCTGGGAAGACGATGATGGGTGTGTTGATAATAACATCAAACTTGAACTTGCTAGTAATTTGCTGCAATTGCTGTGCTTGGTTCGCTGCTGCTTGGCGCGCGGCATTATATATCGCTTGCATTTTACCAAACTTAACAAGGAATTCGATGATTTTCCTAAATGGCTCTTCGAGAAAGTTTATCTTTATCGAGCCGGCTCGGAGGAATATCGATGAATCGTAACCTGGGTAAGTCTTTTCGTAGTTTGCGTCAAACGTTTCGTAACGGAAGTCAGCGAGCTCATGGCCTTGGATTGTGACGAGTTGACGGAAACTCGAATCTTCCGCCGCACCGACATTAACGTCGTCGACCAAAGTAAGATCACCCAACTTAGCTGCGATTCTCATCGTCCTGCCGGATATGAAGACACCAACATCGGCTTGGTTGAAAGACAGGGTTGCCAAGCGAATGCCATCGTTGTTCAGAATCATGCGAATACTTTTCAGGTCAACTTTCACCCGAATAGATCCGCTCTCCATCTGCTCGGAACCCTGAGCAGGCTCATTTATTTCGACAGCTTGATCCTCGTCCTCCGGATCAGCGATGCGCTTCTGAGGCTGACTATTCGCACTCTCATTATTTGCGAAGGTGATGAGAATGAAATCCAGAAGTGTAAGGAGTGTCTTTCTCGTCACAATCAAGTTGATCGTAGAGATGGCAACGTTGATATTCGTCTCTATGCCTTCATATATAGGCATGAACTCTGGCGACTCGGGCTTGACTTTCGTAAATTTGACACGGACTAGATCTCTCTGCTGCTGACTGTCTTCCACGTCACCGGAGAAGACAATGGACTTAAACTCAGCTGAAGGGTTATCAACGAAATCGTCCACCGCCACAGACCCCAAGGATACCTCGGCGGCCAAATCGAACGGCCTGACATACAAGTCAAGTGTAAAATCCTCTGCGACGAGCTCGACGAGGAGTGAGTCGGGGCCGTGCCCATCCGGGTCGCTTCGGTACAGGGACCCCTGTAACTTGTCTACAGCAAATTTGAACTCGAAATTGCGCTGCTGTAACTTAAGTTGTTGGTTCGAGATCCCTTCCGCTGCATCTTCAAATTCATCCGAGTCGTTGTCCGAGTCTTCCTCAAGAATTATGGCAGTTTCTTGAGTCAGGAACAGATTAGAGGAGCGTTTGTGATCCTGACCTGTATGTGAACGGCTTGATGCCGAGCTAAGTAGTCGGGGCCTCTTGGGTCGTTGCTGCATGTTCGTGGGCTGCTGCTCCTGGTTACCAAATTTTGGAATGGCAACGTCGATGAGCTTCATTAGACTCTTATATTTAGTGTCTGATACGGTAGCTTGTAAGACAGGCATGTGGCCAGAGACCTTCACCTTGGTCAAGTTGGGTGCCTTGGGCAGAATCGAGAGGGCAACAACAAAGTCAACATTGATCTTGTCTACAACATGGAACATGTGGCTGTCGTCCTTCTGAACCAGCTGAGATTTTGTCTCCTCGATTGAAGGGCCAATCAAAACCTGGGTTGAAGTTAACTTGACAATAAAGCGATCGTACATAAGGGACTCAAGTTGCCTGAAGTCCTCGTCGGAATATCTCTGCTTCTGTTTGTCTTGTATTTGCTTCAAGGTGCCCTTGTCAACAAGTTCGCTGTGAAGACTAATGTGACCAGCATCCAATATGAGACAGGTTGATTTGTCCGTTTTGATAGAGTGCGGAATGATGATTAACGGTGCTTGGAGGTCGAGCTTGGCATTGATCGTTTTATGTTCTTCGAGGGCAAATTCCAGACCAGCTCTTGTCTGCTGTCTCAATCCCTCGACAGTCGCTCCAGCAGACTCCATGAGGGCCGTTATCGATTCCATGTGACGTTCTGGTGGTTTGAAGAAGTCGACAACACCCACGATAAAATTGGGATTCCATACAATTTCCAGTGGCTTTAACTTTGCTGTGACGGCGAAGTCACCTTCCCCATTCAGAGGATTTTGTTCAATTTGCAAGTCGAAGAAAGTCTCCCGAGCAGTGTTTTCAAGCTCAGCTATGGACAGTCGCTTCTGTCTGCGGGTATCTGGTGCATCTTTAACCCTGACAATCTCCTTGAACAAGCTGTCCGGGGTGGTACCGTCATTGACTCGAAAATCGCCCAAGCTGATATCTGCTAGTAATGAATCGGTGCGCTTCACGGTTTTCGCTTTAAAGACGTCGAAATGCAGGCTCAATAAGTCAGCTTTGCTACCGTGTGGACTTTGCCTAAGTGTGAAGCTACCCGTGGACAGCGAGGCATCTACTTGTAGTTTGACCGCATCACGAGGAGAATCGACGGCATCAGCTAGGGCGGTCTTCTCATCCCAGTCGATGGCCTCGTATAGTTCTTGACGTTGTTCGTCAGTCATTTGGATGTTTTCGGAGGAATCAGATGATTCGGTGGGCTTCGAACCCCATGCCCAGGCAAGCCATCCCTGCTGTTGTTCCTTCTTCGGGGGCGCGTTTTTGAGAGCTTCCGCATTCTCCTTCCTCAACTGATTGCGGGCCAGAGACCGCCAAAAACGCAGATCTTCATATCCAAGCTTGCATTCAAGCCTATCGAGATCTTCATTTTCTTGAGCCGACAATTGCTGATTCGCCTTCTTCTTCTTGAAAATCTCGATATAACGAAGACGGTCATCGCGACGCTCACGGAAGTAATCCCAGGTCCATCGGCGATTTCGATCATGTATCTTCGAAAGAACGGCATCTCCCGCAAATTTAAGCCACGCTCGAGGATCTTCCTTGGGGCTTACACCCTTCGGCTGGAGTCGCTTGTACTCTTGATGGCGTATAAAGTAATGGAAGAGATCCGCCATCATCAAAGCATCTCGGTACTGATCATCATCAAGGACAACGCCAATCTCGTCAAACAGTAGGTTGGCTTTGAACTTGGGTATATGTGTATCGCCAGACTTGTTCAATTCAATCTTGGCTTGGCCGCTCACGGGCTTCAGGATGAATTGATGCTCAGCGGTGGCAACGCCTTCACCATTACTGATCATGTCCTTGAATTTTCGTAGCATCTCGTCATGGTGCATCGATTCATCTCCTTCCGACATTTCACGACCGGGTCCTAGAAGCTCCGAATCCGTGTTCCAGTAAACAGCCAAGGCGTCAAGCTTGGCTAACTTGTGTGTCGTTTTCGAGGTATTCGAGATGAAGGTGGGCTTCCATTGGCCATCGGTACTAATGGCACTGAACTCTTCGAGGGTGACGCCGAGGGCGAAAGGGTGACCCGGGGCGGATATCGAGTCCTCATAGCGCACATGGATATTTTTTACAGTGACCTGCAGATTGTCGACAATCTTAGTGACAAGGCTTTCTGTGAAGCTCTGGCTCTTCTTTTGCTCTTCCTGGCTCAGGCCCTCTTGCGTTCGTTCCTTAATGAGCTCAGCCGAGTCCAGCTTTTCCATCTTTATACGCTGCTTCCTTCGGTCTTCTTCCTCTGCGTCGTAAGCGGCCTCCTCCTTTGGGGAAGCCAAAAGGAAGACATCCTCGATGAAAACCTTTACAGGGGCGCCGCGCAGGTTGGACCAGGGTATAACGAGGGTGAGCTGGCCGAGGTGTCCCTCCATAACATTGATGGGAAGCTTTAGCTGGTCGAGCGCCTCCTTGCGAAGTTCGAGATCGCGGAGTTTCACATCACCAGACCATATACCAACTTTTAACTGCGCAGGGTCGAAGTTCTTCACGTACATGCCCAGGAAGCGATTAAGCAACCCGGCGACCAACCCTTCCAGCATCGCGAGGGTGTTGGCCGTGACCCGGGCCGGGATTGTGTCGTCGGTTAAGGCGGGGTGGTCGGTTGCTTCATCTGTGAAGATGGGGGAACGGTCACGTAACTGAGGGTTATAGCAGACGGTATGCGCAGCTACTGGCTACTCGTGAAGCTTTGAAGAGTTTCGATTAACAAGTGCAAAGAAGCAGGAGCCGTATAGTATCTTATTACGAGGAGCCAAAGGTGGACGAAGTAATCGAGGTGCGACGATGAAATGAGCTGTGTTTCTAGTCGTGTGTGAATCAAGTCGAAAGAAGGGTATCAGGTGGACGGTGCAAGAACCAGCTATCAAAGAAGATAGCAAGGTGTGTTGAAGTTAGGCTGAGATGCTATATTCTGCAAAATAGTGGCCTGGTCAGATACTATAAGCGCCCACTGCACAGTGAACCACAGGGAAAGAGGGAGCTTTACGTGGACGAGGTATCAAGTAGTAGGAGCTGAGCAAGACTGCAAGCAGGCTTCAATGAAGGTCAACAATAATTGTTCCTGTTCTCGTGGATAATATGTCAGAGCACGCCGCAGCATACCTGCTTGTGCAGTAGATAGTTTTAATAAGGTGGGTAGAATCTAACCTAGGTAAGTAGTCTTAGACATACAAGCTCCGTAGGCCTAGGCTGAGGAGGACAAGATGTGTCCCGTAGATAATAAAAAAATGGTAGGCTTGCTTGCTGGGTATCAAGGAATTGAAAGATGAATCGACAAGTTGTAGTTGTTGTAGTTGCCACCTTCTTCTTGTTGATTATGTGTGGTAGCACCCCATTTTTGCGCTTTGGAGTTGGAAGAGCTGCCTGATGAGAAGAAACCACAGGTGATGACGCTTTCCTCTGGATATTCCTGGCACAGTGTCCCATAATGGACAAGTACATACAGTATATACTATGTACACTGTTTGGTATATATAGTATGTCAAGCCACAAGCTAACGCCACGAATGAGGGGCTAGGCTGAATCCTAACTAGGTTCTAACTAGGCTAGTGAGCGGGGCAATCATACGTAAAGTCTCCACACCTGTCCCAGGGTCCCATCATTTATCAATGGCAGGGGAAACGAACATTACGTCATTACGTCACTGCGACCCGAAAGACACCAAGCTGGGATGATGAGAACGTTGAATACATCAAGCTCAGGAGGTCACACTAGAGATGCTACCCACATCAAAAACAAGAAAAGTGCCCTCCGTTACAATCGATAGCTTTGACCTAGTTTAGTCGCATCTATGTCTTCCCATACCTCTCTATCTACGTCTCTATTTTGCTGCTGAGATATCCTGAACACAATAAGTCTTTGGGCGGCTCATAATAGTGCACTTAACTATTATCCTTTGATTTCCATAAAACGGTGTTGGTGACTCGATTGACGATACTCTACGCTCCCACTCGCCTCAACGCCTGTTTCAAAGATTGTTTCAAAGCTTTTCGATTCTCTCTCCTCGTTGCTGAAACCCCCTCACGAACGGCCATGTTCCGTGTAGGTAGTTCAAGATCTATTCTACGATGCACCACGAGAGCGGTTTCTTCGTCGAAGCAGCACGCATCGTCATTGCGGCATCTTCCGGTGGCCGCGCCAAATCGACTTCTCGTAGCAACACGCATTATTCCAGGGGCCGTCCCTGCACAGCTCCCAGTTCTTATACAGCGGGCTTTCTTTGCAACAAAGTCGCCAAACGGTTTCCAGCAAGGCATTAATTCGGAGGAGGATAAAAAGGTTGCCCAGCGCAAGCTCACCCCGCATCCAGAATCTGTAACTACAGAGTCCAGCGTTCGTCACTTATATGAGCCGGTAGAACCCGACAAGGACAACGAGCGCCCCGTCACAGAGGGTGTCAAGGACGACTTGGTAAGCGTCACTTCTAACTGTGTTTCGTCCCCATACATGTACTAAGCTAATCATACGATTTGATAGAAAATTGTTCAAGGAACATTTTCCCTGTCGAACGTTCCCAAAGAACCCTACTGGCTTGGTCTTGCCGGAACCTTGCCTTACCTCGGAACTTCTGTGTCCACCGTTTACCTCGCCTGGGTTCTCAACACTGAATGGCCGGCCTCTTCCACCTTCGCAAACAATCTCATGATCAACCATGAGACAGCAAGCCAATTACTGGCTACGCTTGAACCTATCCAGCTAGGCTACGGTGCTGTCATTATCAGCTTCCTAGGTGCTATACATTGGGGTCTAGAGTATGCCGAGAAAGCACCTGACCTCGCACGTACTCGTTTCCGATACGGATTGGGCGTCATGGCCTCCGTAATTGCCTGGCCGACTCTATTTATGCCGGTTGAGTTTGCACTGACGTCGCAGTTTGCCGCCTTCGTTGCACTTTATTTTGCCGACGCGAGGGCCACTGTTCGTGGTTGGGCTCCGTCTTGGTATAGCACCTACCGCTTCGCATTAACTGCCGTTGTTGGTGTTGCTCTTGTCATCAGCTTAATCGGAAGAGCCAAGGTTGGAGACGCAAGTCCTCGACTCACTGGACTAGGCGAAAAGTTCCATGAGCACCGCGGCGAGGAGGAATATAGCGATAAATGGCAAAAGCTAGAGCAGAAAGAGAGAGAGAAGATCAAGAAACAACAGGAGGAGGCCGAAAAGAAAGAGAAAGAAGAGAAAGAAAAGAAAGAAAAGGCGAAAAAGGAGGATAAGGCTGAAAACTCAAACAGAAAACAAGGAAAAGGTAGAGATGAAGATCACAAGCAAGAAGGCGGCAAAGAAGAGGGTGACAAAGGGTGAGAACACAGAATATGATAACGACTTTCTGAGTCGGTTTCAGCAGTTAGATCCTTGAGCTCCGGTTTATTTTGACAGCATGCATTGTATTTCCGGATCGAAGAATGGTTGGTTTCGGATACGACTTGCGAGCAACATGCCATACTCCTATGTCGGAAGCGAGTGTGAGGATTTACTTGGCGACTGGTGCCTAAATCGGGTTGCATTTCCTGCACCTTGGAGCTTTGCAAGTGTATGAGGTTAGTGTGAAATTGTAGATATGGGATACAACTCATGTGAGAGACATTAGCCGTGGAGGAACTCGTAATAACAGGGGAAATGTACTGTCAAACAGGCGTGGAGGTTCTGCCTTTCTACTCGGCATCGTTATGAAGCGCAATGGCGCACTTGCGAACTATGATGCTGCTGGCCCCTCCCGAGGCTTTATGTACCGGGGTTTTGTATTCAGATCATCTTTAAGTAGTACTGTTGTTTAATGCTGTTTGAGCATCAGATCAGCATTTTATGAATATTAATTGTTACAAATGCAGTAACAAATTGATTTGGTAGTTGCATTGGATGTCACGTTAGCACTTAAAGCTGTTATTATGGGTTTTATATTATTTTATTTCTAAATTGATATGAATATTGATATGAATAATACATTATAATACAATTTTAAACCGAACTTTCAGGTACATAATGTCGTGTGTTACACCATATGATAATAATCACCATACGTTGAATCATAAACACCTATGAAGCTTATTCCCACGTAAGGTACGTTCCTTGCCGCCTACATTACGGTAGGCCTAAAATAAAGCTCTCAACTCCCTCTCCACGGTACCCAAGGCATCGAACTCCTTTGCTTCGGCCCTCAATTGCATTGCCCGTGTCTTGAATTTGGAATCGGTGATGGTGATATCAACTCCTCTTGCGAAATCTTCGGGCGTCTGCTGCTCTACACCCAGGTTTAAGGCAAATCCAGCATATTCTCCTCTCATCCCCAACGCGATTTTATCTTCGGTGTGGCCGGAGAGGACCATAGGCACACCGTGAGCGATACAGTGCGAGAAAACGCCGTAGCTACCGTTCGAGACGATAACGTCTGCATGCTCGATGACTGCAGCGTATGGGAAGTAGTCTACGACAATGGTATTGTCCGGCGCCGGCGCTGGCAGTCGGCCTTCTAGTGTGGCACCTTTAACACATAGGATAGCAATGACGAGGATATCTTCTCTCTCTGCTAAACCCTGGATCGTTGGGATCAGCACATTATCCCAGTCGATAGCTAGTGTCCCCTGCGTGACGGCCACGATTCTCCGGCGGGTGGAGGAGGTCACGTCCTTTGCGCTGTTCTCCCGGACCCGCTCAAACCACTCCGGGAACATGAAATCAGCTGTGCGCCAGGCCTTGGGTGGCAGCGTCCCGCCGAACGCGAAATTAGCCGGCCAGTCCGAGATGGGATATTCGAGCGAAGGAATACACATCTGGAGGGTCTTATCGTGACAAGCGAAATTCATGTCCCATACGCGATGATCAATCATCTTACCATGGTCACCAAAGAGACTTTCTATCGGCTTGAAAACCGAACACGTCTCCAGCACGTATTTCATGATATCCCATGTCTCCTTGTATATACCCTCTCGCGCCAGTTTGGCCATCATCACGTTTAGTTTTCGGTTCCGGTTTGGGTCGTATGGTATGTCGAGCCAGAAGTCGTTATGGTCCACCGACGTCCAAAGAGGCGGGACGATGTTAATGCCGAGGGACTTGGGGGGCTTGGAATAGCCATCTGGTAATGGAGCGCCGAGTTTGAACGCCGCAACTCCACCTGAGGCGCCAATTTCGGACACGATAACGACTTCCCGACCCGGCTCTCTGTCCCGTAAAAGAGTCAGAGCGCGCCGCAACGAATCAAGCATGCTAGGCAAAGTGGCGGCTATCAACTTCGTTATTGACGGTATGATGTCCAGATCGGTGCCAAATCCGTGGATAGATATCCAGTCGCAGGCCCAGGTATCGCAGAGTCCGACGAAGGGTATAAACCTGGCCCCTGTCGCCTCGATAGTCTGCCGAAATTCAGTCCCTCCAAGGTAATAAATGTCGTAACCGCGCTGAATGAGGTGTTGGGTCACCTGCAAGAGTGGGACCGTGTGGCCTGTGGCAGCGAAGGATTGGACTAGGATGATGGGATCCTTTGAATCACTCTCGGATGACACTTGACGTGTCGGTCTATTGTATGCCATGCTCCTTCTCGTCTATATTGAAGTGACGTTGATGGTAGAAAGTAGGGGTGAATGTCTAGGTCCTTTAGGCAACCAAAGTAAATTTCTACGCAGTAGTTTTGGAGATAACCAATTTCAATTAAACATGAGGGAGAAACAATGATAAAATCCCTCGTGCTTTTAGCCAATAGACTCGAAACGTTTCGGCATCTGCAGTTATCACGTGCATATTCTCGAGTGTTACATATCGCGTCTGACCTAGTTGTACGATATCACCTAGAAATGAAGCTCTATCAATTTCGTATCTTGTACAAGGTGAATTTTGCCTCAACCCACCATTCACGCTCAAACTATGGAGCCGCTTAATGTAGAACGGATCTGCCGAAAGTAGTTCAAGACCATAGCATACTCATCTCCAAGTTGTTGAAGTGACAACTGCGCCTTGGGCTGATGTTGGGGGATGAAGCTGTTATTTGTAAACATAGTGCCTAACAATGGAAGCCTTGGCGGGGGTGGTGACCTCGAGAGAGCCGGCATGGGATAATACCCGATTCGGGTTTGAATATGTCAAAACCATCTTGGCGTTGGGCATCTTGAATCGAGCGAGAAACTGTGGCATCTCATAATTTTTTTATGATTACTCTTGCAGTAGAACCACTTTCTTTCAAATAGCTAAATGTGCATCATGGAGGTATAGGATTATGAGAATACCGTAGACGAGTGTCCACGACATCGCGATAGTCGATAATCTTAGCCAGCGACGGAGACGTGCTAGCACCCATGCCCAACGTCCAACCCTGATCAAGGGGGACGATTGGTTACTAAGAAATATCTATGGGTGCTAAAATGGCAAAGGTATTAATATTTCGGGCGGGATCTAGTGGCGATGAGCTGGAAGTCGACAGCTTGCACATGGCGGTAATTGGTCAGAGTTACTATCGTGTTGTTGAGGTATTATCGTAATTCAAGACCAGCGAGCTAATATTATTACAGCTAGTTTGCTGGGAAAAGAGGATTATGACCTTCAGAAGGTTCAAATGAAAAATGAAATGATGTAAATAGTATGACCGGCGAGCGTCACTTTTAGAGGGTCAGTGTCAGATCTTTGGCAAGCATACATCCGTCATAGAGAAATAGTATCAAGATCCTCGACTGTAGATCATCCATCATCTATCCTCAACTAACGGTAGGCTAGATTATATGCCAATATATACTTCAGTCGACGTGTCATATAGTAGGTACAGTCATTACTTTAGCAGGGATTTAGCAGTCTCTTCGTTGCGTCATTGTGACACACTCACAGCTCACAGCTAGTTAGTTATCAGGGAGCTTATAAAGCCACCGAGACTGAATAAAGAAAATCTTCTACTTAGATTTTCTGACACGTCGTGTTGTGATACTGTTTTTTCCAATATACGGGGGGAACGTGCTATATTCTGTTACTTGAGCTACTACACTTTGGCGGCATCTTCTCACTCCCAAAAGGATCGCATTGTGAAGCAGCATACGAACCATGTCGTCATTCCTTCAGCGTAGGAGGGATTTCAGTGCAAGCTCGTCAAACAAAAGGCACCATTGGAGCGCGATTGCAGAGCAAGATGGCCAGTTCGCCCCTGCACTCACAGTATGACCATCTTTCAACTGAATATGTAGAAGTCAGCTAACTTCTCCTTCCCAGCCACTCTTCATAGGTATTTCGTATATCATCGCTGAAGACAAGGCCATAGTGGCGTTGGCTTTTCATGATCACACCTATCTAGTTGATTTCACTGTCGAGCATTTGCCGCTCAGCAAAGGCTCGATGTTGAAGAAAAACGATCCAATTTCCGATTTTATTATTGCGGCCGCCCAAAAATACGAACGGGAAAACCATGTCAAGTTTATCGGCGCTGCTTTACCCAAGAGGCTTGTGGAAATTACCCCTAGGCTCTGCCCTCGACTTTGGTTGGAAATGGATGTAGTTCCTATCATCATTTCGTATAGTATCGAGAAAGCTCGCGTTTGGTATGATAAGAACGTCGATGAGCAGGCAGACTCTATGGCACGCAAATGCGGTGAGTACTACTCTTGGCTCGTTATTTTCTTGTTCTGGTCTTTTCCGGGCTAGGGTCATGCTTTCGGAGCTTTGATCTCTCTCGGAACCCCTTGAGACTCCTCATATCAAAGTATTTACTAACTCTTATTCTTGAAGTCATGTAAGCAAATGTTTCCTAACGTCGATATTGAAATAAGTGTAATAACGGCAATAACGGCGGAAGGTATTTTGGGTCATCTTTAGCTCCAATACTCCAAGTCGGTTTTCGAGGCGTGGTCATGAGTGATTCGGCTTTCAGGGCACACTTGGTTACGCTAGATGACCATCGAGCGCTCTGTGGCGAAGCGACTTGGAACACCATGATGCATTACGCCACGATATTAAAGTACAAGAAGATCCGGATCGCCTTTTTCAGTTCCACTCCACAAGGCGGCGGAGTAGCGCTCATGCGACACGCCCGTGAGTAATATCAGAAGTCATTTCTTCCTGCTCTGTCCAAGGTCGGGAGCATAAATTTCCTATTATAGATACTTCCGTGTCTCGGAAGCGCTGCATACTCCCAGAAGCCCTACGAATTTCTCCTATAAAGGATTATACTGATTTTGGTGTTGAAGTACAACGCTTCTCGCGCCTTGTAGGAGTCGATCTGAGCTGGTATGGTACGTGATCTCCTTATCTACATTCATATGTACTAAAGCCCGCTCTGTTTCATTGAGGATATGGGCCAGATTCTCTTGGCTCTCGATGGACTTCGTGTTGACTGATTCTTGCAGTGCCAAAGCCGCGGCCGGGGCTTTTTCGAAGCACAAAGGACATGCACAACATTCTTCAGGGTGTCAACAAACCTGACCAGCGCTTACCGGAAGAGGACCGACAGGCAATAGTTGACTGGATATCTCATAATGCCGAGAGGTTTTGGCTTTCAGAAGGCGGCCCTATTCGTCCAGTTGAAGAAGGTGGCGCACATATCATAGTGGTGAATCAGAAATCGCGATTCTTATAAATCCCCCTACTGAATTTCAAGCCAACACACTCTCACGCCTGTATGGCAATTAGGCTAACATACAGACATCCAGATTGACGACCCGCAGATGCCCACGTTGGTCCCCCTGATCAAGAAAATCACCCCCAATAGGCCTGTAATCTTTCGGTCTCACATCCAGATCCGTAGTGACCTGGCGGCGAAAGATGGTTCGCCCCAGAAAGAAGCGTGGGACTTCTTATGGGAACAGATTCGCGCCTCAGACTTGTTTATTTCACATCCAGTCCCTAAGTTTGTCCCTAAAGATATACCCAAAGAGATGGTTGCCTACATGCCGGCGACCACGGACTGGTGAGACTGCCCTTCTTCTTTTGAAATACGAACAATTCGCTTATCAATTAAAGGCTTGATGGTTTGAACAAACCGATTAGTCCATGGGCTAGTCGCTACTATTTCAACCTCTACGACCGAGAATGCGCAACTAGTCAGATGTAAGTGATGAACCTCACCAAGAGAAGAGTCAGGAAACTGATATTTCGGACTTGAAGGACACGGATATCATATCCCGCGCGTGAGAGAATCTACAATCCGTAATTAGGTGTACATTTGACGGTTTTTAGGTAAATACATTGCACAGATCGCCCGATTCGACCCAGCGAAGGGCATCCCTACTGTACTAGATGCGTATGCAGAATTTCGCAAGCGCGCCGCCGAAGCTGGTATGCGAGATACTCCTCAGCTATTAGTGTAAGTATTCTCACGAGCTGCCCCTCTATCTCTCATCTTGACGATAATGTAAAATTTAGAGCTGGAAACACTTCCATTGATGATCCCGATGCATCGATGGTGTTTGACCAAGCTATGAATCAGATTGAGGATAAGTATCCAGAGCTTCTCGAGGATATCAGCATCATGCGCCTACCAGCAAACGATCTGCTCCTAAACAACCTCCTGTCACACGCCCACGTGGTCCTTCAGCTTTCGACAAGGGAAGGATTTGAGGTTAAAGTTTCTGAGGCTTTACACGCTGGAAGGCCAGTCATTGCGACACGAACTGGCGGGATTCCCATGCAGGTTAAAGAAAACGTGGACGCATTTCTTGTTGAACCGGGTGACTATGAAACTGTTGCGCAGCATCTCCTAGACCTCTTCAGCAACCAAAAGCTATGGGAGCAGATGAGTCAAGCGGCAGCGACTGGCGTCAGCGATGAGGTTAGTACGGTTGGCAACGCCCTTTGCTGGTATTACCTTGCTGCCAAGCTTGCTACGGACGAGCTCCCGGGGGCTACTGGTGAGAAGTTCAGGGGGGATAGTCGTTGGATTAATGACCTTGGGCGTGAGGAAGCAGGATATCCTTACAAAAAAGGGGAGAATCGCCTTCCCCGGGAGTTCACCGAGTCGAAGGAATGAAAAGAGCAGGGCAGTGTATCTTGAATGCTTTCTGGATAAAAAGTGTCTGTTCCAATTACTGGTACCACGCGGGATGTAACGCTGGGAATGAAATCCCTATCCTGGGATGCTCGAGCGGATCAGGGGGGATAGAGTGTGTCATACTGTTATACCGACCACGGAAGCCGTTTGGGACTGGCTCATTCGTTCCCTAGTGAGATCTGGGCCATCGCAAAAATGGCGTACGGGGTCCTATAAAGTTTTGCGCTTCGTGATCTCACATGCTAGGATTCCCCAGATTATGCAAATTTGCAATAAGTTCCGGGCGGAGACACCCACAAATCTATATTCACTCATCAGTACTGTAGCTGCTTTCACATTCATGCCTCATTGCGGTGCCTTTGGTGAGTGGCGCAATAGATAGCAGCGAGAACTTCAAGAAGGTGTAGTCGGCTAGCAATCAGTTTCCTTCGGCTCGGAATTTGTGGGGGTCCATATGCCTGCTATAGTGTCTTTCTTATACTTCTATCTACTCCAAAGGTGCAGACGCGTGGGTCGTTTATCTCTCAGTTGTGGATATCATATGCCTATCTGAAGGTGACAACGAGGCCGTCAAGTTGTAGAAAAGAAATTGACACACCCACCCTAACACCTATATTTGGACCGACCACAAGAAAACTACAAGAAATGATTCTTAACTAAGTCAAAGAAAACTACATACATTTATTTTATCATTCTTAATTACTATTTCAAGTTTCTAGTGAATAAACTAAGAATTGGCAGAGGTCTCGTCACTTGAAATTAGAGAGCTGTTAGGTAAAGGTGTGTCAATTATTCTTTCCACGACTTTGCTTAGGTGTACTGTAATTACAGCGATAAAGGTGCCGATTACAGACGCTTGTGATTTGTGAGAGCCGGCGCGGTCCGGGGTACTGCCCGAGGAGTTGCACACTATCGCTTATTAGTTGACGACGCCGCGGAGATGTTAAGGTTGGCCGTTTTCAACCCACCCGAGCCCGTCTAGTTCTCGACACACGAAAATCAAATTTGCAGCCAGGATTCGAATGATGCGATGTGGTATGATTCGTAATTGACTCACTAACCTGGCCACCAGAGGTTTTTTTCCCTCTCCTTGACGTAAAAATAGTTCCGAGCTCTAATATCCCGGCCAGCTCCGCATGGTTTTGGTATAAGTGTAGATAGCTAGACAGCTGTGAATGTACATCCTACAAGCTATCCCAGCATCCCTAACTATTCTACGCCATTCTTGTTGTCATATCATTATTAGCTAAAACAAAAATCTTGTTCGTCCCAGACTAAACCATGGCTGCGCCCTTAACGCCCTCTCAGATAGCAATCGTGAAAGCGACAGCGCCAGTTTTGAAGCAATATGGCGTAGCAATCACTAGCCTATTCTATAAGAATATGTTAGACGCAAACCCCGAGCTACGCAATATCTTCAATGAAGCAAATCAAGTTGGCGGTGCACAGCCTCGTGCTCTTGCGGGTGCCGTGTTCGCTTATGCTACTTATGTGGATGATCTTGGGAAACTTAGTGATGCTGTCGAGCGCATTGCGCACAAGCATGCTAGCCTTAATGTCCAGCCCGAGCATTATCCCATCGTAGGAAAGTTCCTGCTCGAAGCTGTGGCGACTGCGCTAGGTGATGCATGCACGCCCGAAATAGCCGAAGCTGTGAGTAGAAATCCGAGGATTTTAAACCATCTCCGTCCCTCGTTGAGAGTAATACCTACTCCTGCCCCCTCAGTCAAAGGGTAAGAGACAGAAAGAGAAATGTGACCATAAACTGACTCGAGCTTCGCGAATAGTGGACAGCGGCATATGCATGTCTCGCTGAAATTTTCATCAACAGAGAACGACAGCTGTACGTTGCGTTCGAGAACTGGACCGGCTGGAGACGCTTCAAGATTCAGAAAAGGGTCGTTGAGTCTACCGAGATAACGAGCTTCTACCTCGCACCTGAAGATGGCGTGGCCCTTCCTCAGTACCTACCGGGACAATACATCAGCTTGCAGCTATACATTCCCAAACTTGGGCTTAGACAACCTAGACAGTACTCAATAAGCGACGCCCCCGGAAGCGATTGCTACCAGATCAGCGTCAAGAAGGAGACAGGCAAGTCAGCGGCCGTGCCGGGCTTGATATCTAATACGCTGCACGATGAATTGAGCGAGGGTGATACAGTAGAGCTTACACACCCTACCGGCGAGTTTTTCGTGCGGATTGAGGAAGACACGCCCATTGTGCTCATCTCGGCGGGAGTTGGAATCACTCCGATGATCTCGATATTGAGCAGCGCTGTGTCCTCGGGCTCTTCGAGAAACATCTCTCTCATACATGGCGCTCACGCTTCTGAAGTGTGCGCATTCGCCGACACCCTCAAGCGGGCCTGTGAAAAGCCCAATATACAGGCAACCATGTTCTTATCTACGCCCAAGGAGAACGAAGTCCAAGGCGTCGACTACGATTATGAGGGGCGGGTGAACTTGGGTAAAATTAACCCAGAGTGCTTGTTCATGGACAACTCAAGCACGCATTATTATGTCTGTGGGCCGTCTTCGTTCATGATAGATACCCGGCAATATCTACTCGATCATCACGTGAGCCAGGACAGGATCCATCTGGAGATATTCGGCGTCGGGGATCAATGAGCGGCAAGCGTGGAGAAGGACGACAGACCAGTCAATGACCTAAAGGTCATCGTCCGCCCTGATTGGTTTGCCCTTATGGTTCCCGTCATTCGACAGTCACACTAATCTCATTGGCCGTGGACGGAATTAACAGGGATGTAATCACTTTCAAGGGAGAATAAAGAGCTTTGCGGGAATGTGAAGGTTTCAAACGAAGGTGGATTGTTCTCTTAGCATGTATTTCGAGCGTACTAGGCACTGGCGGTCTCAGAAATTTCGGCTACACTGTGTAATGTATACCTACCAACGTGCGTTCTCTCATATAATGTCGATGATTTTGTCACATGGTAGGACTGGTATGACTTTCTGAAAATACGTCTGCAGGACGGCCTAACGTTGCACCTAGTTCCAGGCACGCCGTTTCCACTATGACATGTACTGAAAAGCCGGGTACTCCATGAGGTGCTACCCTGAACTTGTGAATCGATTTCTAGTTGCAGCTCGGAACGCTGTTAATCTTTCTAATGTCAACTCGGAAGATGTGTATTGTACCGAAGACGCTCATTGGACATCTAACGAGAGAAATATATAGCGACATAGGTACACTTCCTTTGACCGGATAGAGGAGACCACTCCGCGGGTGACATTCGTGAGGACGATCTGCGATACAGGATCTCTTCTTCTGTCCCTTCTCCTTCTTTCTCACCCGCTTCTGCACTGGACCAGCCACGTGCATTCAAGTTTTCTGTTCAATATTAGAGTAGGACTGGCCCATTCTAGCGATTTAAGCAGCATCCCCGGGTAAACCGATATATCGAAATCACATGTACTCTTTATTTACTCTGTTGCGCGACTTCTCTTGACACTGCAAACCTTCAATCGGTCCCTTGATTATCCGTAAGGAGTTTATATCTATAAAGTAGAGATAGTGAACACGTCATCACTTTGAAGGAATTCTACTAAAATACTTAGGCCTAAATATAAATGTGTATGAATATGGAATTTGAGATTCTAAACCTCGGTTAGAAGACATTCATCAAAGTGAGGAATTCGACAAAACCCCGCAGAAGCGATATGGTGCCATTGAAGGGGATCTAAAGTAACTAGTATAATGTATGTGGCTTAATAGCGAGGTCATTGAAGTATCTGATGCGAAGGGAAGCATAAAAGGCACCTTTTCCGGGTAATGAGTCCCTTACGGCCGACTGTATTTATTATCCTGGGGAAGCGTTGGAGTGACCTGCAGTGTCCAGTGATTCTAATGTACCTAGAGATAAACACTAGATAATACTCCTATACTTACCTACCCAGATAGGTGTGCGTGTTTTGTGTCGACCCTCGTTTCAGTGGAGACATTGTGAGACTCGCGTCGAAAACAAAGACACCTTTGCACGACCTTGACAATGGGAGTGAAAGAACTTAATCATAGACAAAAGGCCTCAGGTAAGTATGATGCTTCACGTGTCCAGCGCAAGTGGAATCACTGAAAGATGTCGCTCCCCGAACAACGGGGCTAACTTCACTACTACCGCAGCCTTCGTCTCCTATTGGAGAGTAGGGCTTTGCTTCGAGCTTCGAGTTGCTAGGGGCGGGATGAAGAGCGAAAATGCTCATGTGCCTGTGATCAACTTGATCCATGAGGAAACCAACTACTGCAGCACGGCAATATACCTGCATGTATCGTGTTGGCTATTGTCCCACCTGCAACCTTGACAGACATCAATGCTGATGAACATGTTGCTTGAAGCATGGCAATAATTCAACTCGAGGACCGGTTCTGGAAGACTGGACACCCTGAACATCGACAACCATAGTCTAGAGGCTCCCGATCTGAAAATACCTGTTTCACTGTGCTGCAAATCGTTGAGAAACCACCACAAATCGTGTAGTACGACACTGGCGTTGTAGCATGCCATCAGTGCAACGTATGCACATCGGAGTACCTTTTTGTATTCCGAGCGCCTCGATAGATGAGGCAATGTTGATTCTGCTACTACTATGTCAAGCTCTCGGTATGGTTGTGATGTCCAAGGATTCATCTGTACTTCTGACGAGGGGCCTCCCCATGTAGACTGAAACTCTCCTCTGTTGTTAGCGTTGCACATGTGAGCCCGACTCGGGAATCTGATCGATCTTGGCTAGATCTGTCACAATGCGACCCAGATACCCGAGGCTTTTGACCCAACACCTCGGGACTCTCGCCTGAAGTCATAGTGCATCTCGCACTGGGGTATTCGTTGGCGTTTTCCTACTTATTTGTCCATGCCTGTGTCACTGTTACAGCAGCATGTAGAAGAGCAGGGGTTTTTGGCTCGAATATTGTACAGTATAGCTAGAATTAGCCAAAGCCAATCACAGCTTGTCCGGCCAGTCACCTTCCACCCAGCCTTGCACAATCTTCACTGACTTGGAAGGGTTGAAGCAAAAAGTGGTCCTCAGCGCGAGATCCCGTTACAAGTAATGAAGACTCATTCCTAGGATTCCTCCTGCTGATATATTCACTCAATCTACAAGAAAAGAGACGCGATGCAATTAGCAGCATATCAATGAAAAACGTACGTGCAACTATATCATAGTGACTAACCAATTGGAATGAACACTCCTTTGGGATACCAATGTAACTGAAAAAATCCCTCCTTCATGTTGACTAGGTCTTGTTTGCGGTGTGGCCTCTAGGATAGAGGGGTGATGTAGGTTTGCCTAGCATTCGTCTCATGCTACAAAGGATCTCGATGTCCTCGAACCCTTGCCTCTACATGAAAGTTTGCTTTTTTTTTCCAGTGATGGATGCGAAAAGTGTAATATCACACAAGTGGACCATTTGAGACAATTGTCGATAATGCAAATCAATATGCGAGTTTATTCCTAGCCAAGATTAATTAAAACCGGCGGGAGCGCTCGACGTTAGTCATCACACCCGAATCTTGCAGTTAACTCAATCAGAACACTACTAGGAATGCAGGTCAGTGTATGCCTCCTCGAGGCTACCGAAGAACTACAGGCTAACACTTGACTTCTCCAGGTTTATAGCCAAAAGTGACCTTCGTCCGGCCAAAGAAGGCGATATCGCGAACGCGGTGATGATCATGGCCCTACCAAACCGAAAGGCTTGTGACCGATGTCATGACCTCAAACTAGGCTGCCGACGAATAGATAAAGGACCATGCGAGCGTTGCTTGAAGGCAAATCAGTCATGCCTATCTAGTCCCTCCCTCCGTCACCGCAAGAAGAGAAGTCGGCGCGGGCGTGAATCTAGGAATAGGGGGAGGCCACTTCAAATACGGCCTGGCCCTCCTAAAGGTTCGCATCTTCTAGAGATCTGATATTTCCCCAAGTTTTACCCTCGACCGAATCTAACACGTCGTAGTCACGGGGGGGACATTGATCCCACGGCCTGAGCAGAATCAACTATTGTGCGACTCCATGTCTCAATCAGAGCAGGCTCCCACCGCATCGAACCTCTTCAGTGAGCCTCGAGTCGAGAAGGACATCATCGGTCTTCCGAGCCCGTGCAGCTCTGGGCCAGAAATCTCTGAATTCCAACACGAAGAGGCATACGATTTCCACAACTTCCATCGTTCCAATCTCCTAGGCTGTGAGGACTTCCAGCAACCGCCCTTGGCAGCTGAGGTAGGACTAGGATACCTAGAGCTCCGTCTGCATCAGCCCAGCTTAGATTACAGCCGGTTTCAGGACACGGCCACTCCGGAGTATCCAGAACAGGCTCTCCTAGAATACTTGTCTGAAGTGAATCTGGCACATGACGCTTGGCAGTCCCTGCAGAGAGACACCACGTGCGGTGATACGTGTACTGGCTACTGGGGATTGGGAGTCGTGGAACAGGCTTGTTCCTCAAAACTGTCGGTTGAGGAGCTGTTTCACTTTTCCCGGCGGTTCTCCTCTACTCTAGATGCAATGGCGAGCGCCGGTACGCTCACGTCTTGTCATATAGATCCAGCCCTTGTTTTATCGGTGTATTCACGGATTCGAGACATCCACGACATCATCATACAGCTTACAGCCCAATCATTACAACTATCGAAAGATGCCGTAGTGCGAATAACCAATTGGCACAAACTTTACATCTAACTACTTAGGTCAAGAGGCCAGAAGAGATATTTGCCATTGAACTTCTTTCTCGGAAATTTAGAAGTTCTCGGGGTATTATTTGCGTGAGAGAGGTTATACATGTTGTCAACAGCTTCCATTTGCATTCTGGTCAAAGGCCTAGAAATCTACTGTAGATGTAGGTAAGATGGAAGATAGTTTATATACCTGCCAGGTACAAAGGAGTCCAGCTCCTTAAAGCTGAAGGTTGATTGGGTCGGGGGCCAGCTGGTAAGCATTCACAGAACGGAATGGGGTTAGGTACATGCATCGCGTCTTCGCTTGCGATAGTGCCAAAGATAGCGGTGAATACATTTAGCTCAGACTTTCCCAGTCAGGTGGGATACGGTAACAACATGGTTGTTCTTATCAAACAATGAAGATACCCATTGATATGGCTTGCCCATTGATAGCTTCTTCCTTCCGTCCGGGGTACACAGGTAGTGTAGTAGGGCAATCGTTCTAGACAGGACCTGTTCAACTTTTGGGTACCTATTAATAGCAAGAGAGTGGTCTGAATATGGAGATGCCAACTACTTCCATAGGGTACCTACTGGCATTGACCCAAGGAATCTTTGAATACCGGCTGCACGGTACACGGATGAGGGGGCTTTCCCTAATGTTAACTCTTCTGGCCAAGCCCAGTCAAATTCACTCAATCGGGGTTATAAGTTGTCTCATATCAAACGCAGACGTAGCGTTCCTTGTGCTACAGCAGATGAGGGCATTTTGAGACTTACACCGTTGCTAGCAGTTTGAAAACTTGCCACTGCCGGTTTCTTAGTTGTTATGACATAAATCTGGGGGGTGAGACCAGTTTCCTAAATATGCCGATAATACCGTAGTTTTTAGGGGACGGGAGGCCTTGAAAGAATGTTACACGCATGGTGATTGTTCTACATCAGGGACAACACATCTTTTGGTGACTAGTACAAGGCAGTCTGTAGACCATGAATAATAGCCCTGACGCCAGAGTCCTTGTATTTCCGCATGACCTGGCTCCCTCAGATACAAAAGCATATCGGCGTCCTCAGCTTCTCTCGACCAGTCCCCTGTCAAGAACAGATGCCCGATCTCCGAAAGGAGTGCCTGAGACCGAGACAATAGTAGCTCGGTGCTAGGACAACGAATTACGATGTAGCGTGACGCGAGCCAGCTTCGAAGATACGGGCGTCACCTGTGACGGAAGCATCTAGGCATCGATTCCAATTGACGCCCTCAGGCTTTCTTAAATAGTACAAAAGTACCTCGAATCTTCTCTAGCACATCCACGTCCACGACTACTACATGTACGACTACTACGTCTACTACGTCTACTACGCCCATCACGTACACGTCATCCCCCTCCTCCTCCTCCTCCGTACCTACACCTCCGTACCTATACCTCTCCGTACCTGCATCTACAACTTGCATCTACAACCTGCACCTACAACCAACAACTACAACTACACCTAGGTCGTTCTTATCTGACTTCCATATCTGCTGCAAGAAGAGAGAAACCACCCTCTCCCCCCCTTCTCCCTCCCCCTCGTCTACCTCTCCAATATCTTCTTCTACTCTTCATGTTTAACCTATACTCTCAACACACAGTTGCAATTCCTTCTTTGATACTGGAGATCCAAGAAAACTTTACAACATCCTATTCACCCCTCGAATCTCAACAATGACAACAATGGCGTGCACAACAAAACCCTCGGAACCAATTGCTATTGTCGGTAGCAGTTGTCGCTTCGCTGGACATGTGAACTCGCCTTCTAAGCTCTGGGACGTTTTATGCAACGCTCCCGACCTCTCACGCGAAGTTCCACCTGACAGATTCAATGCCAAGGGCTTCTACCACAAGGACGCCGAATACCACGGCACAACCAACTCGATCAAGGCCTATTGGCTGGAACAGAGCCCTCATCTCTTCGATGCCGCTTTCTTCAACATCACGCCCAAGGAAGCCGAAGCCATGGACCCCCAGCAACGCCTCCTACTTGAGGTCGTCTTCGAAGCTATGGAGTCTGCAGGTTTCCCTCTGGCCCGATACAGCGGCAAAGAAGTTGGTGTCTTCTCGGGATGCATGACCCAAGACTACGAGACTCTCTCGGCCCGAGACGAACTCGCAAC
Organism: Xylariaceae sp. AK1471; assembly: GCA_023159215.1. Lineage (NCBI taxonomy): Eukaryota > Fungi > Ascomycota > Sordariomycetes > Xylariales > Xylariaceae > Xylariaceae sp. AK1471. Next base: position 121,061 of record JAJKLI010000023.1, read on the forward strand.
ATCACAGTATTTTCCCACGGGCAATTCGCGCGCTATCATGTCCAATCGCATCTCGTACTATTTCAACTTCCAAGGCCCTTCCATGACCATCGACACCGCATGCAGCTCCAGTCTCGTGGCCCTACATCAGGCAATGCTGAGTCTGCGCACCGGCGAGTGTGTTATGGCCTGTGTGACGGGCGCCAATTTGATGCTCACGCCAGAGCAGTTCATCGTCGAGTCCACCCTGCACATGCTCAGCCCGTCCGGTAAATGCCATATGTGGGATACTAGCGCAGATGGCTACGCCCGCGGCGAAGGGTTCGCCACTGTGCTCCTCAAACCTCTCTCTCGGGCTATTGCAGACGGCGATAGGATCGAAGCTGTCATTCGCGAAGTTGGTATCAACGCCGACGGCAAGACAAACGGCATAACTATGCCCAATCCAGCAGCGCAAGCATCCCTCATCCGGAAGACTTACCAAAGAGCCGGGCTCGATCCGACAAACCCCTCCGATAGATGCCAGTATTTCGAGGCGCACGGCACAGGCACTACAGCTGGCGATCCCCGAGAAGCCGCAGCCATCCACGAGGCTTTCTTTGCCGGCTCCGGTTCTAGTCGAGACGATGACACTGAGAAGAAGATACTGGTTGGTTCTGTCAAGACGGTCATCGGACATACGGAGGCTGCCGCTGGCCTTGCGGGTGTACTGAAGACGGTTTGGAGCATGAAGCATGGATTGATACCGCCGAATCTGCATTTTCAGGCTCTCAGTCCCTCAGTGAAACCGTATTATACCCATCTTCAGATTCCAACAACCATAGTTCCCTGGCCCGATCCTCCTCCCGGGCAACCGCGCAGAGCCAGCGTTAACTCGTTCGGTTTCGGAGGCGCCAACGCACACGCCATCATCGAGTCCTACACCCCGCAGATCCGCGGCGCAACCTCGTCAGTCATTGGTTGCTCCGAGACATGCGAGTCGGAGATAGACGCACCCGCTGCCGCCTTGGCGCGGTTACATTCATCTCCACATCCCGAAAAAGACGCCAGCCCCTTTTCTCTGCCCATCGTCATCTCGGCAGCCTCTCTGAAATCGTTGCGAGATGTGGTCCAATCCTACAGAACATATCTGGCCCAAAACAAGGTGAACATTCATGAGTTGTCATGGCATCAATATGTACGCCGCACAGGCCTTCTGTATCAAGTCTCATTCTCTGCGGCCTCGACATCGGGGGCGCTGGAGGCCTTGGACTCTCTCCTACTCCTGAACGAGTCAACAATTCCCGCGGCGCACGCTACTCGGCCTAGGATTACGAAGTCACCGCTGCGGATCTTGGGAATATTCACGGGTCAAGGTGCGCAATGGCCAACCATGTCCATGTCCCTCTTTCGGCAGAACGGCGTCTACCGTGACACCATCCGAAAACTTGATGCCGTTCTCAAGGCTTGTCCTCATCCATGCCCCTGGACTCTAGAGGAACAGATCATGGCTGGCAAAGATGTCGCGCGCACTCGTGAAGCAGCTGTCTCGCAGCCCCTTTGTACGGCGCTACAAATCGCGCTAGTCGATTTCATGCGAAGCATTGGCATCGGTTTCCATACCGTCATCGGGCATTCGTCAGGAGAGATTGCTGCCGCGTACGCTGCTGGTAGACTTTCCGCAGAAGACGCCATCGTTGTCTCTTATTATCGGGGCATGGTCGCACATCTCGCCTGTGGTTCTGATGGCCAAAAAGGTGGCATGCTAGCGGTTGGCATGTCGGAAAGCGAAGCCGTCAGCTTTTGCAGTGGTTCTATGTTCGATGGTCACATTCGCATTGCAGCAAGTAACAGCCCGACCAGTGTGACGCTCTCAGGCGACCTCGACGCCATCCACCTGGCACATAAGGAGTTAAGTGAGAAGAAGAAGTTCTCGCGAGTCTTACAAGTGGACACGGCATATCATTCACGACATATGGCGAAGCCCGTCGTCAATTACATCAAAGCGATGCGAGAATACGGTGTTTCGCCAGTTCAAGAAGGGAATGGGGCCACCTGGATCTCGAGTGTGGAGCACCGCCCCCGGACTGGAGCGCAGGATCTGGACTGCCAATACTGGGCGGACAACATGGTTCATCAAGTTCAGTTCCGTGATGCCGTAGAGTATGCCTTGTCCCAACCTGGCGACGAATTCGACTGCGCTATTGAGATTGGGCCACACCCAGCACTCAAAGGTCCTGTCACACAGACCGCAAAGGCTCTCGGCCGTGATATTCTATACTCCTGTCCCATGAACAGGACGAAAAACGGCGGACTGGCTGTTGCGGAGTTCATCGGATTCATCTGGTCGAACTTTGGATCGTTGAAGGTGGACTTGCGCAGCTTCATCGAACAGTCCCCGATGCCGAACTTGCTTCAATCACGACTTTACGACCTTCCGCATTATCCCTTCGATCATTCTGTTGGTTACTGGCGAGAGTCACGAATCTCCCGTCAATATCACTTCAAGACTGCCGCGCCGCATGAGCTCCTGGGCGTTCGGAGTCGGGAGGACAATATGCACGAATTGAAATGGCGTAACGTCTTGAAGCTGGACAAAATCCCGTGGCTAGAACATCACAGTTTCCAAGGCCAGGCATTGTTACCTGCTTCCGCGTATTGCGTCATGGCACTCGACGCTGCTCGATATTTCCTCGACGGTCGCCCGGCATCATTAGTGGAACTTCGAGATGTCCAAATACTTAGTGGCATTGCCATCGACCAAGAGTCACCCGGCGTCGAAACAATGTTTTCCCTCGCCATTTCGCCAATTATCAAGAACAGTCTAGCTATTGATGCTACCTTCCATTTGTATTCATGTCCTGCCGATGGTACGACAAAGATGAAAGAAAACGTCAGTGGATCATTGCACATTGTTCTAGGCGAACCTTTCGTAGATGTCTTACCGCCTAAGAGCCCCTGCTTGTCCGAGACAATGTCTGCGGATCCTAGAGCTTTCTACGAAATGATGGAAGCGACTGGTCTGACGTACACTGGCCCCTTCAGGGCTCTGACTTCGATTCAGCGTCGATACCAGTACTGCTCTACAACCCTCACCCGGTTCCATCCCGACGACACTACGACACTAGAGACTAGCCCAGCTACTCTTGACGCTTGCTTCCAAACCGCTTTCTTGTCATACGCCTCTCCAGGTGACGGGCAAGTTAATTCCGATGATCTAAGCACAGAAACAAAGCTAACGCCTTACAGGTCACTCTGGACATCCTTCCTGCCGACAAGCATTAGTCGATTGCGGTTCAATCTCGCTGCACTGGAGGGTAACGCTGCAGCGGACCATAAAGCTACGCTGATTGTTGACACGCACACAATTCGCCGTACACCACCTGTTGAGGCATCCAAGGCATCCATTGTTGTCGACATCGCCATCTTCAATGAAGATGGGGAAGCAGAGATCCAAGTAGAAGAGCTTGCTGTTCGCGCCTTGGCCAACACCCAACCAAAAGACGACCTAGAACTGTACCTCCATACCGTGATGGATGTTGATCCAACTGATGACATTGTTCAGCCCGATGACGAAGGCCCTGGCAGTGATGGTATCCTGTTAGCCGAAAGCTGTTGCCGAATCGCCTCTTTCTGCCTTGACAACTACCTCGTACCTCAAGAAGATGACGTTAAATTTGAGACGAAACGGCCGCATTACATTGTACAGAGTAATCAGAGTAGAACCACGAAAGGACTGACGAACGAAACCCAATATGATATTGATAGTTTGATACGCAACTCCAATCACGCCAGCTACCTAGAGGCTATTAGGAGCGTGGGCGAACTTGATCCGACACGACTATCCCAAGCGCTGCCGTCTATTACGGAAGAGGCGCGCCACGTCGCCCTTTTCCGAAATCATGTCGGCCGCATTCTAAAGCAGATCACACATCGATATCCTTGGATGAACATTTTATATCTCACATCAACGCCGGTCGAGTTTATCAGTCCCATACTAGCTGCTATTGGCAGTTCCTTTCAGTCTTTCACTGTCGGCATGAGTCAAAGCCACTCACCCTTCGCAAGCCAAGACACAGCGGCCTCATCCGTCGAGGGGGTTCAGATGCAAAATATCGACCTCGAGGAAACGCTGAGAAGTCAGATTGAGCCCGATAGCTCGTTAGATCTCGTTTTACTCCCAACCGCGCTGTTGGGTAAAAACGACCCAAGCAGTATTTTGAAGAATATCGGTGATGTAATGAAACCTGGGGGGTTCTTAGTCCTGGTAAATCCGTACAGCACAATACTCAATAGTCAATCGAGAACGCTTTCCGGCCACAGCCCCGAGCGTCCGCCAACGCCACCACACTGGCCGGACATCCTCGATGCTTATGGCTTTGTTGAGCAAGCTCGTAACTCGGACCAGTTCCACCAAGCTGGCTACGTACTCGTGCGCCAGTTCCGCGACCCTATGCCAGCCTCCACTTCGACTGGGAGCAACAGCAGCAGTAGTATCACTGAGAGTCTGCTCTTAATCAGAGGCACCTCTGGGAAAGGCGACAATCAGCTGGTTACCAACCTGCAGCATCAGCTCTCCCTTGACTGCAGCTATATGATGACATGTTCACTCGACGATGCGAGCACGCAGGATTTGGAAAATTGCACTGCCGTCATTATGTTAGCTGAGCTTGAAGAGCCACTCATGTCGAGTATGACGGAACATAGAATCAACCAGCTTCGCACCTTGCTCCGACCTACCCTTACAGTACTCTGGGTGACTTGCGATGCCCGGACCGGGAATCCGGAGCATGCAGCCAGCTTTGGATTCCTGCGCACAATTGTGGCAGAGGTCCCTACTCTTAAACTGCAAGTGCTTGACCTAGAGCCGGGTCGCACTGCCTGTTTAGCCGAAATTATTACCACGGCCTTTGCTCTACTCACTTCGATCGAAAAAGATGCGAGTGCCAACTCGTTATGGACTTTGGAACCGGAGATCCATATGGAAGGAGGACGGCGCCTTATCCCTCGCGTCATGCCATGGAAACATGCTAACGACAGGGTGAACGCTCTGCAGCGTGTGGTCACGAGACCCATCAACACCCTCCGACAGTGTATTGAAGTCGTCCCAAACCTAATCTCGAATGATTCTCTTCGTTTCGAGGTCAAATACATGGAGCAGAGTATCTGTGAGGCTTCACGAGGCAATGTCATGATTCAAGTTGATTTTAGCTCAGCGCTGCCGCTTAAGCTGAGCGAAGAGGTGTCCGCCTATGTGTGCGTGGGACGAGAATGGACAACTGGGGAGCGAATGGTCGCCTTGTCGGGCACTAACTCATCTTACATTACATGTCCGTCCTCGCAGACTTCTACTTTGCAGGGGCGTGCACCCCCGAGCCTGGTGATACTTCATCAGCTCATTCGATGCCTTGCGGCTCTGACAATCGTGTCAGTGAGCTCTTATCATGAGCAGACTATCCTCATCGACCCCGATGTGGACTTTGCAAGGTCTTTGGTGGGTGTTGTAGCTCCATCGGCGTCTTCGAGCGATAGAGTTGTTATCTTAAGCACATGTTGCAATAAAGCAGGTAAGTTTCCACTGCTAATGCTTTCTCCCATACTTTATAACCTACGAGCGGACGAGGCTAACGATATATAACAGATGTGTTACAGTGTACCAATACACAGGCAGAAGAACTCGGTCTCTCTATGCCGCTCTGCCTGCATCCGCGCACATCGATGAAGGACTTGAGGCAGATTTTCTCACGAGACGGCAAGGTGTTCAACTTCTTGCCAGGAGAAAATGATCTATCCCGCAGAATCATGGACTCGCTATCGAGTGGTAGTTATAACTATTATTCCGGCTTCAGCATGTTTAGCTCTGAAACAATCCTGCGAAAGGGAGATTTTCCCCCGATTAAATCAGTTTGGAAGGTTGCGACAATGTTAGCCCTGCAACAGACTTTGGAGGATTCGCGAGGATCTGAGTGTTTCCGCACAGTCTCGTTGAACGAAATACAATCGCAATCGAGGAGTGTACAACCGTTCCAGATCATCAACTGGAAGGGAGACAGAGACACTCTACAGCCCATCGGCCACATTGTCGACGAACAACTCATCTTTTCCAACAAAACGTATTTTCTGTTCGGTATGACTCGTGACTTTGGACACAGTCTTTGTCGCTTCTTCATTGAACATGGAGCAAAGAATATTGTCCTAGCCAGTCGCAACCCTAATACTTCACCACACTGGGTTGCCGAGCTCCGACAAACTTATAGGGTGGATATACGTATCGAAAGGGCCGATGTCACAAGCCTTGAGGGCCTCGTGGAACTCAAGAGAAAGGTCGCGGATACTATGCCGCCCGTGGGAGGCGTGGTCAATGGTGCCATGGTCTTGGAGGACCGCGTGTTCGCCCAGATGACAATTGAAACATGGAATCGCGTCTTGCGCCCCAAGACTGTTGGATCAGCAAATCTAGACTTGGTCTTCGACGAACCGGATCTCGACTTCTTTATCATGACGTCGTCTTTCGCGGCTATTGGCGGGCATGCAGGTCAGTCTAACTACGCGGCGGCCAACATGTACATGAACGGTCTGGCCGCGAACCGTCGCCAGCGCGGACTCGCGGGCTTCGCGCTCAACATCGGTGTCATCTACGGTCTTGGTTTCTTGCAGCGCGAGAAGGACTACATGTATGCAGGACTGGAGCGAGAAGGGTACCCGCCCATATCGGAGCACAACCTCCATCACATGTTTCTCGAGGCCATCGTGGCGGGCCGTCCGGATGAGGTTCCTGGTCAGCCTTTCGACATCACAACAGGCCTGCGTCGGTACCAGCGGGGTTCGCCAAACCCCTTGCACTGGCACCGGGATCCCCGCTTCGGACATTTCTCGACCCATGACAAGACAAACAACTCCGGCGCTGCAGTTGAGGCGCAGAAGAATCTACAAGAGGAGCTCGCTGGGCTGACGCAGAAGGAGGCGGTGGCGGACGCGATAGGCGCTGCCCTCGAGCAGAGGCTGCAGATGCTCCTCCAGCTGCCCGAAGGTTCGATTGATAGAAACAACAGCTTGACTGGCTTGGGCGTTGATTCTCTCGCCGCGGTCGAAGTGCGCAATTGGTTTTATAAGTCGTTGGGTAAGGATGTTGCTGTGATGAAGATTTTGGACGCTCCGAGCATTCAAAAATGTGATGATACTTTCTTTCTTTTCGCCCTTTCCTTACTCATTTCACCCTTCCCACTTTGCTCACTTCCTTTCCTTTTCACATAACCTATCCCCTTCAATAGGCTGACTCTGGCCGAACCTGAACTGACTGAGATTCAATAGTGTGTGTGGACTTGGCAGAGCAGGTTCTCTCCGACCGCATCAAAGCTGAATCTGTTGGAACTTCTAAATACAAAAGGCGAAACCTATAAAGAATGGAATCGTGTATGGACTGAAATTGTAAGGCTAATTGAACACGCAGTGAGGCTGCTATAGTAACGACTAGAACACGCAGATAGTGAGTCTAGGGCCGCGAAGTTGCATATGGCATGCGGTACCAAAAGGGGAGTGATTGGCCAGTCCAAGTGTCTGCCTTCCAGGTTGCCCTACTTTATGTCAAAACAGATTAGTTATATAGCTCCAAAGCTCCATGAGCGTATGATGCGATGAAGCAGCAAAGATTGCTCTGAGTAGCACTGGTTTATGACCTGCTCTCTATTCAATCCTTCCAAAATCAATACATCGAATTACTCGTCGAATAAATGCAAGCCTAGTTATATACATTGGTCTTGCTTAAATATAAGACCTCGGTCTTCACCTTGTACGTTGCTCAATCCCCACAATGCCAGACAATCTAAATCCTGGAGAAGAGCTGTCTAGGATTGTGTTTCTGTATACTTTGGTCTCTGTTACGGAATACCTAGGTCCTCCTATACAAGAAATGGATTAAAAATGGGGTTTATTGTGGGCAAATGATGGTATAGAATCTATCTGAGATAATCATGGTAAGGTCCAGCATCATTGTTAGAGAAACGTCTCTTCATCTGTTGCGCATCCGAATACGCAGAACTACAACGCGTCGAAGGCAATAATGATTTAATATCTCTTCATAGCGCCTTCATGGAGAACCCCGTGATGAACGACAACACGCTTACCGAACCTTTGAACCTCAGGAAGGGAAACCGATGGATCTCTTTCGCCCTAATGGAATGAAACTTCGCATTATAGAATTTCAAAGGAGCGAGTCGTTGACATTAACCTGTTGGGAAATGGGTATTCATAAAAAGTGTAGAAAAGAAAAGCCCTCGTCGAAAAATTTTTCATCAATGATCCACAGGAGAGTTTGAAGTACCGACTTGTGAACCTACCGGGGGTGCGGGTAGAGAAGTACGAGCGAGGTTTGGGCTTCCGGTTCGACTCTGCGACGGCGATGAAGCGGCTGGTTCGGGATCAGTCGGCAAAGCAGTATAGCCAGAACCACTGCTAAACCGTGGAGGAGTCGCAGCAGGAGGAGTCATGGTTTCAGTAGTCTCGCTTGTTGTGACGAGCATGGGAGAAAAGGGCTTGGTCGCCTCTGGCTTTGCGTTCGGTACGGAGATGCTGCTTCCCCAGGAAGATTGATGCACTAGCTCAAGCCGAGGAGGGGGGGAGTTAGCGGCGTGAACTCCTGCTGCGCCGAAGTATTCCGTCGCGATCTTCTCGGGGGCTTGCGCCGAGGGGGAAAGAAGGTCGTAGCTCGAGGGATCGAAATATTGGATCGTCCCGTCTTGTGGAGGCGCTTCCTCGTCTTCGTGTTTTTGGTTGCTGTGTTTCGTCGCTTTCTCTGCTGCCTGTTAGTAACAGAAGGCAAGATGAGAGTCGCTCCTACTTACCGCTGATGATCTGGAGGAAGCTGAAGAAGATCAAGGCGCTCGTCAGGATGGGCACTAGCTGGCCGAAGCTCGTGCCGTCGTTCTCCGGGTTCTGGTTGTTCTGGAGTTCGATCCATCCCGACCGATACACCCAAGCTCGGAGAGCGAATATGAATTGCGAGGAAATAAATACCACAGCAGAGCTTATTCCCGCTCCACCGAGGAGATACGCCAGGAATACAGACGATATAAGCTTCCTCCGGACTGTGCCGAGTTGACAGTATCGTCCGATCTTTCTCCCAATGTCTCCGCGCCGGCCCTTTCTGCTTTTCGCTCGGCGGAAGAAACGTATAATCTCGGCGATGATGGCGACACCATAGTACAGCAAAGTCAGAACGTACAAGTTCCAGCCCTGGATCTTATTGTCCGGAGTGGACTGCCGAAGTGTTTTGCCGAAGAACGCATCCGGATTCTTGACGCTATCCTGGAAGGTGGCAGTGGCGGTATTCTTGTCACTCTGGAAGCAGGCAGCAGGCAGGAAAATGAGGCTGTTAGTTTCGTTTGCTGCCGGTATGCCCGTGGGAAAGCGCTTGTCCGTCGCATTCTGGTTTGTGAATAGGAGCCCCGTAACGATAAAGACGCCGCTGATGGCGAAGATGCGGAGGATCGCCAGCCAGGGATACCTCCAGTAATTGCGAACTATCGTGACTGACATCAAATGAGTGGCACATGTGAGTAGTAACACTCAACGTAAGAAGTTAGCAATCGCTATTCGGGGTAAAATCTTAAGGAATTACGGCAGCAGGCACAACTCCTATGCTGAGAGACCGGCCCATGTGTGTTCCCAGCAATTGCTGTAATAGGAAGTACAAGGCTTTGAATATCACTCACTGTTCGCAACTATATTGTAGTGATATGCCGAGACGGTGCAGCCCCTCCAGTATCGTAAAGTGAGAGCATAGGCTGCACCCGTGAACAATTGCTGGTCACTGCAGGCGATAACTAAGGTCTCAAGTATATCTGAGAAGCTCACTCGGTTCCGCCTGTAGTTTGTCCATGATCAGATATCTGGTAAGCGATCAACTGGCGGGACATGTCTAACCTGTCTTTGAGCGGTTTCTGGCTTTTCCATTTGAACGTCTTTGCCGCTTGCCATAGTACGTCGAGGATGCTAGCTACTAAGGCGAATGATGTGACGGCGACAAAGACTCCAAGAATCTGTATTCATACACAATAAGTTTTGACCACTTAGTTTCCGAATAAATGGGAGGGCGAGTTGTTGCTTACCCCTATGCCTGCGATATCTGGATCCCCTGGAAACTGCCCCTTTGTGTAGCCGCCCAAGCTGACATCCTCAGGCCAGGTACCATTGAATGTCACACTGTTACCATGGCCATCTAGTACACTGCAGTTTAGTGTGATATTGTAATACGACTTGCACTCGGGAATCGAAACAAATGCGCCCATTGTAGATTATAGACGGTTCATATAGTGACATTGAAGCGCCCTCGTTAGGTGTTGAGCACTGGTGTCTGTAATAGCAGAAGGGGAGAAACAGACCCCCATATATCCCAAAGTTAGATGGAAAGCAAGGGCGCCGATCATGAACTACCAACACCCTAGGTCGAACACTTGTGCAAGCAAACCAACCCGAATTACCGAAAGGGTTACACTGACATGGTAGGTTGTCGTCCAGAGCATGTGGTGGCGTTTCAAGCTGGTTACTTACAGGGCTGTATGATAGTAATGCAGCGCTAATTCCTAATATAGATGTTATTATGTATGTTGTTCATCGGCGCTGAGGGCTGGGAACGAGAGTCAGTCTGCAGCTTAGAAGTTTAAGACGCCTGTAGCAAGTCAGGCAGAGAGACCTGCGGGGCCTTTGACAACTACAGTTTCATATCTTCTTTAGGAGCAGCTGGATATTCATCCGTATGTGAGCATCTAGCTTCATACCTGTCACAGCTCTAGACATTGTCGTAAGAGAGGATACTTTCCTAAGCATGTCGACCCGGGGGCAGGTACACGCATAGGGGAACTTGTCTCTCTCTACCCCATGAAGTCGTTATGTTGTGATGCCACTTGCGTCCGGGGCATTGACTTTATTGGCTGCCTTGTCGACTAAATAAATGACTGCGGTGTGGTGGCTGGAGCATGTCGGCGTCATATGCATATGCATCCACAGAGTCCAACGACTAAATTTGGAACAAGGCTTGCTGAGTCTCATACATGAAAGCTATCGGTCCCGTGGCATGCTGAAGACCAGGCTGGGTTTTACGACAGTACGAAACCTAGCCTTGGACACTGCATTAGCTGGAGCACATAATAGCTGCAAAGATTCCTAGTAAACTAGAGAATATGAAACAATAGCTACATTCAATGCTCTTCTAACAAGCCGCCATTGCCGTTAGCTTGGCATCTGAAAGAAAAATGCGAGGGGTAGCGAGACGAAAGCAAAACTGATATACATGAGATCTATGTGATGCAGGTCACAGGATAAGTCTCACCACCAGGCTGGGCCTCATGTGTTGGCGGGTCGGAGATATTGATTCCAACAGCCTCCTCTGAAGGATCAAGCCCTCCTGCAGCCTCTCTCCCCCTCTTATCGTCAACGAATAAGAAGCGACTGTTCCGCTGCATGTAGATTTGAGCTAGACTAGGATCTTCTGCATTTTCTAGAACCAACATGGACTAGTAAGTTAGTTGGGGGCCAAGCGACCGACTCCTGATTCGTTCGAGTGTTCGTGTTCTGTGAGCTGATGAGGATAGAGTGAAGAGGATTTAAACAACCCATGTTCGGGAATCCATGCGAGAGACTGGCAATCAATGTTTATTCGCTTGTCAAGTGCAACTCGATCAGGCGCGACAAACTTTACATTGTAGACACATTATCGGATTCTGAGTGGGCAAGATGCGGGCTGAGACTTGTGAACAGTTGGGATTCGCTGAGCGGAGCGGAAGAGCAAGGCCCAAGTATCTGGATCAGAGGGGTACAGTACGACTCTACCGTTTCAAAGGATCTAACACTGCATACAAATGTTTCTATAATAAGGAAGTCGATGTGAGCGAGCAAGAGTCACGATGAACAGGTAGGTGGTATAATTGAAATGCTGACAAGCGTACTGTTCGTAGCTAGGATTGACGCCAGACGACAACTCCCTAGCAGGTAGGAAGTATTCAACTCTAAATTATTATGCAATATACAGAATCATAGGGATTAGAGAACCTATATAATAAGCATGCATGCGATGCAATGCCCATGTAACCCATATCCGGGGTCCTCTTGTCGGCTTTGGAATCTTCCTAGCACCTCTTTTCCGTACTCTGTGACCGTAACTCCACGCTGCTGAAGCAAACAAAACCGTCTACATGCCCTCATTTCCACTGAACGCCATGCCGATGAAAATCCTCGTGATAACGAGTCCATTCCGTGTGCACCAATGCACAATATGCAAACCAAACCCAGAAAGGCGCATCTTGTTACAGATAACCTATCTCCAACTAATCAGTGAGAAAACGCCATGTCCATTGGTCATCTCTCCTCGCCCCGCGAAGGATTGTCCACCGAATAGCCTGTGACGATAGCAGTGTAGGTGTGTAGTTGCGTTTGGTATTAGGCCGCAAGACTAGGATGTCTCAGTGACATTCGATACCCAAATGCATCGATATCGAAGCGTGTAGAACGTTCAAATTTTGTACAGACTATTGCTGCCTTCGGCACCTGCATGGTAGGACCGCAAATCTGTGTTGCGGTGGGGGGCCGAAGGCTAAGCAGGAGGTGGATTGGTAGTCCAACGTAACCTCACAATTCAACCCGCTCGACTTCTTTTTTCTTCTTCATTTTCGTTTGGTGATGGGATTGATTGTGAGCCAATGAGTACCATGTGTAATATACCCTAGAGGGAAAATCAAGTATATGAACAAAACTGTTTAACGCATTAGGAAGCATGGTGGCGAAAGGAAAATCGTAAAGCAAAAAAATGAGCCAGGTAGTGGACGTATAGGGCCCACGGTAGCTCGTAATACATGGTAGGTCATTGGGCGTCGTGAGGCTCTCTATGTAAGCAGTGTCACAGGGAGAGCCCATTGAGAAGGGGAACCTAGTGGTGTTTCTCTTTTCTGTTCCTCTTTTCTTTTGTCTTCCTCTTTCTCTTCTTCTCTCTTCGTATAAGAATAATCCTATTCTCATTATGAGGCATTTATTGCAATGTCAAGCATAAAAGCAGATGCCGTGAGTGGAACTAGGATGTATACTGATAGCCGACATTATCAAAGTTTTGCGTGTCGTTGAAGACGGTCAAGGGTGTCACGGTTGCAGACGAAGACATAGTTGAGCTCAACGGATTCATACGATCTATCGCTGAATAAGCTGCCACGTCCGTATTGAAGGCGAGTGGCATGTTTGCAGAGTTGTTGAAAGTGAAATCCGCGGAGGAAAGGGGCATCCCACTGATATAGGTCATATCCGTGTTGATCGTCAATGGATTAGGGAAGCTGTAATCGGCATTGGTCATGCCTGTAGAGGCGAAACTAGATGAAGAGTTTCCGGCGATGTTGGAATTCACCTCAGTATCGCTGAAGAAGGATTGCATATTGTCAACCTCCTCGTCCACATCATCGTCTTCTATGGATTGCTGCTCGTCATGCCGCACATAGGTCTCGGTCATCCAGTTCTTCAGTTCATGCATACTAGGCCAATCACCACCACCCTTGCCGCCGCGCTTGTCGTCGTCGCCACTATTCATCCCCGAGTTCCTATTCTTAGATCGGGATGGCTTCTCTTTGAAGTGAGTACGTCTGAGATGCGCAGCGGCATTGTAGTATGCCCCGTATTTCTTCTTCGCCTTGCAGGCCTTGCACTTGGACAGGGGGTTTACAACCTGGACATTGACCGGCAGACCCAGCTCATGGGGATCGACACAGATGAATTTCTTGACACGCGATTGATGCTTAGCCTCCTTATGGCGGCGGAGTTCATGTTCGCCACGAAAGCCTTCTCTGTGCTCGTCACATAGTTCACAAAACACTTTAGGTTGCCTTGGCCGAACATATTTCGTCTTGGAAATGACGGCTTTACCATCGTTCTTCTCATCCGAGGGCGGTTCGGTCTTGTTCTCATCGATAATCGGTTTCGGCATGAGAGGTGCTTTCATGGCGCGATGGTTCTGCTGCTTCAAGGTGTCCTTGGCGCGAGCGCTGAGGGATGAAGACGTCGACTTGGCGCTAGAGGTGCTGGTGCTCGAGAGCGATCGTTCCATGTCGGACGAAACCAATAGCCCATCATTCGGTGCCGTCGCTGTGTAGTGGTGTGTAAGGCTTGAACCAACCGCGAAGAGGGCATCATCATGAGAGGACTGCTTTCCTAGGAAAGGCGATGCATCGCCATATTCGACATTTTGTTGAGAACACTCTGGGAAATAGGTATCTTGGCCTTGCGACATCTGAGAGCCTATATTCATCATACGTACTCCCCCCTCTCCAACCGAGTGATTGTCGAATTGACTGTTCTGTCGAGTCATGGGTGCCGTATTATCGTATGTAGGGCCGGACGTCATCGAGTCGCAGACCGAGACACTCGTGTCAAGATTGGAAACGTTCATGTCACTTTGGTGAGGAAAGGGAAGAAACGCAAGATCTAGTGAAGGGTCTGGATGCTCTGCGAGCCAGATGGCAGGATCGACTAAAGTGCTCGTTGTGGTAGGAAAAGGTCCCATTTCTGCGAAGGTGGATATCCCGTGCTGCTGCTTGTCCGCTGGCGCGTGTTGCATTAGGCTGGCGAAAGCCTGGGGGGGTATGAGGTTGTCACCGATTCGATAGTTGCCTTGGCCTGAATACTTTGCTTGAAGACTTGGGGTCTGCAATGTTGGGGGCGGAGATACGGGTATATTGCCGGTGAAGGGTCCAGCAGACCTGGTAGATAAATTCGAGGCAGCGCGATCCATCTTCTGGGATGAGGGGACTTGCTGGGACATGGTGCGTGGTCGTTTTACGGCATGACGTCCATCGTCGCCATACTGGTACTGTTGTTACGGCTCGTCAGTAATCGGATGCAAAGGACAGACACTTGAAGTTGCTTAGGAACATCTTACAGAGGTTTGCGGGTCAACATGTTGACGAGTATGTGACTTTCCGCCAGTACTGCGAAGTATCGTAGTATTCCCTGATGATGCATTTTGGCTTACAGGCACGACGGACAGTTGAATGTCACGATTTGTATTAGTGTAGAGTTCTGATATACTTGGACTCAAAAGTCCGGACGACTGCGGCGGCGGGCGGTTAGAACTCTGTAACTGGGAGATCTGTTGCCTCGCTCTCTTGAGGTCGTCGTCTTTACGTCTGAGCTGAGCTCGCAACTGTTCAATCTCCAGCCGCTCTGAATTTGAAAGTTGAGTCATGATGCCGCGGGTCGTTCACCTCATTCGAGTTCAAAAAAGCTATACGTGAGAACGCCAGCCAAACGAGAGCTATTGTCGCTTCACTTTCTCTAGCAATCTCTCCCACGAAGTACAGTAGACTAGCCCTGCTTTCAAGAAGCCTAGAGGACAGTGGACAAGGATAGGTGTTGCGTTGTTAGTTGTTCTTGTCTATTTGGACTTATTCAACAAGGATAACAATCCCTAGTGGACGTGGATCGACGAGGTGGAGAAGTGAAGAGGAGGAGAATAAGAAGAAACACGAACATCTACTTCGGCCCCAAGACGAGACGACGACGTTGACAACGACAAGAAGGCGTTAATAAGTAACCAGTCAGTCGAGGATGAGGCTTCGGCGCATGCGTGGCGGTGGGCCAGGTATATGCAGGCCCATCACCTCTGCAAGCTCTGGTCCTCTGCTACTACCATGTCTAATTTACGAGAGGTCCGATCGGTTTCTCTTGGCTTTGTAACTTGGTCAGCTGGGGTGCCAGGAATCCTTGCAAGCACCAGCAATTGGCCATGTCATGAAAATGCCAACCGCAAACACGCTAGCACTTGCGGATGGTTGGTGGGTTTGATACATCATACACGTGGATGGCTCCAGAGTCCAACCAGATCATTACACCAAACGTGGGGGATACCACCATAGTACTAGGCAGGCAGGCAGCTAAGTTAATGATATATTGTCCGCGATAGTATTTGCATACGTCTTTCAGTGACGACTTGCCACTAGACTTGGACCCATGGATTCTGCGTTCGTTTTGGCGTGGGCTATGGATGGCTGTACAACAGTTTCAGTACAGAGTAGAAACGAAAGAAAAAAATTGGTGTGGCATACTAGCTCGGTGGTGCGAAGCCACGTTTGGAACTGCTACGTAGGTACTCTCCCTATATGCATCATTGCATGGACGCAACTTTGGAGAAGAGGTGTGCAGATTGCCCAATGTAGGAATCTTACGGGCCCACTTACACTATAGAGGCGTACACCGTCGTGGTGCATATGGTACCTAACCAGACACTATCGAAGTATCACGTATCATCGTCTGTACTATACGGTACTATGGGGGTCATACAGTAGATAAATTCCCGAAGAACCTTGTCTCTGAGACAGAAGAGCTTGTCGATGTGGACTTGTATTTGGAAATCAAAATGAACTTGACAAAGATGAGGACTGGAATTTCCATACCACCACCATTGGCCATTCGTCCCAAGAAGCAGCAGAGGCTGATTGGCTGATGCCTGAAAACGAAAAGGGTCCGTTTCAAAATCATCTCAGTCGCTCTGCAAGCCTACGGTACGAGAACAAGACGCGATTGGATTCATCTAATCATGTAGACAGAATTGCAAGGGGAATCCTCGTGCACTACTCGTGGTCATCGTCTTTCTCAAAACTCTAGCCCTCAAGGTACCGTACTGCTCAAGGTAAGCTGCATGACATTGCCCTTGATGGGTATGTTCCCACCCCAGACTCTAGAGGCCTACCTAGTCCCCTGTTTGTCCCTAGTTCTAGCGAATCCGGGACGGCGCCGCGGCGGCCGGGTTGCTATGAGTTGTCCTCAATTTCCCAAAAGTGAGGCGGTCCCCCGCGAAAAGGGTTGAATGGCTGTCGACTCCTGGAAGTTTGGAGTGGGCCGCAATCCTTCCGGGCCGCCCACATATGGTGCTGTTGCGCAGCAGGAGGACTGATGACTACTGCATACAGTAGATGTGGCTGCGAGGTCGGCAAGGGCTAGCGTCTTCTTCAAAGCCTTACGCCTGGCTAGGCTTGCCTATTCTAAGCTTTCTAATGTGCACAGCAGAGCAGCCGACGGCCGATTGATCGTACCTTTGCGTCACGGATCCAGAGTCACTTGGACAAATCTGCACTACGACGCTCATAAGCCGAATACTGTACGCTCCTGCTTTCCCATCATCAGCTTGCCCGATCTTGCCCGATCTTGCCCGGTTTATCACGACTCAAAGATGTCAGCTAGGGACTGCTATTAGTGATGACTGGCCTGGACTTGTTGACCAATGTTCAATGTTGCAGGTTCTATCGCTGACCACTTGCGCCCGCCATCGAATGGTAGGTCAGCGATTCAACTAGTAGAGACAAGCCTGGCTGGCCGCTCGTTCGCCGCGTATAGAAGACGTCGGTGAAGGAAAGAAAATGGGCGCAGGCTGGTGTGGATGGACACTGAACACATAAGTCGGGCGTGGCAGGGTTGAAAGAGGCATGAAGGAGGCATTCTAGTGTCTGTACCACCTCGATAGATTTCGGCCACTTCCGTCACCCCAATCATGATAGCCAGCCATTATCGACATGCAGGTAGGCATGGGCCAGGTTAAGCTGCGGCTTATGGTTGGTATATGACGTTTCAGCCTGAGCACCCAAAGTGCGACTGATAACTAATAAGGATCTGAAGAAGAAGAATTCTAGAACCCACGCAGCGCACTTGTTCTGCTTCGAGTGTACGCGCATCTTTCCAACAAAAGAGAGAAGGATTGTATCTTTGCGAGAGTGAATCTCTCTACTCGAGGTCACCTCTCGGAGATCGCAGCCCATGAATCTACGTATGTGCCTATCTCAACGTAGCATGAGGCCTAGAAGTAGTAGAGTAGTGAGCCAGACAAGACTACTTGGCCCCGCTTGATCCGAGACCAGAGGATTTCAATGTCGTAGTGGCGTTGAAAAAGAACAACGTGGTTCCAGATACGACCCAATTGGGTTTGGAAGGCCTGGCAAGACAAGGAGAGCTCCGCATCCTTGGGTGGTATTACCGCTGATGCAACGAGTGAGAACAAAAATTGGCACTGGGCCATCAGCTCAGGGTTGCAGTGTGACTTGTTACTGCAGGCTGTGTGTGTGAAGAGTTGGAGCGTTGGGATGCATGCTCCCTCCTTATGCGGCAGATGTACAGCAGTGCTACGTAGATGTCTATTAGTTACTAGCCAACGAATTGACAACGAATGAGTATTGTATCGGTTGTCATCATTTCGGACCATCGTCTCTGGAAGCAATGGCTGCGCGCCGAGACAAATGCGCCATTGCATCGGTGTCGTTGAACTCCGAGTGTGAAGCAAGTCAAAGCTATGATGGTGAAAGCGATAGGTGACGGCTACGTGAGAAGGGTCTAAACCTTTGGTTTCTCTATCCCTTGAAATGTTAGTTCGGCAGCAGCTTAAAAAGACATCTCCGATATAACCGATTGGGTGGTCTGCTTTGTCCAGCTGTTTGATTAGATAGAATACCATGTAATCACTCCATTAGGATCGGCAGTCCTGTTTCGATAATTTTGCCCAACCGATTTGGCAATTCGCTTTACCAAAGTAGGAAATTTGCTGCCGAGCTGACATTCAAAGGCAGAAAGGGATATCCTCAAGGCCCCTCCCTGGCCTACCTAGGCACAGTAGAGTCTAAGCTAATAAGAGGGGGCCTACCCGGGAGCAAGACAAAACGTGTATGTCAGCTGTTTGCCAGCTAGACACAGCCGGCCACCCAGAAGCTACCTAGGTCCACGGGTAGGAGGTATGGGCCAGGCATGGCTCGGGTCATGCTCGGTAGATCGGTGCTTGTCACCTCCGACAGATGATGACACCTCAGGCTTCCATGGACATTGAAAGGTGTCAACTTATAGCACCATACAACAGGCACCATTCGCGTCGCTATTGATCAACAAACGGTTTACCCTCACCTAAGTACCTATCATATATACCAATTCTAGTCTAGCACCCATGGCTGCTTCAAGCTAGACAGGCTGGCTACATCTACCTTACGTTTCCATGTGATATCACTCCGAACAGAGCGGCACAATGCGCCGTCTTTCGTCGCTCTTGGTGGCCTGGACGTGGATACAGCTCTGTCGAGCTCGCCAGCCTGGTTTCAGTGTCCATCATGATCTTCTCGCATATCCTCAGTTTGAAGTAGTTTTCTCCGACACCTACATTTCCGAACCCGATGCCCAAGCCCTTGTTGATAGGGCAGATGCTGCTCACCCCAGCTACGACGCCGGGCTCGCCAGCCAGACTGACATCACATCCACTCTTCACCCCGCCGCCGACGATGACCGAGACGTTGGGGCCGCTGGTCATGACCGCACTGTTGCCGAATCATACGAGATCATAAGTATGCCACCGCACCGTTACCTATGCGCCATCCCCGTCATCGAACCACCCGCCGCCCCGAACAAGACCGCCACAGAGCTGGCTAAGGCGGAGGAGGCACGCGAGCTAGCTCGGGCTTCCGCCCATGGCTTGGATTTAATCAACAAATTGGACGGTACCTGTCTCTACTATATGTCGGGCTGGTGGAGCTATCGCTTCTGTTACGGTCAAGATGTCGTCCAGTTCCATGCCGTCGCCTCTAGTGTCAAGGGCGGTCCGCCCACGCGCGATATCAACACGGCAGAGTACATCCTCGGCAGGATTCCCGACCCTCATATGACCTCGCGGTCCTCGCGGCGCGGCCAGCAGCGCCAACAGGACGACCAGAACCCTCCCGCCACTCCAGCCTCACCTACTACTGAGCTGCAGGTCAAAGGGGACCAACGGTACCTGGTGCAGAGGATGGGCGATGGCACCGTCTGTGACTTGACTGGCCGCGAGCGCACAATAGAAGTGCAGTATCACTGCAGCCCTGGAAGTACTCAGGACCGCATTGGTTGGATTAAGGAGGTAACCACATGCTCGTACCTGATGATGGTCAACACACCGCGCCTCTGCGTCGATGTCGCCTTCCAGCCACCCAAGGAGGAGAGGGCCAATATCATCAGTTGCAGGGCCATCGTACCAGAGTCGGGCCAGGCCGAATGGCATGCGCGCAAGACACTCGAAGCACAAGCTGCCATGGTGGGCCATGCTAAGGAAGCAGCCAAAGCCCCTATCGTCATTGGTGGCGTTGTGGTGGGTGGGCGACAAATAATCGGCCAAGGGGAGGATGGCAAAGAAGCACCAAAGTTGTCACCGCCCAGAAATTTCCGCGGCAGCGGCAGTCTCAATCAGCTCGTCGAAATAATTGCATCAGCATCGGGCAAGGATGAAGGCGGCGAGATCCAGATCATGACCGAGGAGCAGCTTCAAGAGTTGGGCCTCAGTCCTGAAGTCATCGACGATTTGAAAAAGGAAATCCAGGAAATGGCCGGTGACAGAGGTTGGAAGCTCGAATTGGTGGAGGTACCAGGCAATGCCAGAGAGCTTTTTGGTGTCATTGACGACGACGACGAAAGCGAAAGCAAAGAGAATAGCAAGAAGAACGGTGGGAAAGGGGAGGGTGAAGGCAGCGAGGAAGAATTCTTCACGGAGGAACTGTAAATATTGCATGATTAAAGGCGTTCTAGACAAACATTGTGCTTGGATTCCTAGCACTTCCACCGCTGCACTAAGCTTATGAACTACTGAACCTTAGTCGATGACCGTGAGGGTGTTTGAGCATCTATCTATCATTTGCATCTATCTCGATTGAAGCTTGGTCTGCGTTAGGAGACGAGATTTGCATATGAAAGTCGCGATGAAATTTCAAATGACCAATCTACACATGCTCCTCTGATCAGAAACGAAAATACAATTATATATATATACCACACCTATATAGCTTGCAGGTACTTTTCCATACTTCATGCATTTTCGCGACCAGAAGTCCGTCTTCAGTTAATGCCCAGGGCGGTCCGTGTATCAGATTTTACCGGCCGATAAACTCAAGTTAACGGATAATTCCGTAGGTCTCTGTCAAGGTGATGGGAAAGGTGATATATCCGTCCGCAGGCGAGGGAAGTCTTGTCGTCATTGTTCTTCGTGAAAGAAAGAGAAGGGACGAAAGTAAGAAGAAATGACCTCGTATCGTTCCGGCAAAAATCCTCTTTTATATATAGTACTTGGTATAGGCAGATGTTCTAAGTGGCACTATGATAAGTTCGCCTTGCACTTCTGAATGTCTTGCCCCCTTCATGATTGAGGGTGTATCGTCAGCTTCTGTACCATTGCCGCTCCCTCTAGATTCCTGAAGCTGAAGATCGTGGTAGATGAGAGTATGGATGACACTATGGATGAAGCTCTAAATATGAATTTGATCAGGAAATTCACCAGCGTCGAGAGAAACACACATGGCACTCCGCCTCAATAGTCCATGTTGAAGGCAGACTCGTCTCTAGCAGACAGGTTACTCGTGTTGAATTATTATTTACCGATCTTCCAGTACTCGACTGGCAACCGCCGTTTCAAGTTTCGTCTCTAGCAAATCATCACTCACAGATCTATACTCTTCGGCTCTGTAGAACGATGGTTTGAGTCGGCGGAAGATCAACGGGCTGATGCTTATTGCCTAGGTTGGTATGGATGTTTGCAAAGGGAAAAAGGTACAAACACATAGAGAATATTAAAAGTCACCTACGTCTAGGGTAGATCTCTAACATCCGAATAAGCAGGAAGCGTGGACAACGAGCAAGTAAAATTTATGAGAAACTAGAATCGTGTCTACTTGCTATATGAGTGTAGACTAGGCACATACTATTCTCATATCCCTCAGTTCTTTGACATTTTGGCCTACTTCCAACTGCGTACTAAAACACACAAACATGTATCGTCCCTGAAGCACATCTGCACCTACCGAAGTGATTTCTGGTCTTTCAAGGATGCACTTGCAGGATTGTTTGAGGCTTTGGGCAGGCCGAGCACGTGGGTTTCTGCCCGGGAAGAACGTCTCTAACCTTTGAAATAGCATTGCGCTGGCTTGAAGACGAAGCTTACCGTAGGCATAACGTACTGGACGTTTGCAGAAAGATAACGCTCGACAGTCTCTCGTACTGCTCATCTATACGATGGCGCTGAGAGAGGCGTAACGCTTAACAGCTCGAAGTTATCTCAGAAGCTTCACTCAACTCATTTCAGCATGACCCAAGGGAATAGTCACAGCACCCACAGTCTAGAAGACAAGGCTAACCTGACTGGCTGCCCAGAGAATATCCTTAGTCCTAGAGATGAAGCATAACAACATCATGGATTCACCAGCATGCCCTTACAAAGCTCACGCTAGGCTCGAGCAATGAATTCATGCCCGAGTGTATAACGATGCCAGGGTAAATTAGGGTGACAGCGACAGTACGAACAGGGTGTTGCCCACTGGATCGCATTTCGAAGTTTGATAGGCATCGCGAAACATGGTGTGTCAAGACTCATGTGGTAGAGGCCAGTATGCTTTAGCGTTCCCCATCACTGTTGCGGGGAGGCATTGTTGGGTATCGCATGTCGGCGTCTCTATGACGGCGCATTGTCGAGTTAACCTCACTTTTGGAGTTGCATCCCCCTCCTCACACAAGCGCGATAAGCGGCCCGGATCTGGTAGGTAGATGCGCTTGGTTTGTCGTTCTTCGACAAGGCAAGACACGGCATCGTAAACGACGTGCCAGACCTATCGCCACGTAGCACACGCATTGCATATGTCTGTCATGTCATGCCATGTCACGAGGATCCGCCTCATCGCTGAGGTCGTTTGGCTGACAGAGCTCGGGCGCCTGCATCGGCGCCATGTCTGCAGGCTGTCGTGCTACCAATAGAGATCTCAGCCAGAAACGCATGTCGTGACCAGCGGTGGTGCCCAGTATGCGACACCTCAGCAGAGCTGTCCTATTCCGCGTGCATTCCATGCGTTTTCCCGTGGCCCAGTGCACCATAAGATGAATTCGTTGGACAGGACATGTGCAACGGCTGTGGCTTGCAGGAAACCGTCTGACGTTGATGAAGATGGGGGAGAACATGATCTGTCCTACCGAGGGGTTGAGCATGTCGATATTCGCGGCACCTTTCGTTACATCTAGACAGGTCGACGTAGACGCCAGCCATGGGTTTTCACTGCGGCAAATTGTTTTACATCTATATTTATAAGTTGTAGATTTTGATTAATGATTCTGATTAAGCGTCGCTGAATGTCTAAAACCAGACACGTAGACTCGGACTTGGCGATGCTTTTCACGAGCTGCCCCTCAGGTACGAGGTAGTAGCAGTTAGTAGGCAGAGTTCAAGTTGTTTCAACTAACTGACAACCCAAGCTCGCTGTTCGCAATGGCAACAAGCTTTAGCATACATAGCCATTCTAACCGTTGTCATCAATAGTTAGGTAGACAGTCATGCTTATGAGAAAAGACAGTATCTACGAAGGCGAAGGTTCAAGAAGTTTGGATTCTTAACTCGACACGAGTAACTCGGGTTAAGTTATTAGTGTAAGTTGGCCTGCAGCTAGTCGTAGCGCCGCCTGCAAGCTCTTTAAGCTCTTTAAGCTATCTCGGTAACGGCAATTTTCTAAATGCTCTCAGTTCTTACTGGACTAGTCTAGACGCCGTTTGAGTGATATATGTAAGAGAGGAAAATTGCTTTTCAACGCGTCATGCTGTCTCTTTTCCCTTGTAAATCTCATCCGATTCAGGAATGTTCGAAGCAGAGTAGTACGGAGAACTTCGAACACTAGGCACATCGGACATTTCGGAGAAGAGCTCGACACAGTATATGCCGGGCAGAGCAAGACGGCGCCCAGTCGTTGTGACAGTTACATCGTGCGACTTGTGGAAGGTTGAGGATGGAACGAAAATGCGAGATTGGCCACGAACACTAGCAACTGTACAGGAAGGGTGCATTGGAGCAAATTCACAGTGATCTTTTGTGATCACACTGCATTACGAGGAGCGAATCACCTCTGACCGGCCAATCGTAAGACATTCCAACTCCAAGCCGGGCTCAGCTAGCTCGGTTCCAGCTATCGTCGTGCTCTCACTGCCCCAAACTAGCTGGAGCTTGTCGCCCCTGTTGCTACTTTATGACCCTGTAGATGGATCCTGAGCTGACTTCATTCCAGTTGCTGTGACAACACTCGAGTGAAATGAACGAGGCACTTTCAAGTTGCTAATTATTTAGTTTGCTCATTATTCCCAATCAACACATTCGAACTCCGAGTTAGGATTGTTGACATACCATGGAGTGACTTATAAGGACTCCCTCTCTCTTAAGACTCTCTGTCAAAGGTATAGAGTTTGTTCTGTCGCTCCAAGGGTCAAACTAACAGAAAGTGACTTGCCTAGTGTAGTACTTCTGTGGGCTATCTAATGCTGTACAACTTCAATTAAATTCCATTTTGGAGAAGAAATCAAGCCTATGATTGGATAAAGGGGACCTTTTCCGTAAGCTTCCGCTCAGGTATCCCTTGCCATGCCCTGGCCCTAGTCAGTCTCATATCCGTACTAAGTCTAGCTGGTCCCGACATTGAGGACCATTGGGTCAGCCCGGCTATACAGTGTAAGATGTATGGCTGTAGACATTTGCTGCGACCCGCACTGAAGAGTGACGGCGCATATGCAAGATTACCTGCTACTGCAGGTTCATCATACAGTACAGCTTTTACTGTGGACTAACAAGAGCCTAGAGGAAAGAGAAGCAGGAGAAACCCCCCCTTCCGCCAGGAACATTGCAACCGTTTGCTCAACTCACTTCCAAGTTGCTTCCATTCTTCCCTCCTCCTGTACCTACTTTCTAGGTACCTCATAGTACCTCATAGTCAACCCCCTTTTGGTTTGCCATTCGCTGAATACAGTTCCTATAGTGGCATTGGAGCCGGATTCGAGTCTTTGTGCCATCTTGAACCGTCTTGAACCGTCTCCTATGGTCCCAGCACTTCACGTCAACTTCTATACCTTACCCTCCTGCCTGATTGTATTCTTCGGTGGGACATTTGGTTCTCCGTGAGCAAACCGCAAGCCTTGTTTAACCTGGACATGCTTCGTCAGGCTACTGTCGCCCATTAACAAGACTGAGACACCGGCAAGACATTCGCGTGCTTCGTATGACAACTCGCAGAATCGAATGCATACCAGCAGCTGATTCGTTTCCAAGTCTCTGACGCTCCAATTTCACTCCGATTCGCGCTAGATGCCCCTTCCTGACTTCATCTAATCCGGATCCCGACTTGAGCTTTGCCAGTCGAAGTGATGGTGTAGAGCAAACAATACTTCCTATAGCGCCCTTTACACAGCACATGGTACCGTTGCAAATCCTTAACATGGCCATGAACTTCTGTGTCTAGAAAATCAAAATCAATGACAGCACGATTCTATCGGAACTGTGAATCCTCCAAAAGTCACTGCAGCAAACGATTGCCATCGAGCTCCGCACGATTCCGATATTAGATAGTCTGTTTGAACGTCCCCCGATTCCCTAGACTAGTTTTGAACGTCTCGTAGCCAAGTCAAGGTTGGCCACGTACTTTCAGATGGAACGTCGATAGTTATTATCCGGCAGGAAAAACCACGGGTCTTTCAAGATGGAGAGCACTCTGGCCCGCAGAGAGGCTCGAGAGCGCCTACATCGTCGTGCGCTTTCCCAGTCTAGCACGGCCAGTACGAGACACACTCAGATGACGACCAAAAGCACGAGTTCCTCCTCTTCTCATCCGCGCGAAGCTACACCGTTGAGTGCGTCTCACACGCATAGATATCACCATAGCCAATACGACAGAGGAACAACGGGTGTGAAATCACCGTCACGTCTTTCGAGAGAGTCGAGTCGAGGACCAAAACAACCAATGGCACCAGTCTCGAGTCTGCTTCAAGAAAGGTTGCAGCAAGAAAGAAGGGCAGAGAGCGAGCGGCTGGCCAGCAAATTCGACCACAAACTGAGTTCGTCAACTGGTGCGATCCGGGATGGAGACATTCCAAGCTCATCTAGTAGAAGATACGGAGCCGTGTCTGAACGACGACCGAATTCAAGCCATGGGGACGATTCGAGCCAGAGCAGCATGGGAGTCAAACAGGTAGAAAAGGTATGTGTTAAAGGGTCGATGAGTTCTCCTACGAAGTTTTCTCCTATGAAGTTGTATATGGCTAACATGAGCCGCTTGCAGGCCGTTTCTACGTTGCATAAGCAGAACTTTGACCTCAAGTTGGAACTTTTCCACCGGCGCGAGAAACAGTCTACCCTGGAAGCAAGAATAGAAGAGCTAGAGAGCGAACGTCACGAATTGACAGATATCCAAGAGAACTTGCTTGGCGAGCTTGTTAAAAGGGACAAAGCGATCGAGGAAGCAGTTAACATGATAGTTAAACTTGAGGCGAGACTCGATGAATTGGTCCAAGAGAAGGAGATGGTCCGACAAATCGAGGCCGACGGATCCTACGACAGATCCTACCGACACTCCTTGTGGGACACATCTGAACGTCTGTGTACCGAAACTCCTAGGCCCGGTGATCATGGTGCTTTGCTGTTGATAGAGCCTAAGACCCTCGACCGGATGCCCAGTTTTCTTTCCGAGCAAAGCGTACATACAGAGAACCTGCGAAATGTAGTTTTGCAAAATCGGTCCAGCCTCATGCATATTCGCAAGGTCTCTCAAGTTTCTTCGTCGAGCGCCGAAGTGAGCGAGTTTAATCGCGTGGCTAGCCCAAGCCTTAGTATGCTCAGTGAGAGCTCCTTTTTAAGCATTTACGGCTCCAAAGAGGGACGAGATGGCTATAGTTTTCCGCCTATGGAAGATGTGCCTGGCATGGATGGCACTTTTATTGACCGCTCGTCGACGCCAACCACAAAACCTTGGATGGACTCCCTCTCAAATCAGGAGACTACCACTCCTAATCATTTGCTCAACATGACGCCAAGGGCAATGGCCAACCGTTCTGGTCAAGCTTTATCACTAAACAACGTACTTCGCAGGAACTCCCCCATTCAAAAGTTGGAAAAGCTGGGCGGGCAAGCGAATATTGTGGACGACACCCTCAGACCATCCACATCTGGCCGCGGAAAGGATGTCGTGACCCCGACCCCCTGGTCTGTGAGGTCACACTCTCAATCGAAAGGCAAGCAAGAAAAGAGAGAAGTACTGCATAAGGTTCTGACCAGCTACCCAACCCATAAAGAGCTGGCGAATTCTCACACTTTACCGCCAACTCCAGATACTGTCGCTTCCTCGGTCCTTCGAAAGCACAAGAACCCATCTAGCTCGCAGGATAGTCTTCCTAGCCCTGAAGATGCGCGTGTCCCGAGAAATCGTGCGGCACCACTACCTGATAGTTCGGCGTATCTCAGGTCATTGGCAAGTCAGGAGGCCCGTTCTGGAATGAATGGGCAGATGACATTGTCCGCTACTCCCCGGAACCGTTCTGACTTGGCAACTTCTGGTTTTATAAAACCCAACCAAGATTTGCGGTTATCCGACTTGGGCGACTTGGCTCGTTCAGCAGCGGAGACCACGACGGCGCGGCAGACGGCGCGGCCTCGTTCAGATAGCTTCATCTCGGACTCGGACTCTGACGGTGGCGCGGATGCTCACTCTGATACTGAAACTTGTGATTATTGGATGCGCGAAAGCTACAAGCCCGATGGGGACAATAGTGGCTCGAGTATCCACCGGAGGCGTGGACGTTCCCCCTCTCCGGACCTGTTTTCCTTCCCCGTCGACTCTGGGGGCTGGGAACCAGAAGCCATGTTTGGTGCACTCAAGGGTAGTGGCTTTCTTGGATCACCGGTCGCAACTTTGAAGCGCGATCCGATTGATGAGATGGCATCTTCGCTACAGACACCTCAACCCGACTCACTTGACCCTGCGGCAGGTGGTCCCCAACCTCCTTCGCGCAGATCGAGCTTGAATGCCCACGCCGCGAGTCAGTTCCTGTTGTCTTCATTCAGTGGGAAGGCTGGGAGGAATTCATCCCGAGATGGCAGCGTCATCAGAACGAACGTGAGAGGGAGGAGCAACAGCATCGATGGCTCTGGACATATGATGTCACCCGTGACCCGGGCAGATGCAGGGTCCACCCCGAAGAGAAGTCAGTACCCGCCCATCTCGGGTCTTCAGTCGCGGGGGCGAGGGCTCGGCCTCAACTTGCTTTTTAGGAGATCTGGCTCAGAAAGCTACGGTACTCCCGCGAGCGCCACTGAATCGACTTTTCCTTCATCAATGTCTCACCGGGGCCCTCCGGCGCCCCAGGCTCATCTACGACATCTCACCACACCATCAGGCAGAAACAGTGTCCCGCCGCCTGCAACTATGCCTTGGGCAACGCGAGTGAATGAGGACGAATACCAGAGCGCCACACCACCCCCGATCATGCGTAATCGCCCAGAACCACTACAGACGGACTTGGCTAGTCCTGACGTAACGGATTTGGAGATGTCGCAGGCCGCAGAAACGAGAGCGAGTACAATTACCCCGTCAATGGTGGTAGGGACCACAAATGGGGTCGTTCAGACGACGCCAGGTGCGCCTCAGGGTGGTGGAGGTGTGAGGAAATGGTTGGGTCTCGGAAGGAAGGGAAGTTTGAAGAACCGCACAGGTTGATGAAATGCCCGTCGTGTAGCATTATGTATCCATAGAGGTATGTATAGCCGGCTAGAGGAACTTTGATTGTCAAACAGCGCGAGCTAGAACCTGACATGGCTACGGAGTTGGTAGGAAAGGTAAATGGTGTCAGATCGTGGGTAGATGATATCCTCCTTCAGATTGTGACTTGGAGCGAAACGCATACTTCTTTGTAGAAGGTTTTATTGACTAGAGTAGAGAAACACTAGCGAGCTGCTGGTCAGGCTAAGTCTGATATTAGCCTTCTTAAATCAGTGACTACTTACCCTGATTCATTACTTGAGAAAGGGATTCCGCTGGAATAAGGTTCAGCTAACGTAGCCATACAGTGGCCAAAGGAGGAAATATACTTGAAAATAGCCTTGTAGTCTCCCAAGATCAAAGGCCGCGTTGGAACGGCCTAGCGAAGCAGCGAATCATTCTTAAAAAGTATCATTACTCAGCATCGTTAGGTACTGGGGGTTCGATTCCCTCGGTGGCCAAACCTTTTTTGTTTCCTTTTGCTTTCCCCCTTCCCCCTTTTCTATGCCGCTTCTCAGTTATGCAATGTCCAATTCCCTATCCACATTCATTTGTTCTATCTATAGAATAAGACCACTATTTCTCAACGGACAAGTGAAACAGCCATCGAGTCGCTCGCTACTTGCCCGGTCTACATATCGCCACGGGCTTTAGGGAGGGGGTGAGTTGAGTGGTGTAACTAAGAAATGTCGAAATTATCGTATCTTAGCACTTGGCTATTTGAGTTCCTTTCTTAACTAAATGGTTTCTCATCATGCTAGGCTGCTCTAAGATGCGGTAGTGGGCTCACGAATAGTGAGCTGGAGTGATTGCTAGTCCATGTACAGTTCCAATCGTCTTGAGCACGACACTATTGCCACGCAGTTTTATTGGTATGCCTAGCTCAAGGAGCATCGGTCACGTCCTCGATCAATAATCTCTTCGCAGATCTACGGCGACCACCGCCGCCCATGTCGATGTCGAGTGAACGCTCGAGCATTTCTGTGGCCTCGCGTTTCCGGTTCTGTAATAAAGGCTGAATACTAGCCGGAAGTAAGGCTCTCGAGTCCTTGTGCACAATGACTGGAAAGTGTTGCTCCGCGGCGGTCCTTGGGTTGTACCAATCCTTTGCCCCCTGGTTTACTACCATCTTGAGGTTGCGACTTCCTGAATTAGATAATGTGATATTGGTGGTCTAGTGAAGGCGTTATCTCTGTCGAGTGAGATTGTTGAAGGCGAACAGGGAAGGCCGGTGAGTTTCCTAGTTGCTCTTGTCGAGCGAGATTGAACACGCTATTTGTCTTGAGATGATACACTTCCGGGAGTTGTATGTCAACAGCTTTTACAACAATGCTTGAGCCATAAGAAGAACGGTGCAGACACCCACTGCTTGGTAGAACTACATATGTAGCCTAAGCTTTATGCGGGCAGTTGTATTGATGATGTTGGTTGGCTCAAGTTTTTCTAGTTTACGCCCAGGGCAGCCACCAGCCTTCCATAATAAGGCATAAGGCGTGCCAGGCAAGCCAGGCTAACTACAACAAGGTACCCCTTATTAGAGGCAACGGTAAATGCAAGGATTAAATAATAAGCAATCACTGACATCACCACATTCCATTCACTCATAGCATCTTGTAACCACGTCTTTGTCGCAACTGGCGTAGGCCTTCTTTTTAGGCGTTCCTTTTTTGTTGTTGTGTAGTCTCTCATCTGGCGCATATTCCAGCAATATTTGTACATATTCATACCACACTGGCCTCATCATTACTCGGCGCGCTAGAGGAACCACAGATTAGCCATTTCATTAGTCATGCCTAAAGCCAAACGCAATACCAAGCTTGTAGATAATACTACGAATCGTCGGCGCAGCGCAAGGCATGCGACGCTGAATACCGATGAGACGGTCCATGAGCAAGAGAATGGGATTAAGACTGAGACTGAGACAAAGACGCCAAAAGCAAACAACAAGAGAGGACGCGCAGCTTCACTACCAGCTACGGAACGTCGGCGGAGCAAGAGAACCAAACCTAACACCAACGCCAGGCAAAATGGGCAAGTAAAAGAAGAAGAAGAAGAAGAAGAGGACGAGGACGAGGACGAGGAGAAAAATAATAAAAACATCAAGCTTGAAACCAGCGAAGATGATGCGTCTCCAGCATTGGCGTCAGCACCAATCAAGGCAGAGGCAGAGGCAGACAACGGCAGACTCAGCAAGACCAAGCCAAGCAAAGGCAAGACAGACGACCTCCAGGCCAAGAAACTCAAATCCTACGCGCAGTTCGCGGCGACGGGCCAGTCGCCCTTCCCAGACTTCCCGCGCCCCCGGCCGGAAGAGTGCAAGCTCGCGTACCAGGTCCTCGCGTCGCTGCACGGCGAGCCCAAACGGCCCGTAGACAAGGGTCTCACGGTGGCGCCCGCGCTGCGCGCCGGCTGCGGCGACTCGCCTTCGGTTCTGGACGCGCTCGTCCGCACCATCCTGTCGCAGAACACGAGCGACGCCAACAGCTCGCGCGCCAAGCTGTCCATGGACCGCACGTACGGCCGCAGCGACGCGTGGGCCGCCATCGTCGCGGGCGGGCAGCCGAAGCTGCAGAAGGCCATCGAGAGCGGCGGCCTCGCCATGGTCAAGTCCAAGGTCATCCTCAGCATCCTCGAGCAGACGTACGACAAGTACGGCGTCTACTCGCTCGACCACCTCTTCGACAAGTCCGACGACGAGGCCATGCGCGAGATGCTCGCCTTCAAGGGCGTCGGCCCCAAGACGGCCAGCTGCGTGCTGCTCTTCTGCCTGCGCCGCGCGAGCTTCGCCGTCGATACCCATGTCCACCGTATCACGGGCACGCTGGGTTGGAGGCCGCCAAAAGCAACCCGAGATCAGACTTATGCGCATCTCGACGTGCGAATCCCCGATGAAGACAAGTATGGTCTACATGTACTCATGGTGCGGCACGGCAAGGACTGCGAAGAGTGCCGGGCAGGTGTGAAGAACGGAAGACTCGGTCAAGCAGGTGGATGTAAGCTGAGGAATGCTTTTAAGAAGGGTAGGATCAAGGGCGAGGCTGGAGAAGAAGCGAAGGAGGATGAAATTCAGCAGGTGGAAGCGGAAGAAGATACAGA
Organism: Xylariaceae sp. AK1471; assembly: GCA_023159215.1. Classification (NCBI taxonomy): domain Eukaryota; kingdom Fungi; phylum Ascomycota; class Sordariomycetes; order Xylariales; family Xylariaceae; species Xylariaceae sp. AK1471. Next base: position 152,677 of record JAJKLI010000023.1, read on the forward strand.
TGAAGAATAGAAGAGGAAATAAACTCCACGATCAAAACATGAAGCTCCTGCACCTAAGCATATTACTTAAGATACTATATAGAGTAGTCTAATGCTAGCTTTTTTGTAGTTTTTTAGATACCAAGAGATTATACTCGCCAGCAGAGAACCAAGGTAACTTGTTCTAACAGTATTCAGCGAAGAGAGGCCGTGAGATATGTCGATGATTCATGAATGTTCATATTTTCTCTGAGACTAAAGTCTAGTAATTAAGAAAGTATACTATGTACTCATGAGGCTCTCAAGAGCCGATTATCTGTCGTAGCTACTTGCAAGGATGTGGATTAAGGATGTGGCAAAGACCACTTGGCCGTACCAGTGCCAGTGGTTCTTCCATGCATATATACAGGAGCTGCGTATGTCCATGAAGCAGCTTTAGTGCTCATGAGCTTTGAAACACAAGGAGTGGGTACCAACCCATTACCAAGCAAGACCGACGTCCTAAGCAAGCAACTCGAAATAACCCGTTGCTGAAGCTGAAGCATCAGGTGGCCGCATCTCGGCGTTTCTATGCATGGAGTGGGTGCAGCGCTACTTACTGAAGCTTCGAGCCATCAGCCAGCCCTTTCACCAACCGGACGAAGCCATATGAGGCTTTGGCGGTGTTTGAAGCCACGATGAGTTCAATCCTGCGTCTGTCTTCATGGCAGTAGCTCTTGCGGCTATGGACTCCGAGGCACATGTGGAATTACGGTTAGATTGTCGGGTTCGTTCCGGTATCACCGTCGCATTGTAACCGTAGGATGCGCCTGCGGCATTTGTCCCTCAGTGACTCTTCAGTGCGAGCGAAGCTCGTGCGGCGACGTGTTTCAGCCGACTTGAATTTTCTTGCACCAATCTCTCCCATGTTGAACTTGGTAGTTGCAGAGCCAGACTTCCATCGCCATACCCACAAAACCAGCTATGCAGACACCTGCACTGTCACTCACGCTCGTCGCTCCTAGGCTGAACTCCCTCTCCGAGAACGGCACGCTTTCCATAATGCTTGCAAACGTGTTCACATACACACCGCCTCCCAGAAGACCCTCCCAGAAGACGATGAAAAATATGAAATAAACATTTGGGATGAAGTTAAACAGCGAATGGAGTGTTAGTAGCAGGAGGTTTCCAAGCTGGAGTAAAGATTGGAGATACAAGTGCCGAATTCGGATGAAAGCGATAGATGAGCGAGAAATGAAGACGCCAAGTTGGTAGAGGAAGCCATACATCGGATAGAAGTCCCGGTATTCGCTGAAAGGAGAGGACTCCAGCGGAAAAAGCACTTCGACAACAAGAGTTAGCTTAGATAGTTCCATTCTAGGTAAGATCTGTCGGGGTTTCGAGAGCCTGCAGAGCCCTCGAGACAGATATCTAGCCAAAAACAGGGAGGGAATGACTCTCGATCTCACTCACACGTTGGTGACACACCCTGGTTGATGATGTATTCAGCAACATAAACTAGTAGCAATGGAAGCATAAAAGGGAAGAAGAGAGACTTGGCACGGCGAAGATTAGCCCTGATTCCCGACCATGAATCCGCACCATGGGTAGAGAGAGCGGCGGAGGCAACAGCAGGACCAGGAGCAAGAAGGCTCGAGGCAGCATTGACTGTGGATATGCCGCCAACAAATTGGGGCTCCGCGTCGTCCAAGTCTAGAATAGGCTCGTACTCTTTAGGCTTTGACGCGTCTCGGAGAGGCCCTCTAGGAAGTATTACGAAGAAGCTGACCACCATCAAGACTGGTAGAGAAGCAGAGGCCAGGAGGCTAGTTTTCAAACTAAGTCCGACCCAGTCTGTCAGTAGCACATAGAGCCCAGCGCCGAGTAGTCCGGCAGCGCCCGTGCCGCTGCCCCATGCGGCGAGGGACAGATGACCATAATAATGTGTCAAGCCCAAGAAGCTAAGCTCACCACCACCGCTAGCCAAGCTAGCCAACATCACTCCAACCAGTTTGACGCTAACCGAATCATCGGGTGGCGTGAATGCGATCATGAGCATGCCGGCGGACGAGATAACAGCGAAGAAGATGATTCGTATCGAATAGGGCACGCTATGTATGAAATAGGGGGCGATCAACTTCGTAATGAAGGCGGGCAGAATGTCTGCGAGGAGGACTAGGCCTTTGGGCACGTCGGAACCAACGACATCTTGGGCAGCGGAGAGGATGACGACGAAGAGGACATTGTTGATCAAGCCTTTGAAATGGTTAGTGACTTGACTCGTTATCAGCAGGGGAGACGGGGAGAGACGTACCAAAGAGCCAGAATGCGACGAGAACGGACGTATCTGCATTCTGGAAGACGGAAGCAAGACGGGCCTTGTAGAGAGCCCAGGACGCAGATGGAGAGCCAGGCATTGGTAGCAAGCCTGAGGATGCTGGAGAACGAGTTGCTAGAGACATTGGGTGAAAGGGAAAAGGGAAGAGAATCCCTATCTATAAAGAAGCTCACGAGGCATAGTTCGGAATAATGGACGAATAACACGATCACAAGATGGGGGAACCTGTGCCAGTACCGGCCACATGCTTCAAACCGTTGCGACAAGCTGACAGCTGACGTACATATATGTAGACAGTGGCGCACCCGCTACACTACAACTAGCTAGAGGTATCCCACCACGCCATGTACATGCATATGGTCAGCCATTGCAATAAATGCATATTCTCACTTTACAGCCCCCCACATGCAGCTCAAAGTCCCTGTCTAGCGGCAATAGCCCCTAGATAGGCACCTACTCCCTCTTCACGGCTAGGGAGGGTTAAAAACAATGGAAATCTTCTTCAAAGATGACTTGAGATATTTGAAGCGAGCAGAGTTAGTCGAGGGAGATACAAAAGCGCCTCGATACATTGTATTTGCATCTAGATAGTAAGTCTTGTCAACTTCAATTTAACAAACAGAAACTCATGTACTAGCGGCAAAGTTGTCCATTCGAATGTTAGTCCATGAATGTTCAAACACCGACTAGCATTTTTCTTTTCTACTACAAGACGACGCCCTCGGACTCTTGAATTAGGGATTGACACTGGGTTGGGGTATATCTCCCTCGGCTAGGTCGAGTTCGGGATAGTATCGATAGATGCCCAGGGAGTACTGCTGTCTTCGCTTGCTGGCGAGGTACTCTTTGATTTTGGGCCTTTCCTTCACGGCGTCGTACAGCTTGAAGACATGCACATACTTGCCCGAGGTTTGGGCCGCTGACATGGCGTTTCGGAATGCAAACTTGACGCCGTCGAGGGCCTACATATTATAGTGACATTCTAGTCAGCCAGAAGATAATACGAAGCATCTTGTCGCCCAAGAAGCCTTTTCTTCTCCTGGATTTTACCAACAACATGTCACAAGTGTCAGAAATGAGGGCGAATAAGAACGTACCTGAAACAAGACTAGATCTGCATATGTCAGCTGCCCTCCATATAGCCATTGTCCATCTCCGCTGGCCTTTCCTTTCAGCACCCGCTCGAAGTAACCCAGAAACTTGGGTAGTCGGTTCTTGACATAGTCCTGGCTACGTCGCAGTGACTCCTCCTTTTGGTCTTCGTAATACAAGCTCGATGCTATCGGGTGGTGGCAGTCGTGCACCTCATTACTCAGTCCGTCCAAGATCGTTAAGACGAGGCCATTAATGCGGTACACCGCATCCGGGTCGCCGTCTTCGCCTTCGGCCGGAGGTACCAAGCCGAGCCGGGGACCTAGGTATAGTAGGATGTTGGGCGTCTGACTGATGAGAAGGTTGCCGTGTCGGAGGATTGGGGGCGCCAGGGGGGGCGGGTTATTATCGTCGCCGACGTTGTCACCGTCGATCTGAGCGAGCACTTGGTTCATCCCCTTCTCAATGTGCGCAGTGTCGGTGTAGTCGGCGCCGCCCTCTTCAAGAACAAGACGGATGAACTCACCGCGGCCAGGAGCGCTAGGCCAGTAGATGAGTTCGTAGGGTACGTCTTAAGATTTAGAAGTTAGTAGTCCGCAGGCATTTGTAGTTAGGTTTGACATCGCTTACCCTTGTCGGACTTCTGGCGTTTCGGGGCAGACATTATGGAAGCAATTGAGCGAAGGTATAGTAGATGTGTATCTTGTCTGATGACCAGATGACGGGCTGTGATGGATGAATTACTTTCAGCGACAAACGAATAAGCCTTAGCGAGAACCTAGAAAGAACCATATACTACAATTAAGTCGGTAATGGAGCTTGTCTATCACTTGTAAACGCCAGTTCCAAGCTCAACTTCTTTGGTAGGCAGGCAAACGATAAACAGTCATCTCTACTACAAGAATGGGACCTACCACGACTATAATGGTTGAAAGTGTCCTGGCAGTCGAGCTGGGCATGAGGGGGGCTTCAGCCGTTATTCGGACCCGAACGACCCGAATACTGCACCTAGTCCGCCAAACCTTGTCAAATGAGTCATGATGTAGGTTCCCAGGAAAGCTGATCCATCCCACCGGGGCTTTTACTATTGCGCCCCGAGGTCCTTTACCTATCACATCGTTCACTGGGAAAAGGGCAGACGTATAAACATGACTGCGCTGTTGTAGTACTCTACTACTTGGGTGGTGAAGTGAGCAATTTTGAATAAAGGTAAAGAGTATACGGCTTTGAAATAAAGAGTGAAAAAAAGTGAACTCTGCCATGCGAAACACTGTTCTATCTATAGTACCCTGTTACTAATATTTATAAGACTAGAAACGGACCGCGGCGGTTTTATGCAGCAATGCTGCCCAACAAACCCGCACAAGCAAAAGGGGTATTAAATGTCTGTCATCGTATAGCAATAAGAATGAATGAGAGTGACATGGCTTCCAAAAACGGATATCTAATTGCCATCACAGCCGCCTTTATTAACCTGAACCGTTGAAACTCCTCCAACACCGATTCCAATCGTTTGTACAACATGCTAACACTTTCTATGTGCTAATGCTTGGAGACGACGTCTTCTACAATCTTCCTGCACGTCTCTGGGTCCGTAAATACGTGCCAGACGTCACGCGGTACATCTTTGAAAGCCTTCTCGAACCGCTCGGGCTCGTTCTTCGCTTCGATGCCGATGGCTGCTATGTCCTCTACTTTGCGGATGAGGATAACTTTGACCCAGTGAGGGTATCTTCGATAACTAGTCCGTGACATGTGTCAGTAGGGTGTTCTCTTGAAAAGGACGAATCAGACTATCTCTCGGGGAATCATGATGACTTACATCTCAGCATAAGCTTCGGGGTCTGTCTGTGTCGAGTCTCCCACACATATCATCTTCCTCCTCGGGAGCCAGGAGTGAATCTTCTCCATGCGATCAACTTTATAATCCTCCGTGCCGAGCGTCAGAGTGGTTAACAGCCCCTGGATGCTCATCCAACTCGAATCGCGCAGGATGACGGTTCCGTGCGGATAGTGATTTTGGCGGAATTCGCGAAGGAATGGGTATAGGTTGTACGGCGATGCGGAGAGGTAGAACCATGGCGAAGTGCTTTGGATGAGAGACTGGATGTGCTTGTAAAGCTCAGGCATACCAGGGATAGGCTGCGGATCATCAACGAATGTCGATCGTAGAATACCAATGGGATCACCAGTTTGTGTGACTTTTATCGTGTCGTCAATATCTGCGCTACGTTAGCCATTCACTCTAACCGAGCATCGTCTTCAGCATTTATTCCTAGCGTACCAGATACAACGCCCCAACCCTCGGCATCCGCATAAAACGTCCTCATCTCGAGAAGGCCATTCGCACCCGAGGGGACATGGGCAAAGGTAGGGACAATCTCGCCGTCACTGCTACCAGCCAACCTCTTGATATCGCTGCTGATGCCGTTTGGCCCACTAGGTCCCAGTTTCAAGGGCGACTTTCCTTCATAGAGCGCCTTGACCTGGGTTCCCGGTTTGATGTCCTGTACGAAAGGCCGAATCCTTTCCTCGATAGTCTTATAGGCCGGGTCACGCTCTTCCAACTCAACCTTCTTAGCGATGGCGCCAACGGCGTCGATGACGGCACAGGAAGAGTGCTGGGAGAACACGGCGGCGACATACTCAGCTTCCCAGCGGCCCGTCTTCTCGTTTCGATAGGCGGTGTTATCCAGCAGCCATACCGTATCTTGTGCCGTCACGGGCCGGGGCAGCGGATTCTTGGTGCCCAGGATAGAGAGGACGCTGTAAAGCTTGTCTTTTGTTCCGAGCGCAGCCGTGACCATGGATACCCCTCCCGGTAGATCTCGCTCGGTCTCGTCAAAGCGGCGCTCTTTTCGCGTGCGTTGCTGCATCTCGAGCGATGGTGTGTATCTGGAGTTGAGCGCCATGCTACTCATAGAGATGGCCACCGTAGGGCCTTTTATTAGGAGGCAATATCTCAGCGACGCCTCTTGACGCTGCTGTGGTGGAAGGTTGTGACAGTGCCGCGTGATCTAGTGACAAGATCGATGGAGGCGAAACAAGGCCACGGGGCTGTTACTTAGTCTACCTAGAACTCTAGGTACTACTCTAGACGAGTAGGCAGAAAGCGCAGCATAGGCAAAAAGACGCTAGGCTTCAGTGTCTTAATGAAATAGGATGATGGTGTGTATAATAAATATTAGGCAGAGCTCACTCGGTCAGATGAATGAATGCGCGCCTCTCACAGCCTGTTTCTCGCTCCTCCAGACGTGGATCATGAATGATGAGGTCAGATGGAACGCTCTATTACTTGGTGTCCACTGCCCAGACACTCGGTCATGGGCCACACCTGCACGAAATTCGAATAAACACCAATAGAGCTTGGTGCCACCAACGGGCTGTCACAGGATACCTAGGTAAGCTGTCCGATCCTTTCCTGCCGCAAGAAGCCTGTTGCCCGTTTCAGCTCGATACCTTGCCAGCGAGCCAGTCAGGGATGATGCTGCTAATCCTAAAGTGGCAGTAGCTCCAAATTCGGCATCGTAGGCTGTGGGGTGTCCTGATGGTCCCCGCAGCTAACAAAGCTGAAGTTATTATTAGCACATTGTTTGTCACTCACCTCGTGCGAACACGGCAATAAAAAAGAATGGAAATATGTACTTCATGTAGGTAAGAAGACGTAGATCTGAAACAGAGGAGCACCAGGCCCCTTAGATCTAGTTTCTGAGCAGATTACCTAGGTATGCTCTTCCTTAAAGCATCACCTACTATTCCCTTCAGAAAATGGGTAGGAGTTCAAGAAGTTAATGATGAAAACACGCTGGATATATATTTCCTGCATGCCTTCCATACCGGAACGCCATCCAGACTACTAGTACGCAGTGGAGATATTAATTAATTTCCCACGCGCCATCCCAACCTGCCTTACAGGTGATGCAATGCGAGGTTAGTTTCAAAAGCAAGGGTGTTCGACAACAGGATCTGGACAGGCACGCATAATATTCTAAGGGGATAACACGCTTAACGTTGCTGCGCGGTATCGCTGTTCCAGGGTTAATTAAACCCGGGTAGAATCCGGGGAAGCATCGTTAGCCCTATGACTTATGCCATGCAAAGTGCGGGGAGACAACGAGCTCATGGAGTTATTAATTCATTCAAGATAGATAGACATGTAAGGTTATTAGAGCAAACCTTTAGAAAACAAGTATAAGAAGTAGCTTTAGCTTCAAGGGGACCGATACTTAAGGTACCTACCAATTGCTAACCACTTACGTACACATTCACGCTCCGGTGATTCAGCCGCTATTTAGAACACTCATGGCAAGAGACGGCATGCTCGAAATCAAGTGCACAGGAAGCCCCTACGAGGTACGATATATTTCTACTAATCTAACCTGCTTCCATAATAATCACAACCATCTTCGCTAATAAGTGCGCACGTATCATAGATAGGTGCAACACATGGTGTGGCTGCCAAGGACAAGATCACAAATTCAATAACCTTCTATGGCCGCTTATTCCAGAAGTCGTGTTCCTTGACATGGTCCGAGGTCGTGCAAGAAGCTGCCAAGTACGTCGGGCCCCTCGAAGCCATTGCCCCGCGATATCTAGAGGAGATCAAGGGCATCGCCCAAGGATCGAATCTGGCATTTCTTGATATTTTGGCCCTCAACATACGAACCGAGCTTATGTTTGGCCTCTTCTCGGATGTGACAAGAGATATCGCCAAAGCCCCAAGCGACGGCTGCACAAGCCTTGGATGGTTGACGGCGTCGACGTCCTTTCTTGGCCAGAATTGGGACTGGATGGTTGAACAGAGACAAAATCTTGTCATCTGTCATGTCTCACAGCCAGGCACCGGTATCCCAGACTTCTCCATGGTGACTGAAGCCGGTATCATCGGGAAGATCGGACTTAACGCTGAAGGAGTCGGCTGCTGCTTGAACGCCATCAAGTGCCGCGGCGTCGACTCATCGAAGCTACCCATTCACTTCGCGCTACGGAAAGTATTAGAGTCGTCATCGCGCGCTGCCGCTGTGGAGGCCATCAAGACAGCTGGCGTTGCTGGCAGCGGACATATCCTGATTGGCGACGCTACCGGGTCTACTGGACTCGAGTGCACAAGCAAGTGGGTGAAAGAGGTAGAAATGGACAGTAAGAAACGGGTATGTCATACGAACCACCTGATTCTCGACAAGTCCGATGTCGATGAGCCGCCATGGTTAGAAGATTCTCCCGCAAGGCTTGCACGAATCCGCGAGCTCACGGCCAGAATCACTGACCCGACCCTGAACACTATCGCCGAGGCCTTTAGAGATACGGACGGATATCCCAGTTCTATAAACAGGAGGCAAGAGGGCGAATCCGAAGTCGAGACACTCTTCACCATTGTCATGGACCTAACAGGGAAGTCGGCACGAGTGACGTTTGGCAGGCCAACCGAAGTCCATGCGCAGGTGTTGATATCGTTCTAAGAATTAGACTAAGTACTTTCGCACCAGGCATATGGAGGCTTTATTCCACAATAACTTGAGCCAACAATATTTGGTCCTTGCTTTGCACCCAGATAAAAACTATATCTAAATTGCATTACGCTCTGTCTCTTAGAGTCTCTATATCTCATTTTCAGCCTTACCTCGATCAAACCAACAAATATCAAACCCATACTTATTTACTCCTGCCGATTAAGTGCTGACGGCCCATGAAATACCCAAAACTAGCGACTTCGAGACCAGATCGGTAGTCCAAGATTTACCTTGGCCGTCTATTCCATGCCTATAAGTCACGTCATTATCGCCCATGGTATATCTGGCCTTGCAGACAGCGACATGAGGATTGTGCATATAAATGTAGGCCGGGGCACTGCTGAGAAATTTATAAGGGGCGAACCAAAAATCTGCTAGCGTCATGACTATGCAGTGCTCAAAGGTTGTGTTTGATGGAGTTTGGCAATGGATAGTATGAGTAGTTGACAGTGTGACCACACAGATAATCGCCAAAGTAAACCTCATAGCCTTGCATAACATTTAGCTGATGACATCTGCGAAGCAGAAAATTGTCAGCTCCTCTTCAACAAACATCGTTCAATGCTCGTTTTTTTGTGGCAGCATTATGTCGGATTAACAGAATACCCAGGATAGATGCTGTTACAGCCCAGCAACGCCTCCTCGTTGCTCTCCATATAATGGTCACCACGAGGGGAGAAATGTATTACAGAAGCACACTTCTGGCTGCTGCCGTACGATCTCGGCGCATCTCTTTCCAGGGTATAAGAATCTTGTTTAAGTAGTCAACCTGAGCCCACAAGCTGAGAATGACAGTGAGGAAGGCCGTCGGTCTATCTCCAGCCATACTGTCTTGCGGCACCCTCGGCGCTGAAGGTATTATTAGTTTCGGACAAGTGGCACAATATGATAGTCACCAAGAACAAACGAGACAAAAAGCACGATAAAACTGGCAAGAGCCTTAATCTATAGCCGCGCCGACTTTCACATCTTGTAGGCATCAAGCTGCAGTTGGTTCGTACATGACGACGGCCTGGGGCATTGCCTTGACAGGGAGGTTACTAGGGTTAATATGAGAGGATCATGCAGTGGCAGCTGAGCTCGAGATTCCTACATCGTGGCTAACTCTGCTCATGATGCATAATTGATATATCATTTCTATTCAATACTTGGAACTGTAGGGCGACGAGGATGAAGTTCCGGCAAGACTTTGGTGTAATCTGGGTGAGATATTAGGTTCAGTATTGCCACGGCGTGAGCGGTGTGAGCCTTTCAGGAATTCGAAAATATGAGTCCTCAAAGTTTATTCTCCTTGAAGTGAGTAACGAGAAATTGCACATACAAATTTTCTCACGCTTTAAATTAATTGGCTATCCACATCCGCCTTAACAATTTTTAACGCTGGGCCGTTAGCAGTCTATTCTCGTAGACGATCCTGACATATCGGACCTTTTAGTTGGATTGTATGTTCGTACTTCGACTTGAGCAGGTTGTCGTGGTATAATGTGTTTGCTCTCAGTACCGCCCGTGTCCTTCCTTTCTTACAATCTTGTTCCTTGGATGGAGAAACGCTGTAAATGTCGAACACATTATGATAGTTTTCCTATGACGACGCTTTCCATAAATAATACAGAAAGGTTGCCACTGAACTAGTAGGTGCGATCAGCAATTTGTTCTTCAGCTGACACAAATACAGAGTGGTCTCGAAGGTTTCCTTTACCATCCTATCAGAATGGTCTTCTCACGGATGCTTCTGCTGCACTCGGAGTACCTCGAGGACCATCGGCAGAAGCCAACCCTAAAACTTGAAGGGGCTCTACCTACATTCTATTATATTATAAAATCATTAATACCAGATACGGACTGATTATGTTAAACCCAACACGGGCCATCCGCTGCTAGCAGAAATAGCGATACCCCCCTCGCAACTCCATAATTTTTCAGCATGTTCTCTTCATATCTCCAATATTTGTACCAAGGATATTTTAGACGACTATAGACACTCGGACTTTTGGATAGCATGAGCCTCTACCGGCGGTGTCTAATCCTTATCACGTGCAATGTCTGAATGCACTTCTGCAGGTCGCCCTCGGCATCGAAGTAAGTGGACATCCCTCCTGGGTACCTTTCAAATGCTGTCAATATGGTGCCGAAAACCTGTGTTGTTCAGCTAGCTGTTGAAATAAGCGAGTGATCTATGTACGAGGAGGAGGCTAACATAATGTTCACTTCGAAAATATTATTAGGATCTGGGTTGTTGGTCTAAGACCCATGAAGTCTTAAAACTGACGCATCGTCTAAGACTCAAGGTTGTCCCTACGAACAGGTAGTCAAACCTGGCACATACTTCAGAGAATGCGCGAGTGAGGACCGTCGGCCTGGAATTGTTCTGTGAATAGTACATCCGCCTAGGAGGTCAGGGTAGTTCACCGGAACCTCTCAATAGACTGCAAAATCCGAATCCACTATACCACCATATCCCCTGCCGAGAGATTAAAACCAACTGCGCGAGAAGGGTATCTCAGTATTCCTCTATCTAAAAGTACCCTCACGATGATCTGACCAATAGCGACCCATGAAATGAGGCACAAAATTACCTAGGTCAACAGGAGTAAAAATCCTGAAACGCCAACCAATGCATGTCAATGTAGACTGGATATAACCGCCCTCGTACCTCTCTTAACCGACCCTTTCTCTTCTTCCCATCTCAGTTCTATGCTCTAAATGGGTAGCGTAGGTATATGTATTGAAAAGAGTTAATGCCCGCCTGCTTGCGGTTGACTGTTTCGGTTTGCTTGTGTTTTCTTTTCTTATAGTTTGAGTTGAGTTAAACACCATGAGCAGGATTGCACTAAGGCAAGCACATATCGGTGGATATAATGTGCTAACGAAGAGAGCCTCTAGTGGAGGTGCATGAACTTCTTCGCATTTTCGTAGACCATCCACGTGATACTAAGCGCGGGTGCCACTTTGAGGAGGTTTGGCATTAAACCCTTATAGAGGCCTCGGAAGCCTTCGTTTTGTATTGTCTTGTGGGCCACATCCCAGATGCCAGTATAGCGTGCCGGATGCATGCTAGTGCCTTGTGTCTGCAGTCGGGTGCGAAGTACGTTGAGAGGATAGACAACTGAGGCACCGAAAGCACCTGATGAGGCTCCCATGATTCCAGTAGCAAACGTGCTAGGCTGTGCGTCTTCTTCGTGGCAGCCGGAAGCTTTCGCCTTATATTGGACGTATGTCGTCTTGAGAAGCTCGAAGGTGCCCATATCAATGGCGGAATAGGGGAACATGCCGATTAAGCCCATTGTGACACCGCGATAAGCTGCTCGAACACCTCCCTCTGCGAGCATCTTACGAGCGGTTTGAAGTAAAAGCGCATTGCCTCGAGCACCGCCCTGGACGTATTCGGATTGTAGGCTGATTGCTGTGTTAGTAGATGGAAGACGCGATGGAAATACGAAAATGCTTACCGAAACTTGAGTGTATCAAGAGGGTAGACGCAAAACCTAGTCACGCGCAAGTCAGAATTAGGACCAAGGGAGTACATGGGACCAGCTCACTGTGCAACCATTCCAGCAACACCGCCAGCAACGAACTTAGAGTAAGGGTTGATGTTATGCGGATCACCGTGGCCTTCAAGACCAGCTAGGGCATTCTTGGCAGCCTCGTATGCTCCAAACTAAGGGCAAGGTGAGTCGTAGCTCCTACTTCACGAGATGAGAAGTATACATACTCTAATTGCCGTCTCCGGCATGATCTTGACGACATTGAGTCCATTGCCTGTTCATTCCATCATATTAGACATGGTGAGAAATGTTGTCGAGGTATTGGCTTACCAGCGAAAAACCCTCTTATGCCTCCAGACTTGTAAAGGTCGCCGATAGCTGCAACAAGTGGCCGTCCAGCGCTCTTAACGGCCTTGAGAGGTTGACCCTTTTTTGCGGCATCGAGAACGACATTAACGTCAGACTTGGTGTTAACAAGCAAGTACACCTTAAGTCGGTCGAGAGGAGCAGTAGCTGTACGAGAAATTCCTCCTGCGATGGCACCGGCAATAAAATAGCCTGGATCGGGGATGTATTTCATCAGCACGGGTCTCTTGACCTTGTCACAAGTTGCAGTTTCAATCGGAGAGTCTTGAGAGGTGGAAAGGTCAGCCGGAGTTACTCCTCGCACCACGTTAGATGTGCTAGAGGATGCCCTGGACAGGATTGCATCATTGGCTACTCGAGCGCACGACTGTGATGTTGCTGGGTTCATATCGCCTGGGTCATCGGTCGCTCGTGGAACACCCGGTGCTGATGGATGCAGGCGGGTATCGGATTCGGGCAAAGACGGAGACAGAGAAGTAAGTGAGGAAGATAGGAGAGGGTCAGATGCTGCTGGCGGATCTGTAGGGTTCTGCCTTGATGGCTGCCCGCTGGGAAAGGCGATTCTTATGATTGAACCAAAGAGTATGGATAGAAGGAAGCCTGTAGCCGTACCTATTCCCTCAAGAGACTTCTCACTAATCACCGAATCGCCTTCTGCGGTGAGAGTGAGGATGTCTGAATAGAAGGTGAAAACTGCGTGCAGTGTGGTCGCAGAGTCGGTATTGGGCATAAAGAGCAGAAAGTTTCTAGTATCCGGAGTTTATCAGTACTTTCTCCAGCACATTAAACACCCCAGCAAGGCCTATGGAATAGGTTTCTGGAAATAGGAGTACGACAAGGAGCTTCAATAGGAATTGGTAACATTCCATCTCATAGCATGTTTTCAGACGAGCCTCGGTGCTAATTATCCCCCAACAAAATGAAGTGGTATGTATAGGAGCCGAACTTACCGCCATTCTTCGTAACTGATGTATCCATCCCGATTGTGGTCAATGTTATTGAAGAATTCATCTAATCTGCGATTCGGTACTGCCAAACCCGCCTTGTGGAAGGCGGCTTGGAGCTCTTCTTTATCCAGCTTCCCGTCCCTATCGCGGTCGATGGTTTTGAAGAGATGAAATAGCTGTCTTTCGGCTGCTTCAACGAAGACTCGGAACTCTGGGTTGTCTTGTTAGCCTTGGGGCGTGTAAAAGGCGTGGGTGGATGGGTGGCTTTATCCCGAAACAGGGCCAATGGGATGGATGCTCACAGACCTTCGTACTGAATCTTGCCATCGCCATTGGTGTCTACAGTTTTGATTATGTTCTTGAGCATGTTGTCGGCATTTTTCAAGGCTGAAAGACAGAATCGTGTCAGCAAGCGCGTGTGCGCCCAGCTGGCGGAAAAGCCGCGGAGAGCTTCACTACTGACGATGATCAATCTTCCTCAATCCTCTCTGCAATCCCTTCCAGTCCAATTCGCCCTTTCCCTGGTAATCAAGCTTCTTCCATAGCTGTTCAACACGCGCATCGCGCTCGTTCTGTGATTCTATGATCTGCATCTCGAGCTCGGTTACCACTTCTGGGATCATCATGCCGAGAGTTCATGACAGCATGGGAATTATCTGCAGCTATGACTTGAGCATCGTTATGCAAAGGCATTCGTTCATCGGTCGGTTGGTCGCGGTCGCGTGAGCGTCGGGGAGCGTTCCCTCACGGGCGCAGGCTTAAAGGACTTGGATGGACTGACGTCGATTGTTGCTAGCATATGTACAAGGATTGCGCGCAAAAGAAGAAGGCCTTCACAATCAAGTGCCAGAGAGAGAGAACAGGGATCCTGGATAGCGAATGGCTGAAAGCCAATTACTTGTTATCCGTATCGGCCATAGTCGATAAGCCGATAAGTCTCGATAAGTAGTGTATTACTACCTAGGTACCACGCTAGCCGACAGTCTGGTCCGTGCTCTACGTCATCATGTACAGTACGGACAGGCTCACTTGACGAGGCCGCTACAGTATCAACTCGGGGTATCAGTCTTACGGTATACTTGGATACCTCCCATCGTTACAATGCATCCAGTACCTACCTACCTACATAGGTACGTACCACCAATAGAGACTTTGTTGCGCTTCTCCCACCCGTCCTCGGGCGTTCCGGTATCTAGAAAGATGTCGCCTTCAACCCTATTCTTTTATTAATAATTATAACTGTGTCTCTTGCTCTGTTTCTTTCTTTCTTTTTTTAAGTAAGAGGTGAATAGATACTTACTTAGCCTAGAAGCTACCAGTTCAGCCTGGCTGGATTGGAGTTGGCAGACTTAACCACCGATATGCCATGATCGCAATGTCTATCTAACTGGTTTCCCCTCCTTCCTCAAGTCTTCTACTCTACGGACAACTTTCGCCTCTTTAACCGAGCACTGCCATGGCCGCAAACTACTGGGAATCGAGTCAGCGACGCTGTTGGCAGTTCTCTAAGGATGAACTTGGCCAAATGCGTGACAAACTCGAAGAGAGCGAACAGGGTTTAGTACAGTTGTACCCCTTACCACCGCCCAGACACTTAAGCATCTACTTCAACCAACGTAAGGTCCATTAGGGAAGGCAGCTCTGGATTCCAGTAAAACCGCATACTAACTTGCCTCTGTCTTATCAGAGCTCAGCCGGCTTGGGAAGAGGCTTGGAGTTCGACAGCAGGCTCTCGCGACCGCTCAGATTTACCTCAAGCGTTTCTATTGTAAAGTCGAAATCCGCCGAACGAACCCTTACCTCGTCATCGCTACCGCACTATACTTGGCTTGTAAGATGGAGGAATGTCCACAGCATATTAGGCTGGTTGTGTCAGAAGCGCGGTCTCTTTGGCCTGGTACGAACTTTTCCCCTTGTCTTTAGTACGGAGCCGAGGCAGCTGACAGAGAGCGACTCTGGCTCTATAGTAGATTCCTTGACTCTTGATATTTCACGGCTCGGCGAATGCGAGTTCTATATGATATCTGAGATGCAATCCCAGCTGATCGTTCACCAACCGTACCGAACCCTGACGAGTCTTCAGTCCGACTTCTTCCTGTCTCAAGATGAGACTAACCTTGCGCTGTGTGTTGTCAACGACCATTACATGACCGATCTCCCCCTCCTCTATCCGCCGCACATAATTGCCCTCACAGCGATTCTACTAGCTCTCGTTTTACGTCCGAACACTGTTCCGGGTGGAACGGCGGCGAATATGGCTGCTGCGACTGCTGCACTGGCGCAAGCGCAGGCCAGGGTGGGTGGCACCAATGGTAGCCAAAATACGTCTGGTGCTTCCGAGAAGGAGAAGCAGCAAGAAGCTCGAGTAGGCAAGGTCCAACGATATGCAGCTTTCTTGGCAGAAAGCAACGTCGATATCGAAGGGATGGTCGACTGCACCCAAGAACTGATCTCATATTATGAATGTCATGAACAGTATAATGATAAGAACACTCGAGAACAGATTAATCGCTTCGTAAAGGCCAGGGGCCTAGACAAGCATTAGGATGCATTCGGGACAGAATTTCTTTTGATGACAGCGATGACATAAGGTTACTCGCAGTACCTGGAAGCATGTGTAATGCTTGGGTAATAAGTGACGGCCACTGGTATAAAGAGGCTACGATGCATCTAGTCGAGGTACAAAAGGTCAATCCGCGAGCATGGGTTTTACTCCGCATTACACGCGCCAACACTGAGCGTGGCTTACATTCAAACTAGAAAGCGGACAGATTGTTAGAGATAAACTTCTGTTGAAATGTAATACTGTACACTCTCACACTGTTAGACGGCTAGGAAGCTCTCTAGCATCGGTGTTGCCATAATATGGTTACTAGACTTGTAGCTAGGCGGTTTGAGATAGTAGCGATGTTGGCGAAGCGCAACAACGACGCAGATAGACAAGCACTACCAGTAGTATAGTTACTTAGCAGCCAGACCGGTCGAGGCATCCTAACTTATGCACGTTGCTCTCTTGCATCTGTCCCTTGCATCGGATATCCCAGTCTCGGAATAGCTAATATCGAATGTAAGGCTCTAGAGTATGTGTCAGGCATGGACCCCCTATCCTTTTGGGAGAGTGTGTGTAACCTAATGTCCCCAGAGATGCCTCTGTTCGGGGCACTTAGCCACCGAGTATCAGAAGACATGAAGACATGAATCCCAGCGTCAACTATCCGCAGACAACGCAAGGGATCACTATGGACAGCAGCTGAGTAAGTGCTATACCTGTGTTGTGAGTGTAACACTGATCCTAGAACTCTCAGTACCGAGGTAGTATACTTGTATCTGCGTGGTCTAGGGTAGAAACCTTCGTTGGTTGTGTTAACAAGCAAAGGTAAAGCAGCACATTCTAACAGGTATACCACTGCAGTGTTTGGTCGCGTGGAATTCAATATTTTCACATCAGGAAGACTTGAGTCTAAGGTCTCTTAGGAAATCTCAGCTGGACAATGGTCACAAAATGTACAGATGTCAAAGGTTGCGACAACACCTGTAGGATTATTAAGCATAGATAGCAAAGATTATGCGATCCCTTTAGAGAGAGAGAGGGAGAGAGAGAGGTCAGAACAGCGAGAATAGTGGTCCCAAATAAAAGGTTATTTTATAATATACAAGGCTCTATAAAAACACTCCCCTTTGTTAATGTTGCCGTAGTTCATTTTTTATATCGACATATATTTCGCTGTTGTTCTTAGCTAACATAAAAACTCAAGTGTACACACATAAGCAAACGCAACCAATTCTTAAGGACTCTATTTTAATACCTACGCCTCCGCCATTAGAGCCACAGAACCTGTCACCATGCTTTACAACGTCTACCGTGCAATATCTCGTGGAATCGGGATCAATGACCATCACTCGACCCTCCTAGAAACCGGGCCCAACATGCCCTTCTCCGAGCAGATATATCACGTCGAAGGCAACATCTGGTACGGCACGCAGTACGAAACTCGCGCAGCTGTCGAGGACGCCTACAGGACCGACTCAAAGCCGAAATCTCACCCGCGTAGATGAGATCTGCCGCAGCATCCCAGCACCTAAGAAGCAATATGAACTTTCATGGCGTCTTTTCCCAAACGAGAGAATCTACACCAGCCAGGAGTGTAAAATAAATTCACCGATTTCTTTCCTTAATGAGTAAGATATCTGACTATAGTAGTCTAACTCTCGCCTAAAGCTTATAGTTTATTTGAAGTAATAGCCTGACGAAGGACGTCATCGCGGCCCTTAAACACGAGGGCGTTCTCGAGCATGTAAGTGATGATGAACACTACGCTCGTGTCCCCCCGTCGAACATAAATGCCACAGAAGCATTGTATCTCTGGGACAGGACGAGAGAAGTTATCTCTGAAGAGGAGATGGTTTGAAGGCGGGAGGAAAGAGAGGAGTTGGTTTTCCGGCTTTTCAGGGAGGTGAGAGTTCGGAACAGTTGGGGAGAGAGGTTGGAACTTATAGATAGGCGCGGAAGCTCAGGTCCAACATTATCCTAATGAAGACAGCAAACGGAGATAGATTCGCACGGATTTCTCAACCGCATTTCGGAGTAGTAATCTTGATATAATTAAAGAATAACTACATCTTTCTTATGTATGAAGCATGTTGCGCCCTTGGCCCCTCAAGTGCCTGCTGCCGTCTGATCATTCATATGTTGCACATGGCTCGAGGTGAATAGAGCGAGGAGTCCGATATTCCACTGCAAGAGGAACTCGGCTTTTTAATAAATTTATCAAGTGTTTTCTATGGTCGAAGGCTACGGGTTGGGATGACGACTATTCTGGCAGTGAGCTACCTCCAGCAGATCGTCTCATGATTTACTACATATTAGTTTAGTAAGCACTATTCATCGAAGATGACCATATCGAGCACCGGTAGTAGTTTTGCCGCTTTCGTCACACGGTAGCGGCTATCGTCAAAGTGGGGGCCTATTAACTTCCGGTCTGCTCCAGGTTCTGCAGCATTATTACTCGATATGAAAATGCCACTAAATATGCAATCGCTCGCGCCCAACCACCCAAAACTTAGACCACCCATCTTGTCAACTTGTTTGCATTATCAGGGTCCTCGCCGGTGCCTGGTTCTATTTTCAACCTTTTAAGGGACCTGATCAGGGAAAAGGGGGGTCACCCGGCGGCCTGCAGACTGCAGACCGCATTCAACACACCAGGGCGGCAATCTCTTGTTGTCAGTTGAACAAGTGCCAGCCACTCAATAGGGTCGTGCGCCTCTGTTGTTGCATCTCGTCTGCAGCGGCTGGAACCAGGGCCATCCAGTGTGGTGGGAAATACAAGCGACCACCAGTTTGATTGATAACAATCGAGTGTTCGTACGGTATAGAGGGTACCTTATGGGCGCTTCACCAACTGCATGCAACGCCGACAGCAATGCAGATAAGCGTATAGCCAGATTGATGATGTCTGACCAAATACAACATAGTGGCGCTTGAAACACGTCATTCCCCTCCTGGCATTCACCTCGTTGTGAGAACTGAAACCTGCGTCAGAACGAGAATGCAGGGTAAACACCCAGACACAGTCAGGATGCACATCGTCAGGTAAACAGACAAACGCAAGTAGCAATACGTCGCTGGCAGACGTATTACCCAACCCACACAGCTGCCTACCGGCCAGAGACGCTTTCGCCGCTCCAGTTGTTCTAATGTACAGTACTAGATAGTGGAGGTTGATGCGTGATAACGTCTAGTGTATGGTACTGTATTACCCAGATAAGATATTGTATGCCTGTAATAATCATACTGCAAGCGTCGCAAGTGGTCAGCGTGTAGGAAAGCAGTGGAATCCTTCTCCGGCGTCCTAGAAAGTAGCGAGAATCCTTCGATAGACTCTGCTGTGGTAGAGTCGTGAGACATCCACCGACAAGCAAGTTGCCCGAACGAAGATCCATTTTGCTTGCAGCGCACGAGACTCTCATATACCCACTCGCAGTGTTACGGTGGCTTCACTCCCTAGTCCATTACCAGCCCGTCTTTTGGGGACGTTCCATACAAACCGTAAACACCCCAAACGGTTTGAACCACAGTGTTGATGATCACAGTGCTCAAAACGAAGACTCTAGAATCCCTGAACTGTCTGGACTAGCCGAATGGCCAAACTGGGGTTGCGAATAGTCACTGCCTCACACCTACATTATGCGGAGACTTGGTGGCTTGCAGGTCTTTTGCAAATTGCGACCTCGATGGGCAAGATCATTAGCCATCTTTCAAGAGTCGCTTTAAGCGATATTTTAAAATAGTGGCAGGCTTTCTAACTTTTTGTAATGGTGTCGTACCTCAGGGTAGGTAGTATGCTTCTTAGAGAGGATGGTAGATATAGACAGTTGTGGACTGCTAGACTATATCTATGAAAAGTCACTTCATGTCCAGTGTATGGCTTCGTAAGAAAGATAGAACGAAGCAACATCACTCAAAAAATTTACTGTAAAGTACTTACCAAAGAAGAACACTTGTAAAAGGGGCTCCCAGCCTCAGGTCAGCGAGGATGAGAAATCTGGGGGTCACGATGGACAGCAAAAGCACAGACGCCGTCTGACTTGGCGGCAAGGGACAGAAGCCCCAGATTTGATGAACGTCAAATATCACTAGTACCGATATATCGTGTTGTATTTCCCTCTCGGGGCTTGCGGCATATGACCTAAATAATCAGCCCACCGTCGATTGAACCCTCACTGGAGTCCATCACAGCTCGAGAACATCTCACGATGTGCCAGAGACTAAGACGGGATAACTACAATCGCATTGTGCGCAGACTAGTACGGTACCTCCGGTAGGTAGTGCCGCGGCATTCAAGTCATCAACAGGATAGGTTGCTAGGTAAGACATCGATTGGGCGCGAAGGGCCGTCCGAAGGATCACTAAACCCCACCCTTGCACTGCTGCTGTACACCACAGCCTGATGCAGTGCTGGGTGACAATGAATTGAGGTTGCGGGTGGTGAACGAGGTACAAGTGGTCAATGTTGCTTTACGGTAGGAGTTATGCTAGGGGGAACAAGGGAACAAGGGGCGGTCTGCAGCGAACCTCTAGAGCTCTCCGTGGACACTGTGTGGACGGAACAGTGTAGTGTAGCAGCATCAACAACGCCACCAGGCTCATGCCCCACGAATGATCTAGCGCCTGGAAATCCGGCCAATCATGGGGAATAGGGTTAGGCGGGTTTGGTGGCAACTTTATTGTTATTGGCTGATTACTGTTGTTCTTGCAGGAAACCAATGCATCTCCCTAAACCCCCTTGGGACAAGCACGGACAAGGATCCCAGGCCGGCAGCGAGCCAGTGAGAGCCATTGAGGCAACTCAGGCGATGTGCCCCCCAGCCCACCCTCCTTTACGCTTCTTAATTCTTAACCTTCTCTCTGTTCAACAAAATCCTGCGCCATCTCCGACCCCCGACACTGGCCAAATTCAGTTCTCCCCCTTCCTCTCCCACTCATTCGATCCTACCACACCCACTACCACTGCCGCCCTTCTCCTCACAAGCCCAATCCAACCACCACACAATTTGCATATACATCTATTTCCTCTCCCATTCTTCAACGACGATACAGAATTAAAAACAAAAAACTCCCCAAAAGGCCAAAAGCTCTTTGCTCCTCTAACCTCATCCCACAAGAGCACACGTTTCATTGTTGTTAGTGTTTCACGCTGAATTTTAATAACGCACGAGTTTGGCCGATCCAACCCGCACCCACTGCACAACATAGCTTGAAGCGACCAACAGCCTCTCTCTCAGCGCCCCCAACCACAACCACGGACAACAACACAACGCAACGCTCATCCGTAACCTCGCTCTTACACACACAGCCACCAACGGCGACAAAATTAGACCAACCGATATTTGACGCAAATACCTTGTATTTCTTATCGAAAAAAAGAGAAATTCCATAATGTCGGCATACTACAGCAGTTTCAATCACCAACACCACCACCCCCATCATCAACCAACAACGGCTGCACCTTCAGCAGTACCTCATAATAACCATCATGGTGGCCGGAACAGGAGAGCACCTAGAGTTTCTGTCTCGCAAAACTCCCAAAAACAGTTTCGCGGCGTGAAGAGCATGAGGGAGTTGTCCGTTGAAGCTCCCCATGTCACCGCTTTTCGATCACAATTTGAAGCCAGCAGGTCTTTCGATCTGGAGGATGACATGGAGTTCTGCCCCAAGCTGTTAACAGAGAACGATGTAAGTCGACCCCATTCACCGCTATCTCGAGTACGTTACCTATTGGGCAACGCATTCGAGTAGTGATGTTCCAGGTCATATCGGCTGCCTTTCAGTTGCTGACCAGGGTGATTGTCCATCCAGCTTGTATCTATCAGCAGCGCTTCTTCAGATCGCTCCTCACTATCAAGCGGGTCGCCTAGTTCCTCCCCCACGCAACACCCACAACAGATTGCTTCTCACTTCGCTCTCAATTCTACCTCGCCGGCATTCGTGCCTCCAACATTCCAACATCATCAGTCGAGCCTAAAGTTGCACCAACCCGCTGCCACAAGGACTCGCAACGCCATTCCCATCATCAACCCTGCGAACGGCCTGACCATGTCGAGCCCGCCGCCGTCTGTGTCACCTGCCAGGATGCACCATCTCGGTCGACGTTGGTAGGTCCGTGTCCCACTTCCAGATGGAGGACGAGGACGTACCGGACATATACCTTCGTTTATCCGTACTCGTGAGCATTTCTACATGGATCCGCCTACGTAGCGTTCATTCGCTGTACCATTTCTTCATAGTTGGTTCATCTTGGCGGGCACCGATACAGACATCAGGCATCGACATCACTTAATTCTTCAGGTCATCGCGGGGCTCGTCTTTTAGGACCGAGTCATACCTCTACCCACTTTCTCCCTGTATAAACATAATTATTCGGCATATAACGAGTGCTCCATCGGTCAACATTTCCGTGTTGTCGATGGGCACAACCCTGCATGAAGATGATCGATACCACCTGCTTTTTTACATTGGGTTTGCAATGGAAAAGATACCAGGCACGAAACTCGGTGTTCCGCCTCGAAAGATGGGGCTGTTTGAATTTTCGAATGGCGTTCGATTCGCGGCGACTTTTGCATTTAATCCATTGCATGGGTGTTCACGACAACACAATCGGAGTCTTCGGTTTTTTTCATTTGGGAGCGGCACGATCAAAGAGTCATGATGGGTCATGACTGTTGAGAAAAGAATACCATTACACATATAGAGCGAGTGTTTTGCGACGATTAGGGGTTGGTCTTTGTTTGGTCCAAGCAGGCATGCGGTATCTCACAACTGGGGGGCGGGGTGTAGGTGTTTTTCTACTCGGTACGGTGTTTTTACTAGGAGTATTCGGTGGACAAAGAGAATCTCAGCACAACGGACATGGTTTGGCACTACGGTCGCGCGTCTTGTTTTTCCGAAGCTCATGGCACGAGATGGAGTTGTGGATTGTGCACGGTTCATGCGGGCTGCAAATAAACGGTTGATATCAATGTGTTCAGCACTTACCATTTTTTTGATTCTCTGTATTACGGTGGCAGTCCGTTGACAAAAACGCACATTTTTCTTCTTTTCTACTACATGTCTCCGTCATCATCATGGGGAGAGGTTCGGGGCATTTTGGTTCAGATGACGGAAACAACCATCTTAGGTGTATGAGCAAGCCATGTATTGGAACGGATAAGCAAGAGGCAGAGATCGTTACACAGCAATGCTAATGTGCCATCACTTCAAACCGTTGATGTCCTCTTGACTTGTGTGACAACTTTGACTCGCGAAATGAAGTGAGAACGGGCATTACAAAGTCTTGAGTAGAGTTTATCTGGGTATGCTTCTCAGGCGCGCCAAATTCTTACGCAGAAGAAATATGGGCATGCTTTTAAACGCAAGGTTCTCTGTAGTTACCCCAGTAAAACATCATGTACTGTCAGACACGGGAGGTAAGCATGCAGCGCATGTATTCATAGTGCCACTTACTTATGTACCTACATGTAGGTACGTGAGCACGTGAGCAGGCGAACAGCCCTTGCTCATTACCCTGTAAGACAGCATGCACGACTATGGCAAGGAAGTGGTACTCTATAGATCTTAGGATTCATGAATGGGTTTGCTATGACTTGCTATCTTCATCGACGGCCTGCTTGTCAATATGGAATTTCGTCGGTGAGGGCTTTATTCCCAGTAATAATGACTTTGTACACCGGTCCTTTTCCTCTTCCCGAAGACCTTCACTCGTAGACAAGCTGAGCCCATTTGTTCGCGAGCTTGCAGTGTTTGGCCAAAAGGTACGGATCCTTATTAGCTAGCTAGCCGTCTTCAATTTCCTTACAAGACTTGAGGAAATGTTGGTATAGGTAGCCCCTTTTTGATTATAGGTGCTTTGGCAATCCTGAAATAATTCAAGTAGGAAGTAACTACTGCTCATTTCTCACACTCAAGGGACCGTAGTACGCATAGTCTTGTTACGGCTATGCCTGACCAAGCCTATGATACGCCCGAATTTGCTGCAACTGCCATTCCTGTGAGAAAGATGATCGGGGAAAAGTATACTAATCTGGAGGAATATATTTAGAAAGAACACAGAGGAGGTATTGCTGATCCATCTAGTCTTTTCCAGTCCATTCGGTTACGACTCTTTTGATCTTGAAGTCACGACGAATTAAGAAACTACCAAAATTATTAACCCTAGATGCATATTTTTACACCTGGTTGAACCTAGGACCCAAATCGTGTTAATCGAAACCATATATGGACCTAGCAAAGCTTTCAAGGTCGGTTTCTCGAACACGCGAGATTACAGATAATAACGCCCAATCGATTATAAGTTTCAGATATGTATAGACTATAAAAATTGGGATTATCAACAAGAATGTCTCATTCCTCGACCGATATATGATTATGCTGTTGCACTGTTGAAGCAATGACTCTACAGTGTCCAGGATAGCGCCCTGTAGTGTGCCAATATCTTTGATTCTAGTCATATATGTAAGTACCCTAGCACATCTTTTTAGAGCATTGAGAGGTTCGGGAATCAGATAATCATCCTGTTGAACCCTATACCAAAACCTGTTACCTAGCCGTGATGGCCCTTCTGTTCACCCTGTGGCAAATCCTCTGACAGGAAACGCTAGCAGATTCTCCCTCCAGCAGCTCGTAAGCGGCCGGAGCATAGCCTTGACCTGATTTGTCACGAAGAGTGACTTACTGTTTGTGGTTTGGCCATAACATACAGGTGGCATAGCGAGCAGGAATTCACTACTGAAGCCCAATTGAATAAATGTGACGAGAACCACGGCTGGGCTTCTGACGGAGGGCACAGCAAACATGCTTTCCGGAGGTCTCTAATTAATCCTACGTAGTCTTCCCAGAGTGTTAGTTCCTCTCATTGCTCTTCCCTCGTTTGGTGTAGCTGGCGTGATCATGCTACACCCGACTAGAGCCGCCACAGTAGTGATACGCTGTTACTGTGCTGCCTGATACAGATTGACTATGACTCCTCCAGTAAGCTAAATAGGTCTACGATTCCGGGTGACGCCACCGGGACATAGTCTGGAAGTCTTGTCATATCCGTAGATCTGTCTGGGTAAGAAGCGGACTAGACTACCTACCACGTATGGTGAAAACGGTATCCGCATGTACCGGTATAGCGCACATTAAAATATTACCGGGTTCCTTTTGTTGAGAGATACCCAACAAAGAAGGAACCCGCTCTAGCTTGGACCAAGTGTCTTGAGTTCAAAAACACCTGGAAACGGTGAATAAGCCACAAGTTAGAAATGTGTCGGTTTTATAGATGGAATGCGCTTGTATGTGGTCTCATTAAATACAAGTGTGCAAAGCAAGAGAACTAGCAACGATAGATTTAGACAATGTTTCATACTGGGGAAGTAATAATTGACGGTTTCATTGTCTGATGGCACATGAACGATCAATTTTTATAGAACAAGAGTGGAAAACTTGGCGCTTCGTCAAATGTTTCCCGATATTATTATGAAACCTAGCGAGCACGAGACAGAATAAATGAGGCACCCTACCAGCAGCTGTTTGAGCATCTACTTTCAACAAACTTGGAAGAATAACATATTCAGGACCGGTACCAAAATAAGGAAAAAAACGATACTATAACATTGGGCGAGTAAAGAATATATCTGTAATTTTTTAAATAGAAACGCTTGTATCAAGCCTGGTGTAGTGTAAGCTTGTTTATTAATTCGAGGTTTAGTAGAGGTGCGCGTAATTTGTGGCTGGGCGTCTCATTTATTTTGTCACCCGCTTGCCTGGGTAGTGTTGTGTGCTCTCCCAAACTTCCAATTCCATGACACAACAACTTGAGTTGTTTGGCAAGCATTCTGGTGTATTTTCTTCTTCCATGGATGCTTGCACAACGAATGGCTACAACTCTTGGCGCCCTTGTGAATATTGGTGGTTGGGAATCATTCTGAATGCGGTTTGGGCCCTGTGAGTTGAAATTTGAACGAGACACAAAACGGGTCTAACCTTACCTAGCAGTTTACTCCAAATTTTGGGTATGCAAAATTTTGTTTAGATTATTTCCTTTTCCTCATTCCATTTTCATACCCACATGTAGCTTCAGAACCTCGAGACGGAATAAATAGGCTGTGATAAAAGGCTTCGACTCTAGCGGTGTTTCTGCCCGAAAGCGGTACAATTTATAGGTATCTAGGTAACTGGGAAGGCTGACTCGAATGAGTCCCAGGCTTTGCCCAGGTTGGTCTAGCGCCATACGATGCTGGGCTCGGACTGCTGCATGCGATGCATTGACCATTGACCATTGACCAATGATCACTGACCTATTGACCCACCTGGCATTGACCCTGTGGCCAGTTTTTATCTTCACCCTTCTTCATCTCCAGCACGAAGCGCTGACCCTCCTCTCCTCCTCTTCTTCTCCATCCGCACAAATAACCCTCGCAAACAAAATAATACCATTTGTTTTCCCACACTCGTGATTGTGTATAAAAGGCAAAACTCTTCCCCATTTTCTTTTCTTGGGAAGCAGAGCAACGGGAACGATAGCCGACTGTCGCGCGCGCAAAATTAAGGATACGTGACCAGTGATTTTTATCATCAGGAACTCGTTTTTCTCTTCGTCTTCTCTGCCTCGCTTCATCTGCCGTTGTGCGAGAAATTGAGTATTGCATATTGATGCGACTGCAGATTCGCCTTGCATACATAGTCGTCTGCCGTCAAATCTAACCAGATCCATCTCGAAAGAATTACTCCCGCTGCAAGCATATTGCGAGTCTGAGTCTCCTACACTCAACCTAAACTGACTTGGTAGTTGAAATACTTGAACGCTTTGTGTCGCTTGGTGCACCTGCGTGACCTTTTATCCCTTCGGCTTTTGCTTCACCAGTAGCCGACTTTGAGCGCACGCCTTTGTTAGTCGGGTCACCGTCATTGCCATCCACTGCAGGTATTCGATCGCAACGCATTTCTTGACCGTCTCAACACACTAGACAGGACCTCGACACAATGGCCGAGGTTCCGGATATCAATGCCATTCTGGCTGCTCTCGGTTAGTAATATTTATGCTGATCTTAATCCTCGAGTCCCGATGAGACAGTGAGTGAGGTGTCTAACATGTCTCCTTTGTCCAGCTCATCAGCGCAATGCACCCACTCCGAATCAAGGCCAACCGCCTCACGCGATGCCTCCTTATCAACACTCGGCACCTCCAAATGCCTATTCGACGATGCCTCCTGCAAACCAACCTCCCCAGTACCCACCTGCAAACTACTCTATGCCGCAGCCCCCGGCCAGTGGAAACTATGATTTGAGCGCTATTAGACCTGTCACATCTGGTACTGTCAGTTTTACTGATGCTGTTGCTCAAGCCAAAGCCTATGCCGCTGAGAAAGGCTTGACCTCGTATGAACGGCCACCACAGGCTGGATATCCATCGCATGATGCTCGTGCTCCCGATGCCAGAAACTATAGAGGACGCTCTCGTTCTCCACCTACACGTCGTGATGCCTATCGTGACAACTTCAATCCGTACAGAGATGAACGACGTGATGATCGTGGTAGCCATGCTCGTGATTATGGTCGCGAGCGTTCTATGTCGCCAGGTCCTAATCGGGGCCGGCCATCTGGCACCTTCTCACCACGTGGAGGTGGTCGTGATCGACTTGGCGATGACAATGACGAGATGATCGAGATTGAATCTAGCCTTGTGGGCCTGATTATTGGAAGGCAAGGCGAGAACTTGAGACGCGTTGAATCTGAGACCGGATGCAGAGTACAATTCATCTCCCCCTCGGGTGAGCCAGGACCGTACCGTCAATGCAAAATCACTGGTCCTCGTGCTAGACGCGCTGAAGCCAAGACCGCGATTAATAGAATCATTGAAGATAGTGGTATGGGTGCTATTGCACGTGCTGGTCTTGACCCGGCTCAAGCACCCGGTCGAAGCGGAGCTCAAGCTGCCGCCGCCGGTACTCCTGGTCCTGCTACACTTCGCGACGGTGAAGACTGCGTGCAAATCATGGTCCCTGATCGTACTGTTGGCCTCATTATTGGCCGTGGTGGCGAAACTATTAGAGATCTCCAAGAACGCAGTGGATGTCATATCAACATCGTCGGTGAATCTAAGAGCGTCAATGGTCTTCGTCCTGTGAATCTCATCGGACCTCACAATGCAGCTGCTCAAGCAAAGGAGTTGATCCTGGAGATTGTTGATAGTGACACACGCAATGGCAATAACCCCCCCGAGGCTAACAAGCCAACCCGTCCACCCAAGAATGACAACTACAACCGCGACAGTGCTCCAGGCAGTGCTCAAGGCGGTAATGATAAGATCAATGACTCCATCTACGTACCTTCCGAGGCTGTTGGTATGATTATTGGCAAGGGAGGCGAGACTATTCGAGAGATGCAGAATAGCACTGGTTGCAAGATCAACGTTTCCCAGTCTTCAGGTCCAGGTGAAACGGAACGTGAGATCGGCCTGGTTGGTTCTCGAGATGCAATCAACAGAGCCAAGCGAGCAATAGAAGACAAGGTCGACGCAGTAGTAAGTGTTCATGTCGAGAAGATGGGAAATTTGCATCTACTCACACATATATAGCGCCAGAAGAACAGCGGAGGACCCGGCGGCGGCCGTGGTGGCCGCGGCGGGCACAGTCACGGACAGAACCGCCGCGACTGGGATAATCCTAATTCCAACTATGCTTCTCACAGCTCTAACAACCAGCCTAGTATGGCTGATTCGCAGAACCCTGCAGCCGCCAATGGAGGTGCCGATCCGTATGCCATGTGTAAGTGTACATTCGACAGTAAAAACTCAAAACATATACTGACCGGTATCTTAGATGGTGGTTATCAAGCATACCTGGCGTTATGGTACCAAGCTCTTGCCCAACAGCAAGGTGGAGGCCAACCCGCTGGTGAGATGCCCAAGCCTCCAGGGGCTTAATACCACCTAGTAGCTTGCAGCACCCGCGCAATTCATGTTGCGAGAACGTAATACACGACTCGCCTTATAACGACGTCTCAACCGCTTTATACGTCTGATGCCCACATCAAGAAGTTATGCTTGACATGATGAGATTCATTATTTCCGACCTGTATTTCTTCAGTGCACCACCACGCTTGAGGGAGTGATCCCACATATTGTTTTGATGGTGGGGCATTGTCTGTGATATTATACATCTTTCTTTTCTTATACCCGATGGATTGATTCCCGAGGCCTTTCTGCACCGATGTCTAGGAAACTTGATACTAGACTTCGGCTGAGGTCCCAGCAGAGTTTTGTTTCTGGTCGTTTTTCGTTTGAAATACCGTTTCATCCATATGAAAGCCCATGACTCCTGGTTTGCCTGGAGAGATGAGACTCTATGGGCATAATTCGGTTACCACCTCTTCCCCCCGATTTCTGTGGTGCACTTATGGAGAAATCATCTATGGGTTGCCGAGGCCAGCACAGCAGGGTTTACTTGAAGGGTTACGTTTCTCTGCTATGCGAAGGAGCTGCTGGAGTTGAGGAAAATCAAAAAGCGTGGCACGTCTCTCTTCATATAACGATTCTCCTGGTTTCTGACGTGTTTCCGTTTGCTATAAGGCTTATCGGTAACACCAATCTGTACGGCAGCATTTGAGATATACGATGCAAAGTTCAAAGCAAAGTTACCAATGGCAGGCATGGTTTGACTCGAGGGAAACTGGCTGTATAGTAGGCTTAAGGGACAAACGAACGGGTGAAATCTATTATATTATCTAGCACTCTTTCCCGCTCGAATTCGTGTTTGCGCAGTGTTATGCTAACTTCCCACCGCCAGTCAACGCGGAAACTGAGCAAGATATTTATCTACAATCGATAATTCATTTACTTGAATTATTTACATTTTGTATATTCATCTAAACTGACAGATCGTCCCCCCAGACTTCCTTTGCTATGTCGACCTCAAGCCGGAGTTTGGCCCACTGCTCCTCTTCCGAGAGATCGTTGCCCTCAGACGTAGAGCTGAAACCGCATTGATGACTCAAGCACAGCTGGTCGAGGCCTCCAGGACAGAAGGTGGCAGCCTCGCGCAGCCGGCTGATGATCTCGGCGCGGTCCTCGAGCGCGGCTTTCTTGCTTGTCATGATGCCGAGGACAACGACCTTCTGCGGTGGTAGAAACCGTAACGGCGAGAAGTCCCCTGATCGCGCGTCGTCGTACTCGAGGAAGTACACGTCAACATCAAGCTCCTTGAATAGCACCTCGGCCACGGGCTCGTAGCCACCTTGCGCAAACCACTGACTGCGGTGGTTGCCGCGGCATAGATGAATCCCGACGGTCATGTCCTTCGGCCGCTTTGAAATTGCCGCGTTGATGAGCGAGGCGTACTGCCGCGCTAGCACATTGGCGTCACCGTGTCGCTGCTCGGCTTCGGCGCGCATTTTGGGGTCACAGAGGTACGCAAGATTTGTGTCGTCGAGCTGTACAAAGCGGCACCCCGCCTTGTACAGGTCGTCGAGCTCCTCCTGGAACACGCGCGCGAGGTCCTCAAAGAAGGGCTCTAGGGTCGGGTATGCTTTTTCGTCGATAGTGTCGCGGCTGTTGCGGAAGTGGATCATGGTCGGTGACGGGATGCAGACCTTGGTCATTGCCTTGGTCTTGTCGATATGGGACTCCAGGAACTTGAAGTCGTCGACTTGAATCGGCGCCGGATGCCCAATCTTGTCGACGACAACGAGCCGTGGCGGCATAGTCCCGCCGATACTAGCATTCGTTGATTGCATGACGCCGCGCTGCTCGATTCCCGATAAATGCTTCAGAAAGTCGACATGGAACCACCGGCGCCGGAACTCGCCATCCGTCACAGCACGCAGGCCGACTGCCTGCTGTTTCTGCACAACATCCGCGATGTAATTGTCTTCTAACTTGCGTAGTTGCGCGGCTGTGATCTTGCCTTCGGCTGCTTGGTCACGGGCGGCGAGGAGATCTTTGGGTCGCAGCAGGGAACCGACTTGGTCGGCGCGGTAGACGCCGATAGGGAGAGCCATTGTTCTGCTGATGTTAGGGAGAGTTTAGGGGGTTTGGCAGGAAGTCGATGTGACAACAGCACCAAGATTTACATACTACTGCTATGTAGTACACGACGAGAGTATATAAATAGGGAAAAGAGAAATGAACATATGATGACTAGTCATACAGACTAGTATAATTCCATTACTCGCTTCAAGAGGGGTACTCTGGCCATGATGATCAGTGCCTAGGCCGTGAGATCTGGCAGCGAATGCCACGATAAACGGTCATCTAGAGTGTTTCTGCTGACAGCCCGCCGATTCCTTCCCCGTGCAGCGCGCCCACTGTACCACACCGCATTCGGGAACACGGTAAGCGTTCCCCATTACACGGCAAGTAGATTTCGATGTGCCTTTAATACTATGCAAGAGAGAGAGAAAGAGAATGACAAGTCCCGGTTCCTAGAGAGAGAGAGTTGTTTCCGGACCGATTAGCAAGGCTAGTCAGAGCGGCGATGGTTCGTCCGCTTCGTGGCTTTCCAGGGTATGAACCTGCTTTTGGATAGTCCCTTTGAGCGATTAGCATAGCAAGAGGTCTTGATTCTGTCTTTGATGCGTGATGCGTGAAGAATAGGGCTGGGTAGGCAACAGCGAAATCGCCAGATCAGCCAATAGTGTAGCCCAGGTAAGGGACGAAAGAGTCTGCAAAATCCATTATTCTTCACTGCCGAGCCGATCTGAATCCCGGTGCGGAGGTGTTTAGCACCGGACTCCTTCGTTTGACCCAGGATCGTCCAATGGAAACTTAACGTCCGCAGGGGGGGATTTTGGTACAGTAAGTAGATATGTAGACTCGGGACTATTCATTTTCCATAGATGGGCATTTTGAAATGATAGTTGCTTCTTGTCTCTCTTGGCTGCACTGTGAAGCGAAGTTCTCGTATGTACAGCAAACTGTAGATTAGTTTTAAGGGTAAAGAGACCGATCAGATCTGCTTTTCAATCGCTCTTCTGGGTGTGCGCTTTTCATAGAAATGCATACATTGTTTGATGCATCTTGGTTTATTTTCCTGGTATTTTTGTCTCTTGTAAGGTGATCCCCTTTCAAGGTGTGAGGCACATCATGATGTCTGCGATTGAGTCATGACATTCGATGAGTCGGACTTTGCGGCTGTGCTCGGTTACAGTAATATACTACAATAGTTGCAATTACTCTTTAAATTATCAATTTCGTTATATGCACAAAGGAGACAATGTGCTCATCCAGGCGCATGTTCCACGCAAAGCAGCTGCCAATTGCAGTCCTCCTAATCCAGGGCTGATTTATCAGTTCCATTATCAAGCAACCTCAGCTGTTGTCGCACCGGATAACCACTGACTGTTCAGGTCGAACGACCACTGTGTACTGCATTTGCATCCTATCTAGGCTGCTGTAATTCCTAGTAGTGACAACATTTGCAATCAATTCATTTTTCATCATCTTCTCTCTGTATATCTGCTCTTCATCGATTGCCGACCATTCCGTTTCATTTACTGGTCTCGTCCTTCACTCTATCTAGAAACACTAGATTGTTCGAATGAACATAGGCCGATCATCATGGCTAATCCGAATCAATTATTTTTATTGGCCGACCATGTCAAGCTATCGCTGCTCGAGCGACAGCGAGCACAGAGCCTCGATATTAGCGGCGATTCAAACGATGGTCATATATCGAGGTCGTTAGACCAATTCAAGGACGGTTTAGCAGCATTAGAAAATGAGTTGAAGAGATTGGAGGAGGCAGGAGATGAAGAGTAAGCGGAGCCCCTATTTCGCATACTATATACGACCGTGATGAAAGCATTGAAAGGGGTATTGACTGACACACAATACAGAGGCGCCCTTACCATCTCGGATTCTCTCCCTGGGTTAAAGAAGCAGTACGACGACCTGACATCACAATTCCACGGTTTTTCCTCGCCATCAACCACGGACACATTGACACATGCGAACGATCCTTCTCTCAACGCCGACTTTGAACACGCATCTCAGAAACCCTCGGCATCCAACTCCAGTCTTAGACCAAAGAATGCCCGCACCGCGTCGAAGACGGTACGCTTCTCCGACAGCCCGTCCAATGCAAACCCAGATCTCGAGGCACAGCTCTTCGGCAGCCGGTACCGCGATAATCCGGATGATACGTTGGGATACCGGGACGAGACGAACGATATGAACAATGTCCAGATTCATGAATACCACCAACAAATCCTAAACCAGCAAGATGAGCAGCTCGACCGGCTGGGTGTCAGTATAGCGCGCCAGCGCGAGCTGAGCATGCAGATCGGCGACGAGCTGGACGACCAGGTTGCCATGCTGGACGATGTCGATGTCGCCGTCGACCGGCACCAAGGCCGCCTCGACCGTGCGAAGCGCCAGATCAACCGGATTACACGGGCCGCGGGTGAGAGCAAGCAGATGATTGCCATCATTGCCTTGATCATCTTTCTAGTCTTACTGATTGCGATCTTGAAATAAAGCTGTTCGAGCAACTGTATGAGGAAGACAACTCCATGTTGGCCACAATGTGGCATAAAGAGAAACTAAGCGGCACGCGAACAAGTATATGTGAGGAGAGAAGTAGTGGGCTATCATATTGCATTTGGCAGGGCGTTCACCGGTAGATTTTGTACTCCGTACCATATTCGGATGGAAGCACGGTTTTCTGGGGTTTTCTGGGTATCTGAATTCTACCGCGGACGTATATAAGAACCACGCTGTACTTTCATTTGTGCAAGTGGGCAGCCGAATATTTGATTAGTCATTCACTCTCAAGTTTGCCTGTACTACTGGCCAGGAGTTAGCTCGGTTCGCGCTCACAATGAACAGACACCTCCGATTCAAATATGTGCGAGGGGCCGATGACGCCTATGCTGATACTCTCGATTTTGTCTTAATTCATACACTGCAATGCCACAACGGCGTGACTACTGCTGGTTTATCCGCTGGACACGAAGTAGAAGACCTTTCCCTGTCCTTATACGATCATCTTCGACTTGGTTTCCCTTTATGCAGAAGCAGTTCACACTCGATTCTAATGCCACACCACACCCACGTCCACTTCCTCAGAATCTTGTCCTTTATAGCCCATCACGCATGCTAGTGCCAGTCTTAGATGTCTCTTCAGCAGTGGCCTTAGTGCGGTTCTGTAGCGTGGCAATATCCTCTTTTCCGCCGCGGTCAGCCTTGATGGCCTCCTCGCTGTCCGATGCTAGTTCCGGCTTCCAGTGACCTTTGCCCTCCTTTTGCTTTGAGAGCAGGTCCTGCTTGTGCTTCTCGGGATCGTAGCTCTCGTCTAAGGTTATAGGGAGATTGATTAGCAATTGTTCGAGGGGCGGGACGAGAATGATATCTTTGAGCGAAGGGAGGAAACTCACCATGGCTTTCCTTGTGCTTCATGATCATGGCGCTACCACTGAAGCTACGCTGCGCCAAGACGGCTTGTCTACTCACTGCGAAGCTCGCGGCAGGGCGAAGGGCTGTGGAGAGGATTCGTGACGCCATTGTGTTTGTCTGTTTGTCTGTTTGTAGATAGGAGAGGAGAGGAGAGAGGAGCACTAGAAATCGGAAAGTGGTCGAGCCTTTAGAAATGCAGGAACAAAGATCAACTAGATAGAACTTGAGAAATGAGTTATTATAGGACAGGTTTAGTGTGAAGGGGTAGTCTAGGTAGTAAGGTAGGTGAGTTCGTGTCGTGCCCAAGGAAACAAAGAATCCTGGCTGGATTCCCATTGGCCCATAAACATGACGTCACAAACTTTCAACGTTCCGCATGTGTACGATCGCTCATTCTCCAAGATCGCCATTCCCAAATTCCCTCGGTTAATTGATGATTGGATTCTGATTGGAGAATGGATCGGTCTTGCGGGGAGCTCCCGATGGCGCTAAAATAGCTTCTTCTACTTGAAGTTACATTTGCAGGTTGAGGTTTACTATACACTTCTCAACGATCCATCGCTTACATCTTACATAACCGAGATCATTGACGCTATTAGTCACTTGCTTCATGTCGATGATGATGATGATGATGTTGCTGATGCTGCGACTATACTCATGCCCATGCTGTGGTCCCAGTGAGAGATCTTAACTACCAATTTAACAACATGACACTGAGGACAGAAGAGACGACAACATTTCGCATCGCCCTCAATTTAGGACATCTCCAATCATAGTGGAGGAACAAAGTGGGCTACCAATCGCTGCACCCGCAATCAGCATTATGGAAATCTATTGCTGCCATGAGAGCCTACAAAGTCTCCATCAAGGGTGGGATTTAGCTGTCATTTAGAAGATATTATGCTGAAATGAAAGCCCGGCTTCAGTCATACTGTCATGACATGTCGCACCACCAACTCATTCAAAGATATCATCCTATCGTACCCAACTCCTTCCTCCAGTTTTCTGGCACTTTGGGCTCATCTTCACTCGTAGACCAAGGGGTCATCACAGGTAATATCTACCTGTTCCAGAGTTGAAATAAGCTCTTCGCCCAGCTTCCGAGCCGGCGTCGAGAAACCCCAAAAGCGTTCTCGGTGTTCAAACAGTTTACCCGCAATCATTTTCACGACTTTTCGCAGCTCTTCGTTTCCGAGCACAATGGAATTGAGACATCCCTCCAAGGCGCTTTTCGTTTCTTTTTCTCGCTGATGCAGATTCTCAAGGTGAGCAGCCCATGCTTTCTCATCGGCTTGCTTCTCTCTCAGTTTGGCCTCAAGCTCCGCAATATACAACTTATCCCCCACCTGACTTGCAGCGCCGGCACAGTCTCGTGTCTTTGACACCTTCTGAGCCTCAGTAATAGGATATATGGGGTGAGCTGACGCTAGACGGCCTTCTTCTGGAGTACGGATATCAATCACGTGGAAATACGACGGCAACTTTTGCATGATGTCTGCGACCCGCTCGAGCTCTTCCCATCCACGTTGAAGAGCCAACTCTTTCGCCTTCAGATTTTCCATTAACTTGGTGGCGCACTTCACCTTCGACACCTCTAGGTCATCCGCCCAAAACATCATTCTTGTCTTTATATTAGCCGTTCTCCCTTTCTCGTAGACCAGATCAGATTGAAGACGACCAAGTTCCGTCGAAGTCTTGTTCAGTAGCGCTTGCAACTTTTCTCCACGCGCCACGAATCTCTCGCGTTGAATCCGGGAGAAGTCATAATAACGATTGAGAACGGACGTTACAGAGAGGTTGGCAAATCCTTCGGCGCCGAGTTCATCTGCCCGGCTCGTCTGTTCGTCAGCTGGGCGATCCAGCACAAGCTCTCCGCCTTGGAGCTCCTGTTCTGACTTTCTGGCCATCTTCTCCTTGATATTACAAGCCAATTTCTCCAGCCGGTTCCATATCCTTTGAATCTCTACAGCCATATTGCTCAAGAACAATGTCAACTCATCCGTTTGCTCTCCAGTAGAAATCGTCCGATGCGTGCTGCGAATGAGATACCCGTCCAGTTTGTTATTGAGATAATGAAGCAGTCGCTGGAGATCATCCCACTCGGAGCTGAGTAGACAGTGTTCGGCATCAGCCTGTAGCTCTAGGAAACGTTTTTGCAACTTATCAAGCTCATACTGTTGATTTTGCGTCACCACAGCGAACAAGTCGAAGAGCTTAGCCCCGAGTAAATTTGCTCTGCACCGCTCATCGTCATGTGCAATCTCTAGGGTGTTAATGACCTCCCCCTGGGTTTTTATCACCAAGGACTGCTCCTGTTCTCGTGCCAGTGCCTGTCGCAAGTCTTCTTCGATTATGGAGAGCTTGATGGAGTCGCTTCTTGGATTATCCTTGGGTGATTGGGCTGAATAAGCCGATGTTGGCGATGTCGAATGGTCTTCCTCCTCAGTCGAAGGGGTACGACACCAGTCATACTCGGAGTCCAATGAGTGGGCTGGGACCCAGTCTAGAGGGTCGTAAGGCTCCCGCTCTTGCAGTGGATTTCTAGGATTGTGTGTGAAGATGGAACAGGGCTCAAACACCTTGTAGTCATTGAATTCTTCGCGCCGCGACTGGTCTTCGCCGCCGGAATGAAGCTGTCGCATCATCCTGGGTGTAGACGCTTAGAGACCGGTGAAAGAGATGTGTGCATCAAGTGCCGGTGTCCGGTAGATGTGATAAGTGTTGCGGGGAAGACGAGATGGCCAGAAACCTTTACAAGCAAGTCAATGCCGGTATCAACGATGAAGAGAAGGAAGAAGAGAATGCAGGTGTACAGGAGGAGGCACCCGTGCACCTTATGAATACAATTGAGATCCATGTCCTAGGGACGGCAATTTTAGTCCTGGGGGCGTGGCAACTTGGAGTCCTGGAAGGTGTCTAATTTGTTAGGTAGGGCTGAGGCATGTGAGACCGTTCTTTGGAGGGAAAACTCGAGAGCACAGGAAGGTTCTATCATAATGGCTATTGAGTTGAGATCAGTAAATGAACACAGGCCCAGAATCTCTGAGAATGTGCATTACTGCCAGCCGGCCAAGCTTGAAGTTCCTGGGACTTTAGGCTTTGTCCCTGTGAAAGCAGTTGAAAGCCACTGTCGTTATGCTCAAATGTTCAATTTCGACCTTGGACTTCATAACGCAATTCTACTGTATTCAGACAGCCATTGCGTACAAACCGTGGGATACATTAAACAGAAAAATCAATAAAATGTCTGGTTTTGGTTTATAGTTAGATATCTTTTCAAGTTTTAAGCAGACGTTATATACATCCACTCTTGATTCATGTGGAGCTGAGATAAGTACAATATCTGTGGATTGCATCAACAGAACTCACCGTGTCGAAGCTCTCATCCCACAAGGATGATGGTTCTTTACAACCAATACCAATACTAGCGTAGGTGCCGCGCCTGGCCCGTTTTACTGCATAGCCTTTTACGCTTTGTTGACATCGAGAAGATCCGTGTCTTGTTTCAACTTTATGATAGGTAACCTCTCTTCATGTTTCAATTCTTACTCAACTAAAATACGAAAAAAGATGTTAGGCAAGAATTCTTTTGTTCTTCATCTTAAAAATGATGTACGCAACGGGCAAGGGCTCTTATATAGTATAAAATGGTATTCGCCAGTAAGTGAACGGTCTAGTATATCAACAGCATTAACACAACAACCGTAGAAATGGCTTCAGCTAATTCCACTTATAATCCGATGCAGATTCTCAAGTTTCGTTCCTATGGTCGTTGCCCTCCTTGCAGAGCGGGAAATGGACTGTAAGCTAAATTTCAACTTGGGGTTTTACATTTTCGAACAGAATTACGATGTAGATGCTGGACACGCTTTACAGACGGGTTGTGATGCCACAATAAACTCAGATATCAGTAGACAAATCCCTTTGACGAACTCGCATCAAGTTCCAGGTGAATACAATCATATCGTCTCTGCAGCTAGTGATTCAGCAATATACGGCGCGGTACCAATGGAGGATACTACGGTTAATCTTTACCCTCTAACAACTACAGCAAGGTGAGATTCTTGGCAGCTATGATACAATGGAGACTTTCCTCCAACGGAGAAGTATCTAGAATTGGGCTATAATGGGCGGATACCAATAACCATCTTGCTGCTAGCGCGTGGGCCGCCGCAGCTTCGCGGAGTGTCCTCCTCCTCCGTGCTCTGAAGGCGCAAGGACTCAAGGCACCTGTGAAGTCGCTACTAGACACTTACACAGAAACCTTGTCATCTCAGTGTGACTTTGACGTGGAAGCAGCCTCAGTAAATGACACATGGGTTGAGATTAATGAAAGGAGCTTCTTCTTGAAGACGCCTGAGCGGCACTACTCTGATAAGGTAAATACTGCATTGTTCGGTTATCACACTAATCGTGGAACCAACCACATCTCATGCGAGAATTGCATCAGTGGGCTCGAGATAGATAATCCTATCATTATAGCTTTGTTTGAAGTAGAGCTGGCCAAGACACCTTGTTTTAAACCCGTGATTAGAGGCCATTACTTTCTCCGACGACATCTTGACTTCACCCCAGTTGAAATTGAACGAATCCAGAGCAAGATTTCTAGTATTCATAAATAGGCCTACCTCAATAGATGCCCTCCTTACTAGGCGCAAGATAAATCAATAACTGTTCAAACGGGCAATTAAGTCATTATCATATCTGTAACTGAGTGCTCTTAATCTACGATATATACAAGTCGACAGATGTGGTGTTGCAACTATATAGAAACACTCTTCCACTTTTCTTCACGCTTCATATAATCACCCTAAGCTCTCGTATTTAATAGTACCGATCGAAGGTTAGAAGCTCTAGTATTTACTAACTGGCGGCATATAAAAGGAAAATCTAATAAATATAATCACTCTCATGTCCAAATAGTCTTGTAATAAATCCCCATTTATACGCATATTATCTTACCTCGTACTCTGTTTACCATTCCTGCACCTCGCCGGTGTACAACACAGCCTTGCCACCATACTTCTCTTTCGTTGCCGTCCTCAGCACCTGAAACACGCCATCCACAGCTTCATCTATAGGGAGTGTGGCCTCTTTCAAGCCCCAACCCCTTGCTGCCGTGTTTCCCATCTCGGTCTGAACCCAGCCCGGGTCGATGACGAAAGTGTTGAGCCATTCCTCTTCGGCGTTGATCCTGATCCCGTACCAGAAGAGCATAGACTTGGACGCGCCGTATACCGAACTCGGCACCGGCGGTTGACGACTGTTGCATTATACCCATTAGTTTTCTAATCTTGAAGGGATTTTGGGGACCTTGATCCTGAATTCACGCACCCTAGAGATCCGGCGCCAGAGCCCATGGGTGCAAAGATAGGTTGGACGGGCGACTTCTGCAGCAGATCGCGCGTCGCTTGGAACAGTGACATCACGCTCAGCACGTTGACCTCGACGTGCTCTATGATGTCGGCGCGCTTAGCATCTCTGGCTAGCGGATAGTGGGTCGCGATGGCGGCGTTCGGGATCACGATGTCGAGATGCTGGATCCTGTGTTTTTCTTTCAACTCCTTCGCGACGTCAAAGGGGCTTTGTTCGACTTTGGCGTCGTACTTGACCACGATGAGCTTGCTCTCGGCGCCTTTGGGTAGATCTGCGAGGGCTTGGGAGGCGGGATCATCTGGGTTCCGGTTCGCGGCGATAACTGTCTGTGATGGGCTTGAGCATTGGGTGTCGTGAGCATGAACCCGGGCGAGGATGTATCTTACATGGTTTGGAAGCGCGAGGAAGCGCTGTACGAGAGCTTTACCCAGTCCGCGCTTTGCGCCGGTGATGAGAACGATGGTGCGTGTCATAGTGGGTTGAGATGATTGGAAGATGCACTAGTATATGTCTTAGCCAAATGAGTCGGAGATCTTTGTTTGGCAACTTAAAGCATGAGCTGGTATGTCTATTGCCATTGTTTTATATACAAACCATGCTTATAAATGAATGTAACTAGGAAAATGATTCATGGTGAGAACCTCCAACCTTGCCATATTGCAAGGTGTGATTTGGTGAGATTCGCAACCCCCGATTACGTGACCGGCGACGAAACATTCCGGTATGACAAAGCCCACGATACCGTCACGCCCGCAACTCTGCGCAACTTTGCCGCGCTTTTATAATTAGCGAGCGGATGGAGATATGTGGACTCCGCAAACGGAAAACATGATATTTTTAGTTATTGATGAATAGTGGGCAATTGATTGACCCTCCTGAAGTACCGTCCATTGAACAGTTAAGCTAGAGACAATGAAATCGCAGCAATTTGGCCGACTGAACGTCATGTCTCGTCTGCTTTCATCCAACAGGAGCTCTTATTACAATCTCTAATACGAGTTGTAATTTCTATCCAAGCTTCTCAAAGTGCAGCTCCCACTCTAATAGCGTGAACTTCCACTAGCAGACCCAGGGTTAGCAGCTTGCACCTCGGTCAAAACTGATAAGCAGACCAACACCTTTTGCGGTAAGAAATACCCGGGATGGGTATTACTGACTCTCACCGATTGTAGGGAGTTGAAAAGACGGACAGGGAACTACTCACTCTTCCCCAGCCGAGTGTGAGGTTAAAGTCACTCGACCACCGCCGGCGACGTGAATTATCCTCGTCTTCTACTGCGCTCTGCTCTTCAGGATTCGTTACAATTACCCAGTCTTTGGAGTCTTTCTTCTCGACCGCCTGATCTCGAGCTTGAGGTGAAGACCCGGGCTGCGTAATGACCCCGGTTCCTGCCGCTTCTTAGCCATGTGACTGAGAGGGGTGAGGCAGTATACCTTCCAGGAGAGGGGTATCCTCTCTGCTCTTTTCCGTAAGAGACTTCTCGTCGTGGTTGCCCTCACGACAACTCTCGGACGAAGAGCGTTGTGGCGGTGAGCTGCGAGTCCCTATTATTTCTGTTGATATGTTGGTTAGTATTTTCATACAGATTCCCGAAGGAGTAGTGTCACCAACCTGTTTGGAGCGAAGCTGGATATGTTCCCCCCTGTTGCGCCATCTCGTTGGGGACTAATTGGGATATAATGATTATTGAATCAAAGGCGATTTTAGAATACATTGTCAGATCAAGTCGAGAGGCCAGGATGACGAAATGATGGCGATGGTGCAAGGTCAATTGGCTCGCACAAACATTTACCCCGCAAAGGTACCGTAATCGTATGTGCTGTCAAGGACGTAACACGATTTTTAATCACAGAGTATCTAAGCTGCTGATTATCTAGAGAAATTCAAAAGGAATCGTGTGTCTGCTTTAGTTAGTAAGAAGACGAAAATCAATCACATAGTTGACTAAGAGTTAAAAATTCGATGGTTAACATTCTGTATTCTTAGTATAATAGGAAAGTCTATAATCTATATAAAGCAAGGAAAGGATGGGAATTGTCAGGATCACCTGCGAAGGTTTAACGGCCTGTCATTCTTATCTAGGCATGTCTTAGGAGTAGAATTACCTAGTTAAGAGTTTTCTGCTCTCGTTGCCCTTTGCAAATTAGCAAACACATCGAGAGATACTTGCCAAACTCGCGAACCTTGACTTAGCAATCCCCCGGAACCTCAGAGCGCTCACATGTAGCAGGCGAATGCCACTCGCCGTTGAAAGCCATTCCGCAGTTCGAGCAATAGAAAGTCTTCAGATGCGCAAGAGCGTCAGCGTAAACTTCAGAAACCTTCGCCGGCGCTCGTCCCGTCTGAATGAAGAGCGAAAGGAGAATAACATATGCGAATGCCT
Organism: Xylariaceae sp. AK1471; assembly: GCA_023159215.1. Taxonomy (NCBI): domain Eukaryota; kingdom Fungi; phylum Ascomycota; class Sordariomycetes; order Xylariales; family Xylariaceae; species Xylariaceae sp. AK1471. Next base: position 195,063 of record JAJKLI010000023.1, read on the forward strand.
GTGCGTGTGGTGTCGTGTCAGGACACCACTGACACAGCTGACCCGTGCTCCGGATGAGAATCAAGACCTTTTCGAGGACCACAAGGCAAGCGAAGTAAACGCTTTCATCAACCGACTGAATTGGCCAGCGCGCAAGATCTCCCAATTTTCGACGGGGCAACTCTAGCGCAAGTGCTGCAACGTCGTACAGAACCTCGGCCGCATCGCGGCTGTGGGATTCCCAGTCGTACGACGCGAAGAATTCTGCGAAATAGTCGTCGAATGCGCTCCCTGCTTGAAGGCTAAAAACGAACTCTGCAAACTCTTGTCTGCTTTCAGTGTCACTCGGAGGGATGCTCAGTGCATCCGCCATGTCAGCGACTCTGTCTGCATGCCCTTGAGGCGGAGCCGGGAAAGACGGGGAAGAGGGAGGGGAAGGGAAAACCGACATGTTATCAGAAGCACACATCTTCGATGAAGGCAAAGTGGTGATATCAGTGAATTGACTTGTAGGCTTTGAAAGTTTTGTAAGTTTCTGAAAACGTGTTGAGTTGTTGTTGGAGTTGTTGTTGTTGTTGTAGCAGATGCTGGAATGCTGATGAGATGATCGAAAGTGTTCTAGAGAGAGAGAAAATTGACACTATTTATGTCGGCTCTGCCTATAACAATGACTTTATTCCTCTAATTACAATATATAACAGTTAACAAAACAATATTTGGGACTATATTAGCTCTCCTCTTTAAACATGGTCGATCGCTTAGTCTGAACTCTTAGCTGTAAGCTCCGGATAAGGGGATTGATTTCTCAAAGTGTCATTTCCTTTATCTGCAATGTAACAACTTCTTCGAACTAACTCGGTAAAGGGGCTAAACGCTTCAAGGTTGCTTCACATCTTTACTTACGCTCATTTCCTTATTCCAAGGCTACGCGGCATGATGTTCACAAACAGTGGGTATAATGTATAGTCTAACTTGAAGATTAGCTATGTAACTGTGAAGACACTCTCCGAGGCCTTGTAAGGGAATAATTCTCCGATAATTTGAGCTCCCGGTCTTCGGAATTTTCGTGCGTTATCTTAGACACTGACTCTTCGTTCTGCTGCGGACGGTGGCTGGGAGATATTGAAGAAGGGGATTGCAATGATAATAATGAAAATAAAAACATGTTGAAATAATTATGACTTCCTCTCGGTCCTCACGGTCCTCACGGTTAAAGGGTGCTGACCTTATTCCTTGGGCTAGGGCACATGTCTTTGGGTGGCCCGCGAAACTAAAACAAGACAGTGAATTTGCCTCCGTAGCCAAATAAACAGTATGTCCCTGATGATTTGTAAGACACTGGCAGTTTGTGTTAGAACCTACGGCTACGAGGCCTCCGAGAGGAAGAATTGGAAAGGAAGATTTTCTTGTTGAAACTGGTGTTCACGTGGTATGACCAAGTCCCGACGAGGCGTTGAAGAAAACGTTTGATATGAGTTAGCGTCGTTCAAAGCGACTGGTTAATCGCTGCAGGACGGGGGGCGCTAACAACGGCCTAAAGGCCCATTATATAGCCGCCCGAGGACGTATTAACCAATCATCTTACATAGTAAGCTACGGCCCCGATACTTTGCGCATTGCCAAGACATACTCGATCGCAGTGGGGATGCAGCCCTCTCTCGAAACAAAGGCTCGCTGACGATTACTCGGTAACGTATTTGACAAACGCCGACTCAGACTACTGACTGTAGCACTGTCTCCTTTTTCGCTTCTCGATGGATGCTTAGCGCGATGCATTCATGCAATCATACTCATCGCTGAAATTAGAAGTTCTATTGATCATCTCGCACTCGAGAGTGAGTTCTCTTCCTAACTTATTGCATTTCTGAAAGCCAAGCTTGAGCTGCAGGTAGAATAATCTATCACTGACATGCCACACCATTGGCGGCCATGAATTCATACAGCTGTACAGGGTAATTATTCGCAGCCCCCAGAAAATCTGCGACCATAATTTGGCCCGATCTGTCATGCGGTTGCATGATGCAGGCCGTTTTAATACAGACATTCACTTGTTATGAGCAGCTTTATGCCGCCAAGTATCGTCATCTTAAAGGTAAGTAACTTGGTATTATTCTCTTCTTCGACTATAAATGATGCTTGAAGTATCAGTAGCCTCAACTGCATAAGATAGATATGTACTGTGTGTATGCTGCTTCTGTCTACTTACAATAACCATAAGCGCTACGGGTTCTGCAGGAGCCCGAAAGCGTGGGGATATATGTACCAGGTAGCTAGGCACATGTTCAGGAGCGAAGGAAAGCGAATACAATACGACGCGCCAAGTGGAATCCGTAAATAGTCAAGGGCGCTTCATCAGCCTGATCATCGCGGCTCCCAGCAGATGTTTTCCCGCTACTTTGATCAAAGATCTGATAATAGGCGCATTACGGTGTGCATGTGCCTGAAGAGCCAGGCTGACCCCTGTTCACTACAGTTGCCTTAAATGGCAGACAAAGGGAATTGATTGGCTCTCGGCCCATCACGGCGCTTAGCCAATTCTCCCAACCTGCACACGAGAAACCGAGAAACCTCATCCACTCGACAACGATGCCTGAAGTAGGGGGACAAAGACGAGAAACGAAGAGCAGAATGTCGCTTGTAGCTACACCGCGAAACAAAGAAAGATTCTAATCGCGAACCATGGCCTTACCCCGAAGCTGGGCATTTGATCTTTGTCTCCAATAATATCCAGTCACAGCGTTACCCACTCACGTAGCATCTTTTATTACTGACCCTTGTTCCCATGTTGTCCGTTATTGTTGCTCGCCTTCTTTCTACTTTTGTTCAGTCACTACCATTCGGGCAATGGGTGTACTGTTAGAAACATATTTCTGAATGATTTACATAGTTTGATACGCATCTCATTGTTCCCTACCAGCATTTATTTCTTCTTTTGGGTTCGTTGCTTTCCCGCCTTTCATTGCCTCTTAGAATACTTGACTACCACGTCGCTTTCGCTACTTATACGGCCAATATCAACGATACCACCTCCACCACGCGTCAACTGGTGTCTACATATTCAGCCATTTTTTTCATCTTCTAAAATAAGCTGTTTCTCTTACAATATCTTCATATTTCCCCTTCTTTCGGGCGCACCTTGCCTTTTCATTCCTTGACGCCAGTCACACTGATAACATTCTACACATTCATTTCGACGACAGCTGCTTGCAATCATGACGCCCCCTTGGAAAGAGAAGGGAGATTTCCCTCGTGTGCCTCCGTCCCTCAACCACAGTGCACAGAGTGCATTTGAAATGCTATCAATAAAGCGGAACAACCCCGACAATATCGCCTCGGTCCGTTCCCACTCCTCCAAACAGATCACGCCATATCTCGGTCTACGCTCAAGGCTCTCGCAAGTCTGGATCAACAGATGGACTGTCCTTCTCCTATTGGTGCTAGCCCACTTCCTCCTCACTATAGGAAGTCTCAACGACAACTTAACCGAAGCCAAGGTGAAGGCCTTGACGGCGTGCACCAAAGTCGAGGATGTCGGCAGCGCGTTTGCCTCTATGCCTCACTACCTGTCGGTTGGAGTCAATCAACTTACCGCATCAAGCATCACCCACGCAGTCCAAGCCCTCATGACTGTCCTCGACATGATCCTTACCGGCATCGAGCAACTGATTCTTTTCGTTATTGGCATGATGACAGACACTTATGTTTGTTTGATCTCCATGGTCGTGCACGGCGGCCTCAACGCATCGGCAGTTGCTGTAGAGAAAACAACCGACGCCGTAAACAAGGCCATCGACGGTGTTGCCGACGGCATCGCAAGCAGTGCAGGCGATATCCAGGGGGTTATTGATAAGATCTACGATGTTGCTGACAAGGCTGGAAATATCTTCGATAAGGGAAGTGATGATGTTGAGAATGCCGCGGATAAAGGAAAAGATGCTGTTAGTGGTGTCTTGGATGGAATCACTGGCGGCAAGTCACGTCTTAGACGTGACCTTGTTTCTCGCGATCCAGTCCTGCAAGAACTAGTCTTGCGAGATCTATTACCAGCGAAGCCGGATCTCCAGAAAGACATCGTTGACAAGATGAACGAACTGAAGAGTATTAATATCGACACTAGTGGATTTGTCCAGGGCTTGGACAATGTCAACGACAAACTCCCGTCATTTGACGACATTAAAAATCTGACTGGTCAAGCTGTATCGCTGCCGTTCAACCTGATTCGACAGCAAATTGACGAAGCATACGGCGATTGGAAGTTCAATGACAGTGTTTTCCCTGTTGCCGATAAAGAGGCTCTTTCTTTCTGCTCTGACAACGACGGCCTTACCAAATTCTTCGAAACCTTGTTCAAGATTGTATATGACGCCAAGATCGCAGCAATCGTCATACTCGCTCTTCTTGCCATCGCCGCATGCGTCCCAATGTACATTCTTGAGAAACGCCGTTGGCGTAGGCAGAACGAGTCCGCCGCTCATGCCGTTGATATTCTTGATTACGGTTACATATACTCGTCTCCTCTGACGGCTCGAGCTGGTCTAGCGATATCTAGCAAGTTTGACGACAAGAATAAGGCCCGGAAGATTATGGTCCGCTGGTTCATCGCCTATGCTACATCTCTCCCAGCCCTCTTCGTTCTGTCGCTCGCCTTGGCTGGATTCTTTGCTTGCTTCTGGCAAGTTATCCTGCTTAAAACAATCGAAAAGGAAGTTCCAGCTTTGAGTCAACAAGTCGGCGACTTTGCCAACGATGTTGTGAAGTCGTTAACCAATGTCTCGCAAAAGTGGTCAGACGATGCGAATGGCGTTATCACCTCCTACAGTACCGAGATCAACGATGATATTCTGGGTAAAGTGACCAATGGCACATCTGCGGTCAACAATACGTTAAACACATTCATGGAAGAAATCGATAAGGGGATCAACACTGTGTTCGGAGATACTGTATTCAAAGATCTAGCGACGGAAGTTGTTCGTTGCTTGCTTGGGCTCAAGATCGAAGCAGTCCAAAAGGGCCTCACTTGGGTACATGACCACGCCCGTGTCGATTTTCCCATGTTCCCTAACGACATCTTCTCCGTCGGCGCGAACAACTCGATCAAGTCCGACTCCGACCTCACGACGTTCCTAGCATCACCAAGTAGCGCTACGAGTGACGAGATAACCGGCGCTGTCTCACACGTCACAAATTGGCTGCATAATCAGATCATCCAAGAGGCGCTAATCTCGACTGGTCTCTTGCTTGTATATATTCTAGTCGTGCTTTTGGGGATGATGCGCGCCATGTATGTTCTGATGACACCGGCAAAACACTCATTCAGCGACACGCCGTTGCCATCACCGAGAGCACATCGGTCCAGCAGTGACTCGAGTGTTTTCGACTCGCCCTACGGGAATGGAGCCCGTGGCCCAATTAAACCATACCCGCCTGTCCTACCAACCATGAGGCGTTCTTCTTCCTTCAACCACGAAATGCGATAGGATCGCCAACGTCCGGACCAAGTTGTCCAAAGCACTTGAGGAGGGATACAATCAGTAGATTCACGGCCTGAGACTGGATCTTGGGATCGGATTTTACAACTAGCATTCAAGCATGGCGTACGGCTTAGGTGGCTTACTCTTGTTTTTGCATGATGGAATCGGCGTATGGCAGCATTCAAGTTTACTTGGTGGCTCGCGTTGCCATCGATTCTGTCATTTTCTCTTGGGTTCTCTTCTTTTCATTTACTCTTTCAAGGTTTCTACTGCACACGAGGCGGGCGATCTCGACACGAGAGCGTACAGCTGCAGTAACGGCGTTTTATGGACTGGCGCTTTGGCAGGACGCATAGGAAGAACGGGCTGGCTTACGCCATTTTGCATGGGCCGCGGACTATTCTGGTCGTTGGGGCACCTGTCTATTTCAATCGTCGGCGTTGAATTCAAAAGCAGTGGGGAAACGCATTAAAATCTCACATAACAATCGACAGACCTTGCTGGTGAGATGGGTGAGATAGATACCGAGCTAGGTCTCCTTGATAGACCACATAATTGATATTGCTCTTCTGTCTGAAAGTCTTCAAACGTGCCGATGCCCTTGATCCCTCTTCTCTAAATTATATAGTATAGCTGTGCCCAGCCAGGGACATTACGCGTCAGCTCCAGCGCGTAGTCCTAGGCCTTGGGGATAGGATGGTGAAGGTCTGGGAATAAACAACTACACGATGTCTTGCTTTCTCGTTTCGCTCTGGCATTACCCCTCCCTGCCCGCCTAGCACGGTGGAAGAAAAGACCCTAAAAAACAAATAAAAAACGTCGCGGATGAAGCAGGTCGTCTTACCCTGCGAGGTTGGAACCAAATTTGTCCGTTTAACTGGTACTCGAGTCGACCCCTCCCTAGCTTTGCCGTGCAGCAAGCTCTCTAAACTGCGAGCGAGGGATACAAGGGCTTCACGGGCGAGAAACTAACGCTGTGTGTGGCTTGAGCCGCCGTCGTTTTCTCGCTTACCCGTCGCCAAGTTCAAAGTAGGGGTTTTCCATTGCACCATCGGTGAGTATCAGATAATATATAAACAAGCGTAGCAAGATATGCGTTACTGACCTGGTTGGAATGAGCTATGAGCTTTTTGACTGTAATACGAGCCTTGGATGCTGAGTTACAGAACAAAGTATAAAAAAAAAACCTGGACATGTCATGTAATCATGGTCTCATTGTTGTCTTTGCTACATATAATACCTGTTACGCAACTAATTAACCTAATAGAGGTGGTAGGAGAAAACCCCGGCTACGGCTATTCATGTTATAAGCTAGCACCAACTAATACTCTGATAAACGCTGGTTCATCGCTATGAAATAGCTGCATGAAATCCTTAAAGCACAGAGCAGCGATGGCTTTTCCTGATTATAATTTTGCCTTCCACGGTGGCGGGGTATGAGGGCGAGGAATCTGAGCTAGAACTATCGCCATTTCTCCTATATCTGCTTCAATATCGCTGAGACGTATAGCGCGGCTGGGGCGTGGTGTTGGCAAAGGATTATCGGATGAAGGAGTCCACTGCAGGGCCAGCGGTTGCAGTCGTTCAGTAGCCGTGGTGCGGCTGTCAAGGTGTAGCTGCGTATGAAGGCCCAAAAGGCGTGGTAGTACATGAAAGCTAAAAGGATGGTTCTCTTTTGGTGGGCTATGCGGTTGGCCGTTGGCGCGTGGACGATCAGGAGGAATGCCTTCAAACTAACTTGGCACCTCTTCTTCGGTGGGCTGGGACAACGTTCGGTGCCGCCGCTTTTTATCATTGCGAGACGTGGAGGTTGAGCTACAGGGGCCAGTGGCAGTTTTTTCTTCATCCTATCTCGTCGTCACTGCAGGGAAGCTTCTGGTACTCAAAAGTAAACCCTTCACGCTGCGAATCGCGTCTTTGGTCTTCTTGAACTCGTCATCTGGCTCCGCGCTCCGGCCATATCCAAGCCCACCATAAGTTGAGAAGTCCTGGACGGGCGGATAGGCCAACTTGTCCACCTGGTCCCGGAGTTCTCTTACCGTCGACCCGAGATCAGCGATGCTCTCGGCTCTTTGTGTATGTATGTGAGTTAACTCGCGTAGAGATGCACTGATGGCGGATAATTTTCGTACTTGAACCTCGACTGGTTTCTCGGTACTGTTGGTGGTATAGGACATGGTCCCAATAGTAGAAGGAGGTGGTGAAGTTTGTGTGCCAACGTCGCGGTGAAAGAGCTCAGTCGGATCACTAGTTATGCTCTCGTTGTCGTCAATGGCCCGGTCCTGGTGCTGAGACTTTGGAGGTTTCCCATCCTTGTAAGGTACTTTGCTCACCATGCGCTCAAGCTTCTCGACCAGCTGGGCGAGCTTTTCGTTGGCATGCGCGTAGTATTCAGAGCGTGCGTCATTGAGGTTATCTACCATGGGTCTGATGGCCAGGCCAGCTATACCGTAGAGCAGGGCCCAAACGGTACCCGAGACGGCGAGGATGTGGGCAAGGCGCGAAGGAGTTATAAGTGGTGGCGGGCGTTGAGGTTTCGTGAGGAATTCGGGGTATGTGATAATCGGTGGACTGCTTGCCGTGGGATATACTGCCGATGAGGAGCCTGATGAGGAGCTGTCGGCGGATGTCGAAGATGCTTCTTTGGTCTCTGTGTCGGTCTCGATCTTCTGATCTGCCGGTACATCATCAGGCGTTGCTGAAGATTCGGTAGCTGACTGAGAGGCAGAAGTTTGGCTCTCCTCCCGGAGCTCGTCTAATAGTTTGGTGATTTGAGCATCGTCAAGACCTTTGCTCTTCAAAAATACTCGTTTCTCTTCGGGGGTAGCGGCTTTCACGGTCTTGTCATTGAGGAATCGTCGGGCATGCTCGAGAGTCATCTCTGCAGGCTCGGAAGCGGCATGGGACTCGGCCTGCTGCCACGCAGGTATCGAGGGCTTTTCTGAATCGGACATGGAAAATATAGATGGGCAGGTACTAGGTAGCTAGGTATAATCGGAGACTGCGGAACAAATGACTCTATATTGAATAGAAAATGGAGTGACGCTGAAGCGTAGATAGGTATTGTATAATGATTTGATCACAGACAGCACTGGCAACTAACTATCTAGCTGCCTCGGCAAAAGCAACCGAGCTCCAGCGACGGGCGGTTTTGGGAAAACAGGGATAACACGCTAGGGTAGTGTAAAGTCCAAACCTTGATGTGGGTACTATAGTTATGCTGTGGTCTCTGTCTCTTCTAACCTTGAAGGGTAAGTTCTACTAGGTTAGCGGGAGTCTAAGTGTCCAAAAGAGGTTAGAAAGGCAAGAGTATTATAGATCCGTACCTCTTATAAGTGATCTGAACGGCGACTTACACTGCTGTGGAAAGGAAAGCCACGTGACTAGACTTGTACCGATCTCAACAGCTGGGATGATACTGAGGTAGTATCTAACCAATTCAATACCTGGGCCATTTCGAAAAGAAAGACTAGACTAACATTTATCCCTGGTTATCTTATCCCATTAAAAATATCTACACCCTATTCTTAAGCGAGTTAAACTCCGTCTGTGAGAGCCGTGAAGAACAAAAGAGGCTTGCCATAAGCTGCCATCACCCGAGCATATCCACTGCTGACGACAGACAGACCGTTTAGATACTCCCCCCAGCGCCAGCAACGGCGACAAGAAATTGGAGAGAGGTATCCATTCAACTGCCTGAGGAATCATTGCCAAGACGAGAGAGGTAAGCATCCTCATATACAGGCGTTTTCGCTACTGGACATCTGTGGAAACTCGTTAAAACGTAGTTCGCTCTAGACTGTCGTCGCATTGCATCCTGGGTCGCACGGCCAATTGACGGCAGCCTGCACCTCTGAGAATATCTCTCGTAGCGCGCGTTCAAGTCTCAGCTGAGGAAAGCATCGCGCTCGCCCTCACATCCATTCGCTAGCCAAAGCTATAGCGCACAGCAAGGCTACCCTGCTCAGTTGGTCTCTCCGCTTCGCTTCTCGTAAGTACCAATGATCTTGCTGTCGTCACATTCCTGCTACGTCGAGTCTGTTTTTGCCAAAAGAAGGAAGTAGAAAGTTTCTAAATGCCCCTTGAAATCAAAAGAATGCACAACGTCCGTGTGAAAGAACAGGGGCCAGAAGGAGAGATTGGGATTGGTAGATTATATCTGTGACGAAACATCTAGCTGGCTGGGGATGGTTGCGCAAAACCCAAAACCCAGCCCGGAGTTTCCCACAGGCGACCAACCATCATTCAGTCATTTAATTGATTGATGGGTGAACGGATCAATCAATCCATCAATAGGACTGACCTAGCATGGACAATGAAACCGCCCTGCGTACGGCAGCATGCGGCTGGGCTGGTCGCTGATCACTGAGCACTGATCCCAGCTGGGCAGTATTCAACAAGGTTGCTTTGTTGGCTGCAGGGTCGGATCTATTTTATTTAGTAACCTTTAACGTCATCATGTTGCTTTGCTTCACTGAGGCGACAGAAAGGGAGAGGTAGTGAGAGGCTTGTCGCGTCGAACGAAACCAAGTGGTCAAGGTTTCCCTCCAATCCCCATTCAGAAACAAGTCCAGACCAGACAAGATCAGACCAGATCAGACCCCCAATCAAGAACCATCTAAGCCCTGCGGCAACCTACCTCATCGGCTGTTTGCTGCGACGGTCGTGTCACGGGCCAGTTCTATCTCATTTCCATCTTACGCCGCAAGCTTATCACAATCTTCATTGTGCCTTTCATCGCACAACAAGCCACCTCCAAAAAAACGACCAACCTTGCTGGCTAGTAGTCATCATCTATGTTGTCATCAACAATATCACCATCCACCCCTCTACATTTCAACCCCAATCCAGTAGACCAGCCAACCCGCTTCATCCCTCCGACATCACACACTGCCTTCTGTTATTGATCAACAATTCCTTTACGAGATATTGGCAATCCAACATGGCGTCTCGCCCTCGTCGCGCTGCTGCCCAAAGGGCCAACAAAACAATCACTGACATGGTCGACAGTGACAACCATATTAGCAGTCGGACGGGGAGGATCATGTCATCAAGAGCTTCGCGCCGGTCTGAGGGTAAGAGTGCCGCAGCATCAGTCTTGCGCGGCCCTCCTTCCTCGCCCTCAGATTCTAATCAGCATGTTCACTTAACAGTTAAGCTCCCGGCAAGTAAGCTCCGCCAGGCCACCTCCAGCCGCCCCGCCCCGCCAGGCCGTCAAGCCACCCGTGATAGTTTTTCTGGCGGCGAAATTATCGAGGGTAAACGGAATCGATCTCAAAAGAAAAGCTATGTCGTCGAAACTAGTGACGATGACGAGGAAGACGCGCCAGGTGAGATCGACGAAGACGATGACGAAGATGCAGAGGGAGAGGACGACGACATGATGGACGACGACGAAGAGGACGCCGAGGGCGAAATTGTCGTCGACGACACCATGGACATCGACGCTGAAGGGGAAGATGATGACGAAGGCGATGAAGATGCCGAAGGTGAAGATGACGATATGGATATGGACACCATCCCACCACCAGCTCCTGTCATCAAAGTCTCCAAACCATCTACCAAGAGCAGCGGCATTAGTAAGCCCCGAGGGACAACGAAGCCTGCCACCGCAAAAGCTACATCTTCCCACGTGAGAGACAGCGATGACGACGAAGAGCTCAGTGAGTTGGAGAGCGAGGCAGACGAAATTCAAGACACGGTCAAGGTTGGCGGGGGTGACGAAGAAGACGCCGAGGGTGAAGATGAAGAAATTGAGGAAGCAGAGCCTGCAGAAGAGGACGACGACCTTGGTAGCGACGAAGATGGTAGTCGAGCCGAGACCCCCGACTTAACTAAGATGACGAAACGACAACGTGCTCGCTTTGAGGAGAATGGTGACGCTGCACTCATGAAACTGTCTGATGGTGAGTCGCGCAAGCCGGTGAGTTTGACTAGGCCATGGTACTGACGATTCCGCAGAGGTGCAAGCGAAAAAACATTTCACTGCTGAAGAATTATCTATGCGCCGCGCCGAGATGGCTCGTCGTCGACGAAATTTGAGCGAGAAACGTAATGAGGAAGTTAAGGTGAGATACTTAGATCTACCAAATTTTTATTTGCAAGAAGCTGGGCATCGGTTATAGCAGACTAACATTGGGGATTGCAGATGGAGACCATCAACAAATTGCTTAAGAAGCAAGCACCGAAAACCAAAGGTAAAGCTCAAGCCGGAATGGAATCAACGCCAGACATCGACGCCCAGAAGCCGAGTCCCATCTTTGTAAGATGGGTGAGTAACAAGGACGGGATCCGTGTTTCTGTGCCCGATGAGATGTTGAACGGTCCTGCTGGAAGAGTTTTTGTAAAAAGCTGAGCTGTGAGCTCCGTTCTACCGACGTCGATATCTTTCGATACCAAGTCATCCTAGCACAAAATGTACCGGAGAAAATTCTATTCGTATCATTTTCGGCTCACCGGGTTAGGAAAGGGTATGTATCAGCGTTAAAAGCACTCAGATAGCTAGCTTGACATACCCATACAAAAGCTCAATAATATCACTTTAGAACTACTAATGGGGAACTGCTCTGCTTAGCCAGTTTTAGCAATTTTGATTACGTGGAATAGAAACACCGTACCTCATCATAGATATGCACAATCCGAGATGTTTTGTACTTCCACTAGGTTTATTTTATCGAGATCTAGGCTTCGCCTTGCTCTAGTCTGGCTTTGAGAAACGGCGATGTCCAATAAAATGGCTAATATGTCTGGGTTTCCCAATAGCACCACCATTTTTTCAGATATCCTTCCATCGGAATGCAGCCATGTCCGCTGTCCAAGCATCTAGAAGCTCTTCCGGTTTGGAAGTTTTCATACTTCTGGTGCTGGTCGATTCTCCTTTCTCAGGTAAGGGAAATTGGGGGGGGATAAGTCCGTTACTCACTGGTAATGCCTTTAGTCTTCTACTTTCACAGGTCCTAGATTTTTCCCATATGGGTTCCTCACGGGGTCTCCTATTACCAATCAACCACTCATCCCTTCTTGTGTCAAGTTCGACAGATGGGATGATTACTCAATGGACTGCCAAGCCTTTTTGCTAAGTGAGAAATCCATTCTTTACAGCCTAGGTGCTTATGACAAACAAATTATATGTGGCAGACACACCATCTAGTGCAGTATCAGAATGATATATACAATACGGTGTGTCAAAGCTTCGAGAATTTCCCACGTGAGCAGCACATTGGGTCCCGTGTAATACCAGAGTCACTTGATAGTATTATACATAGCATTGACCTCAGGCATACAAACAAGATACATGCAAAGGACTACGCTTATTGGTTACTTTCTTTAAGTACCGGTTACACATAATTAGGAGATCGAGTTATATGTATTTTCTATTATTGGAGCGAATGCCCTGGAGGCTAACCTTTTTCCATCCACGCCATAAGTAAATATCTTGTGGGAACTGCCTTATTTTCGTGTTCCCTAGAATTATCAACACTTTCTCTGCAACCCCGTTGGTTCTCTGCCACTTTTTGCAAGCGATATCGCTATTTGGACAAGCATTCACTCTCGTGTCTTCCACGCGGCAAGCACACGACCCCTCATATCGGAACCCAGTGACTCAAGCACCCAGATCTTGGTACGTTCGCTTTCTGCCAATCTCTCTCTGGGCTTGGTACTGCATAGTATTCCCTCGAGGTTCTTCCAAAGCTCTGCACGTTCCAGTTATCATATCTCCATCATCACGACGGGTTTTTACACCTGGCTCGACGCTCGAGGCGGACTGAGAGTCGGTACCACAATTTAAATAACCAGAGGTTCGGTGAAAAACCTGGTTTGTTGATCAGAAGGGAGTCAGAATTCTGCTAACTCTACCTTCGCACGACTCTCCCTCCCTCGTTCTCTAACTTTTCCGGCCCTGTCTAGACTTCCAAGCTAACAGTTTCCGTCCTGTAATAACAGCAAGGATGCCGACCAAGAAAGAGATTGCAGAGATGTTTCCCGCACAGAGGGAACGCTACGAGGAAGAGAGAGAAGAGCGAGCTTCCCGTAAGAGGTTCCGTACGAAGTGGCGGACTGGCGTCACCGAGAAGGACAAGACGGCGGCCCTGAAGCTCGCCCTCAATAGACTGCCTGGCGGCAAGAAGTACGCCTGGCTGCAACAGGGACAGGCAAGTGTATCTCCTCTTCTTGAGCCATTTTCGACCTCCTTCAAACTTGCTACGGCAATCTTGTTGCCGTGGGAACTCTACCCATGCAGCTTTGAGACAACGCCAGGAGTAGTAATTATTTTCACAAAACTCCTCCCATCTTTTCCCAGAGTTGTACCAATGGACTTGAGCACTCTTTCGACAGCCCCAATAGTACCACCTTACGAAACTTTGACTTGAACCCAAACTAATTATTTTTTAACCCCATAGGAGCGCAAATCTGCAGCACAGACGGTCAGCATGCAATTAGAGGAACACGCTAAGCAACTCAACGACGCCGAAATCGACATGTTAGAGGCGGAGTTAGAAAAGGAGCTGATGGACTCTGAGACGCCGGGCGGAGGAATCCAGGTTACCACCGAGACCGAGAAGCCGGCTGCCTCTGCGAACGAGCGATCCAATTCCGGCTCAGAGCTTCAGCCTCCGGCTACTGTGGAAGAGGGATCTGATCCAACGAAGGGACGTGGCAAGAAGAGAGCACTCGGAGATGAATGCGAAGGTGATGGCGGCGCCAGGAAAAAGCAGAAGAGCAAGGAGAGGCGGACTCCGAAGTCTGCTCGCATGGCTCAAGTCAACGGCCCTGCGTCTCCCGCATACTCCTCCTCACCCGAACCCAGAGATTCGTCACGAGCAAATACTACCGATCCTACCGGTAGTGGGATGGTGGCACCGGAAGCGCCACTGTCTCCTGCGGCGTCGGTTCCAACTTCTCCTTGCCGGCAGAGCGACGAAGACTTTTTTCTAAGTTAGACAGACTTCTTGGTTCTGTTGCGCCAGTTTCCAGAAAATGAGCTGCAGCTCAGCTGCGTTGGTCTCAGGATCTACTTCGACAACTTGGAACAGACCACTTTGCGATTCCGATCACCGCTTCTCCGGAAACGAGCTACAACCGCCTTGGTCAAGGGATTTCCCTGGGCAACTTGGAACAGTCCATTTTTTCTTTCAACTTCGATCAGCGTTTCTTTAGATTTTTTTTTGGTAAGAGCGACCATCGTCGATGACATTTGATAGGACATGAAGATTAGGGGCCCGTCCTATTATAATGATTTACATAATAGCGAATTAGACAGCGATCACACAGCGGGAAGGGTTGTATCCATCACATCTCCCTACGGGGAATTTATATCATAACAACATTAGGAAATTCAGATTTTATAGCTTTGACCCTGCGATTTCGAGTCTTTTGATCTTAAACGCCTGAGGCTTATCATGCTCGATTCTAGACTCATAAAAACTATCACAACATGTGAGATGATTTGTTGGTTATACATGAAGGAAGATGGAACTATAAAGGCAAGAGTACGCAGTTATGCTATTCCGAACTGATAGCCTTTGTATTTCGCATATTCGACTCGGAGAATACATGACTGAATTAGATACGGCATGGGTTTCAATTACATAAGCAAATGACGCCGAGTAATGAAGATGGATATTCTCACTATGACCTGTGGACCCGTCTCTGGCTGCATACAAAGTCTACAGTATTGTAGCACTATTATATCGTGGAAAGAATAGCTGTAGCTAGAGACAATGCAACAAACGGAGCGGTGCTGTAACCAAGAGTTTTAAATAGACCAAGCGTCAACTTGAAGAGGAAGCAAAACGACCTGAAACGTCAAAATGGAAGACATTTCCAGTTGTACCTATGTACCTACTTTACTTGAAATCCCTAATATTTCCTCAGTTTATCTGGATATTTGTGTAACCCCAAGTATATTGAGACCATCGTACCTAGAATTCGAAGTGGTTGAAGACTACTATTCTAATCGAGGGTAGCTGGGCACAAAGGCTATTCATTCCTGAATTGGGAGCACAAGGTTCCAGGCTCGACACGTTAAGTTCCCTATATATTAGGTAAACTTCTGCATAGCATGCAGTATTAGCACAGGAGTCCAATCTTATATCACTGATAAGGATACCGTCGCGGTTACTGGGTTGTTTTCAGTGGCAGGCGCGTGACCTAGCACGTGTTTGTTGCCACGAACAATGTCACGCGCCCCAGTAGCAAACAGATTAACACAGTCCACAGAGCACAATGTTTAATCTATGCAGCAGTGAAACTATAATAATCATATTACATACGATTTAGGTACTGTAGTAGCCTACGGAATGGTTCGGCCATTTTCGGTCTGGTCTAAAACTGGTCTATGGTTCCCTGCTACTTGTTGGAGTCGTGCCTTGGTTTTATTATCCTAAGGTACCTTGGTAGGTGTTACCCCCCTCGATTAAGGTCTAGGATTTCTCTATCAAAAACATGAGCCAACAAGTAATCTTTTGAGATCTAGGAATGCAAAGAGCCAAGTGTTGCCTGCCCCACTGCTTCGAAGACACTCGGAGAGCATGGGACCCAGCGACTTCTATAATTGTTTGTTCGTTAGTTCTAAGTCGGACGGTAGCTTTGAGTGAAATTTGGTTACTTCCAAGATTTGGCATCTTTTTCATTGGTATTTTTCTGTGTTCTTTGTTTAGTTCTTGACTAGTCCTATCATTTCTGTAACCTGAAACCTCAAATCTTCACAGCTTACATAACTCCTATCGGGGAAAATATCAGGAAAATATTGAGTTAGTTCACATTAACTGGAGTGATGTCTTCATATTAAGATGATCATGGAGAAGGAAGCGATATTATATCAGCAGTCCTACCTTGTTAGTGAGGATTCCATTATGTGCTTTGCTAACTAGTACTAGAAGTCGATCGATCATGTGGATAGAACACTCAAGAGTTATTGTTCTGCATGCACTGTCTCACTCATACATTGTCTACCTTGAATACCGAGCTTGATTTTAAGAATCCTTCTTCGATCATGTTTACAGAGAGCTCCATCTACTATGCACGATCTTCTGTTCTTCTCAAATACAGAAACATGTTAAATGTGATGGCATTAACTGATGTTCATGCAGTTTCACTAATGAGGTTATTTTCATTCATTTTCCTTAGAGTCTGGCAATAGGGTGTTCTGTCTGTTTCGTTGTTGATGGGCAGGTCTGCAGCCTTGGGAATTACCCCATAGAAGGCTGACCACTTAACAGACACCCATAAACCATTTATTTACCAAGGCAGCTAGCTGTTCAGTAAATCTTCAGATACGCTGGGCAACATAAAATACCATGGTGGGGTAGCCTGTGAGTTGTTGAGCTTTAGTGCCTGGCTTCCAGGTAACCTGGGTAGGTTGTCGATGCCTTGCACCATTGTTGCTAGGGTAGTTTGATGCCTCCTTTCTACCCTCCCCAAATCATCGGCGACATCAATTTTTGTGTCTTGGTTTTTTGCACCTTCAAACCTTTCCAATTTTTCGAACTTAAGAACAAGATTCACAGACATCGCTGACAACTTCTTACCTTACATCACCCACAACCATCTCAGTGTTGCTAGCTGCATATTTCACTTTCTACCTTTGTGCCACCCATCGTTTCTTCACCATGGCGGAGAGGAACACGGATGCTAGTGAAAACACCTTCGATTCGGCACTTATAGACCCCCGTCTGCTTCAATTGGACGCCGCGTCAGAGGCATCTAGAAGTAGCACTCAGGCACCAGCTTCCACCCACTCTCCAGCTCCCGCCCTGTCTCCAGCTCCCCTCCAACTTCCAGCATCAGTTCCAGCTCTTCCCCAAGATCAATTCCAGAATGCCAATGGAGACCCCATGCAAGGTCACGATTCGGAGCTCCCAAGTACCGTCTACATGTCGCTAGATCGCCTTTTAACCACTCGTAATGTCACAGCGAATGAACACCTATGGTATATGGGAATACAATATGGCATTGGACTCGGCATTATGAGTACGAGAGAAGCTATACTGAACGAAATGCAACACCATCATACCGTATTTAATCGAACGTTCCAACTAGACGAGCACGATTTCAACTACTTCCACATGCGTATGACGATCGGCCAAGCCTGCACGGTAGGCTTTGATCTACGTGTCGCGCAACGAGCCGCAAATGCGGTCATTGACCAGCAACGACTGATCGCCCAGACGGTTGTCACGGACGGTCTCACTTCGGCCCTGCCAGGGATTGGAGACCCCGTGATAGGCACTTCCACGTTTTTCTCCGAGGAAGATGTGGCTCGTTGCCATGATAATTCCCGACTGCTGGATGAAACCTTCCTGCAGGGGAATGCTCAGGAACTACCAGGCCTTGAGATGGGTGGCGGCTCTGATATCGGAGCTGAGCGGTTCACTGCATCATTCCTGGCAGGCGGTCCAAACATTGGCGGCATCGATATGACTAGGCTTGATGGGACTGCTGGCCTTGTCGCCAATGCGATTACAATGTCTACGAACGGCAATACCGGAATCGCCAATGCAATCCCGATGTCTACGAATGACCGTACCGGAATCGCCAATGCACTTCCGATGTCGACGAATGGTAGTCCCGGATTGCCCATTGGGCATGACTTAGGTAAAGGATTTCCACCGATCGCGGCAAGCATGCTTCATCTGAATCAATTATCGCCCTTCGGCGGAGGAGTTGCGCCCACTATGCTTCACCTTAACCGGCCACCATTCTGGGGTGGAGCAATTCCGCCTGCAGGGACATCCATGCCTCATCACAGGAGGATTCACCAATCAGCTAGTCATTCACGGAACAATGCTAGGGGTGGTGATGAGGTAAGACATGTCTGAAATCGCCGCAGGAACAGAGGAACTGTGTTGACTGACCTTACCAGACCGAATATGAAAACATGGAAGACTTCGAGGAAGCATTTAAGATTAGCCCCAAAGCCAAACTGAGAGCCAAATCTGCCCCAAGAAAGACAGGGGCCATTGCGAGACGGTCGACTAGAGGCCGCAGCATTAGGAGAATTTCTCGCAACGTTCAAGAGGGGTCGTCGTCGATGAACACCATGGCTAGTCGTAAAGAGAACATTGCAACCCGGCCGACCAGAGGCGGCAGGGCTCGGACTACTTCTTGCAACATTCGAGGGTCATCATCGTCGATGAACACTATGCCTAGGGGCGGTAGAGGCATGAGTACTTCTCGCAACGTTCGAGGGGCATCATTGCCAATGAACACCATGACCAGAGGCGGCACGGGTATGAGCGCTTCCCGCAACGTTCAAGATCCAGCATCTTCAGCACTTACGACGACCAGTGGTGAAGATTCTCTCAGTAGCGACGACGAGCAACCCCAACTTCGCCCATCGTTAACCGAGACGGAGAGTGGCCGTGCCGTGATCCAGACGGCCCGAAAGCCAAAAAGAAGCAATGAGACAAGTTAGACTAACACAGGATGTGCTAAGAATACACCAGGATTGCAAAATAGAGTGCTTGGAGTTGAGATTCTTGGTTTTGCACCGTGCAGTTGTTTGGTCTTCGTGCAGACACCGAGGTTGTTTGACAATTGTCGATGAGCTAGGGACTTGAGGTTTGCCTACAGTATGTTGGTACCTAGAACTACGAGCTTGGTACTCATGTAATTTACAAACTGAATGGATAGGGGAAAATAACCTCAAAAGAAAGACGCAGGAGGACATAGGTATCTTTTGTCGACGTTGGAGTGGCACTCGATTAGTAAGATATCAATGTTGATGGTTAGGTAATGACCCATATCTCTTGTCACGTGACGATAAGATAGATAGAGCTTCCGATAAGTTCAATAATTCCGGGTCAACATCCAATCATCTCAACTCTCTTTTGTTGGCAAATGTAAGCCACAAATTGAAGTTTGTCTTAGCTAAACTCGGGTGTGTGGGGGGACAATTCGATAGGACTTGGCAATCATAAATCATGTGAGAGCAAATCGTTGTTACCATACTATTTATTATTGAGTCTGACTGGATTTTCGATTTTCGATTATCGATCCATCATCTCGCCATTCCAGCACTACTACGGTACGGTACTCGGTCCTGAGCGATTTCATCGTCGCAGGCCAGATTCAAAACCCAACAGCCTTGCCTTCATATCAAACCTAGCTTTGAGGAGATATTACCTAGGTTGGTATCTTGGTTCGGACCCCCGACCTTCCAATCGTATAGCCCCTCCTTTGCCACCTTAGCGAGCCACTGGTCTTGTGACAAATCCTGGTGCTCGTTTCTTCCTGACCGAAAGAAGAAACAGAGCACACTGTCTAGGAGCCAAATTGCAATAGAGCACCTCGACTGACACGCCGTCGCTCCATGTGATGAGCTGATGTCTGCTTGGATCTGCAAGCAGTCTCTAGCCAAGGTCCTGCCAAGGGCAAGAAGAAATACCTAAACAAGGTTCTATCTTTTCGCTTGATATCCCAACGCCAAGCACAAGTGTTCGACATCTGCAGCCGATCTTACAGTACGAGGTACATAGATTCGCATCGCAACCTGGTAGGGAAAACTCTACCCCCCCGGCACGGCTCTTCCGTACTCTACAGTACACGAGTCTGGCCTGCATGCACTGGCCTTGGTGTACGTACCGTACGTGTATTACTTGCATTTGTTTCACGAGTTACTCCCCCGATTGTCATTGTAAGTAGCTGGTGTTTATTTTGGGGTATACTTCTTTGCAGATTCACATCCCATCATTTTAGGGCTCCCGACTGCTTCTCTTTTCTCCGTGTTCGCATGTTGTTGAGACGGTTGGCTTTGTTACAAAAAGGAACAACCCCCATCCTTGCTAACGTTCCAGCCAGCCAAGGCTCTCAAGGGTCTATCCGCCAAGTTTGGGCTTGGCCATCCCCGACGCCCTAGCCGTTGATTATTTCTTGGAGTTAAACTGCATCTGACGTTCAACTACCAACTGATAGGGCATAGGAATCGATTCTCAATTCATCAATCTCATAACAACTGTGAGTAGCATTTTGACTTGTTGCACGCATCTCATATCGTAATTTGCACAGCGGCTAGCAGTTCCTTTGTGTTCGTGAGCTTCTCAAGGTGTGCACTATGCAAGACTCGTTAGGTTTTGCGATACCGCATCCTAGTTTCCAGGGTCTTATTTCAGTTACCATAACCTACCCTTTTCCCTATTTGTCACTCTTCATTGAGTCTCATGAATCGACCATAAAGCCATTTGATGCCACGCCTATTCTTGACCCTAACTTGCTTAGTACATGGCTTCCAGACTGCCCGTCCTGCATCAAGCTAACCAGGCACCCCTAGCCATGATGGTACCAACCGTGCCACCAGGGTCGGTAATTGGCGCACCTAATCCCGCCACCGCCAGTCAGAATTCTTCCCCGCACCCCACATATGAAGAAGCTCAGCTTGACCAAGCTATAATAACAGGCGGGCAAGCTGCTGCTGATTGTCCACCCCAAACTTACGACACCAGTGCCGTATTGACGCCACCAGCCACCTTACCCGGGGGTCCCGCGGTGACAACACCCAAGATGCTATTCTCTGGCCTCTACAAGTCGACCAAACTGCCTCTCTCACGGCTGCGACAACACTCGCAGCCCGTGACTGTCGAGAGAGAGTACGATCCGGATCTCGTAAGCAAGGACAAGGCGAAGCAGAAAGAAGCAGTCCGCCGCTTCTTGGCTGCAAGGATACGCAATGACTGGGTATTCAACTGGCCGGTCTTATCTAAGGCAGAGCATGAGGAGGATTCTGCTTCAGAAGATCCTGTCATACACACAGAGACATTACCAGTACAACAGCCCGCTGTAAGCGAAGATGAGAAAACAGACGGATCTGCGCTCAGTGTCGACGATGATGATGAAGGCTATCACTGCGACGACGATGGCGAGTCGATATATAGCACTGTCTCCGAAGATCCCATTCACTTCTGTCCTCGGGCTGAGTGGTTGTCTGACCTTTCTGGTGATGAAAACGACGAACCATGTTCTCCCTCAGCATATCGTTTCGACTCCCCCGATGCGGTAGGCTCAACTGTCCAAGCCACTGAATTGACTCGCAATGCGAAGCGAAGAAGAGCTGTGCGTGCTGAGATGGGATGGAATTCCGGACTAGCTTGTTTCAATGCTCGAAGAGATGCTTGGACCAGTGCCAAGGTAGCTCGCGTTCGTCCCAAGCCAGCTGCATCCACCACAACCTCCCCCACAACAAGAAGGCTATCTTTCTGGCGACTTTCGAGCTCGACGTCACCATCATCACCCACCGATTCGCCAACCGAGCTTAGTCCTAGTGCAACTCGTAACTCGGGCGATACTACTGCAGTATCTTCCTTGGATAGCGAGTCCAAGGAGCTCAAGGTCAAAGAAGACTCATCCCAATACCCTGTTCAAACCTTGTTACCTGTGCCTCCACCTCTGCTCCCGGCGGAGAACCCGATGCGTGCTTCCATCACCCCCGCTAGCTACGCTGCCATATACGATAAGATTGTTGTCCATGCCTTAACACCTGCATGTCCGGTCAATCTTGGCGATGTGCTACGTGCCTGCGTTGTTGGGTGGAAACGCGACGGGGAATGGCCCCCGCGAGTCGTTGAAGCGGCGCCTGTCGTGGCAGTTCGCAAGAAGAAGAGGAAAGACAGTAATGGCGACAAGAGATTGAGTATGGGAAGGCGACTGAGCTTCAACCTCCTCGGGAGAAGACTGAGTGCTGGTGGTGACCCAAGTACAGTCTCCGCAAGTCCGGCCATATCCAAACAAGATGATGCAACTACTACGAAAGGCGTAAAAAGAAGCCTGCAGAGGGTTCTAGGCCTCGGTCAAGACAAGACTAGTGGTATTATGAGTAATAGCATTGCTTCGTGAGGAGCATGTGTTGGCTGTTTGTGTTTTGTGAAGAAAGTATTCATGTGCTTGCGACGACGGCAATGTCTACAGCCCGCGGTGTATTAAAGATCAGTCTGTCTATTTGATGTTTGCGGGCATGGAGTTGCGTCTTCAGCATCGGGCATATAGGTATACCCAGCATGGCCGGCGTTCTGGAATCTCCTGAGTTAGAACCTTTTGATATGAGACATGAGATCATTCAATTTATGAAGCTTTTCCATCTTTAATATTGTAACCTGCTAAAGACTGCAATAGACGCGTTTTCGGGTGCCTCATTCCCCACCTCTTGCTGAAGTGAACCCTGGCTAAAACAGAGGGATGCTGCTCGACATTATCTATGGCGGAGGCGCTTTATGCTAGGTACATGAGAACTCAGTGTGAATATCAGCAACCCCCTACGAATACTTGTACGGTCAACCTAACGAGTCTTTGAAGCAAAACCAGAGCAATGATTACATCAGGATCATCATTAACCATGCCTTCCTGGGTGGAACTTAATCAATCAATGCTATTCTGAGGAATCATGTATAACCAGAATTGGTCAGACCTGCAGACATTTGCCGGTCGGCAAGTTCGAGGTTGGCCAGCAGCGAGCCACTAATGATGAATGCAGTCAGTTAGTCAGCAACGCACATCGAGGTCAGATTCGCCAAGGGCGTGCCCTGAGAACCCCGAATTGGCCCCGAATTAAATATCTCCGGACAGCTTTCATCGCGATGCATGTCCTGATTGGCACGTCTGCATACACGACTGTATTTAGATGGCAGGCTAGGATGTACGAGAGAGAACACTCAGCTACGGCCTTGGGAATCTTCATCTACCTTGATGCAGCAGATCCCCTGCATGCACAATGATAAAGGCAGAGAGCAAGGGCGCGCTGCCTAGTGAATGTAAGATGGGTGCGTATGCGGAATCACGCAGTCCACGTTGAGAGAAGTGTACACAACGCAATGAAAAGAAACCTCTCTTAAGGGTCAGTATATAAAGAGCTGATCGAGACTACTTCAGCCAAGAACACATACAATTCTGCATTAATCATCTCCGTTAGCTATATTGGCGTATATATTTCCATCCACCTCATAGTTGTGTCACGAATCAGCATCCCTCGCATTCCCAGTCCGCAACCCCTTACTTGTCGAAATATATTCAAAGCCCTACTACTCAGACATATCATATATTGAAAATGACGGAATCAATGCGCGCAATCGTAATCCCAACCTTTGGCGGCCCAGAGGTGCTCTCGTACCGCAGCGTCCCGAAACCCGTGCCAGGCGCTGACGAGGTGCTGATCCGCGTGCGCGCTTTCGGTGTCAACCATGCAGAGATGCGTAAGTGATTCCTGAAAGTCTCAAATTATCTTTCAGCGCGAGTACCGAGAACAGAGCTGTCTGAGTTAGGAGTACCCTGCTTTTGTGTACTCCTATAAATCCCCGAAACACCCGAAACAGTTACTACAAACGATGAATACTAACTTCTTGACTTGTAAAGACATGCGCAAAGGCGAATGGGACGAATGGAACCCCATCACAGGCCTCGAATGCGTCGGCATAGTGGAAGCCTATCCCACCCCTTCATCCCAAGCACAAGCGCAGCGCTTCCCCATCGGCGCGAAAGTCGCCGCCGTCATGGGCGGCCTAGGCCGTAATCGACCGGGAGGCTACGGCGAATACGTGACCGTGTCTTCGAGCAACGTTATTCCCTTGGACACTACCCTGTCGTGGGAACAGCTCGCCGTGTTGCCGGAGGTGTATTGCACGGCGTGGTCGTGTCTGTTCACGGTCTTGGATGTCAAGAAGGGGGAGAAGGTGCTTATCCGTGGCGCGACGAGTACGCTCGGACAGGCGGCGCTGCACCTGGCTGTTGATGCTGGTGCTGTCGTGACGGCTACTACGAGGCGTGAGGAGCGGTTTGAGTGGTTGAGGGGGATGGGCGCTTCAGAGATTGTGAAGGAAGAAAATGACCTTTTTGGTCATGGAGAGAACAAGGCGGTGCGGAAATTCGATAAAACGCTCAATCTCATCGGGAACAGAGTCCTCCTTGAATCCATCGCGCTGACGCGGGCTGGTGGCCGGATGTTACAGGCAGGCTGGTTAGGGGGATTGGAGCCAGTGAAAGACTTCAATCCTATGGTGCAGATGGAGTCCGGTGTGCATTTTAGTCTGTTCCACAGCAAGGTGCTGGGCACGCCGGAGTTTTCGTTGTCAAATATCCCACTACAAGAGATTGTGCGGAAAATTGAGCAGGGTAGGTGGGATGCGAAGCCTGCGAGGGTGTTTGAGTATCAGGACATCGTGAATGCGCATCGCGCGCTGGATTCACATGATGTGGGGGGCAAGATTGTGGTTAAGCATTGAGACTGTTTGAGGTTGCATGGTCGGTTGATTATTGAGGGTTCATTCCACGGACTCATCGTGAAGCCCCTGGTGAAGGAAATTGAATTAATATAGGAGGTGATATAAGAGATGATGAATTTGACCTAATCGCCCCAAAACACTAGTATCCACATCAGGGTCCGTCGTTATCCATCTTAATGTAAGAGATGCAAAAACTGGCTCGATAAACAAAACTGTAGTCGTAACAAAATTCCAAAGCTAAGATAATCAGTCCATCGTTATCACCGCCTAATGTTGGCCTCCTGCCATAAGCCAATGTTCAGTCATACACTAGACATGATGAATTCAGACGTCAAAGTTGAAGTCCAAGCCAAAGTCGAAGTTGAACTCGTCGTCGAGCTGAAAGTTCTGATTCCCGGCGAACATATCGTCCCCCCGAAATCCTGCATTAGTCTGGAAGTCTCCGGCCGGATTCAGCTGCGGAAAACCGTTCTGTTGAGTATCTTGCTGGAAGATCTGGCTAGGCTGGGGATATACGTTTTGCTGGAAGCCGTTCATCCAAGTCGGAAAAAGCTGGTCCAGTCCCTGCTGGACATGCATGTCATCTCGGATGGTACCATGCATCAAGAGCGTATGTTCATCCAGATCAATCTGCCTGAAATACGCAAGTTCGCCCGTCCTCATGCAGCCTGGCATCAAGCAAGGGAATGAAGGGATAGGCTGGAAAGACATCTTATCCTCAGCAGCAGGCCCGTCATGAGCCAAGCTGGCGGCAAAGTCTTCGGGGATTTTGCCCCCGGGGATCTTATGAAAGGTCCTCAGGTGTTGAGGAAGATGGTCTGCGCGGGAAAATGTCTTGAGGACTTGATCATGGTTGCAGAGGGGGCAGAGAAATTTGGCAACCTTATTCTTGGATGCGATGTGTCGCTCCAAGACATCTAAACGGGCAAAGGTATTGCCGCAGACACATCCGTAGGGATGGTGGTCTCCCGTTTTTCCATGTTTGCGAAGTGCGTCGTTGTTTTGGCAGCGCGTATGACAGGTAATGCAGATACAGACATCCTGGTCACTAGAAACACAAGCCTCGTTAGTAGAGTTAATAGAAATAGTTGCTTACTATTCCCCTTGCATCGCTGGTCTCAAAGGAGGGACGACCTGGCGAGAATGCGAGGCGATGATTGGTCGCACACCTTGCGGGATGTTGTCCGAAGCATCAGGTAACTTGTGGCCAGGAGTGTCTGCATCTGTCTGCGGGGCGCTTAATTCATTCCACTGGGACATGGTTGTGGCTAGAGGCTGTAGCGAAGGGTTGTGGCGAAATAATGTGGCTGAATATAGAACTATGAGTGCCGGAGTTAAACTAAAAGAAGGGTGAGGAGGGTACATTAATAGCGGAATATTGGATGGGGGGGACAAGGTGGCATAGGTGGGTGACTACGCTGTTAGATTGAGGGGACGACCCGTTGTGGGATGGGACCAGCAAACGGAGTCACGTGATAAGGAGGGGTTAATCCATATTAATAGTAGTAGGTCTCCTACTCAGTGGGAATAGACAGAACTATACCTTAGGGCGCCCCCCCAGGTCTACGTATACATAGCAAATAGAATAAGGTACAGGAAAACTATGGTGGTTCCAGGATATAGACACTTAACTGTTTAACTTAACAGGTAGGTTATTTTAATATGCTGATGTTTAAGAAAATCATTATGTTCTGGAAAATGGTTGTGCTTTAAAAATCAATTTATTCTAGAAAATAGTTGTGCTTTAAAAATCAGTTTGTTCTAGAAAATAATTCTTAAATAAAATAATTTTTAAATTTAAAACTATAACTACTATCGTTTTAAATAAAATTTAAATAAATGTTGAAAATATGCTTCGTTATAAGCATATATTTTATGATTTAACCGATATTTAATTATAGAATATCATGAAATATCATGAAATTCTATAATTAAATATTTTCGAATATTTTATATTACTTAACTTCACTTTTTTAATTTATAAGTATATATTTAAAAAGTAATGCTAAAAAGTGCTTGTTAAAGTTACGTATAAGTGTTTATTTTTTAATTAAGAAGAGAAAAAAACTCTTAAGCGGTATATACGCTGTTTTAAAGTTTTATAGTTTAATAAGTACTAATTTTAGTGTTAGTTTCTATATTAGTTATTATGTTGAATATTTATTTATTATAGCCTAGCTTATAATATTATCTTTTTTTTCTTGTACTGCTTTAAAGCGGCTATTTTGCGGTTTTTTCAGCTTTAATACTGTTAAGCTTTGTAGTATTAGTATAATTACGTAATTATTTGTTTTAAAATAAGTTCGGGATAGTTTTACTGCTGCTTTATACTGCTTTAACTAGGATATTAAATGTTAAGTTTAAACTTTATTACTTTTAATTCTTTTTTTATTTTATATATATATTAACTTAAAATAAGTAACTTTTTTTATTTTTAAGTGCTTTTTATTTTTAAAGCAGTTTTAAGCAGTTTTTTTATTGTTTTTTACTGTATGCGCTATTATTAAATAGTTTTAGAATGTTTATAAGCTAGATATAAGCTATTATTAACTTTTTTTAATATATTATTATTATTTTTAGTAATTATTATTAAGTATTTTTTATGCTAGTTTATATATTATTTGTAAATATTATATTATATTTTATGCTTTTAATTATAAAAAGTAATAAACTTAATATTATTTAAGCTTTTGCTTATATAACGTTTAAGCGTTTTTTTAAAAATGTTAATATTTTACTATATATTAAATATAAGCGCGTTTTTATAAAGAATTTTAATATTTTCTATATATATTAAGTTAGTAATAAATTGTTTATTTTTTTTGTTTATAATGTTTTATAAGTGTTTTTAAGTTAATAGTAAGTAAAGTATACTATTACTTGCTATATTAAGTATATTAATAGCTATTTTAACGAACAAGTAAGTAATTTTTTTTATTTTTATGTTTTTTTAAGCTGTTTTTATATTGTTTATATATAGTTTTTAAATAATTTATGCTTATATATTCTAGTTAAAGATTTTATTTTAGCTATTATATCTTATAATTTAAAAGTTTAGTATAAGTTTTTTTATATTATCGTGTTTTATTTTTACTGCTTATAAAATACTTATAATAATTATTAAAATACTTTAAAAAAAATTAAAGTAGTAAATTTTTTTAACGTTTAAATAAAGTAAAAAAAGCTTTATTTAAAGTATATAAAGTTTTTTTATACTGCTTAATTTTTTTTTATATGCTGCTTAAAAATCGTTTTTTATATCGGTTTAAAACGTTTTATTTAATAGATTTTTATTTAATACTTATTTTAACGCTTATTATATAAGTGTTTTTTTATAAGCTGTTATTATATTATTTATAATAGATTTAAGAAAATTTTGTTAATATTATTATTTTTATAAAAAAAAATTAGTTAACTTTATAAAAAAGTTTATATTATTATAAAACCGCTTGTACGTTTTTTTTTAATATTTTTATGAGCGATACTAGTAAATTATTAAATATTTTTATATAAATTTTATATTTAGCAGCTTTTATAAGTTTATAAATTATTTTAAAAACTATTTTAAAATTTATAAACATAATTACGAACATTTTTAATATTATTCTAGCTGTTTTTAACGTTTTTATAACTATTTTTAAAACTACTTTAAACGTTTTTAAAGCTGTTTTTAAAGAGCGTAAAATTATTTTAGGTTTTTATTTTTTTATTAAGCGATTTTAATTAAATTAGTTAGTATTTTTTAAGCTGTTTACTTATTATTTTTTACTGTTTTTTTTTTAAAAAAAGTTAAGAAAGTTTTATACTTTTATAATTTTTAAGTTTTATAATAACTTTTATATTATTTTAGCACGATTTTATAGTTTACTTTATTTAAAATAAACTTGTTTTAATTTTATTATTTTTTAAGTTTTTTTTTAATTATTAATTTTTTTTTACTAGTTATTTATTTACTGTTTAAATAATATTTACGCGATGTTTACGTAGATTTTATAGTTTTTTTTTAATTGTTTAATAATTAAGTTTTTTAGTTTAAAACTATATTTTAGCTTTATTGTTTTTTAGTTTTATTAAAGTTTTTTTTAGTTTTTTTTATTACGTTTTAAAGCCGCGATTTTTAGTTTTTTACGTTTAACCCGTTATTTTTTTTATATATTTTTATATTACTTTTTAAATTTATTTAATACTATAATATTTAAAAAGTTCTTTATAAGTTTTTTTATTAGTTTAATATAGATAAATTATTTTATAATTAGTTTACGTTTTTTTTAAGCTTTACTTTTAAATTAAAAAGCTTTTATAATTTTTTTTATTTTTTACTTTTTATTTCAATTTATTAAATAAGTTTTTATTAATTAAAAAAAAGGTTATATATTATTACTATATTAAAATAATAAAAAATTTATTTCTGCTTGTTTTATAAGCTTAACGTAGAGTTTATTATATTTATTTAATAAAATATTTAATTTTATTACTTATAAGTTTATAACGCGCGTTATTTTATACTTTATATAAAACTATATTAATTTTTAAGATAATTATAATATTAAAATATTTTTAAACGTTAACTAGACTTTATTTTTTATATAAAGCTTTTTTATAAAAACGTACTGTTTATTAATAGATTTTTTTTAGCTTTATTATATAGCTACTATAGCTGCTTAAACAAATTTTACACTATTTTTAAGTTTTTATATAAATTATTTAGTTATTATTTTAAACTTATAAGTAAAAAAAAAAAAGTGTTTAATTAATAAAATTATAATTACGTAATATTTATATAGTATAAAAAAAAACTTAAGTTTATTATTATTATGTTTTAATTATTAATTATAAGCATTATTTTAAGTAGTAAAAAACTTTATTTATACTAAGTATACGTTATAAAAGTTTATAAATAAGCTAATACTTTTTAGTTCGTTTTTTTTATAATATTGTTAGTTTTAAAATAATATATAATTAATAAACACTATTTAATATTAATTAACTTATATAGCTTATATTAAAAATTTATTATTTAGTTTAAGTTTTTATTATTTATTAAAGCTTATAAAAAACTATAGTGTTTTTAATAATAATATATAAACTATTTTATATATACTTCTGTTTTTATTAAAGTTATTATTTTAAAAGCTATTATTTTACTTAACTTGTTTATTATAACTATTAAAAATATAAAGTTTTTTTAAAAAAAAAAAAGGTTAGTTATAAAGTTAATTAATAGCTTGTTTTAATATCGTTTATGTTGAATGGACTGTATTCCATTGAATACAGGGTTCGTACGACCTAAAGGTCGTACGGCAAAAGGGGTGGTAGAGGGTCCAATATCTATCGATTGAACTGCTACTAAGGTCTAAGTAGGTAGGGTCAATCGGCAGAGCCGATTGCCAGACTATATACAGGTTAGTCAGGTGACCAGGTAGGTCAGGTGACCGCAGGTCCCAGACCTTCCAGGGGCTTCCAGGGCTGCGCCCAAAGCACCTGGCTATTCGTACGAATATTGTTCCAACAGTTTAAAAATTAAAAACGGTTTAAAAAAACTGCGTTTTTTATTTTTTTAATATTTTTTATAATTATATATAAACTATTATATAAAAGCAAATAACTTAAACTAAAAAAAGCTTTTTAAAAGTATTATAATAATATTTTTACGTTTTAAATAGCTTGCTAAATATAAATTATATGTATTTTATATAAGCGCTGTTTTTAAAAGCTTTTAATTAAGTATTTAAAACTGTTTATAAAATTTAAAAGCTTTTTATATATTTAGTTTGCATTTTTTTTATTGTTATTTTTAAGCTTAGTTTAAATAGGAATATTTTTTCGTTTTATTAAATAATATAAACAATTTTAAAGTAGCTTTTATTTTATTTAATTATAGTATTTTAAATAACTACTAAGTTTTTATAGTTAAATATTTTTTAGCTAGTAAAAAAGTTTTTTTTTATAGTAATTTTAAAGATTATAAGCGTTTTTATTCTGTTTTCGCGTAGTTTAAGCAGTAGTTACTTATTTAATAAAAGCTATTAATTTTTTTTATAACGTAATCTACTATTAAGCTGTTTAAACTATTAAGCTGTCCGATTTTCTGACCGCGTTACTTTTATTTTTAAAAATATTAATCATAACGTATTAAAATCAATTAAAACTAATCGGAATCTTTTTTATTAAACGTTTTTATAACTACTATATATATTTATACATTATAACTAATATTACTATATATACTACATTAGCACGCGCAAGCTGTAATTATTACAAGATAACTACTATTTTTATTATTTTCTTATAAAATTAACCTATTACTTTTTTTAAACACTTATAAAGTTGTTTTCTTTTTAAAAATAAATATTTTTTTAAATTATAATCGCTTGTTTTTTATTTGTTAGTATTTGCTTAATATATAATTAATTTTATAAAACTTAAAAACTTTACTATATAATAAAACAATTTTATATATTATAATATAAGTAGCTTTTAATAATAAACTAACAGTATTAATAATTAGTATTAAAAAACTTCTTTAATAGTTAAAAATTTAAGTTTTTAAAAAAATAAACTAAAAAATAGTTTTGTTAATATTATTAAATATTATAAACACTTAAAAAGTAATAAACATTTTAAAAAACAATAACGAAGTTTAAAAAACTAATATAATATTAAACTATAAAATAACAACTTATAAATCGAAAAAAATAAAGCTAGCGGCTTTAAAACTAGTTTAAACGTTTTTAAACGTTATTGTTTTTATATACACTTTAAAAAACGTAAGCAAAAAGTTTTCTTTTAAAATATATATAATATAACGCTATATTAGATTTTTAATTATACGATTATAAATTTATTTTAATATATTAAAACAAGCAATATTAAAAAGTTAAAACTTATAAAAAAAATAAACAAACATATAAAATATAATAATATTATTCTGCTTATAATAATTTTTAAAAGCTTTAAAATAGTAATTTTTATAACTATTAAAAATAAAAAACGTTTTAAGCTTATTATTTATAGTTTAATATATTTATTAAAATATTTAACTTATTTTAAACTAAACTTATTATTAATTTAACTATTTTTTAAAACTATAATATACTAATTATGTAATAAAAAACTATTATAATACTATAATATAAAGTAAGTTTTTTTTTTTAAATAATAAAAAACAGCACTACTTAACTTTAAAAATTAACCGTATAAACAATTATAAACTAATTTTAATTACTTTATTAGCTTGCTTAAACTTTATATACTTTTTAAAACTTGTTATAACTATACCGGTTATAATTATATTTATTATAAACTTTATTTCGTTAAAATTAAAAATATTCTTTTCTATAATATTTTCACGCGCGATTATAGCTTTTACGCGTTAAAAATACGCGTTATATATAATAAAGTTTTCGTATAAAACTTTATTATAATTTATTTAACGATTTAAACGCGTTTAAAGCTTTAATATACGCGTTATAAAACATAATGTTTAGTTCTTTTTAATAACTTTAGTTTTATATTTATATAATAATTAATTAACTATATTTTTAATATAATCGAGCTAAGAAAAAAACGATTACGCGTTAAAATTAATTATAAAGTTTATAATTAATTTTTTTTTAAAAATAATAAATTTTATTCGATTAAATAGTTTATTAGCTTATACTAGTATTTTTTTAAATCTAGTAATAAAAATAGCTTTAAAAACAGTATAAAGTTTAAAAAGTTTACTATAAAAAATTTAAAAGTTATATTATTTAGCTTAAATAGCTAACAAAATTTTAGCTTTTTTAAAAACAAAAAATATGTTATAGTAGTAGAAATATATATAAAAAAAATTAAAAAGTTAACGCGATCAGAAAATTAAACAACTTAATAGTTTAAACAGTTTAATAATAAATCGTGTTATACTTTTTATTTATAGTTTTTTATAATATGTTTTATTTACGTTAAAAAAAAGTATTTAATTATTTATTTAAACGTTTTATATAAAACTCTAGC
Source organism: Xylariaceae sp. AK1471 (assembly GCA_023159215.1). Lineage (NCBI taxonomy): Eukaryota > Fungi > Ascomycota > Sordariomycetes > Xylariales > Xylariaceae > Xylariaceae sp. AK1471. Next base: position 227,713 of record JAJKLI010000023.1, read on the forward strand.
TTAAAATTAAATAGTGTTAATTTTTTAACTTAGCGGACTTATTTTTTTGTTAACTTTTTTATAATTATAAAATAAGTTAGATTTTTATGGTTTAAAATAATTTTAAATAATTAAAAAACGCTTTATAGCTTAATATTTTAAGCTTTTAAGTAGTTTATAATTATTAAGAATTTTTTATTATATATTTAATAGTTTATTTTTATTACTATTAACTTTTTAAAAAAGTAAATAACTAGCTATAATTTACTGTTTTTATTTATTTAGTTTAAGTAGTTTCTACACGTTTATTTTAAGTAGTCTGCTTTTAACTATATTATTTTAAAAAAGTTTTAATATATTAAAACTAGTTTATTTATAAACGTGTTTTTAAATGTTTTAAACGTTTTTTTCTTTATGTTTTCTTAATAAAAAAAAGTGCTTTTTTTTATTAATACTATTAAAAGTTCGGTTTTTCTAGAATATTTGTTTATAAAGTCTTTATAAAAGTTAGCAAATCTTAAAAATCTTTAAACTGCTTTAAACGTTTTAAAAGCTTTTTATTTATAAATTACGCGAACTTTTTTAAAGTTTATATTAATTTTTTTCTTTACTTTTATAATATATCCTAAATACTTTTAATTATTATAAATTTATATTTATTAATATTAAAATATAACTTTATTATAAATAAACAGTTTAAAACTTATTTTACTTTTTTTATATAGTTTTTTTTTAAACTAAATAAAAAAACTAGTATATTATTAACATATACTAAATAAAAACGGTTTAAGAACTTTTTAAAAACATTGTTTATATAACGTTAAAATATTGTTAGCGTTTTATTTTAACTAAAAAGTATTATTAATTACTTATATAAGTTAAACTTAGTTTTAAAAGCTGTTTTTTATTTATTATTTTTATAAATATAAACTTTATAAAAAATAAACTATATATTTAATTTTATAAGTTATTTAGTTTTTAAAAGTATTTAAAGCGTTTTTTAAATTAATAAAAGTAGATATTAATTTTTTTTATAATAATGTTTAATACTTAATAATTATAATAAAAATAAAACTGCCCGTTTGTTTTTTTTATAAAAAATATTAATATTTTTATTAATAAGCTGTTTACGCGGATATAGCTTTTTTTTAACAACTTTATAAATGTTTTTTTTAAAGCTAAAAGTTCTTTTTTTAATATTTTATATAATAAGCCTTATAGTATTTATTGCTTTTTTTTTAAAAAATCTTTTTTTAGCTGTATCTTATAATTAGCTTTTAAGCGTAAAAATAAAAGCGCTTATAATATTATTTTATTAAAAAGGTTTTTTTATTTTAACAACTTGTTTAAAAGTTTATTAAGCATAGTTTTTATTTTATTTAAAGCTAGTGCTTTATTAATACTAACTATTATAATAATAAAAACAGTTATAATTATTTAACTTTTTTTTCTGCGCTTTTTTTACTTTTAAATTAAAAGTTATTATATTAATTTTAAACGTTTATTAAGCTATTTTAACTTTATTTATTAATTTCTAGTGTTTTTTTTTTATATATTTTTAAGCTACTTATTATTTTTATGTTTAGTTTATATTTATAAGTTATATATATAACTTTTTTGCTTTTTATTTATAGCTTTTTTAAAATTGAGTAGTAATTTAATTTTAATACTATATATGCAAATATTTTTTTGTATAATCATTAATATTTATTTTAAAATAAGTTATTTTTTAAATATTTTATTAGTTATTTACTAGTTGCTTTTTTATTGCTAGCCTTAATTTTTATTTTTTTATTTTAATATATTAAAGATTTAAGCGTTTAATAGTAGTTTTATTTATAATAGTATAATATTTATATTTTAAGTTTATTAATACTTTTTAAAATTATATGTTTTTTAAAAATATATTAATAATAAAAAATAAATTGTTTATAATTTATTTTATTTTTATTAGTTTTTAATTAATTAGTTTTAACTTTTAAAAGCGACTGTTTTTAAAAGTTACTTATTTTTTAAGTTTTTATTTTTTATTTTGCTTAAAAACGTTATGTTAATTATTTCTAAACGGTTTATTTACGTGCTTTGTTTTTAAAGAAGTAATAAAGCGCACTTGTTTATAAAATAACCGTTTTTTTATAACGTAAGCATATTTTTTGCTTTTTACGCTTTATAAAAACTTTTTTATTAAAACTTATATAGCTTACTTATATATTGTTTTAATTAAACGTTTTTATTAGTTTATAGCGAATATTTCAGTTATAATTATGTTTTTATCGTTGTTTATATTAAAAGCTATAAAAATATTTAATAGTTTTTAAACTGTTTTATAAATATTTATACTATAATAAAAAAATAAACTTTTTAGTTTTATTACGATTAATATAATTTTATTTATTTAATTTTAGTAGTTATTTTTTAAAAAGTTTATTATAATTAATATTTTTTTAAGCTTTTTATTTATGGGTTTTTTAATATTAAAAGCATTGCTTTATTATTTTAAGTTATATTATTTATTTTAGCTAGTAACTGTTTAAATTTAATTAAAAAGTTCTTAAAAGATTAAGCTGTTTTTTACTTATATTTATACAGCTTTTTAATTAAAATTTCAGTTTTATTAACTTTGCGGTATAAGTTCTTAAGATAACGTATAAAGTTGTTTAGGTTTTTTTTAAACTTGATATTTTCGCGAGCATAAAACGATTTTACTACTAATTATATGTTTTTTTAAACTGTTTATATATAAAGTACTATTTTATTTTATTATTTTTAATAAAGTTGTTATTTTTAAATAGTTTATATTTTATAAATAATTTTAAATAGTTTATTAATTACGATTTTTTTAAAACTTATCTAGTTAAAACAAAAGTTTAATTTTTAATAAATTATAGTTTATAACTACTGTAAAAATAGTTGTTGAAAATATGCTTCATTATAAGCATATATTCTATGATTTACCCGGTATTCACTTATAGAATGTCATGGAATGTCATGGAATTCTATGGAATTTCATAGAATTCCGTAGAATATTTTCGAATATTCTACGCCACTCAACTCCACTCTTTTGATCTATAAGCATATATTATTAATGCTTATTAATACGTTGGAATATATTAAAAATATATGGAATTAAGGGAGATTATGTATATATAAAGGTCTTGTTTCTTGATTTCTAGATTAACTTCAACTTTAATAATAACAATAAGTTCAATACATTTATTATAAACAACATTACGGTCTTACCTTTTATACATAACCCATGTACAACGATATATTCGTTTAATAATAGTTATAACTATAAAAGCTTATATTAATTATATTAAAACAGCGTTTATAATACTTAAAATAATGTTTAGGTTAAAGTTTTAAATAGTTAAGGTTTATACTATTTATTTTTATATTGCTTATTTAACGCTTTAAAAACGTTTATTTATATGAGTATTTATTTAAATATTTAAGTTTTCGGTTAAAGTACTGTTTTTAAATAACGCTTGCATTTTTTAAAAGTGTTGTTTTTACTGCTTAAATATACGTGTTTTTATATTAGCTATAATATTATTGCTATATTTAATAGCATGTATTATAGCTTATTTAACTATTATTTATAGAGCTAAATAAAAGTTTATAGCTATAAAAGCTTTTTTTTCGGTGTTTTTTATTTTAAGTAAAACTACTGATAAAATAATGTTTATAAGTAAGTTAAGTTAGAAAATATATAAAAAATAACGCTAAAAAATGCTTGTTAAAGTTACGTATTAGTGTTTATTTTTTAATTAAAAAGAGAAAAAAACTTTTAAGCGGTGTATATACTGCTTTAAAGTTTTATAGTCTAGTGGGTATTAATCTTAATGTTAGTTCTTGTATTAATTACTATACTAAATACTTATTTACTATAGCTTAGCTTATAATATATATTATTAATGCTTATTAATACGATAAAGTATAAGAAATATATAGAATTAAAGGAGATTATATATATATAAAGGTCTTGTTTTTTAATTTCTAGAGTAACTTTAACTTTATAAGAGGTGGTTTTAAAGGTGTTGATTAATTTAATAATAAAAAGTGAGATATAGATTAAAAAAAAGGTCTAAAATTAAAGCTTTAGCTAATTCTGTAAACCTTATTTAATTTATCTATAAGTTATAATTTATTTAATTTATAAATCACGTGCAGTGATGCTGCCGTATCCCTTGCACGCTTATATCACTTTAATAATAACAATAAATTTAATATATTTATTATAAAAATAACATTATAGTTTTACCTTTTATATATAACTTATATATAACTTATATATAACGATATATTTGTTTAATAATAAATAAATAATAAATAACTTATTATTCATTATTTATTTTATTATTTACTTTATTATTTTTATTATTATTTATTTTATTACTATTTTTTTTACTATAAAAAAAAAGAAAGGGGGGGAGGGGGAATTTTTTTTCCGAAATTTATTATTATTATTATTCTTACTACTATACCATTACGTTATAAAGATTAAGAATGTAAAAAAACCCAAGTATTAAAATCTATATACTAGATAATTAGCCTGGTTTTTAGCCGGCTATTTTAAATACTAGGCCTAGAAAATTAAAATTATTATAAAATTAAAGTTATCAAAAAATCAAAGTTACTAGAAAATCATGCTTAAAATTATATTATAATTAAAATTCTTTTTATATAAAAAATAATAGTTTATTTAAAATTATTTAATAATAATGTTATAATAACTATATATATAAGCTTAATAATATTATTTTTTTACTTATTTTTTAATTATACTATTATATTAACTATGTATATACCAGGTTAAAAGCGTGATTAATAAGGATCAGTATAGTATTTCTGAACATAATATTTGCTATAAGTACGTAGGACCGGGGGGGGCGCGCTAAGGTGCCTAATACAACCCACTTTCGGTAAGACCTTGTCTTTTTGGGACCTAGGGACTACGTGTTGTGGGGCGGGGCCAGCAAACCCGTTTTTCAAAAAAATAAAAAAAAAGAGGAATTCCACGTATCATTTTAAAATACAGTACGGAGCAAACCAACTCTGTTCACCCAACACCATGACAATCGTGAAAAAGGTACTTGCACCCAAGTGGAGAGAGTGAGAGGATCTAAGTACCGAAGTACAAAACCGTCTTTGTCTTTTTCCGTTCATGAAACGGTTTGAAAGATCATTCCTCAGCCCTCCCACCTAGGGTAGCTAAGAGACTCTACATAGCAGGAGGATGGGGGCATGGAATGACCACAGGGGTTTCTCCCAGAGTTCAGGGATATTTTTTTTCGGCCGTGACCGTCCCAAAGCTTATGGGACAGTCACAGTGCCAATTCTGTACTACGGATCATCTTTTCTTTTTTAATAGTCCTGGCTAGCAAAAACTATACCTACACCTGAATCTACACTTGCAACTGCCCTACCTGAACGTGCACAGTAGGTACCCTTAACCAGTAACCAGTACAGCAATATTTATTTTATGAATTTAGCTTTAGAAACCGTCCTATGACCGTCTTAAAATCTAGGAATCGCCCCAGACTTTGGGCTTGTTTTAGCTACAAAATGGATTGTTTGGTAAGGACGCCCAAGAGATGGCTTATTTTTAAGACGCTCTCCGAACACTGTTATTAGCACTGTGATCGTCCCCTAAGACCTCCCTCACGGTAATGTGCTCAATACCTACCTATCGTGAGGTGTATTTTGCGGTCGCTCATTCCAACGGTGGTCTACAAAACACTTCTTATCCATGAAGCCATGGCATAGCAGTACATATATCTCGTGTAGGGTGGAAATCGAGAGCCTCATTAGCATGCAGTTTTCCCAACCGTAAACTTGGACATTTCTTCCTCAATCTCACGGTGAACCCTACAATAGTCTACGTACAGGTCTGAAGGATGATAATTGTTAGCGAGGTGCTAGGGATGTGTACTGGTAGGGGACCTTGTATGGCGATTTTCTAGGTTCTACCTCCCGAACTAGGGTCGATGTTATAACAAAACTGAAGCAGCGGACTAATAGACTGACCAACAGTTAACTTGCTATACAATTTGTATGGTAACTTTATTGATATATCGTATACTTACCGCACACTTGCTGTACCGGAACTTACATGGCTACTGAATGGTGAGAAGTGAGTGGATAATTACAGCGTGGCTCAGCTCGTCGGGACAGCACTTACATATTGGAGCTGCATGATGCTGCAGAACTTCCACCCTATCCACCCTATCCACCCTAAGATAGCCACCCTTCGCAGTAAAGACATGTACCCCCAAGTACTCGCCGAAACATTTGCTTCAACAGATGGAGATGACTTTCGAGTTAAGCACAAGAGGATGATGGCCCCCCTACCGAGGATGGCAGCTACTCAGCACACCTTTAACGCCCCTCAACCAATCATACCGTCTCGTTCTACGTCAGCATTTACCCGAGAACCTCAACATCATGGCCGAATACAACCAGCTACCTGAGTTACAGTCAGGCAACAAGGTCTCCGACGCATCGCAGGCCCAGCAGCAGAGCCAACAGCAAATCACTGCTCCTCATGCAAGTCAGGTCACCGAGCCTGCTGGGCATGCTGGACGGTAAGCTTTTTTCTTTTAGACCCCTGGCTAATGTGTGTGTGTAAGATGTAGTGGCCTAAAATTGGCATGCATCTGCAGCATCAATTTTTCTCGTCGTGACGCCTTGAAACGACATATCAGATCCAAGAATAAGGTAGCTCAATATCCATGCCCACATTATGCGCCCCGGATTCTTGAAAACGAAGTTCTACTATCGGGAGATAAAGCTAAACCCAATCTAGCAACCATCAATCAAACATATCAATTGCTCCCAGCCTAACCCAATTTATATAGGAGAATAAACACACCCTATAAATTCTTACAGTTAAAACAACACCTACTAATTCTATAGTAGACTTAGTAGATAAAACTACTATATTTATAGTATATTTAGCATTTATAGCGCTTATAACTATATTACAGTATTTTTAAATACTTTTTTTAACTAACACTATATTTTTAACTATTTATAATATTATCGTGTATTACGTTTTTTATTAATCGGACGCTATTTAATATTTTAATTTAAGTAGTATTTTTAGCTAATTTTTTGTACTTGCAGATTTACTATTAATTTTATATGCAGTAATCGCAATTAACTGTCAATTTCTTTAGTTACATAATAATTTATAGGGTATGTTCATCCTTCTATATAAATTAAGTTAAGCTGAAAGCAATTAATATGTTTGATTAGTGGTTGCTAGATTAGGTTTAGCTTCGTCTCCCGATAGTAGAACTTCGTTTTCAAGAATCCGGGCTGCACATTGTGACCGTCGCCAAGGGCCCAGGGCATTCTCCCGCGCCGACCATCTGGCCCAGCATATGCGGCACAAGCACCGCAACCACGAGCCCGTCAACGCTCAGCCTCAAGCGCAGGAGCAGGAGCCGGCCTTGATGTCAGTCGCCAACCCTCACGAACAAGCTTGTGGTCCTGCTGCTGAGCCTGCCGCCGATTTCCAACTTCCGGGCCTTCAACTTCCCCCTTTCCACTATACCATCACTAGATGCGACAGATGGGGCTTGAACGGGTTCCTTCGAGAAGTAGACTTGAACGAGCACTTGAAAGTCCATGCCTTACTCCAGGGCTACGTGCCTTATCAAGCAGGCCCCGCTCACTCTGCCTTCCCGTCGGACAATGGCTTCGTCCAAAGCCATGGGCAGGAGCTCCAGCAGGACATGTATAACCAGCCAGTTGGAAGCGTTAACCAGAACGGGAGCTTCCCAATGTACGGAGTCGACGAGCAGGACTTCCAGCAGAACATGTATTACCAACCAGGGAATCCTCTTCAGGATGATGGCTTCCAGATGAACCGAGTCTACGAGCAGGATGGCGACTTCCAAATGGACGGCGCTCTTGGATTCTTCGAGTGAGTCTAGGCACATGAAGATTACCTCTCAACGTCTTTACAATGTGTTGAGCGTAAAGGGGGTTTTTTTGGTTGGTACTTGGAATTTTCAGAACTGGTATAAGAGTGGTGATGCTATGGACTGTCTATCCTTCAACTCCTTACGTCTCTTTCACCTAGGGATATATATGGCTGCGTCTCTGTAGTAGAGACGGGAGGCATCGAAGTGCAGCCATGTGAACTTGCCATCTATCTTTACATCTCTGTCACTTTGGTCAGGGTTGTATGTCCCAGCAGACTCGATACTTAGGGGATACAAGTGAAGGGAAGAGCATGGATGCGTGCTATGCCATGTTGCAGTCGTTTTCTAGTTTTAGGTTTTCTGGCTTTTTTTTCAAGATTTATATATATTATTGGTTACTTACAGACCCTTGAGCCATCAGTTGGACTGTATGAACAAAGAAGATAGAATATGCCCAGATAGAGTTTCTCTTAAGCAGGGCCTAGGCCCCCAAGAAGGTAGGTCCTCAGATCTAGGAGCACGCTCTACTCATAAAGGTTACATAAACTATGAACTACTTTACTAAGCAGTTGCGGGGGTGAAAATATTTTGGTTACTATATGGAGATTGAGGAAGCCAATTGTCGTCATTTATACTGTCTAGCATTATCTCGCTTTTCATACCTGAGAAGTCTTCACGCAAGTTGTACCTCTCGGCAGTAACTGGGGCCAAAACGAAGGTACATGACTATGATACTTCTGTTCCATTCCTCTCCTTCTTACTGTGCTAACCACCTCTGGATCATACCAGCACTATCCATCACTTCTACTTGAACTAGATGTTGAGACAGGGAGAGAAAAAAAGCACAGTTGTCCAGCTGAGGCAAATGAGTCCGCCAGTTTCCGGCTTGGGATCTCCACCAATGGTGGAAGAGCCCAAAGCAATTAACCAACCCCCCGGAGTTCTTAGTATACAATCAACACATATCAGGAGAGTTGGTAAAGAGGTAACACCATGCAGCCACCCACGATTCCATGGCTTTATCCACTAGTCTCTACGGCCGACGTATTGGAGTTATTTGCACGTCTTTGACAGTACTGTGCCCGCTTCTCATGGTCGAGAAGAATACCGACAGTGTCGAACCTTTGACCACACCGCACGCAGCGATATTTATCTCGAGAACGGACATACGTATAGCTTGGCGCCTCGGGATGCTTGTCTGCGATGTGTTTCATCAAGTCTTTCTCACGCATGTATCCCTTGGCACCAACTCGATCACAGCCGGCGACCCGGCAGGAAAATGTGCTTTCTTTGTGAACATCTCTCATATGTTTGTTGTAGTCGCACTGTTTCTTAAAAGGTCTGCCTTCCAATTGCTTCTCCCATGACAAGGATCTGAAAGCGGCATCTCGGTGGAACTCGCAATCTGAATGCGGGCAGATTAGGACCTGGCGGCTCGTAAGTCGAGTAGCTGGGGGCGAGATGTCGTTGATTTCCTCTGGTTCCATCTTGTGGTAGCCACGAAGATGCTGAACGAGATGATCTCTCCGGCGAAAAGCTTGCCTGCCTCGATAGCGTCTACAGAAGGTGCACTGGTACTTTGCACTTTCCTTGGTAAGACTTTTGAGGTGACGGATGAGTACATCCTTTCTGGCAAACTTGGCCCCGCAAGAACATGCAAAGGCGCTGTGCTTCTCACTTTTCGCATGGTTCAACACATATCCCTCGTCCTCCCATTGGGAATAGTGAGTAAATGTCTTGCCGCATTCAGCACATGCAATGGCCGAGGCATCCCAGACTTCATGATGATCCGGTAAATGCGGTGTAGTTAGATGAGCATCTAGTGCGCCTTTTGAAAAAAAGCGACTATTGCAGCCGGAATGATGGCAAATCCAGGTCGCATGGCGCTCGGAGCGGCAATGCTGACCAAGTGCCCACTCATTGTTAAACGACTGGTGGCAGACTTGGCACACATGTGTACCTAGTTCAGCTGACCCAGGATTGCCATTCTTGAGTTCGGCTAAGGGATCTGGGATTGGCAAGGCACAAACTCCGGCTCTGGTATCAGATGGCCTAGCGAATTAGATGTCGCAATCGATCTAGTCGAATGGGGAAACTTACATATTCTCATTGGTGCACATTGCCTCTGAACGGCAAGGCGGATGCCCATGATTATTGGCTGGGTTGTCATTTGACTGATGACAGGGCAGGACACTTAACACCCTTTTTGTTAGCAAGAGCTAAAAAAAAAACACTCTCACGATTGGCCGGTAGTCGCAGTGGCGTCAGGCAGCAGCGGTAGTGAGCGGTCTGGCAGTAAGCCAGCATTGAAGTCGAAGTCGAAACCAGGGTCATAGCCAAGGTCCAAGCCAAAATTGAAGTCAATGGCTACGTCGTAGTCGTAGCCATCGACATCGTTCTGGCCAATGGGGCCCAAGTTGTTCAAGAAGTTGAGGTCGAAGGTCTCCTCATTGGGGGCCACGAGGGCATCGAAGTCGTGGTTGTCGAAGTGCTCGGACATCTTGGCAAGGGTCGGCGTTGAAGCGGCAGGAGATGCAAAGCGCGTGCGTGATTGGGTGTAGCGAAGAGAGTAAGCTGGTTGAGTGCAGAGGTTGTGGTTAGAAGAAGCGTGGAAAGTGCTGTGGGAGCTGTGACGGTCAGAACGGGGAGACACTGAGTATTTCTCTCTGCAAACGGCGAAGTGAGGATCGTTAAAGCGGCGAGAGCTCGAGGTACATGCGAAAATAGGGTGGAAGATGCTTCATGCAGATGTGGGTGGCTGCATCACTGATTCTGATAGGTAGGCTGGAAAGCCACTTGACGCCCTATTTGTATGGGAAAGGCGGTGATGATGTTTTGAGAATGAAAGGTTCTGATCTGAACTGCCGGGTTCCCAAACGAAGAGGATTTGCAAGAAGATTGGTTCCAAATGAAAAATAGCGATGAGAATGAGTGAGGAATCGAATCGATCAAAGATCCTCTCTGCCCGGCGAAATGCAGCGTCGAGTGAGATGATGTCACGTGTTCCTGCCTGCCCAGATTTAAGGATCAGTGCATCCAGTCTTGGGACGGGTTTGTGCAATTGCGGAAGAGATAACTTCAAGTTGGACTCATTACTATTCATAAAATGTCGCATGCAGCTATACCAGAAGCATGAATATACCAGTATACTGGCCAGCATGCCCACCGCCCCGTCTATCTATAACGATATACAGTGTTGGACAAGCAGCCCCAACAACTGTTTGGTATGTTACATAAAATTACAGCTAGTTATAAGTACAGGTTGACTGTACAGTTTACCGTCCACTGCGAATACGGGCCTGTTCCGAATCAGGCGCTTCGGGTACGACCTCAAAGCCCATGCCCTTCCTCTTCTTGCGTTCCTTACCGTCGCCGTATCTCTCGTCGAATTTCCTGATGGCCGTTAGCGTCGACATATCCTCTGAGCTGCTTGCGCCGATCTCCTTGAGCGCCTTATCGAAGTGTCGGCGGCTTAGTATCCTTTTCTCGGCCCATTTGTACGGCTCTGGCCCTGTATGTCTCTCAGACGCCTCGAGCTCTTCCTTCACAGCCGCCATGGCAGCCGCCACGCACACGTTCTTCAGGTCCGAGCCCGAGTATAAGGGGGTGCGTTTGGCAATATCCTCGAGTGACACCGTCTCGTCGACAGCTTCATCTTTGAGATGGATCCTTAAAATAGCCGCCCGGTCTGTTTCGAGGGGGAGATCGATTAATAACTTGCGAGGTAGACGTCGGAGAACAGCGTCGTCGAGGTCAAACGGGCGATTCGTAGCAACCATAATGAAAGCCTTCGTCTTGTTCATTCCATCCCACTCTTGAAGAAACTGGTTGATTGTCTCTCTCCTACCCGCGCCTGGGTGATTGCTACGAGCTCCAAGCAGGGCGTCTGCCTCATCGATGAAGATAACCATCGGCTCTTTCTTCTTCGCAATCTTGAAGAGAGCGCGCACGTTCTTCGCACTTTCGCCGACGTACATGTTGCTGATAGATGCTCCATCAACCTCAATCATGTTTGCGCCGCTCTCCTTAGCCACTGCCTTGGCCAGTAATGTTTTTCCGGTGCCGGGCGGGCCATATAAGAGGCAGCCGGGTATCCTATCGTTCGCGAGTACTCCGTAAGAGAAAGCCTCGGGCCGGACTAGCGATAGTGTCGTAAGCATCTTGACTGAATCGATTGTCTCCTGAGGAGCGTGTATGTCCTTGAAGGTTGTACGCAAGTCTCGCGCATTCACTAGGCTGGACATCAGCTTTTCTTCATGTTTCTCGGCAAAAGGATCATTTTTTCGTGTTTCTGTAGGCGTGTCTCCTTTAGAGCCCTTTTTGAAGGGTTCGGGGGACTTCTGGGACCTCGCCGCCTTCTCTTTGGCTATATCGACGGCCGCCATTTTAGCATCTGCCTTCTCAAAACAGTCTAGACTGAACAGCTCAGTAGTGCTTGTTGAGGTCGAACCAATCATTGTCGTCGCGATTCGATAAATCTCCGACATTGGCAAAACACTGCTCCAATATTTCGCAAATTGCGGCCTCGGGGCCATTGCCAAATCATTATCGGCATATTGGGCTAATCCCAATGTCCTCTCCGAGTGTGTCGACATGAAGTCACTCGACTCTGTCATTGACCATAGCATTCTGACGATGTTTTCGTCGTTCTCGCGGAGGTTATCTTGCTTCTCCCACCGAGCTAATGCGGCACGGCAATGCACATGAGCCTCTGTGTTGTGAAATGACCGCTGGCTTAGATGAATGACTCTCTCTGTAGTTTCCAAGCCCTTGAGTGCTGTTTGGTAGAGCTTCGGAGCGTCATTAGTCGAACAGGACCCTACAAGAGCTACCTTGCGGCCTGATATCCATAGCTCATCCACAACTTTCTGAATTTTGCCCATAATGATAGCACCAGTTTCATCCATGTTCAGGGCATTGAAATCGTGTATGTGAACAATAAGGGGCTTCTGCTCAGCTACGTCGACATCGGCCGAATGAACAAGTTCATCTAGAGCTGCGTTGACCTTCATGTCCTCCCAGAGCTCATCACTTTTCCCACGAGTCCCGGAGCTGAGCAAGAATTCCTCCATCGACATTGTTTGTCGTTTTGCGTCCTTTCGGAGCTTTCCATGGGGCAACATAAACGCAAATGTTGTCTCCGAAGCGTCATCGTCCTCGTTTTCCTCTTCGACACTAGGGCGCGGTTTTAGTCGCCCACTATTCTCGGCCGCCGTATATCCAAGTAGTGAAATATCACCCGGGGTCCTAGTGACATCTTGACCAACGTAACGTCCCACGATATGGGCAATATCGACAGCCCGTAGGTGTAGAACATCAGCTCCCAGATCATCGGCCACATGCTGTAAGGTGTCTTGGACCACCGAGAATGCCGAGCAGTCCTGCACATTAATTATAGTAGTAGGTCGGCGCACGCCCGCAAGTCTGGTATTCTCAGGTGCCCGAATCAATAACTCGGCCCTAACAGCCGTGATAATCTCGTCAATAATACACGGCTCGTACAAGGCAACCTTGGTTAATGGTACTTTGCCACCATCCACTACATAATCAAGAAGTAGTTGGATAAACTGTGGCCTAAAGATGACTGACCCATTCCGATACCACTCGAGAAGCGGTGTTACCCAATCAAGAGACTTTGGTGTAAGATCGGTCTCAAGTATTTCCCGGTATGCATCGTCTCCAAATGTGCTCTTGACTTGGTGCAATACGGCCAGATAGGCCGCGACGCTGAATATGTTCATTCTTTTTAGAAACGGGCCGATATTGCCTTTCGAAACTAGAGTCTCGCATACTTCACCAACAGCTGACGTGGACCAGGCGGATTTTTTGAACACAAGTTTAATTGGTACCTCCAAAAACCCCAGATCTACGAGGTCTGCTACGGCTCTCGCTCGATCTTCCTTGCTGGTACCATCTTGACTTTGTATCGCTGATTTAGCATGGAGCCATGTCTTTTTCTCGCCATGGCGATCTATGGCTAGACCGAGAAAGGACTTGGGTATTTGAACCGGAGGCAAGTCGGACTTTCGATTTCGCAATGCTCTGGAGCGTAGACCGTTTGCCGGTCTTTTGCGACCCTGACCCTCCCCATTCGTAACCGTGGTACTCTCTCCAAGAATATTCTCCTCAGTCCCCTCGGCCTCCCCACTACTAGTTTCATTCTCAGGCTTGCGCCCATCGTCTCGTGGTGTGTTGCTACTATCGTCTGGAGCTTGGCTGGGGGCTGTCGAGGAGAAGGACCGCGTCGGTGGAGACAACAACCGCGTTCGTCGAGGATTCTGTGCCGCAGAGCGAAAGGCACGAAGCCATTGGGAACTCATCCGGAGAATTGGCGCTCGAGCTGAGCGTGCAACGGCATAGCTTTGGGAAACTGTCAAAGCAAAGAAGGTGTCTATAAAATGTATTGATGGTACTGTGTTCTGATTTCTTAGTCGAATAGAGCTTTTACCTGGTCCAAGCTTAGGTACCGCGCGAGCCCCACCTCATACTCTGTAGGTAGTCCTGGTACCACTCAAGACGAACCTGATGCTCATGATTTATACGTCTCTCTCTTCACCTTTCTCATTGTTTTATTTGTTGAAAAAGAAAGCAGTAGAGATGATACGTAGCGAAAAGCATATTTCATTAAACAAGATGGTGCTCTTTCACAACGCCATATGTATGCTCACTTCAATGTTCAATGCCCGTTAGCATCGATCATACCTAGGTACTATATCTCACCAACGCCATGCCCCAATGCCCAATGCCCAATACCCAATGCACCTAAAAGAACAATTCATTAAGCAACGCTTTATGCGGTTCTTCTCTCATTATCATACCATGGGCGTGGTTCCACGTCCTGATTTGTTCCACCAAACCTTGGAAAAGACTCCTTGTCTCCCACCTAGGAAGTGATATCCCTTGCCCTGATTGAGTAGCCGACGGTTTCTGTGGTCTCGAAGGTCCTTTGATTGTGATAGTAGTCTCGTTTGATATCCAGTTGTTACTTATGTCTCGGGCCATGTGACTGGAAAATCTGTCCATCTGTTCATTGTATGGGAATACCCTTTCGGGCCTAGGGATTCCGAGGCCTTCGAAGAGACGACTGCCCTCAATAATCGACGCCTGCTCTCCATCGCGGTGTTCGACAAGTCCCGAGAGATACGCGTCGGCTGCGCCTGTGAATTCGGTGACCTCATCTAAAATCTCTGTGAAATCCTTCGCGATCCGAGACTCTGGTTCATTGATGAGATGTGCTGTGACGGAGGGCGAGAGAATGTTAAGGAGTTTAATCATGGCAGTTAAGGATACAACATCCTCATTTCGAAACTCAGGTGACGCCCTTGTCTGCAAACTATCAGCACCAGCCAGCACCATCGTATGCAGTGCAAGAATGTCCACCATGCTGTCTCTGCCAATTTGTCGGTGGATACATGCTGATGATAGCTGGGCGTCTATGGCCCTAATATAAGTATCCAGGAGAATCCAGCCCGCGGGCACTCGAGTGGTAGTCCTGATAATGGCAGGGAGCATTGTACTCAACATAAAATTGAACACATTGACGTGTTTCATGCTCTCTTTTAGGATATTTGCCTCATTCCCAAGCTCCCCGTTCGCGAGAGCAATCTTAAAACTTGGAAAAAGCAAGTAGAACAGGCCGGAGACTGCTTTGGAATCGCCTTCTTCCAGCTTAAGACCCCATGACAGAATCCCTGCTGTCTGGAGCCGTGGATCTTGTCTGGAAGGAGAGTACTCCTGGCTGATCTGATAAAAGAACGAGTCCACTGGACAGAGATCTTGTGATCGAATGAGACTGATAATCGATCGGACGAACTCCACATAATTCAAATGCTCAGGTGAATTCAAAACCATCAACTTCAAATCGGCCTTCATTTTGTCCATTGTAAAGCGCAGAGCTTTGGAGAACTGATTCTGTAAACCTGGTTTCTGGCCCACATCCGCTCGAAGTAAAACTTTTCGCATCGATACGATAGTGTCTAGAATTCGTTAGCACACAGTAAAGAATCAGTACCGCGACTATCTTACAGTTGAACAGATCTCTGTTGGAGCTGTAGTCGGGTGTATTTCCAACTTCTATGATTGCATTTTCCAGACACACCTCACCATGCTGTTTCAAGCTCATGGCTAACCGATTCTCGTAAGCTAGATACTCGAATGGCTTGGTAATTTCGGACAGAAACAAATCCAAGGAGGTCAGCCCAAGGTCCTGAATGTTGTCAGCTATAGCTCTATACGAGATTCGAAGGGTCCACCCTACCTTGAACTCAGCTATCCCTTTATTGGCCAGTGAGGCCAAAAATAGAGCGACATATTTTCGAGCAGGTGACGCCGTGGGCTTTGACACGTCTTGGAAGAGATGATATTTTCCTACTTGGAAGAACTGTAGGGTTCGCTACTAATGTCAGCGAAGAAATCGAAACCAGATAAACAAACTCACAGCGAGTCGAGCATGGATTAAACATGCTGATAACCGACCGGCAAGAGTCACGGCATGTTCGACACAGAGGTCGCGGTCATGCAATTGACCCATGCCCACGTCCTGGGACTGTACGCTGACGAGGCCACGAACCACAGATATGAGAGGCGAAACAAACTTGCGTTCAAGTAACTATAAACGATCAGCAAGTATTCTCAAGATTAGACTACCTCAACTCACCATGATAGCATCTTCTTGATGCCAAGTCTCGCCTACATGCATGAATTCGGAGCGAGCGAAGTCATCGATTCGGGTCAGGTAGTAGTCAAGAATGTCGAGGGCGACCTGTAAAACGCCCCAATCGGAATCAACAGACGTGAATGGGAGACGAGTCAATATCTGTTCCAGTGGATCTAGGAAAGGACATTAGCGTTGCTTCACCAAAGTGCCAAACAGATCAACTAACAATGATTCAGGACGAAAGAAGCACCACCAAGGGTCGCGGTGTGACGCATAACGTCTAAGAACGCCTTCATTGAGAAGTGCAGTAAGTCCATAGCAACCTTCTTATTTCTATTAATGACAGCGTTTTTGTGCTCCTGAGTGATATTCTCGCACGCCTCCACCGACATACCCAGGAGTTGCCGATTGATCTCGACCTCTACGGAAAGGAACTGTTCTAACACTTGTTGGAAAATATTCCTTTGCCAATCGGCGAACGGTTTGTATGTCGTGGTATCTTCGCAAGACGAGACGACAAATCGTGACAGCCGACTCCAGGCACGTAGGTTGATCAAGCATGCTTCTTTGTGAGAACTACCAAGATTGACGAGTCCTTCAATACTCTGAATGAATGGCCGAATATCTGGAGGAGCTGCCCAGAAAAGGGTGCAAAGAAGGTCATGATGATTTCGAAGAGTAGCTATCTCAGTCTCATGAGTTGCCATCATCTTATCGTATTGCCGATTGTGGTTTGGGAGAAGACGAGTCACCAAATTCCTGATCTCCTTTATCATTCCAAACTTCCTCAGCCGCTGGATGGACATCGCAATCAGCTTTAGAAATATATGAAAACACCGATCCTCTGATGATGTGGCGAGCGACGGTGACCCCGAAAGCTGTTCGAGGAACTGTGGGGATTGGTATACCTCCTCGTTTCGTAGATTATGAAGATCTTGGGCAGCAAAAAAATCGAAGATCGTCCCTAATATCGCATTGCATTTACACCATCCCCATTGCTCCACTAGGTAGTGACAACGACTCACGATGGATCGAAGGTAATCATTGAAGCTGGGGGATTGCCGGCTGTTGCTCTGATAGAGGTGAAATACGCGCCGCAGTAGTTGTTGAGGGATCGTCCAGCCTTCCAATGGTGCCGTATGTCGTATTCCAGAGATTATGACACCTGCACTATCAAATTCGCCCAATGGAAGAAGTGTAAATAAGTTACACCAGGCTTGTTCAAGAACAGTTGCATCAAAAGTGCCATCTGCAGTCGGACTTAATACTGTTAAAGCTATTACTTCCCAAAATCCAGCTCTTGGTAAACGGGCCTCCTCAAGAACCCGAATCAACGTAACCCAGCATATAATAGAGTACTGATCATTGCGGATTCCTTTTTCACGGAAGGACATATCTTGTAAATGGCCGTACAGGGCCCGAACATCCTCGAGGTCTGTTCGAAGGAGTATGCCGGCCGTAGCCGTAGCCAGACGCTTCAGTGTCTCCTCCATCTGGAACGCTTCCGAGAATTTGTTGAGCTGTTGGCACAATCGCAAAGTCTGGATTATGATGATCAGAATGCGCGTTAGAACCTCGATCAAGTACTGCGCCGAGCACTTCGAACCACCCAAAATCTCCTTAAGACGCCGTTCGAAGCTCTGTAAGATACCAAATAGTCGGCCAGCAAAGAGATCTGCGTTTTCAGGTTCGCTTAAGGTCAGATGATCTTGTAGATAAGTCAAGATAAAGTCGGCAGCTTGCACGGCGGTTACAGCCCCGGGCTCGGGGGCAGCAGGAGAGCCATCCAGCCGGTCCATTACCCAGTCAAAGATAATACCGAGCTCTGAAGATGTTCGCGCGTCCCATTGACCCCACTGAAGAGTCTTTTCATCAATGGTGAATGTACACCGACCTCGATGACTGCTGACGCTGTCCGCAGATTTGTCATCAAGAGCTCTTTTCAATCGACCACTACCAATTATTGTGCTTTGATGAAAGAATACACCGCGATCCAGAGGGAATACCTCAAAGTGTTGGGTATAATGTGTGCCATAAGGAGCAAGTCCAACTAATTTCCCGGTCCCTTCGCTCTTCGATAGATCCAGGCCCGCTGTGGGAGGACTGAGCTCGCGTGGCAAGGGGTCGTTGGCATGTATGTACTGAGGAGCAGAAACATCTACAGACTGTGGAGTGACTTGTTTTCTAAATTGTGTTCTCTTTCTAGTTTCTGGCTGTTCAGACGCGCCGTTGTTTTCCGGCGACTGCAGAGGTTTGTCCGTGAGCTGCCGATTGGGCGCTGGCGCTTGTCTGTCGATAGACTGTTCCAGGCGTATGCTACGGGTAATGGGTAGCGGTTTGCGTGACCGTCGATACAATGCGTCTAGAGCCTTCTTCCGTGCATCAAACGCGTAGCGACTAGCAGTATCCCCGGCCGCTTCGAGCTGAGCTTGTCGAAAAGAAGAATCATGTGATCTGTATCGTTCGATAAGAAAATCGTTAGTGTTGAGGCTGAGATTAGCTTGATATGTCGTCCTAGCATCTACGAAATCATCCATGCTGGCTTGCTTGGCCATTCGACGGGGTTGAGAGAAGCGAATTGAGGGCGTCACTCGGCTAACTCGGGGGTTTAAAGGTCTTGATGTTTGAATGATGTGATTCTGAGCGGTTGTTTGGGCCAGTTCATCTTGACGAGGTTGCGGACGGGTAGACTGGGAAATTGAGTCTCTCGGCTTGATCATGCCTCCTTCCCAGCGTTTCAAAACTCCAACAGCGTCAATAGTATCTTGGCGAGTTCCAAGCATGATTGCTTTCTTCGATGGACTCGAACGCCCTCGGTCTCGCCTCTTGCTGACTGCACGAGCAGCAATGCGGATGAAAGTAGGAGCATCTGGCTCCACGACATCTAAGATACTGAGTCGCGGGGGCCGAGAAGTCGCAGCTTTCCTCTTGTCACTGTTCTGTTTTCTTGGCCACTCTGTTGCTATGGTATCTTTCGATAGGTGGAAGTAGTTCGTTTGAGCGATGGGGGCTGACTTGGTACGACTGAGTAGTCTAGTAATACGCTGCTGGCGCTTCCTCTGACCCGGTTGGCCATTGAATATTGACTGCTGGCCTCTTTTTCGCTTCCTCTGAAGCTCGCTTGAGCTTGTGCTTGCACTTGTACTACCAGAAAACATGCGATCCACGTGGTCCTCTTCAATAACGGATACAGCATCATCCTCTAGGATCGGAGTAGTAATGTCACGAAAAGACACCTCAGGCGCCTGGAGTCGTATGGTCGAGTCTGAACCATCGGAATCATCGTCGAGAAATAAAGCAGAACCATTCCCTGATTGGGGCGATAAAAGCCGCCGCTGCGCTACACCTTTTCTGACAGAACGTTCAGGCGAGAAATCAGGGCTCCGATGCCGAGCAGTTGGCTTGATATTCTGTGCGGATGTCTGCTGATCGAGTCGAAGCCAAGACGCTGGTAAAACCCCGCGCATTCGCCTGGCTACTACGCGTACTTGGTCAGGTTCGCTCTCCGAAGCAGTGCGAAAACCAGCGCCGTCGCTATCATTCTCACTATCTTCATTCTCCAGCGCCGTCAGATCAATAAGTCTACTATGCTGGTGGGCGGGTGCAGGGGTGTGCATTCGCGAAGAGATATCACTGCTCGGCTTGGGGGTCAGTGTGACCACAGGTTTGCCTCCTAGTCGATTAACAACTGTCATAGGAGTAATCGCAAGAACGCCCGGACTTGTTTGAGGTGGTGAAGCCGGAATGTCAAAGATTTCGTTCAGATCTGGTAATATGGGAGCATCGTTGAGGGGCTGGACAGAATCACCAAGTTTGGGGAGTTTCCGTTTGGAGGAGACTTTGGGCGGGGCTCGTCGTTTATGAGTTTGGTGTGCGATTCTACTCGATTTCCACTTCTCCACGTCGTTCGGGTCGGGGAACTCGTCCTCCTCTTCTTGTGAGCTTTGCATTTCTGGTTGAAGCCTCGCAGGGTGCAGCTCAGGGGTGGGAGATGGTTCCTCATCATCTGATAGCGATATATCGTCCACAGGGACAGTTTCAAATTGTCCAGGCTCCTGAGACTCTTCTGTATCCTCCTGAGCGGTGTCTTTATTAGTAACCTGACTATCATCTTCAAAATCATGTTCCTGAGAGTCTTCTTCTTGTCTCCTCCTCATTGCTTCCTCAACTTGCACTCTCACGGGACGTAGGCCATGAGACTTCAATGTCTTGCTGTATTGGGCACTCTCAAGCAGATACGGATGTTCTTGAATTGGCTTTCTTGGGCGCAGTGACCGTCCGGGTCGACTACTTTCTTTCCTAGTTTTTCCAGTCTCTTGAACAGTCTCTTGGCTGGTAGGTATATGTTGAACCTCGAACACAGCCTCTGCATAATGTTCAGCAACATCTGTCTGTGAAGCTGGCACCGACTCTTCGCTTTCAATCCGATCTTGACCAACGGGCCTACTTATCAGTGCATTGCTTTCAACTATATGACCCAGATCGACGAGGGAAGATAAGGGAGGTATCGATTCGCGTGGAGGCTCGTCGTTAATCGGTGATCCCGAAGTCGACGTTGAAGGCTCGGGCTCTTCTGGTGATTTCGGGCTAGGAACGGCATTGTTTCCCTCCACAGAGATCTGTGATGACAATGGAATATCCCAAATAGCCTGACTCTCTGGGAAATCAGTGTCCTTTGCCGCATCTGCAGCATCTGCACAGGCAGAAGAAGCCGGTGCTGGAGGTTCGGGGGGGGGTTCTTGGCTATCCCATGTGCTTTCGTCGTCCGAATCTGGCACCTCGCCAAGCTCCTTCCATTTCGCCATTGAGCTTATAATGCATCTCCATGTACTCGTATCATGTACAAAATGCAGTCGTAGTCATATTGCCGCAATCGTTGGCCTTTTGCCGGACAGAAACTGCAGCCGATGTAGACGCGTGAATGTGCACTTTAACGCGTCTAAGTTAATGGTGTCAATGGTGGGGTCTTGTGTTCCCTGCCTACCTAGGTACATATACTTGAGAGTATGTGTCAGCACCTACCCTGTAGATAGTAGGTAGGTACTATACCTTAGCGCTAAGACCAGAATTATCCCTTTCTAATCCCTGCAGTTCATCATATCAAGTTGTACTGTGTCTAGGTCAGGAGCTCTCATGCTGCCTTGTATTCTTCTCCTCTCTTTGTAATCATATACACTATCAGTCAATCGACGGAACGGGTTGCTCAGTAAAGTGAAAGGGCGCTAAAGGTCCATCTCATTACCTACCACCTCTATCATGAGTTCCTTTGCTCGCACCTACGTCCCCTTGGGATTCGCCATCGTATTTGGCATTGTGAACGGTATGAAACTCCAAACTATCCTATTTTTCATGATACTAAATGTTGAAGGATACTATGCATTTCAACCCATTCTAAAGGAGAAACACGAGAAGTCAGAATTGCCACTCAAAAGCGAGAAACAAACTGGCCCTGTGTCTGGCGATGCGAAATCGGGGTGAATAAACCCTCAATACATATCACAGTATCTCAAGATTGGAACATTATCATTGTTGACCCAGACTTCAACCTGAAGATGAGGTACTCGACCAAGACAACGACTCCTCAACAAAGCTCCCAGCGACTAATTCATATTACTTGATCCGGGGCTCTAGATCTCTGGCATCGTACACTTGCACCTGATGAGCTTCCACAACCTTCCTCGCGACTTTCTTATTCTTCTCCTCCACCGCATACGTTATGCTCAACGGGTCGAATGAGAGGCCTTCGTTGTCAATTCAAGCATTGCTGGGCCTAAAGGGTCGGATATGGTGTGGTCAGCATACTATGCTCCTTATATGGCAGTGGAGCTGGTTGACACCCTCGATGCTTATTGCCGCTACCAGAGCGATTGGGCATCTCCATTTGCGATAACATTAGAGCCGGGCTAGACAGACCGAAGGCAAGAGGCTCCATACAGCGTGAGCAGGCAAAAATTCTTTGTCATGTTGTATATGTCTCCCCAATCTAGTTGTATTATTAACCACGAAAACGGTAACTTGAAACTCTTCTTATTTATTTGAGCAGTAGGCTTCAGCCTTCCGAGATTGGGGTTCCGAAGCCCATGAATATAGTGAATGAAAATAATCAGATTAGGTCTAAAGTGACTGTTAATCGTAATTATGAGTTGTTTGTGGTTACGAAACGAGACAATATGAATTTCAGAGCTCAGAATGGATTCCAAAACAGATGCTAATAACATCCGGGCAGGTTATTACTGTAATAAAGTACCCGACTTAGACTAGACTAAAGATAAGGAGAGTGACAGAGTGACGCCTCAGAGTTCCAAGGACCTTGGTCCGAACTTTCACCGATGACAGCTCTCGGGGAGCTGTGGAGGATCGCAGCCAATCAAACTCGGCCAATTAGAGGTTCCACCTATCATACGACCAAACGACCAAACGACTGGACCTCTCTGCTTCTGGGCATCCGTGAAAAAAGACTCTCCCAATTGATTGATCCTCATTATCCAAAACACCAACCAGCCTTATCACCGAGTCCAGGCCGCTTACATACCACAACGCCTCGCGGCCATTCCAATTGGACCCATCTCCACTCCCTTTTCCGACAAACAACACACAAAGAACTCCCACCATGATGCGCACACCCGCCTCCTCTCTCCTGCGCGCCGGCGTCCGGGCCAGCAGCATGCGAACATCGACCACCATTGTACCCCGAGCTGCCGCCTCCACCCACGCCATCTCCAACCCTACGCTGGCCAACATCGAGAAGAGGTGGGAGGGCATGCCCCCGACCGAGCAAGCTGAGCTATGGATGTCTCTGCGCGATCGCATGAAGGAGAACTGGGCCGAGCTCACTCTCCAAGAGAAGAAGGCTGGTACGTGACAACATTCTCGAATACCGACTGCTGGGTGGCTAGTGTAAAGGGGGCCACGGCATATGATTTTTCAAGCTCTGTGCATGGCATCATAATCAATTGGGCGCCCCCAGGAGCTTCACTAAGGACCCGTAGCCATGACCTCTAGTCTGAGTGGGCCCACAGCTGGAGTGTGTAGCTGAAGCAAACTACGAAACCCTCAATTGAAGCTGTCAACACGATTGATAGAAACCTCGACTGACACCTACTCTTGATAGCCTACTGGATTGCCTTTGGTGCACACGGCCCCCGAGCTCAGCCACCCGCCGATGAAAACCGCAAGGTTGCTCTATACACGGCTATCGGTGTCCTAGTCAGCTTGGCCCTCTTCACCACAATGCGCGCCTTCGCCGGCCCCGCTCCCAGCACCATGAATAAGGAATATGAGGAGGCATCAAACGAATTCCTCAAGGTAAGCCTTCTTTCGATCTACGATATCACTATACTAACGTCCTTCTCTCTACAAACAGAACCAACGCGCCGAGCCCCTTACTGGTCTCTCATCCGAAGGATACTCGGGCAAGGGACAGGTGCAATCGCCTCCCAAGCACTAGATTTCGAATTAGCTTCACCGCCGTAATCATGCTGAACCTACCTGCGCTATTATGAACCTACCCTTTCCTTTTCTTTTGTCCTTAGATACACAAGAAACCAAAAAGATACCAAAACCCCCCGAGTTGAATCGATTGATGTGTGGGACCGTGTTCTTGTACAACAATCAATCAAGCAATCTGCCGACCTTAGACTGACGGAACTGTGCATTGGAGAGCTTTCCTTTCTCTCTAATCGTTGACTATTCGATGGTCCCGAGTTCAGTGGCCTAGGACAATGAGGATGGGAGGAACAGAAAACGGGGTAGCAAGAGTGGCTTGGCTGGCTTTGGCTAGCTAGTTTTGGGTGAATCATCGATGAACTAAGACAGGGACAAGCAAGCGTGACTTAAGCTGCTGGGGCTTTTTGTAAATATGTACAAGAGGAATTTCTACACTGTTCATTTAGCATCATCATCATCATCATCATCCTTCTCTTTAAACTCATCCCCACGAAGCTATGAGATAAGTGAACGATACTGTAACTTCGCTGCTAGAATTACAGTCCAGAAGCTTGCCTCATGCATCACTCACTAAATACCTACTAATTAATTCGTCCAGATTCTAACTGAAGTCCTAGGTAGCATATAAGCTCACTCCTACCACTCTAGCCACCAAAGATGTGAGAAGGCAAGCACCCATCAAGAGATATCTTTCATCATATTCTAAGCAATGCTAGGAGCAAGAAAGAATATCCTGTTCTGGGTAGAAATTTGTTTGTCGAGAGCTCTACATACTCTGAAAACTTCTACGTATTTTCTTTACGAAGGGAATTACTAGCCCATGTTTGTATCCCCTTAAAGTGATATATATGTGCTACTTGATATACACACCGCACGACTAGTAAATGTAAGTTATATACATGACATGCGCAGTCCCCGAGACTTCAATTGCCTCATCTGATGCTTGCTCTCAAGACAAGCCCCATGTTCAATACGCGCTGCTCGCATGCATGCATGTGTGTGTGGTATTATAAAAAACCCTTTCCTTATAAACTTGGGAGGCATGCGGAATGAGTCCGAAATGGATGAAAATGAGACTGATCGTCGACTTAACGCCAGTATGTGATGCTGTAGCGCCACGTAATGCGTTCGATCATGCCAAATGCCTAGCTAGGTAATAACCAACTCGATTAAAAGACGAACTCTTGTCAGTCAGCGTCCATGAACCCTAGCTCCAATGAAATAACCTGCCTTCCAAAACTGCGCAAGAGAATCGTACCAAAGTCTCAAGCACCACTCTCCCCCGCCTCACGATACTGCCCCAAGCTCGCGATCTCGGGGTCTTGATCCCGAGTATCCGGTGTCACAGGTATGCCGTCCTCCTCGCGAATACGTCTCTGGACCTCGAACCGACCGTCTTTACCCCAGTACCCAGCCTTCTCCTTGCCCCGAACGGCCTTCTCAGTGACGAGGATGTAGGGCATAGGGGCATCGAACATGGGTTCAGCCAGCACGCGTTCCATTTCCATCTTGAGGCCACGGGCGCCGGTACGAGCTTTCTCGGCGCGCTCGGCAATGGCGCCCAGCGCCTTTTGCGTGAAGAAGAGCTTCGAGGGGTACGTCTCGAAGAGCGCTGTGTATTGTGCAACTAGAGAATTTCGTGGTTCTGTGAGGATCCGGAGAAGGTCGGAGCGTGAGAGAGGCGAGAGCGCTACAATGTTGTGCACGCGCCCGATTAGTTCAGGGATGAAGCCGAAGCCTTGCAGATCCTCGGGGGTTGTGAGGTCTAGAGCCGTAAGCTTGGAGGTGTTCTCGGCATTCGAGGAACGATGAGGGAGGTGGGAGAAGAGCTTAGGAGGGAGATCAGCCTCGTTATCACTCGTTGACCGGTTGCGTAGTTCTGATCCGAAACCCATAGTTGGTTTAGATACTCTGTTTAAAATCACCTTGTCGAGACCGACGAAAGCGCCACACATTACGAAGAGAATATTACTCGTGTCGATCGTGTATTGGTCGACTTTACCCGATGACGGCGGCGTTGCTTGCGGCCCTGAGGTGGAAGAAGAAGAGCCAGGACCAGTGTAGTTCGTCGTGATGGGGCTTGTTGACCGAGAAGAAGATCGGTTGTCCTTAACGTTTATGGTAACTTTGGTTCCTTCGACAAGTTTCAGCAATGCTTGTTGTACACCTTCACCTCCGACATCCCTTCCATTCATAGTCTCCCGTTTGGCAATCTTATCAAACTCGTCTAGGACAACGATGCCATGTTCAGTTGCCCTAACGTCATAATTCGATTCTATCAATAACCGTTCAATACATGTTTCGACGTCCTGTCCGATATAACCGGCCTGTGTAAATGCATTACAGTCGCATATTGTAAAGGGGACGTTAATCTTTTTGCTTAGTGTTCTACTAACGTTTAGCGACCACACACATACTGAAGATTCCGACGACCAACGCAAAACTTACTCAAGAATATACGTCTTGCCCACACCCGTAGGTCCTATTAGCAATATATTGCTCTTATCGATCTTGACTGGCGGTCGACGATCAACGTCTTCAGGTATATAAAATTCGGCAGTCTGTTCGGATCGCTGCCATGCCTGGTGCATATGTTGTATGGAATCGTGGTGACCAGGATAGTCGTCTTGGAAGTTGCTATTAGCACTGCGTTTGTGCGACGCAGATCTGATGTTGTACCAACCTTCAACGGGGTGAGGATCTCGTTCTCTGGTGTTCCTGTCCCGTGCAACCGCCTGGCGCATAAGCTTCTCTTCTCTTTTACGCTCTTGCTCTTCTTGGTATTGCCGCCGTCGTAGGTTCTGATAATGGTTGAAGATAACGGAAGAAATGGATTTCTTCGCTCTGTCTTGGCCCACCACGTATTCGTCCACTCGCTTTTTCAAATCTCTAGGATAGAACTGCGGTACTCCGATGGAGCTCCTGGAGAACATGGGGCCGCGGCCCTCTTCGTTTGGATCATAACTTGCGGTGAAGCCGGAGTTGAAATCCGAGGTTCGTCGCGGGGCAGTTCGCAGGATGGTGGTTGTCGAGAGCGATCTGTGGCGAGCTTTCGGAGCAGAGGCTGTAAGAGAAGAGGCCCGAGGCCGCGCGAAGCTTGTAATCATGGTGGCAGTTCAGGAGACTGGCCCCCAGGGCTGATGTTGCAATGATTGCTTCTCACCGCTAGGATCATGGGTAGGCGGTATGGAGGCTGAGCGCTTTAATTTGGGAGACGGAGGGATGGATGCCAAAGAAAGTGGATTGACTATCGGGTACAAAGCAGCATATGCGCTGTCTTTACAACTGATGTGTTGAATATAAAGTTGCCATGGCTTTGTGAGTGGTAGAGTGGTGTTTGGCCTGAGTAGTTGGCTCGTAAGGCAGTCCCCAACCTCTCCTGGATCGGAGATGCATACAGGTGCATATTAGGTGATGGAAACGGAAGGCGATAAAGCTCCAGTGGGCTGCGGGGCTTAGAGCGCGGGGGAATCAGCCGTTGGGAGCCGCTATCATCGATGCTAACCGATGTTGCAGCAGGTTGTGTCCACCCCATCCATACCTACCTTTAGGCTAGGTAGGTAGGTACATGCATACATACATGTAGGTAATGGCTCATTTCGAGGTGACCAATGCTCAAGCTCCCCCTCCACCGTTTTCATGTGATGAAAGCCTGAACGTCCGTAACGGTACTTACCTTCCGAAAGTTCCATACATCTGATGACGAGCTGTCTAATTTCAAAGAATTAGATTGATAGATAGTAGCCAAGGTGACCGCTAGTAATGAACTTCTTATACGCTTTACCAATTAGTAAGGTATTTAAAGAAAAACGAACCGTTTCAGAGGTTACTCGATACCGGATGCAGGGATGTACGCTATATCGTATCAGTGATACATACAGTATATGTATGTACAGTATACAGTACACTATAGGTATATACAAAAAAAGACTGCCCAACGACGTCATTCAACATTCGTTGGTTGGAGCTTTCTCCCTCTCCTCATTTTGCGACAACAAACAATTCTGTAAGGTACCTAGGTAGAGACGTCAAGCATATAATTACTTAAATAACCTGAAGAGAGAAAAGATGCTTTCATGCTGTTTTTCTCTCTCGCTCAATCGTGATTCTACATGACCCAGCCAGGGCGACCTGCTGAAGAAACAGCTTAATCTCTGAGCAAGCCCCGCTATAGTCCAGATTGAGCTCCCCAAGTTTATTGTTAGCAAGCTCAAGCCAGGAGCTCCATTCTCCTATCTATCTACCTAGTCTAACAAGTACCTATTCTAAAGGCTAGGGACATTCTAGTTAGCAGTTGTCTCAGAACAAGTCTTCACTTTCAATTTATAGCTACTCTACCTTCTTCACTTGTATACACACACACACACACACACAAAAACAAACCCATACTAAAACTCAAAGCTGCCACCAAAATGACCGACATAGCAGAGCAATCTGCCAATACTTTGCTGCCAGGTCCTGGTGCGGGACTTCCCAATGATGGCACCGGTACAATAGCTCCTCCACCCGAGTCATGTCAAATATGTCTGAACTGACACCGTCATTATAGGTGTTGTCAAGCTTGATCCCTACCTGGAGCCTTTCCAAGATGCACTGAAGAGGAGATACACCAAGGCTCAAGAATGGATCAAGAGACTCGCCGACATAGAAGGAGGAGTCGAGAGGTTCTCAAGGGTTTGTCCATCTCAAGTTTATTTCTCTCCCTCTCTCTCCTTCTCTACATAAAGCATTCATTATTAACAACCTTCTCACAATCAGGGTACTGAGATCTTTGGTCTCAATGTAGACAAGGACAACAACATCATTTATCGGGAATGGGCCCCAAACGCTGTGGAAGCCTCGCTAGTTGGGGATTTCAGTCAGTATTTATCAGAATACCGTCAACAAGGCACGAAGCTAACCTAGAGGCTAGATGACTGGAACATCAAGTCCCACCCTATGAAGAAGAACGATTTTGGCGTATGGGAGATTGTGGTACCCGCCGTCAACGGGCAGCCTGCTATTCCTCACAAATCTAAGATCAAGGTAGCCCTTTTATCATCTTGTGAGACTCGAGTTACTTTCTAATTCTCGGCACATAGATCTCATTAGAGACCAAATCAGGAGAGCGAGTTGATCGACTACCAGCGTGGATTAAATACGTTACCCAAGATCTCTCGGTATCGCCTGCTTACGATGCCCGTTTCTGGAATCCCCCTGAGTCCGAGAAGTATACCTTCAAACACCCAAGGCCAAAGAAGCCTCTGAGTGCACGCGTGTATGAGGCCCACGTGGGCATTTCCTCTCCTGA
The DNA here is from genome assembly GCA_023159215.1 of Xylariaceae sp. AK1471. NCBI lineage: Eukaryota > Fungi > Ascomycota > Sordariomycetes > Xylariales > Xylariaceae > Xylariaceae sp. AK1471. The sequence continues at coordinate 257,018 of JAJKLI010000023.1, forward strand.
GCTGCGAGTTACGACGTTCAAGGAATTCACCAAGAACATGCTACCGAGGATAAAAAACTTAGGATACAATGTAATCCAGCTTATGGCCATCATGGAACATGCATACTACGCCAGTTTCGGATACCAAGTGAATAATTTCTTCGCCGCAAGCAGCCGTTATGGCACACCAGAAGACCTCAAGGAGTTGATCGACACGGCACATAGCATGGGTCTGGTTGTCCTTCTGGATATTGTACACAGCCACGCCTCCAAGAACGTCCTTGACGGGCTGAACCACTTCGATGGCACTGATAATCTCTATTTCCACGAAGGCCCTAAGGGTCGACACGAACTATGGGATAGTAGGCTTTTCAACTATGGTAACCATGAAGTCATGAGGTTTCTTCTCAGCAATCTGAGATTCTGGATGGACGAATACAATTTTGATGGTTTCCGTTTCGATGGTGTGACCAGCATGCTCTATCTTCACCATGGTATCGGAGCGTAAGTTGACTATGCCATATTTAAAAAGCATAGCACTAACAACTATAGGGGTTTCTCTGGTGGTTATCATGAGTACTATGGCGCCGACGTTGACGAAGAAGCCGTCGTCTATCTGATGGTTGCGAACGAGATGCTCCACGACCTCTACCCTGACTGTATCACTGTGGCAGAGGACGTCTCTGGTATGCCAGCTCTCTGCCTACCACTGTCACTTGGCGGTGTTGGCTTCGATTACCGACTCGCAATGGCTATCCCGGACATGTGGATCAAGATCTTGAAAGAGAAGAAGGATGAAGAGTGGGACATAGCAAATATCTGCTGGACCCTTACCAACAGACGGCATGGCGAGAAGACAATTGCCTACTGTGAAAGTCACGATCAAGCGTGAGTTCTTACGCAATCCTTGGACAGCCTGAGCTAACCATTTTTAGGCTTGTTGGAGATAAGACACTGCTCATGCATCTTTGCGATGCAGAGCTGTACACTAACATGTCGGTTATATCCCCCATGACAGCCGTCATATCGCGCGGTATGGCACTGCACAAGATGATCCGCCTGCTCACGCACGGGCTCGGCGGCGAGGGCTACCTGAATTTTGAGGGCAATGAATTTGGACATCCAGAATGGCTCGACTTCCCGCGCGAGGGGAACCAGAACTCATTCTGGTACGCGCGGCGACAACTGAATCTGACAGAAGACAGTCTTCTCCGATACAAGGACCTCAACGAATTCGACCGTCAGATGAACCTAACAGAAGATCATTTCGGCTGGCTACACGCGCCACAAGCGCATATTAGCCTCAAGAACGAGACGGACAAGGTCATCGTGTTCGAGCGCGCCGGCTGCGTTTTCATCTTCAACTTCCACCCGACGCAAAGCTTCTCGGACTACCGCATCGGCATCGACGTCCCCGGTACCTACAAGATCGTGCTAGATACCGACACGAAAGAGGTCGGTGGCTTTGGGCGCGTTGATCCCTCGACAAGATTCTTCACTACGCCCATGGAGTGGAATGGGAGGAAGAATTGGACCCACATTTATAGTCCTGCGCGAAGTGCTTTGGTAAGTTATTTGAAGATGCAGTTATAACTGTCACAGAACACCCGTGAAGCTAACTAGCGAACAGGTGCTGGCTCTTGAGTCCGGTATCTCACAGCATTCTTGAGGGATGGGGAAAATGAAGTCCTAAGTGAGATGATGAGCTTGCGTTAGCTACAATATGTACTCAGGGAAAATTGTCCGCTGGTTTAATCTTCCAATTCTGTCGAGGTGGTGTTGAGCGAGCTAGCCCAGTTCCTTGTCATAATTATTCACCAAATAGACCTTATACACCAGGAGAGTTAGGTAGAGCTGATCTTTTTTTAATCTTCTGTTGGGTATTTGAACGCCAATTAGCATTGTAGATGTGCGTATAGCAGCAGCAGTAGTCCAGGTCCATGGAAGACGAATTCACCTACTTGTGCACTTCTCATTCAACAAGCCACTCCTCAACCTCAACCCCCATACTCCTCCCTACGCCTCTAATAACCTCCCATCCAACATTGACCCTCCACTTACCACCACGATCCAAATCCGCTCCTCCGCCCGCACCTACGGCAGCACCTGCCGCGCCACCCCCAACACGCACAAGAAGGCGGAGACTAGCTAGCGTCGCGATCGCCATGCCCACATCCCCATCAACACCTCCCGCGCTACTCTTCGCATCGTCAACCCCTCCAACCCACTCCTGTTTCGTAGCAACGTAGATGGCAATCATGCGCTCAAGCACGAATACACCGGGGCCCAGTAACTTTCTCGCGATACGGCGATGTTTCGGCTTGCGGCCCCGTCCCGTGCCGGCATTCGGCGTCGAAGACATGGTGATGCCCCCGCGGCGCCGCTTCTTTGCGCCGGTATGCCACGTGCTGAAGAGGGCATTGTCGTGGCGCGGGGCGTTGTGCGAGGCGAGGTAGGCGGCGATGAGGAGGTGACGGGCTGTTGGGGGTAGGAGGGTTGAGAGGTCTGTGCTGCTGCTTTTCTTCTCTGATCCCTTTTTGGCCCCAGCGCCAGATCCTGTGCTGAGCCCGGTAAGAGGCGGAGATCGTACGTATTGGATCCCGGGCTCTAGCACGCCCTCATCTTGGAAATAGGCGCGCGCTGCGATCAGAAGCTTGCTGAACTCCCGCGCTTTGTGCGTTCCTGCTGCCACGGGCGCTGTGAAGCGCGGCCATAGCGAGGCGCAGGATTGCTTGAGGCGCGGGAGCGTGCGCGCTGCTGGTCGGGTCAGGGAGTCGTGGACGGCGGCCGTGAACCGTGCCCATAGCTCGGTTGTTTCTTGTTGTGTGGTGTTGGGGAGAGAGGGCGGCGGCGTGCGGGATAGGATCGTGATGTATTGCACCTTGGTGTATGGTGGGAAGTGGACGTGAGGCGGGGAGGAGATTCGCAGAAGAGAGGGCGAGGGTGTCGTTACGATGAAAATGGTGGTTAGGTTGGGAATCTGGGGTTTGGGGGTCTGGGTTAGTATTCCCGTTTCAAGACTTGTTGTAGGTTAGAAAGATGCGGATTTCAGAACATACAATCTCGGATAGCCTCGCTATGGCCGGGAGTAGTGTAGGCGGCGCATCACGCTGGCGATCTATACCGTCAAACACCAGCACGAATCTTGAGCGGGCATCTCGTTCAACGTATTTCAGCATCTTGGTCAGCTCTGCCGTAAGCGCAGCGAGTGTCTCACAGCGTCCAGGGGTACACCCGTTCTGTAGTGCATCTTCCACCATGCCAGCCGTCCTCTCAAACAAATGGCGGGCCGTGACGCATTCCGTAGACTTGACGATAGCATAGTTCAAGTCGGACGGTGAGTCGTTGCGGAGTGTTTGAAGTAGCTCGCCGATGATAGCGCTCTTGCCTGTTGCTTCCGTGCCATGAACAACAACATTGTGACAAGGCGCTATGTGGGGGTGGATGAGGGTTGTTAGAGCGTTGATCTGGGCGTCACGGCCAGGAAAGCTTGTAAAGAGCGATGCTAGCAGGTCGTCAGGTAAACCGAAAATTGAGGCCATCGTGATGTTGAGCTATTCGTCATGTGCAGAGTTAGAGCTGTATGTATTTGTGATGGCCAATTGGGACCATGAGAATAGTCGTCACCTTCCCATGTTCAGATATTTATAGGGCAATGGTTTCTCAGACAGATATCAGACTGTGCTGCCGGAAATCAATATGGAGCTCATCATGGAGCTCGGGAGTGTAGTGTAGTAAAAGAACGTCCCGCCTTGCGCGCCTCAGATACGCGCCGAATCAATGCCAAGCCTTCGGCATCATTGACCAAGAGGCCGGAATCCATCGGTCCCGACAGAAGGATTCTTGCGCCTACAAGCCGCTAATTGTTGTAAGTGGCATTAGATATGCATTTATCACCATAATTCTTATTCTTCTGCCTGAAATCTCCCTTTTTAAACGTGTGTACGATACCTTCCATGTAAGGGTTAGGTACATACAATATCTCCACACAGGGATATTATTGTAGAATCGATACCCCTGAAGTGCATGATTCTGGTGCCAATCATTGATGCTTGAGTGAGGCGCGGAATGTGAATTGCAACTCGTAAGTCCTGACGTACGTAATCTATACAGTCCTAGCTTAGTTCATCTTCGTTCTACGTTAAATACTTTATGTCTATCGAGCCTCTCAAGGGGCAGACGTATGCTTCGCGCAGCTCCCTATCGTCTCTTCTGCTCTAAGTCTTGTCTTTCTCATTTATCAAGTCCCACAGTAGACCATTCATTCACCTCTTCATCAACAACCTGAGTCAGCACATCCCTGTTTCCGCCATCTTTTCAAGATGGAAGAGTTAGATTTGAACTTGGGTTTGGATTTTGACGTCGACCTCGAGGAGTCGGTGGAGTTCAATGTCCCCAGTTTGTCAATAAATGATGAAGACTTTCCGTCTATTGAGTCACCAGAAGACGCGGCCGCGTCAGCAGACGATATCGCCGACAACTCAAGGGCTCAAGCCCATAGGCGGTACCTTTCCAAGCGGCCTCACAGGAAGTCACGCGCTGGATGTAAGCAGTGCAAGAAGCGTAAAGTGAAGGTATATCTGTTCTTCCCCACATCTCTTCGTTTTCTTTCATAGAGACTCCCCTTAATGAGACTAATACTACATTGGAAGTGTGACGAAGCAAAGCCCATGTGTAAAGCTTGTACTCTTCGAAAGGAGAAATGTGTCTATCCGAACACACCACAGTCATCTGCGGCAGAACCTTCGACCACAGGTACCACGGGTCCTCTTGTAGTATTGTCTCGGGAACAGTCAGTCGACGACGTCGAGGTACAGCAAAGGATTGTTCCCGTTATCTCCGAGCCTCTTTTCATACCGGAGCAGACGGCCGATGCTGTCGACATGAGGATGTTGTGGTTCTATACTACTTACTCATTCCAGAGCTTTTCTATCAACTCCGGACGCTCAACTGCGGTTGACTACGCTCTCCAAGTCAAAATTGTTGAGCATGCTTTTCGCTCCCCGTTCCTCATGGAAACCCTTAAGGGGCTATCGGCGTTGCACCTCCGGACTTTGAATCAACCAGTGCCAGCTCACAAGACCGCATCTTACCAAGCACGAGCCTTTGAAGGCTATCGAACTGCCATTGAGGCAGCCAATCCTAGTGATTTTCCGGCGTTACTTGGTTGCTCGCTGCTCACGATTGCAATGAGCAGTCAAACATTCCGAGATCCCAATGCCAAGCGCCTATTCATTATTGACTGGATGGCCATGTGGTGCGGCATCGGCCTCATCATCAAACTCATCTCGCCCCAGGCAGTTCAGGATTCTGGCTTAGCTGCCCTATTCTACCGTCCCCCTATAGACATGGAGAAGTCAACCCAGTATATTCCCAACAACCTCCTATTCATGGTAACTTCGATCAAGTATGGCGATGACGACTACGACTATCAAAAAGATTATTACGAACTTCTCAAATATCTCGGCTCTCTTTACATGGAACTCGTAGAGCATGGCTTTGGCCCAGTCCTAGATCTCCGCGTCATCACTTTCTTTAGTTTCCTTCCCAGACCCCTCCTCCCGCTAGCGAAACAATATCGGCCCCGTATTCTGATCATAGTAGCCTACTGGCTTTCCTTTGTCAAAATTATAGACGGAGGCCCCTGGTGGTTGCAGGGATTGACACCTCAAACTGATCAAATTATTGACGAAGTCGGCGAAGAATGGGGACATCTGCTTCGCGTTCCTCAGATGGTCATGCAGACCGACGACAAAATCAAAAGTGCAAGGCTGCTCATCGATAACCACAACTGGACACCAAGCGAGCTTGACCTGTATCATAAACACCGAGACCCGAGGGCGAAAACGGACCTCAAGTTAATTACTAACGAGGGTACCGAACTCGAGATTGCCGAGGGTCACTGGCGGTTGAAGACGAGTGGTATCAAGTGGGACGAGCCCAAAGTTGCAGACCCGGATTTCTCAAGCCAAAAGTTATTGCTTGGAACTGGCCTCTTGTGCAGTGCTACACCACGAGATACGGTATCTGCTGTGTCTCCAGCGGCCTCGTCCTCCACAGCATCCACGCCGAGCCTGTCGCTGTCAAAATCGTCGTCAAAGTCGCCGTCGAGGTCGCCTCCGCCCTAAGGTGATTTCAGACGACGCTCGGGAAAAGTGGTGTAAAGGACGTTATTTCTTGAATAAGCAGTGCCTAAACACCTCACACACAAGCTGTGAGCGAGACCGATATTACTTGTTAGATCGCTAGATTATGGAGACTAGGCAATGGTCTATAATTGATATAAGTAGGTCTCAATCACTTTCTGCTCAACTCAATTGTGATAGTTGTATTTACAACAAGCTCCCCCCAATATACCTTTTACAACCTGTATACACCTGACTAATCCGACCACTATACAGATACCGGCTCTCCCGATAGCCAAAGTACCAGGGTCTTGTCGGTGCCAGATAATTAAAACAACCTATAGCCCGAACCAAGCCTCACTAGCTGTCAAATCCGCCGGCACGCTGTGTCCGACGCCCTGGGCATAAATGCCCTGCACGAAATCGCCATAATTGTTAGTCGCGTATCCCTGCTTAGGCGAGTTCTGTACCGTGCTTGTGGCCGTCTGACTAACATTGAAGACAGCGGTCCACTGTTTGATCTCCTCTTGGTAGTTTTGAGGTGCGAGCGTAGAATCGGCGCTGCCATGCCAGATCTGCATTTTGGGCCTCGGCCCATTATACTCGGGGTACATGTCTAGGACGACCTTCTTCCACTGGTCGGCAGATGCACGCGATTGTCCGCCACTACAGGAATTATTCCACTGATCCACTCCACCCGACGAGCTGACAAAACATCCCGCCGCGACGCCGCTGTACAACGACACGGCCTTGATGAGCTCCGGGTACGTCGCGGCCAGTACGTTTGACATCATGGCGCCCGATGACCCGCCCGTGACATAAACGCGGGACTCATCCACGCCGTACGTCTTAATAGCGTACAGGATCATGTTTGCGATGGCCTGGGAGTCGCCTCCGCCGAGGTGCAAGAGAGATCCCTTCGACGACACGTCCCAGCACGTCCCGCTGTTCGGCGAGCTCGGCCATACCGTGATGTACCCCTTCTTATCGGAGCCCTGCTTCCAGGGGATCTTGCTGTTCCCAAAGTACGACTGCGCCGTCGACTGGCACGAGTGGATCACAACGACCAGGGGCGGGTTGGCAACGACGTTGTCGGGCTTGTATACCCACCTGTTTTTTGTTGTGTCAGTGTCTGACAGGAGAATTGCAGTGCCCTGGATAAGGGGCGGGAACTAGAAGTAAAGCTTGGGGCAAGAGTCGGAGGGGGTTTACATTGAATGAGCGGAAATTATGCTTACATCTGCGCCTTTGACGTGGCATTGTTATTATAGTTTGAGACCTGCGTTAGCGAGGCAGCCGAGGCTAGCGTAGCCAAGAAGCCGCCCACAGCCAGAATTGAGAAAAACATCTCTCGTTTTGTCTTCTTTTTAAACCAGCTGGAAAAAGGGAACGTTTAACAAGATAAGAATAAAACAACACTAAGAGTCAAGCCAAGACAGGTAGCCACACATACACATACACACGCATATATACAACTACACGAGTTCAAGTGTGCAAATCAGAGCCATCTTGCCATTTTGCCCTCAGACATATTACTTATATATTACACACTTTCCATTTCCCCTTTCCCATCATCTTACACCGCAAGCTCCATCCAACATACCTTTAACCCCAGAAACGCGGGGAAGATCCTCTGTATGAGTAGACCAGTGAGGAAGCCTTGGCTAAGCTCTTCGGGATTTACCAGGAACGAGGTATTGATTGATTGATTGATTGATTGATTTGCGAAGCCCGGCGCGTTATCGGCTAAACGTGGCAGTTTGTTAGACTACTCCCGCACCATACTTACCTAACAAAGGGAGATAGATGTACACACCAACTGCACTGGTACGTAGGTAGCTTAGCCGCCAGGTACAGCGGTACGGGATCGGCTGCCGTCCAGACGAAAGAGAAAAGAAGAGAGTTGCTAGGTATCTACTCGACATCCTACCTAACTAGGTAGTAGAGGGCGGTTGAGCTTCAGTGAATCGCCATAAGCTAGCTAGCTACCTACCTAAGCAACTGCTTTGAACCCGCCGAAGACCATGGCTTCGCCTAACCTTGCACCCCTCTGATAAGACACTCGGTCAAACCGGACCCTGGATGGCCTACGGACTAGATGGAACGAAAATTCATCTACAGCTACAACCACCCTTTGCAGATCACCCTTCGCAGCCCTAAGGGTATCATCATATAACTTTTTGACGAGCTCCATGATTTCGTCGTCAGGTTGGGAGTCACTCCGGCATGTAAGCGGTGGGAAGGTTTCAATCTCACTATTGAGAACGTCAAGTCTCTCTTTTGCGTGACTGGCGAGCTCCATGATTACTTCGTGAAGATGAATGAGTAGATGGCCCTTATAGAAAAGAAAATATATAACATCAGAGAAGCCTTGCGGTTATCACCAGTTTGAGCATCCCATACGTATCACGGTCAAGAGTTCTGCTTGTGTCAATCTTATGATTAAGGTTTTCATTGATCATCGCGCTGCCTATTCATTGCCATGCTATCAGACGATCCGAGAGAAGCATCTGTTCCGCAATAGGCATTGCACGTATTAATGGTATTCTGTCACCGGCTGTTCGCTAATGTTACATATGATTTAGAAGTCCATCAATATTTCGTATCGTTGTGCAGCACAGAAAAATCATGCGCAGGCTGATAGTGATGTTTGGGAGTTCTAGTCCAGCGCACGATCTCGGCAGTCCTGAGGACTAAGACATTGTATAATGTCTAGAGGAAGTGCTCAGTGCGGGAACCAGCTTCTAAGCTTTCGTGTTTCTGAGCTTTGTTCCAGGCGGATGCTCGTCGGGGCGGAACTTGCAAAACGGATGCGTGCAAATGCCATTCACAACGCTAGGGCACTGCGAGGTGTCAGTAGGACAACTTTAGAAACGAGACGAAACAATGCAAATGACGTTGCACTTACATGATGGCCATAGATGCAATTATCAACATCGCATTCTTGCCCGTTGGTGCAGGGATTGAGGCGAGCAAGGAAGGCGATAGCGTTTTTCTCATCTTTATTAGGGGTATAATCGTGCACGAAACAGCATTCGTCACCCTTCGCACAAGGACCGCGAAGGAAGTGATTATTGCATAACTTGTTGTTATCTTTTCGTTTCTTAATAGTCTCCAAAGCGGTTTGGTTCAGGGGAATTGGGGTATCTAAGCCCCTTGGGCCAGGGTTCCAGGTAGGCTTCGGCGGCTGCTTGACGACACGAAGTGCCGCGTTCGTGGTTTTCGGGGCAAGGGGTATCGGAAGAGTGATCTGGGGTGGCGGGCTAGCCTTTTGAGTAACTGTAGCATACGAGATGCCCGGGCGCTCAGAGATCGAAGTTGATATAGAAGACACTGACTGCACCGACTGTACCGAATGACTTGAAACAGTGCGTCTATCCGTTAACTTGTCAGATCGAAATATGTCCTGAAATCTAATAATGTTAACCCCAATTGAGGCGACGGCGCGCACTGTAGGATATCCTTCAAGCACATTGATGCGCTCTTGTTTATTAGCGTCACCTCGAATAATTTCATCGAGAATGGGTCCATAAGTAGGATCGTGCGATATGCCCATAATGACCCGTTTACAATTAGGGTTCTGTATATGGAAGATAGCCGTTTCTGAGAGAATGATCAGCAAACTGTACATGAATCTGAAGGGGATCAATTTGCTCGACCATCCACTCTATACCATGAAGAAGTCGGGGTAATAAGCGAGTAGATTGTCACGGCATGGTCATGATAGAACGACCGCGATGTCCTCCAATAACCAAACAAGAGCCTCGTTTGTCCATATGTACGGATTGGTCATTGAGCAAGATGGCGGCATACGTACCTTTTAGTTTTGCGATAGCTCTTTCTTTATATGCGCCCACATCCACAAAGTCGAAAAAACTGGCTTCGTTGAAGCCCATCACAAAATCCTGGAGCTCATTTTCGGTATCCACTGAGCCATCACGTTTCAGTGCTCTGTTGAGGCCTCCGAGGTTTGCGACGACCTTGACGAATATCTGAGCTCCGTTTGCGTAGACGAGGGGTTCAGTAGCGATGGCCTTGTGAAGCTCAATGGCGGCCCTCCTGCCACCTTCAGTGCCTTGTTTGATGAGATGTTGACGAAACTTTCAGCGGTATTAGGAAGTTTCCGAGTCGGTGACCAGATCGAGGTAGGTTAGGACGGAACCGGGGGCTTACAATTAGACCGTCGCCATCAATTAGGACTAACACGTAGGGATTCCGATTCTGTGGAAAGCAAGTCTCAGTCGCAATGTCTCGGCAGAAGATGTGGCTCTAGACGTGGTACCTTCAACTTGTCGTTATCAAGTGAGACAAATCCCATGCGTTCCTCGACATCTTGCAGGCGGTGTTGGAGCTGTCGTCTCGACTTGGTGGCATCGTCAAGATCCATGGTCAACTCTCTCAACTGTTGGATAAGGCGACTATTTTCCTCTCGCATTGTGGACTCGATGTGTTCGGCGTATATCATTAAATCCTAAAAGCAGAGCGACACAGTCGCCGGTCAGCATGGTGATCGAACGAGCGAATTAGATGGGAGCGAAGTACAGATGTGCACTTGCCTTGATCATCTCGTGAGTCGCATCGCGATGTTGTTCGTAATCCCTGTATCGCTGGACAAAGTCCATGATGCTGGTGGCTCTAGGGCTCCCCATCGCCATGGCCGAGGTTCTGGTGGAATTATGGGTGTTATGGGAATTCAGGATGGAAAGGAGGATGAACAGCTGGAGCTAGCTGCGTTGCGTAGGTATTGAAGGCTTCCAAGGTTCCAGTTGCAGTTGCCAGTTGTTGGGACCTGGGAGCTGGAAAATAAACTGGGGACCTTGGCTCCCCTGCTCCCCTACTCCCCTACTCCCCTGCAGGAATGCTGGAGCAAGCAGTACTGTAACAGCAGAAGCTGGGGTCCAGCGTCAATCAGGGCCACTGTCCTAGCCTAAGCCTACTTGGGCGACCCTAGTGTCCGGGTAGTGGGCCCTCTTCCCCACCGAAGCTAGCGCTTGTAGTCTAGGTTTGTTCCAAATATGGAACTAAATTGATATTATTAGCTTTCAACTTCACTTTGCCCAAAGGTTTAACGTAACACGCCAGTGTATGATGGCATTTTTGATCAGGCACAGGAAACCAACTTAAATGTATGAAGCAAGGAACTTGCAGTGAACACAGGAAAAGAGCGAGCGATCTTTGATACGGAGATTTTGATAAGTAGCTTGTATCTAGACTACTTCAGGTATGTACATATCGTTTGCTTCTGATGAATTAGGGTAAACCACTTATATCCAGTACATCAGACTCTTCCCATTCATGTATCCCATATGGTATGCTGATTCTAAAATTCTACCTGTAAACGAAAGGTGGGAAAGACGCATTGTAGTTCGCGGTTTGTGTCTTTTTGCTAGGAATCAACTGGTTGGCTATGACACAGTTCCGGCTATATAGCTCGATGGACCAGTGCCCTGACTTTAACAAAGTGATTTTCATAGCCCTCAACTTCCTTTCTCCTTGCTTCCTCATATAAATATTCAGATCATCGAACCTTCACTTCAGTTACATATATCGCGGTGGCAAACAACAATTCAGGCTCGTTAAGTTACAGTGCATGTACTAGGTCAGCTATTAGTCCAACTAGTCTAGGTATCTTTAACATTCGATATATATCCACTCCATTCCACCCAGCCCCAAGCGTTACAAACCGCAGCAATGAGAGAAATGTCGGGACAGGTTAGAGCCAACTAGCCAATCGTCAGTAAGAGCGGTACACCAAGAAGGTTTCCCCATCACTCTCGCACATAACGCACACACAACTCTACACTGCTGAGGAGCCCTGTGTAATGGGGACGGGAATAGATCCCCCCCAACCATACCTCACGACACAACATTGCAGTGGGTATTTACTTAGCAGTGTTACTTAGCGCCCGCTACCGCCGTTGGGAATCTCTCTTCCGTTCGCGTCCACTCTTTTGTCTTTTCCTCCACTGTGTACACCCAACGGCGAATCGCCGGACAGGTCCCACTATCCCGCCGACCGGTCGATACACCGTCGGCGGAATGCAGACGTATCTTCTTCCTGGTAAGAAACTAGGCAGTTTTCATAGTATCATGTCCATGCCAGAGTCCGAGAGAGCCATGCAGCACCTGGTATCTTGGTGTATATTACAACACAGGCGCAACGAGGGGCTATGTAACCAGCGTGAATGGCCCCATCTTCAATATATGTATCCCAGAAGCGGTCGTTACACGACACCATGCAGAGAATGAGGAAGTATCGAAAAAGGCAAGGCAGATTTCCCGCTGATGAAAATATCGAACGATATTAGTAGCCGAGAGAAGGGGATCGGTAGTATACTGAACCTAGACCACTTCCCAAAATATGCCTTGTCAGCCAGCCTCCACCTGCATGTTCCCCATTTCGTGCATGCCAGGACGCATCAAACGCAATCATTCAGAAGAAATCCAGTGTTTATGCCGGCTCTCCTGCACTCTTCCGTAATTGTCTATAGGAAAATATACTAGATGTCTTCTGCTATTTTCGTCCGACTATGACATTTTGCTGCAGGGAACTACCAGCCCTGAGGGAGTACATGCAACCGATCAGCAGGGGTCCCTATACAGCTTGCTTGGGGCCCACTTGAAGAAGATATATCGTGCTCGTATTTCGGGTGGGAAGAGAAAGTGACCTTTAGACTGCTTAATCAACATAATCTAGATAGTGCCCTTCTCATTAACGAGAAGCAAATGCGGTGTTTGTGTCGTAGTTTCTTTGCTGAGCGTCGTAAAGCTGGCCATGCTGTCAATAAGTCAGGATGTTACCAGAGAATTCAGTATCTTCGCCCTAGATGATACCACTACAGCGTCCCAAACTCTAGGCGTCGTAAACGATATCATTCTGCTAAGCATCGCGAACATAACTCCAAAGCAGGGAAGCCATACCCCATGGGTCTGCGCTTATCTAGGTGTTCGGCGAGTTCGATCGCAGTGAAGATACGGAGCCCAGGAACAGGGATTAACTCGTACTCGCCGGCTTTCATCTCGGAGTTCACGCCTTTCTCGAGCAATAACTTAGCCTTAGATGAGCTAGTGTCACAACACCAGCCGGTCCATTGAAAGACGCAGTAGTAAGGTGTCCAATCCCACTTGTTTTGCCGGTTTAAGTATGCGGTGCGGCCATTGTCGTAGAGATATTCGAGAAATTTAATATCGTCTGTCCTCTTTTCCGCCACAGCAAGATATGATCGGCTATCATCAAAGATTATGGAGATGTTCACACCTAGCGTTATAAGGGAACGGACGGCTTCAATTCATGCGAAGGAGCTTCGGAAGGCAACGACAAGAGTGGACCGGCCCCTGCAATCACATGTGTCGAAATCCAGATAATTCTCTGATTTCAAAAGGTTGGGATTTCTGGTTCGAGTGTCTGCGGCTGTATTGGATTGTACCAAGTTGGAGCAACCTGAAAGAAATACAATGTAACTCTAGGCTGCATTCCGACCGTGGCAAAAGCCGAAAGTGTAGAACGAAAGATTATGTTATCGAGTGAGGAAACCTCGGCGGTGACGACGAAGAGTTGTAGACTTGCACCCGACCATCGTCTCCGTCATTAGGATTTGCGCTGTGATCTTAGAGCCACTTCACCGCTGGAAGACCCTCGGCCCTTATTACAAGCTTGTCGTTCTTGATATTAGCTGTAACTCATAGAAACATCGGCATGTTTGATCATAGAAGAAAATTGCTTACCAGCAATGGGGTTTCCCCAGTCGTGGCAGACCTGTCTCGTACTGCCCATGGCTGCTCGTCTAGGCATTCTATCATCATTACGATGTCTCCACACTGACAAGCTCTCATGGAAGGGGGGTCGATCGGGACCCTTCTGCAAATAGAGGTGTCTGGAAGTTATATGTAACGCCGTAGTGCTGCTAGGGGCATTAGCAAGAACAAAGTTCGAAGAGAATTGATTGCATCTAGGGCCAAGCAGGTGGTCAAAACCCTAGTATCAGGCGTGACTTCCATCGCTGTTGGGCGTCTGTAGCATAACTTCCAACAAGGCCCCAAGGAAACCCAACTACCTCCATATACTGTTGCTATCCAGCGCGAATGAGTTAATCCGGCGTATCGCTAGAGTAGGGGGTCGAGGCCGAGTTCCGATGACCTTGCGCACAGGTCTGCTGTCTTTGATGGCTTCCTGTAATGAATGATTAGAAACTAACCAACAATGCTTCTTAGGCCATAGAAACGCACCACGTCAAAAACTGTATGATTTCTATAAGAGACGCTTCTGCTTGCCCTGGCTCCTCGAATTGCTTCTTAGAGAGCCTCTTGCAGAAGGCTGCCTATTGGAGCCTCGGTGGGGCTGCGATGGTATACGCATCTGTAACTCGCCCACCTCGGCTAGTATGGCTGTGATAACATTGTGTAAACACTCACGGACAGTTCGTGGTAAGAGTTCCTCATCAGTTATATTCGTGGCCTGAGACTCAACCTTGGTCATAATCCGAACGAAGTGGCAGGGTGCATTTCAAAACTTATCACAGAAGTCTGAAATGGCCCCAATCGTTTTGATGATAATACCGGGAAGATGGCCGGCGGCTGATACACCGCCCGCGATGGAAAGAGGGTCAGGCATGGTGATAAAGAGTTTACTTACCTACTGCCTCGTCTGAATAATGAATAACACCACGGCACGATACCATTGCCAAATTGGGGTTGGAAGACTATATAAGTTGCCGGGCCCAAGACCGCGCGACCCGCCGTGTGGCATCCGTCTTCACCTTTGGCCAAGCGGGCCAAGCTGGTTTTGCCCTAGAGGACGCCCACAGGCAACGACATAAAGCTGCTAGGTCGACTCCGTAGGATGTTAGATATATCCTTCCTAAGTGTAGATGTGCAGCGTCCATATTGAAGCACCTGTTCCGCGGATACGCATAATCACAAACATTTAAAAAAAACCGATGCCTTCCACTTCCAACCATACTTTTCGGTGTGTAAGTTGTCCCAGCATACGAAGCCTCTGCGTAGCCTGACAGCTGAAATATACGGTAGTGTCAATGTGGACATGGGCCTTGGTCTATCGCCGCCACAGAGCATTGCCAGGATTGTGGGCACCTAAGATGTGCATACTGCCATCACGAAACAAGGAAGACGGGGGAGGTCAACCAAGTAAATTCAGGGTGCTAGAAAAACAATGTACGAGATGGCTTCCTGGAAACATTATTCATGTGGCCACGTGTTAACAAAGTTAGGCGCGAGGACCGCGTACTTGTAACATTTCCTACCGGCCTGAGCTAGCAGATACGTATTTCGAAATGCGCAGGAGGAAACACGGGTAAGCCCGACAAAAGAATGGTATCAGGTGGAACGAGGATACAATCGCAATCAATAACAAAGAAAATGTGCTTTCTGCACATATAACGGAAACTTCTTGCTCATGAGCAATGAAGGGATGGAGTATTGGAAGCTTGAGCATGCTGGTAATTGATATCTTGGGTGTGTTTCGCAATGCCAGCCATGACAATGTCAACGAGAACCACGGAGCGGAGTTCAAGGACTTCCAATATAATAGAAGGCTTTCACGGAAAAGTGCCTCAGCTCATGTAATCAATTAGGAATCCTCGTCTGCCATGTTATTCACATGCATAGAGTAGTAGTTACATTGAGATAGAAGTATTAGGTTTATGTTTTGTACAATGCAGACGAATACGAGCAATACATATCGACAGACTTTGAACTCCAGTTAGCAAGATCCCAACCATCTATACAACCAGGAGTGTGATAACTCACAGAAATACCAGAACCATTCTTATGCTACTACGCCCGCCCAATGCTACCGGACAAAAGGAAAAAAAAAAAAAAAAAAGTCCATAAGAATACAGACTACCTGGTACGCAGTAAGATGACCTTTCCTTGAAGCCATCGATGCGCTTCCTAAATTTGCAAATTTGAGGTTTTGCTTAGTTGCTCTTGCGTCCTTTCTTCGCTTTAGCCAAACCTGCAGCCCTCCTCATCTTAACGTCACCTTCGGCCAGCCATTTGCTTGCCTTGACGAGCTGGACGACATTTAGGATATTCTTGATAATCATGACAGGAGCGCTGATTCCCGCCAGGATCCAAGGCCAGGTCGAGTCCATTTTGTTGGCTCGGGCCATCTCTAACGCTGCGGCGCTGTAGGGATTCGTGAACAGCTGGCGTATGAGGGAGCTGTTCATCTGTGCTCCGTTCTGGATTGCGGCGGCAGTTTTCGAGTCACCGACTGTTTTGAGGAGTTGTGGGGAGAGTAGAGGCGAAGAGAAGGACAAGAGATAGAGAGCGATAAAGAAGAGTTCGTTCAGGGCGCATGTGGCGAATAGAACGGTCTAATTCCAGTAAGCTTCATTGAATGACAAGATTGTATCCTCTTTGGTAAAACAAACCTTGTTGGTATAGTAGAGGTTCAGGAGCCAGCTTCGCGACTTATCCACATTCTTGTGGCTTTCCGCCGAGCCTCCCATAGCCAGAGTCGCATACATATGTATATAGTGGCTCGCAAAGTCCAACGAGATAAGCCCCTGGAATACAATAGCCCACCTTGGGAAAGCTGACGAGAGAAACACAAGCAAACAAGAGGTGGTACATCGGTCGGTGACCATATCTAGGACGGCGCCGAATCTGGTGGACTGGTTGAAGTATCGCGCGGCGTATCCGTCAAGGGCGTCGAGCAGGCATGAAATGCTGTAGAGTATCGAACATGTTCTCGGATGTAGGGGCATGTAATACAACGATGCAATGGCTAGCACAATGCGGAAATACCCTGCAAAGAGACAAAGTCAGTCCTTGATTGACCTCGTAGAAATAGGAAAATAGTCGAGTACTGACCGATCAGATTTGGCCAAAACAGGAATATATTCTCGACAGGCCCGGTGCCTGTGTTTGATCCGGTAGAGGCATGGGCAATACCGTTTCCATTCATATCGCGGGACGCATCAGCTTTCGTTGGTGTATCAGATGCTGCCGCCAAAGCAGCCTGTCGTCGAGTCTTCCTTTCTGACATGGCAGCTCTTCCGTGGTGGGTGACTGGAGACTTTATATGGGCGCGCGAAACGAGGGGAAGGAAAATCGAAGAGGTCAAGGTTTAAAGATTCAGATTGTTCGGTCGATATAGTATGGTGAAATGATGAGGTTATTTGATCACAGAATATCTCTGCCACTGAATAGCTTGATTATGATGGTGGACGCAATCTAATTTCAGGGCGAGGTTTTCAGGAGACGCGAAAACGTAAGCCAACGTGGATCGAGAGATTTGCCCGCCGAGGTCAGCAATCAAGATTGGCTTGGATTGGTATTGGTCCCTGTGCTGTCCTATCGAGAATCGAGATGGCCAAAAGGCGTGACACAGTTTCGATAAGAGAACAGCCTGGATGATATCAATCGACACTCTTGTCTGAATCTACCTATAGAGGAAATAATCTTAGGCAAGAAGGCATCGTTGATGAATTCTCGTCGCTAATATTCTTCAAATTATTGAGTTGCCCGAGCTGCAAGCATAGCTAAGGGTACCTATGTACTTTACGAGCGATGGCAGATAAGATAACATCTATCTATATAGTACCTACACTAGTAGGTACCACTATAGGTACTACCTTATCGCTGGTCCCCCCACTAGGCGAAGTCAGTCCTCAACCACCACGACGGGAGCAATGCAAGGATGTGACTTGGCACCTAATTTTTATAGTGCCTACATACAGCAGCGCATACTTACTTTCTTCTTTTTGGAAGGAGAGCTTTCGTGCTAAAGCCTTTTCTCTACCTCTCTCTGCCTCTTTCTCCCTCTCTAATAGCCTTGAAAAACTTTCGTCTAGTTTTTCGTATCCGAAATCATATATATACGATATTAACCGAACAGGAACTCAATGTAACAGAGACAGCCTGAGTATTTGTGATTTACAAGCAGTCTACCTACCCCTACGGTGCATACCTACCAGAGTGTAGTAGCACGTAAATGAATAACGATGAGGGTGTCTGGCTTGCATTATGCAGAAAACGGTCCCAAAGTTGGTCTGCAGATGCAGCCATCCATTAATTATTCATCGATGACCAGTCTCGCAGACCAGAACGGCATCAGGATATCAGGCAACGAGCGAACAAACAAACAAACAACACATGCTTTAATGTCAAGAGTCCAACACATGCTGTTGGAACACCTGGCCTCATCGGCAAGACAGAACAAGAACAAAAGTCGATCACTAATGCTGTTTAGTCCTATAGTCGGGGTCAACTGCATCACACTATTCTGTGCTCATGCAGCGCTATGATCGCCGGCACTGAGCCGACCCTGTCGAGGCCTTTGATTGTGGATGGACTAAGGTGCCTTGGCGAGTCAAGCTACTACGGGAATCATATGATGGAGCCGCTTTTAAAAGTTTAGGTACTGTCTGTACGGGTCCTAAACCCTGCATTACGTACCGCGGTACCTAATGTGAGAGATGGAAGTTGAAGAAATTGCTCTCTCAAGGCACAGTGTAATGCAACCTATCACGGCTAACTATCCGTGTTGACAGAGGACATATCTAGTTGATGCCGAGACATGATGCTTAGTCGTCCTATTACCCAAACGGGGGACCACTTATACCGTCTCGTTCCATCGATTCGAATGCATCATGCACCTGGGTAGATTAGGGTATGCACAGCTGTATATGTCTAACTGGGGCTTTGAGCCTGAGCATGGGTCTGGCTGCGCATGAGAAGGAAGCGAGTTCATTGTGTCAAGACAATATTTCTGTTTGGTCCGTTGCGAGGCAAACACCCTAAGCCATATAGAAATTGAAATAGAGATTGAAAATTCAAAGGGCAAATGGGTACAAGAATAGGTACTAGGAACAGGTCTAGTACATCGATCTAGATCATTATTATTCGTGCTGAGGAAATACGGAGAATAGCAAAGTTATTACTAAGAGCTGAATGGAGACTATACCTTTTATGTTACTTATTACTTCGTCCACGCAATATTTGACTAATGTGTCCAACTACTTGTTGAGTAAAAACATGTTTGCATAGTGTTCAGGGCTCAACAATAGGTTAGATGCTTCGATGGAAAATGAGGAAGGGCTTCAAACCTACCAGGTGGTACCTTATGTACCTATATATAGTCACATGCCGGACAGTGGCAGGTTTATTAGGTAGAGTAATAGCTCTTATTAGTTAGTCTAGGTAGTCTAGGTAAGGTTACCTATTAGACTACTACCTACGAACAGCAGCGGCGCACACAGCTGGATCCTAGGCCTGTGGCCGTGCCCCTCATTGTTCAATCATTGAACTAGACTAGAATCCAGAAAGAGAAGCAGCCTACCTTTCAATTTCTTTTTTGCTCGAGCATCTATCACTTCCCTTCCCTTCCCTTTCCTGCGCTGCGCCGTGCGACCCTTTCAAACGATACCTTCTCGTACCCCCTTCATTTTGATGGTACTTGGTGTGAATACTGGATCAATATCAAGATTTGTTCCAATCACCTGCGAGCAATTTCTTCTGCTTCCGGGGACCAACATCATTTGACGGCGTGGCTGTTGACGAGCAGGTGACGCATGTCGTGACACTGTCGAAATCCATCCCATTGGCTTTTCTCGCGGCCAACACTGCCTGAACACCTTGGAAAGGCCCGAAAGCACTCCGAGTTTACAGCACCTACTTGCAGTACATCTAGTCCGAAGTCGTACTGTCGGTGAGGAAGTGACGGCAATCCGAAACGCCTTCAGGTCGGGAGTCGGACTACAGATCTATTCCAAATTCCCATTGAGAAGAATTGGGAGGGGAATTCCATAGTCAACACTCGTATGAGAGAGATCCCGACTTTTAAAGTGATCTGGGGTAAGCCAATAATTCCTACCATTCTTCCTCCTTGGAACGTTTCCTCTTTGCTCTCGGTATCTGCCTCTACCTTGTCCCCAATCTGCTTGCCTTTCACAAACGGCTATAAAAGGGTGTTTGCGTTGTAAATAGGTACACCGCGGGTGGCGAGTTGGAATGTCGAAGCACCAATGGCCTGGTACTCGGACGCACATGCATTTTTTATGTGGCAGTCTATCTACACTTTAAGGTACCTATCTACTGCGCTGCATCCAGCAACGATTCCCCAGGTGTCTCCCACGGAACCACAATACGATTGGAACATCACCACTTCAACTACCCAGCCTATTTATCCGAATTGACCATCTGGGATCTGAGGTAGCCGAGCAGAGCTGGGGGATTCCTCGAAGTCGAAAGCGAAATTGACATCATTGCAGCTCCACATCATTCAAGGATTCTTTTCTAGCCCAAGCCGCCGATCACCGCTGCGTTCACTCTCTTGCACCTCTAGCAAGAACCTCCAGGAGTAGCCTTACGCAAACTCGTAAAGATCGTACAAGTCTAATAAGCCAGGCAACCCAAGGTCGCACCGCAAAGCGCCTCCAGCAATTGACTAAGAGGGCTACCTGTCTCGTCGTTGTCCTACCCGACACGAGGACTGTCCACGGACACAAACAATAATCTGTTTTGACTTACTCTACTCTTAGCCACAATACAACTACTGTAACCTTGCTCCTTCATCTTGCTCTAGCCGAACCCGTACTTATATCTTTCCAGTCTCGAACTTTCTGGTCGACTCCATAGCCCACGAAACTCCCCATTTTCACTACCACATACTGGCTTAACCTAGTTGCAAGCAGAATTCGACATGTGTGCTTCTCAGGAACGCCACCCGACCATCAAGGCGACCTTCGCCCAGAGGGCCGCAAAGGCCACTCACCCTCTTGCGAATTATCTCCTACGCTTAATGGAGCTAAAACAATCCAACCTCTGCTTGAGTGCCGACGTCTCCAACGCCCGAGAACTGCTTGCTCTGGCCGAAGCAATTGGCCCCTCCATTGTCATATTCAAGACACACTACGACTTGGTCACGGGTTGGGATTACCACCCCAAGACCGGCACCGGCGCAAAACTTGGTGCTTTAGGGAGGAAACATGGCTTCCTCATCTTCGAGGACCGGAAATTTGGTGACATCGGCCACACTGTTCAGTTGCAGTACACGGCGGGCACGGCGCGCATTATCGACTGGGCCCATATCGTGAACATAAACATGATTCCAGGCAAACCTGCTGTCAAGGCGCTAGCTGAGGCAGCAAAGCACTGGCGGTCGCGGGTCAATTATGAGGTGAACACGTCCGTTACAGTCGGCACTCCGGTCTCTGATTGCTTTAACGAGAACGACGACGATGACGACGGCGATGAGGAATCCGACACCGTAGGAGCTATGCATTCTCTACCTTCGTCGACACAGCATCATGATTCAAATAATGCCGGTAGAAAGGGCAGCATCGTCTCCATTACCACCTTGACGCAATCGTTCGAGCCAGTCGACTCGCCACGCTATTCAGGCACTATCAACGAGGGAGACGAATTGCTATTTGCAGGAATTGAAGAGCCCCCGTGGGACCGTGGGCTCTTGATATTGGCACAAATGTCAAGTCAAGGCAACTATATGACGCCCGAATATACACGAGCGTGTCAAGAAGCTGCTCGTGAGAACAGAGACTTCGTTATGGGGTTTATTGCCCAAGGGACTCTAAACACAGAGGTCGATGACAACTTCATCTCGATGACACCAGGTGTTCAACTACCCCCGGAAGGCGACGAGGACGAAGCAATCGCGGGGGACGGACTAGGGCAGCAATACAACACACCCACAAAACTGGTCGGCGATGCTGGTAGCGACATCATTATTGTTGGTCGAGGTATCCTCAAGGCGGCAGCTCCACGAGCCGAAGCTGAGCGGTATCGAAGGCGAGCGTGGAAGACATACTTGACACGAACAGGACAGCGGCCATAACGGTAGGGAAAAGGTTTTTGGAAAATGGCATGATGAAGCTCACAGTGCCCCCAAGCACTGTTAAGAGGCAGGCGGTCTAGCATTTTTGGAGCCTGGAGTTTGGGTAAGAAACAGTCCTAGACTCGGAGGGGCGAATATCGATAGGTATAAAGAATTCTTAACAAATGATAAAATTTGAGCATGGGCCTTTCCAGGTAAGCTTGGTTGGCAGCTCGTTATAACCATCGGCCCTTTGCCGTTTGGCAACTGCAGAGAACAAGGCATCATATACCTCCATCAGCACCGGCCATGAGCCGAATATATATACCTAGGTAGGTAGATGAGTGAAACGTCATGTTATCGGAGATAAGTCTTAGACACTGGACCAAACAAGTGTAAAGTCTACGTGGATGATGTCTTGGAATCCCGGACGCCAGCAATGACCCTGTACCTCATTTTAGCCTCTGCTGTTTATTATTCCCAAGCCAAGACCAGGATATATTATGTATGATCTGGCTCGGAGACAGCGGTGTTTAGGTGGGACAAACCCGGGGCCGCACCCCAGGATGTCAATAAATGGCTTGATGAGGGGCTAAAATTAACAAAAGACCTGGTTTGACTGGTCCACTGGGTCTCGGAAGGATTGATAATGAATTCCAACGAGGTTCAAGATGGACATGCGTTCTCCAATACCGCTCCTGTTCATATCCGCATGGTACTTCTTGACATACACCTCTTTGGTAACGTTGAAACGACTGCCTACCTTTTGGTAAGGAAACACTTGATCACCCTCTGCCACGGGGAATTACCTGTAGCTAGTCACCTATTCCCACTTATATTGTACGTTGTTAGGTATACTCAGCGTACCGGAAGGCTTCAGAGAGGTGTGGTCCAGGGTTGCATAAGCATGCACTTTTATTCGGAGTTATCATCTTATAGAGGTTGAGTTCTTCACTACTTTAATCCCAACGCCAGCCATTCCGGCTCAGGTTTTTTCCCCGCCTCGATTATCGCCGTATCTGAGCTCCAACCTGGGCACACGACATCTAATCATTGACGCTACTGACTATGGCCGATCCCGAGTTGGCGGAGCCCGTATCGGGCGCTGAAGACAGACCAAACTCTGAACCTGAAGCCGCGAAACCGCCCCCGCGTAAGCGGAGAAGGATTGTCATCAGTTGTACCGAGTGCCATCGGCGCAAACAGAAGGTTGGGAATACCTATCTCCCTTGAAGTCCCACGATTGCGATTGCGCATACCTTTACGGACGAAACCTATGCTAAGCTCTCTCGCTTGTTTCGCAGTGCGACCGAAAACTGCCGTGTACGAATTGCCAATCCCGTAGTAAAGAATCAGCCTGTCGATACGAGACGGGTGCGCCCATTGTCAAGATCGAACCGAAAGCATCGTACTCGTCATCGACGAACGATTCTATCAGCAACCATGAGGGGCTGTCCGAACCGCTCGAAACGAAAACTGCGCCGGCCGCCGACTTTGGCTACTCGACCAACGCCGGTTCGACCCTGGGCATCTTGCGCAGGCTAGAAGGCGCAACAGCACCGCTGGCCGGCATGCCCGCCGAGATCCCATCCGAGGAAAGCTACGACATGCGCGAACGATACAAGTCGCTGATCCGCCAGCTGCCTGCGAAGACATACGTGGAGAAACTCGTCGACGTCTACTTTCACGACGTGAACTGGCAGTACTTCGGCATCGACGAGCCTATGATGAGAGGTCTGATGAACCAATGGTACAACCTCCCTTTCAACGTGCTGTCAGCCTCTGGTCCGCTGGCCTTGGATCCCATGTTGAGATCGTTGCCGGCTTTGCTGTTTCAGATGGTTGCTTGCGCGCTGCTGTACCTCCCGCAAGAGACGGAGAAGAACTTTGAGTGCTTGAAGTACACTAGTAATATGACTTTTGACGACTTATCGGTCGAGTATAGTGAAGCGGGCATGGCGATATTAACGCTGTTGGGCAAGCGGCAAATGTCCATTGTCACTGTAGTGGCGGGTTGGTGTAGAGCATCTCTGCTCAAATATACCGGTATGGTGACCGAGGCTGTAAGTTCTACTCAGGAGGCTGGATTTATATTTCTATTTGTGTCTAACTCCAGTGTAGTGGCATCAAGTAGGAACCTGCATTCGAGATGCGCAAGGAATCGGTTTGCACCGAGATCAAATGGACCCTCAACCGACTGCAGAAGACTCTGGTGAAGAAGCGATGGAGAAGATGTGGAGGGCACAACAACGTCGAATGGTCTGGCTTATCCTAATGGGCTGGGACCTACATACGGGGGCCGTGTTGGGTAGGCCTACCAGCATAGATCACCGTCTGACAATCCGAAGTTTTCCGATCGATGCCATCATTCCCAAAAACGCGAAACGAGGACCTCTCGTACCACGCACTGACGATGATCCGCCGACGCCTCTGACGAGAACGATCTGGTCATGGCAAGTCATGAAGACCCTACGCGAAATCCAAGACTTGGAAAAGGAGGGCCCTTTCCCCAAAGATTTCTCCAAAGTCGAAAAGATTCACGCTGAGATCCTCGACATCAAAGCCCGCACACCGCCCCCCTTTCGCTCAGATAACCCGGACTCGCGATTCGACGACCTCCCCGAATGCTGGTGGCTACCTTATGCGCGAGCACAACTACCACAGCTGCACGCCTTCAACATCCTCGCTCTTCACCGGCCATATGTCTTCACCCGCACCGCGAGCAGGAACGCAGCCCTTGTAGCGAGTCTAGAGATGCTGGAGTCGCAAAGGCAGCAGTTCGCAGCGCTGAACACGGCCCAGCACAGGACCTACTCGCTCTTCTTTGGCACATTCGACGCCGTCGTCATGGTCGCCTCCATCTACATTCTGTTTCCAAAGGAGCACCCTGAGCTCCTCGACCAGGCGCGGCAGCACTTCCAGTGGGCCGTCGACCGGTTCGAGAAGATGGCCGAGCGCAACCACCTCGCCCGCTCCGCGCTGGGCGTGCTACAGGCCATCTGGATCCGCTTCAAGAAAGCCGTCGGTCACGGCTTCCTGTCGTGCCACTGCAGCGAGACAGCGAAGGCCGAGACCGAGGCCGCCACGCGCTGGCTCGCGTCGCAGTCTGAGGTCCACCGCGCCAGCCACGATGCGTCGGCGACCTCTGCACATTCTCATTCTTCCTCAACGCAGCCGACGCCGAATACAGAGCTCACCGCACCGCCCAGCTCAGGCGGCACGCCAAACATCCCAGCCGACAGCGCCCTCCTCGGACCAGAGTGGTCTCTGCCTACCGACTTTGACTTTGGCGCCATCATGCCCATGTACCCGATGGGCGACATAGCGTACAACGACCTCACAGGCGTTCTCGGTGCGACGCCCGGAGGGGGCGGAGGAGGCGTACCATCAACAGCGTCGACGACGACCTGGGCGGGCGCCGAATCTTCCTCGCCTGCCCACACGGCGGCGACGGCAGGGTTCGGGATGCCAGGGCTCCATACCTTACCAATGGCGCAAGAATTTCCCTGGCAATTTGGCGGCGAGTTTGGAAGCGACACGATTTGGAACGTGTTGAATCAATTTCCCTCGTCATAGGGGGTCTACGGCAAGGGGAAACGTATTCACGGACATCAATCACATCCATACAATGTTGTCCATAGAAGATTCATCTGCGGACGGAGAACGGTTTATTCGGTTTATTCAGTACATAGTACAGACATATTAGCGGGAAGAAAGAGTCTACGAAGCAAATGAAGGGAAATTTGGGAAATTAAGCATTCGCGCATCGGCTAAGATGATGCCAGTGTGTGATGAGTATATCTTCATTTTTTTATTTTGGTGGCATTGCTTTCGCTTTAAGCGGAAGCCTATCTACATTGAATTAACACTAGTAGTATATTTGCTCATAGAAACTTGAATATACAAATCAGAATCTGCGAGATCAATATAGTTCACGCAAACTGACAGTCTCTCTGCTAGATAGCATATGTATCTGTCTGCATGTAGTCTTCCCATTCCCATGCCCCAGTATCGCACAGGGAAACCCTCGCATACCAGTTGGATCCAGCATTGGTTATACCGGCGCGACAGATTAACCACGTATCTAGGTACATAGTGAAGTGCAGTTTACTAGAGAAAGCGGACAGTTGAAATATTAGGTAAGGAGGGGATAGGTAGGTAGTCAGCGATTTTGACGAAGGAGGGGAGATTGATTCTCAGATACCAGAGCATCTACTAAAATACTGGCCCAGGGTTCGCATCACAAAAGTTCAGCTGTCCCTATCTGGGGTTCATCATAGAATCAATCCATCGAGAAAACGTTTGAAAAGAAAAAGAAAATCAATGGGAATTATGACCTCTTCTACTTCACCGTAAGTAAACAGTATCCAAAGTACGAGGTGAAGGGAATGGTGCTTTTGCGGCACGAAATGGAAAGTAAACCCACAATCGAGTATGGCGACGAGGCTACTGAGCGGAAAACGCGTTGAGAAGCTTGGGCAAAAGTTGGAAGGAAATACTAGGTGGGAACCCGCAAGGATGAAGGCTTCGAACGAATGTGTACCAGACGTTAATTCAGTGCCTAACGAAATGACCGTCTATGATACTAAGTCCATGCTGTCTCCAACAATAGAAGGCGACGGTGTCAAATATTTTAGAATGCGAGGCGCAGAGAGTACGTTGTAGGTAATGAGAACGGATGCAGCATCGTGAGAATGAGATACCAACCAGCTTCTTCTTTACCCCGCGTGACACGCACACGAAAAGCAATGAAAAAGAGTTGTAGAAAGGCCTGTCAGACTTCCACCAAAGCCCACCCCGAACATGCGCCCGAAGGCAAGACCACGAGACGGGGTTGAGATCATCACCACTCTCTATACAGCCGATACACGAGGCACCGACCGCCATCCTTGCGGACAGGGCGAGAGTAAAGAGTACCAGGTCCCGAAGGACGTGGAACACTATCGAGTATGTTTTCACTCTGGGGCGATGGGGATATTGCTCATCAACCAGGGTGGGATCTGTAGCTCCTGTAGGGAACACAGAGTGGGACGAATACTATAGAAATGATTCTCTGAAGTCTGGTTTGAGGAAGGAATGGTCAGTAAACTGATGCTGAAAGAGGCCATTCACAACTGTCTGAGAAGGCAGTGCGAATGTTAGGGGTAGAGGTGTGAACTCACATTGTCGTGTAAAGAAGAAAAGAAAAAGAGAAGGAGGGAAGTGAGGGAGAGAGGGCTTATATAGGCCTGTGAGGTGCATGTGCTGGGCGGTGTGGCCCACCTATTTTTTCTTTACTGCCGGCAGAATTCTTGCAGGTCTGGTGGGCCACGAGTTCCACTGCAGCTCAGGTGGTGTAGCGGTGGATGCTTAGCTGCAAATCGTAGTGAGCCGCAACGATCAGTATGGGGCTTCTTGCTCTACACTATTTAGGAAAAGTTCTCTGATTCAACCCATTTATTGACCAATCAGATCTAGCTACCATGCTCGGCAGTACAGCAAACTTTTCTAGACTAAGAAATTCTCTAATTCAATCATCTAATTGGCCAATCAGATCCAGTTAGTCTCTATATTGATCTCGTACTTTTGCTCCATAGAATAGCAAACTTTTCTCAAGTAAAGAGGCTAACATGACATGAAAAATTGGCCTTCAAGCTACTTTAGATAACCTATTGCGTCGAAATTGATTCGCTATAACGCTTGACTGGTTCTCTACCTTTACTGGAAGCTACCAAGACAACTCCAAGGCGAGCCCTGCATTGCTCGCTTGCTATGTACTTGCACTCGTGGCAAGGCTACTACTCTCGATGTGGTCCTCAGAATCTGGCACGCAATACTGTGGTCTTCTAAAAATTGAAGTCTGTCAAAACCTATTATTCTAGGTAACTCGAATACAGTTTGTTAATGGAAGACAAGTACAGTACATAGGAGAAAATCAAATTGTAGTATCATAAAGGAGCACCAGTAAAAAGATCCATAATCTAATGTAACTTCTGACGCCCAGACCATGTATTAGACTCATTCAGGCAACAGCAGCAGTAATCGGCAAAGGACCATCAGGGAACTGACTCGCACCAATATTACACTGGCGGAACAACCTGACCTCGTCCTCGGCGAACGCGCCAACAACACTGTGCAGCACACCGCGATTATGGAAGAGGACCAAGTCGCCCTGCTCCCAGTCGTGCGCGTAGACATACTTGGGTGCGATGCCAGGGCGCTGGAGTCTGTGCACGATTTCGCGAACTTGGGATAGGTCCCCGATCACCGTGCCATCGGCGAGGTGAAGCTTTCGCACAGCCGACGGATGAACTTGCAGAGCTAGTTTCCCAGTCACGGGATTTCGCCAGCAGAGAGGCAGGATCTGGATCTCGTCTTGACCGTGAGGCGGCAGGTCGTCGATGGCCATCTCGAGACCTTGCGATAGCAAGCCCAGACCGTTAGACCGCGATTTGGCCGAGCTCATCCACACGTATGGATGAGGTGCGTACTCGACCTTTGTCCCGCGCGCAAAGGCCTTGTCTTCGTCGGATAGCGCGTCATACATGGTATATCCTGACACGAACGCCGTCGTGCCGAGCGGGACGTCCAGCTCGTCGCCCGTCCCGTCATCGTACCGACAAGTCTGGCGTCGTCCACCAGGCACCTGTACAGCGAGGAGGGTCGTGACGACAGGTGGCGCAAGCGCGCCGTATAGCGCGGCGTCAATATGCCAGCGATAGAATCGCGTGAAGTCTAGATCTTCGTCATCCGGGATGGCGGTAGCGTGGAATGTCTTGTGATGCGGGTGTCGCAGCTGGAAGTCTGTAAGTCCCTCATAGGAGGCCACGCGTCCGTTGCCGATAACTTGCACCTGCGGCTGGTGAGGGATGGTCTTCAAATCTGGATGTAGAATGCTGCGCTTCCCATCGATGGTCTTGCCGTGCCCGTATGAGGTGCCCCCTGAGGGATCAAAGTGCTGCGTGAGTTCGAACTGCGCCTTGGGCGAAACGTGTCCTTGGTTCTTGAACAGAAGCACCTGGTGCATGAATACCGCGTCGTGGATCACGGCAAAGTCGGCATCTACGGAGCGGATGTCAGTAGGCTTGGTTGGTTGTGTGTGATGTGGGGATACTCACTCTAGGAGGTTACCGATTTAAACGGGTATTCTCCCTGCTTGTAGATTTCATCATGTCATGGTATCGCATCGCGTCAATTGTCCTTACCGGTCAAATTTTCAATGTCGGCGTTGAGTACCACTGCCCCGAAGTTGATGCCCGAGTCCGCCGGAAAGCGGAGTGGTTCCACGGTGATCTTGGACGTCATGTTGTGTTTAATGCGAGTAGTTGCTGTTTATGTGGTTTGATGTGGCACTAGATTTCTGCACTTTGGTAATAGCCTGTTGTCTGCTGTATCTAAATGAATGAGACACTCTTTGATGCGGGCAGCTTGTGTGTTATATAGACCTCTTCCCTTATCTGTGGCGTCTCCTCGTGCGCCACGGCGTTACGTGTGACTGACGAGTATTTGCCGTCCGAGTGGGACCACCGGCTTCGCCCGCAAGGCTCCATCGGGACAACCCGTACTAAATCAATTTGAAGGCCTTCCTGATAACGACAGCCGGAGCCGGACGATGCCTATCGCGATCTAATTACCATGCTCAGTTTCCACCACTTACGTACCAGATAGCCTTAGGCAGAAGTTAAGAGGTCTCTAGTTAGGGTGCCGTAGTTTGAATGGTTCTGCATGACTCTCTTGCGTAGGCCTAGGTTTTCTTGGTCCCACGAGTTCTCTCTGCAATGGAACTATGTGATATGATGGTGCGCCGTGTATATTGTACCGGTGCATGAGGCACTGCTAATGTGTCATTATCATGCAACAATCGTGGACTTGAAGGCAGCTACAAGACTGTTCATGGTCTAGGGGACTAAAAGCTGAGGCAAGGATGACGATATCTTTCTCAAATTTTTAGCTACTCGAGCTAGTTACTCGAAGTAACGCCAGCGTGTCCTTCCATAACTTTTTGATCTAATGATTCACAGCGATGTTGATATAGCTACATGTCGTATGTAGTATATTTCAGGCGAGTTCGCAGGTATGCCAGATATACATTGGGAACGCCATGAATATGGCTGTCAAAGGCTGAAAGGGTAGACAAATGAAGATTCTGGACAATGAACGAATGTGCTATCTAGCTGACCCTGTGACAAGGCTAAGTATAAGGGCAAGGACGGGAATAGTAAGATTTGGGACTACTATAACATATGTTACAGTGGTCACCTAAAGTAGTGACATTGGTTATCTCGGGTTTCAAGTATGAATTAGTCCATCTTCTGACATGTAAGCATGTATACTTTATTTTATTCCGAATATCCCGATGACTCATCCCCCCTGTCGTATCTCTCCTGTTCGTCTTCCTTCTCTTCCTCTAGACGTTTTGCAGGTGAATAAGTGAAGGCCTTCCTGAACCTCGCTCCCCTCTCGGTCCACATACCCATACATTGAATCGTTCCGAAGCAACAGAGAACGAGGTCCGCCTCTTCCGCGAACGTTACTAACTTTTCTCGCTCCGTCGAGTCCACTCCACGGCCATACCAAGGATTTATATGCGACGAGACTACGCTCGGGTCCCAAACCACGCAAAAGTCAGTATAGGGAGTCCAGGCCCAGCTTTGGGCCCCATCGTAGAGACTGTCCATTCGCAGACCATCTGGGAATTCGAGGATCTGAAAGTCGTGGCTGTCACCGTCCATCATGTGCCACAGCCTCCAGCGTCCTAGCCTTAGGGCCGGTGGTTGCTGTACTAACATACGACGCCACGTTGCGTTCGGATGCATAAAGGTTTCCCTTCGCGACTTATCGGCCATGGGGAGCTTCTGAAAGTCTGTCATTCTACATAGTTGTGGAAATTTATCTGAAGCTTGTTTGTCGTACTCTTGAAACCAGAGTGGGAAGACGTTAGCCAGGAGTGGATTTTTCCTCGCAGGCCCCGAAGTTGGGGCAATGGGTTTGAAGTAGAGTGCCTGTTGGAGTGTTGGCGACTGTGTGATTAGCTCGCGCCACCGGCGGTTCACGAGCTGAGTGGAGGTGAGCAAGGTGCGAATTTCAAGCTGACCTAAGATTCCTTCTAGCAATTCTGCCGTTTGTAGGACCGTATCACGAGACGACGGCATGTTGTAGGCTGATGGGTAGTGATGGCGGGGTAGTGTTGTGGTGACGACTGCAAGTGTTGCGAGAAGAATGAATGTAACAGGGGCTGGAATCTGTATGCACAATAAACAGTACGATAAACGCTGTTGAACCTTCAATATTGTAGCTATTTCGGCTATAGACCTATCCCTTCCTTTTCATATAATTATTTGCATGTTATTATATGAACATAGACTTTGCTGCAACAACATGGCAAGATACGACGATGTGATATGTGTTATGGCAAGATCCACAAGCCTACCCTGTCGTCGGAATGGCCCCCAAATCTCCGCCAAGCCTGGCGAGGGATCTTGAAACGGCTTCAGAAGCCGGTAAATCCGATAATTATTACCAAGATCGCCTGTCTGCAAGGTATTTTGGTAGCCCTACAGCACTATTGACTGAATTCATTTGGCTTCCAAAGCCACCAGCTTCTTTCATGCAATAGATTACAGTCGGTCTTTAAAAAAACGAGAATTTCTGAATCACAGCCAAACTCAACTAATCCAACTTTGAATAACTCAACATACGTATAAGCCGCAACAGTATTAAAATTTTGAAAAAATAAAAAATAAAAAAATAAATGTTATTGTTATATAGTGCAACAAAAATTGAAATTTTCCTTTTTTGTGTTTGGTTGAGCTATACACGTTAGAAATTTTAGTTTTATAAAAGTTCGAATTTTGTATGGGAAAACAAGAAAATCAAAGGTGTCTAAGTCGAAAACTTTTAACTTTTAGCAAAACTAACCAAAAAAAATCATAAAAAAAATCAATTAAGAGTTTTCAATCATTTTATCTTGAAGTGTTTAAAAATAATTCTTATGGATTTATTTACGTGTAAATATTTCGAATTATTCAAAGCTGGAATGGTTAGGTTTGGCTGTGATTTCAAAAATTCTCGTTTTTTTCAGCCCCCACTGTAGGTAGGAATATGACGCAGATTGATCCCAGTCTAGACTACATTATACAGTAGCAAGACAATGGCAACAACTTGCATGGGTTGGATATTATCGACGAATTACCTGGGTTTCCGGGGTGCCACTGGCTTGATATCGAAGCTAAATATAGGAACATTCACCGAACAGTAAAAACGGCTATGAGGGATGTCGCCGATGAGGTGCTTATAAGCAGCTGACTAGGTTGCCACCACGAGTTCCAAGTTAGTGTACACAACATCCAGCTCATGTAGCTTAGGACTTCTCGTTCCATATAACTATTGTAATATAAG
This sequence comes from Xylariaceae sp. AK1471, assembly GCA_023159215.1. Classification (NCBI taxonomy): domain Eukaryota; kingdom Fungi; phylum Ascomycota; class Sordariomycetes; order Xylariales; family Xylariaceae; species Xylariaceae sp. AK1471. The sequence goes on from JAJKLI010000023.1 coordinate 289,298, forward strand.
AGACATGTTTTCAGCAGCCTCCGGCATCCTAACACGAGCTGCTACAGGAAAGGACTACACTTTCCAATTTGCCTCAAGAGAGCCGACCCCTCAGATCCCCTAGTCTAGGTATATCTTCATTTTCTGCTAACAGAATCAAGACTAAAGTGTGTCAGATACTCATCTAGCAAGCCCTTGCCGTACCTCCCCTGCACGGTGACCGACACTTCAACTGGTAGAGGGAAAGATGCCCCAGATGGACTTTGAAATGACCGGACTACGGATGAAGGGAAGAGGTTATATGAGATCCGATGATACGTCGGCGTCGGCCAACTCAGCGACCAAATTCTCGAGAATGGCCTTAACGAAGCCTATTGTCGACTGGCAATCATGGTGGTGGTGGTGGGAAATTATGGCTGTGGTCGTCTGCATCGCGTCGACCTCGGGCCTTGTGGTACTTCTCAAGATGATTGACAACACGCCTCTACGGCAATGGCTTCTTCCCATACAACCTAACTCGCTCATAGCTATTCTAACGACGATTACCAAGGCAGCATTGCTAGTGCCAGCAGCTTCCTGCATAAGCCAGCTGAAATGGCGTCACTTCGCAAGCGCGCCACGGAGACTCACAGACCTCCAGCTCTTCGATGCAGCCAGTAGAGGTCCCTGGGGCTCCCTACTATTTCTATTCCAAGTATCTAGTCCCGCCAAAGCATTGGTGACGGTAGGATTTGCGTTTCTCACGATACTGGCCCTTGGCATCGATCCCTCTGCTCAACAGCTTCTGGCATTCCCTGCCCAAGAAACGGAAATTGATGACGGATCAGTCGTAATGGGGACGGCGACGGGATATATTTCAAAGAGCACGGACTCGCTTTATGTGAATCCAGGTAGCTACCCCAGTTCCTTCTTCAGTTGCCGCAAGTTTCAGGGCACCGGCCAAATGTCATGGCATGCTGACATATTCAAGCTCTCAATCCCCAACTCATATCACTTCAGTATGAGATCCTGAACTCCTTACGAGGCTCTACTTTCGAATCCTACTACACTTGCCCTCAAAAAGCAGCACGATGCACATTCGGGAATCTCTCAACATTGGGGGTTTGTAGTTCTTGGAATAGTGCTCCTGTCACCAGCGACGGTTGCGACATAAGAAATAATCTCACACTAACATCTCCTAACACAACTTACGCTTTTTGCAATTATACACTTTCAAACCCCAACAGTGGAAACCCTCAACTTGCCACCGCAATTTACCCAGTACAGTACAATCTTAGCTTTAGGATACCGACTGTGGACAACGATTCCCAGAACAAAGTCTTCGAGTCCCATCTCATACCAGGGCCGTACCTTAACCATACCGAGTTCGGCGAGTTCTGGGCACTGAGAGCCCCCAAAAACACCAATTTTAGTACACGGGCCAGCTTCAAGCCACCTGAAGCCGAAGCGTTCTACGCCAGCTTCTATTGGTGCATGCGGAACTTCCAAGACATCACGGTCGAGCCAGATGGGGTCAAGTATGCAGCCACATCTTCAGAACGTCTGACACTTGTGGCCAACGACACAACCATCGGCAGTAGCTACGGAAACACCTATGTCGTGAATTCGACCGGCTTGAACTACACTATCGAAGAGGGCACCTACGAAGGCGTGACGTCGTATTTCAACACCCTTTTGATAACCCAAGCGTTTGACCAATCTTTTGCGATAGCCGATGGCTCGATCTTGGCTACGGGCGCGCTCCTATACCAGCAGGATCTACGAAACGTGACGACCAGCCTGGCGGATACCATGACCAACATCATGCGCAGCAGCCTGCTCGACGAGAACTACAACGTCACGAGCAATCCCGGCAGGGCCTTCTACGACGAGACATACATACGAGTCAGATGGATCTGGATACTGCTCCCTTTATTGGAGACAACCCTGACCACTGTCCTCTTGATACTCTCTGTTGTCGTCACGTCCAACTATCCGCTGCTGAAAGACAGTGTTTTGGCGTACCTCTCGACTGCTGCGAAGGACGACACGGACAACCCGTCGGATTTGATAATGACGCAGTGGACTACCCAGTCGGAATTAGATGGTCTAGCTGCAGATATGGTCGTGAAGCTGGAGCCCGATGACCAGGGACAGCTGAATTTCTTCAAGAAGGAGATTTGATCTGATCCAGGTAGCAATTCGAAAAGCCCAGACCTGGATGCTATATCACTGTAGCCCACTGCTATACAGGCGCTTCGGGTATGGCTTCCTTGTACCGGCGACCTTGACCGTTAGCACTCTTAAGTCTAAATTTCCAGACATACATACAGCAAGACGCAATCAGAAACACGCGTTCGCTGCTCCGTTCGTTCCCTATAAAGCGAGAACAGCTAAGACATTAGAAAGACATTACAGGAATCCGCAAGGAAAATCGCAACCACAGCTACCAGATGGATGCGAACACTCCACGTTAGCATATACCATCGCGCAGGGCCTCCATCGTCCTATTCCTTCTCCTGGGCGGCACAAGACCCGGACAAACCCCTAAGAGGAGGGCTATCGTCGGGAAACCCAAGTTGAAATCGGAGGCGCAGGCCGTGTATCGTATATTGTACCTCTGCTATGCAGGATATCGAACACCGGAAAGTCGATGACTGATGATAGCTAGGGCGGTATGTCTAGGCTTTGAGACTCATCTCCTACACTGCATCATCCGAAGATGAGGGAAGCGCCGGCAAGGCAAGCTCGTTAATACATACAAGCCAAGCGTCCACGGACGCGAGTTCCTAGCCGGATATATAGGAATTGGCTATTGAGGATGTTTTTTGTATTGTAAATCCTAGCCAAGTCTGACATACCCTCATGCCCTTTGGTGAGGCTCTGGGTAGCCAGATTTGCTGCTGCCCTTGGCGCTAAATACAACGGCAAAAACAAATCACCTGAAGACTGTTATCACTCAGTTTCTCGATAACTCTAGCTATAGGCGCTAGACAAGAAAGTCGAAAAAATATAAAAATGCATCGCTACTTAATTATTCATCTATTCTGAAATCGACAACGAGTAACCTTTTGTTCTTTCGCTCCATGCTGCCCATATTCATAGCTTAAACTAAACAATATCGAAACAAGGGTGTTGTATCTTCTTCCTTCCTATGACATCACACCAGTACGCGAATGCTCCAAGCAAAAATCCAGAAGAGAATCCAAAATCGTGGCGGAGTGAGGAACACAAACAGATAACGCCGCTATGCATAACTTTTTTTATCTCGTCTTCTTTCGCTGAACTTTTGAGAACCTGGGTTTGTCCCCATTAATCGTCGTGATATCATGCATTCATCCCAGAAAATGAACAGCGCCAACTCCATCAGCAAAATAACAAAAATAAAGTGGTCTGATGTGTCGAAGACGAGTAAGAAGTTGTGTGATTCGGGTGAGCAACTCGAAGAGTAATCGATAGTCAGCGCGCCGATATATCAAGTTGCCTCGTGCGCAATTCACAACTGGCGCTTGAACATGTAGCTTCCATACATGCCACCAACATTAGCGAACGCCACAGGCACCTTACGCATACCCCAAAAGGCGGCGCCCATCTTCCAATCTCTGAAGCCGAAATCCCGGGTGCCGTCCGGCTTCCTCACAAGCCAGGCGCGGCTGCCGAAATCCGTCGCCGTCCAGCCGGCGCGCGCTACGGCCGGTGACCGGGAGAGACGCGTAAACGCGTCATCCGCGAACTCCAAGACCTCTAGGGGCGCGGTATGACGGTCGAGGAGGGAAGAGGTGCTGAAAAGTGCTGACAAGTTCAATGACGTTGCAAGGTAGTCCGACAGATCAAGATACTTGAGCGTATGCGGGATCCACTCCAGCTGCTCTATGTCCTCGTCGGGCAGGAAAAGTCGATTGATATCCTCAGTCTTAAGGCAGCGGCCTATCGAAAGCTCTTCGAGGTGCTTTGTCAGTGGTCGCAGCAACTCAATGTGTGACGTGTTCATCTTGCTACCCTTGAGACTGAGCGAGCGCAGGGTTGAGGGCAGTATAGGGATTAGGCGAGTCACATCATCCTCGTCGAGGAGCTCGTAGCTTCGGCAGTCCGCTGCTAGGCTCAGGTATACCAAGTTTTTGACCGCAGGATGGTTTGTAAGAAAATCGAGGATGGCCGCGCTCGACAAAAGCTTGCATTTGGCCAAGTTGAGGTGTGTGATCTTGGCCGTGTGCGGGATAGACATGAGGGCCTCGTCGGTAATACGCGTCCCGGCCACGTCGAGGTGGGTGAGATTAGTCAGGCGCGGCAGCAACTTCTCGAATACAGCCGCTGGCAGGTTGATGCAGCGGTGGAGCGACAACCGAGATATTGGCAATGTCTCCGGCCAATCCTCCGAAAGTATGGCCTCAAAGGTGGCCTTGAAGCGGGCAGAAGAGCATGCGCAAAAATCTAGCCCTTGCAGCCTCTCCAAGCCGAAGAATAGCTTCCGAAGGACGTGAACGTCAATGTCCTCGTCGACATACTCCTGAGCCAGGAACTCGCGTAAATAGGGTGTCAATTCCAAGCACTGGAGCAACGTCTCATGTGTCAGGTTGCGGGTAGTAGCTCGCTCACTTGCTGTTGTGAAGAGGGACGTCGGGTTAAAGTGACTGAAGTCTAATCTCCGTACAATCGTTCCTAGCTCTGGGTTTTTAGAAATGTGAGTTAGAAATTTTCGAAAGATCCTCGAATGTGGAGCCGTGATATTCCTGTAAAGCGCATTAAGTGTAGCAGAATGCAGGGTCCTCGAGGTCAGCAACATTGCCATTAAGTCGGCGTTGCGGCTGGTGAGCCCCTCTGGTGGAATATCTAATACAAGGTGATCGATAATTTGATCTGTATATCGTTAGTATGGGATTTCGTCTCATCTAATTTACGGTCGATAATCGCTCTGCTAATTTACTTGTAATATTGCATGGGAAAGAAACGTGACAGGCCTATGGGACAACTCACTTTTGATTTCCATGGGTAGTCTCTCAAGTCGCGAAGTTCCTGGGACAGGTTGTACAGTGTCATTTGGCTTCTGAGGGATGGTGGGCGCCGACCAGACCAGGCGCAATGCTTGCAAATCCCCATAGCTTCTACTCGCCTGCTTGCCCTTCACACCAATCTGTTTCCATCCATGGAAATTGTCGGCAGCGACAGCAGGAAACCAACAGCCATGCAATCTGCTGTGTGGCTGGGTTACCGGTGGCATGAACTGTGTCTCGGCCATCTCGAATTTCTGTCCAATGTCCTCGACGACGGCCTCGTCTGACCCTTCTCGAAAGTACGATGAGACTTTAGTGCTACTAAAGGCTTGGGCAATATCGTTATCCACTTCTCGTACAGAAGAAAAAGACGCGCGACTTGATGAAGACTTTGATGGGGAGTGAGATGTATGCTGAGGAGAACTAGTACCACCCATCTCTTCGTCAACGGTGGGCGGCTGGTTAGCTTTAATAAGCTTCTTTTTAAGGTGGTCGTCGAGGCGCTGCAGGCCAGAAGCGGTGGGGATATGGTCCATGTTCAGGAAGGGGAAGGGGAAGGGGGATCTGGACAGCCCGTGGTGCAAAAACTTATTTCAATAGCGCAATGTTGTCCCGACTGGGGGGACTAGGTATGTAGGTACAGACAGCAGACAGCAGACACCAGATACTGCACGGTCTTCTCCGGAGAAGCACAAGTGACAAGGTGCTGGCTGTGCTGCAAACTTTGGATCGGTTCGACGAATGTGTTTACGTGTAGGTAGCGTACACCGTGTAACACGGAAGGGGATTTTTGTTAGTCAACGAGCCGGAAGTTTAGGTAATGGATATCGTTGGCGCAATGCGGGGAAGCGCTTCAGAGAGGAACTAGCTGGAGAGTTTAAAATGTCGTCTTATGATTGATTAGGCAAGTAAGAGAGAGAAAGAAGCAAAGTATTTGCTAATTTGAAGAATATTAATAGGGGTTGGCTAGGGACAGGTTCGACGTGAATAGAACGCCGTAGGTGAAGGTAGATAGGTATGCCGTGATGTGTCAGGGTTGGAGGCTTATAAGTGGATATCCGTCGTGGTTGGCGGGTCCAAGAGGAAAAACAATGTCTGGGGTAAACCAGTGCAGTTGCCAGGATGCAGAGATTCCAACTACATAGACTAGACCAGATGCAGTGTGCAAGGGGAAAGGCTCAGGAAGGAAGGGACCTATGAGGATGCACGTGGACAGCAGGTTGGGTTGGAGAATGTGAAATGGTCAGTAGAAGTGGCCTTCGTCGTTTCATTGATATAGTAAAGCTTACCACAGCGTAATGCGTCAGTGGCTCTAGACGGCTCGTAGTGGAGGCCGTGATGGTTTTCATCAACCAAGAATTGAGTAATAGAAACAAAGGCTTTGGAATTTTCTTGACTATCACCTGACTACATCAGCCCTTCTAATTCTCTTGGCAAATTATAGGTAGAATGGCCGAAACGATGATTTTTGGTACATAGAAAGAAAGAGAATGAGAAACCTTTATTTTGCCTAGTTTCTTGCCCTCTTCAAAAAAGGAACCAGCCAGCAGGTTCCCTTTTCATAGGCACTTGTCCTACATATTTTCCCTTTGTCGTTGGTGAGTCTTGGGGGGGTAACGGTCAAAGAGGCGAAAACTTACCGAAATTGGAGGAAAGCTTGTTCTACGACGATCCTCATTGGCCGCACCTTAAAGGACTCGGATGCAGCCCTGACGCGTCTTGGCGCTTCCCAACTTTCCCCAACTTTCTCTTACGTTTTACCATATTGCCCAATTTCTACGCCGCATGACATGATAATAACATCATCCGCTCTCGCCTCTTTTGTCAAAATACCTATGCGCAAAAGCAACTCACTTGTATATGCAACGAATGGATAGTTAAAAAAGCAGAACACTGGATTATCCATTTTCATCATTTTCATCATTTTGCAGGATGCATTTATTATGTTATTCCCTAGCTGCACTAGATTTAATAATACAATCGCCACACATCGTGACCAACTATCCGCCCCGTGCTCGGCACGCCCCATTGCCGATCTCCCGATGAGCCCAAATTCTGGGGATTGACGTTATAGTCACATATTCACCATTCACAATTCTCCATTAGGCATCACTGATAATTACAATGGCTATGAACGAGCTCCTCGGGATCAACGTATCCATAGTCCGGAGTAGACAACACTCCGAATAGAGTGCAGGTGACTTGTTGTTATTGCTCATTCCATATCTAACAACCGCATGCAACCGAACTCCATATCTCGTGACCCGATTATTCTTTTCTTGAAAGAAAACAAACCCCGAATTGCCACAGAAACTCCTATCCGACACCGGCACCGGACTTAAGCAAAAGCGCACTCCCCGTCATCACAGCCTCGGCGCTTATACCTAGAAAAAGGTACGAGTTTGCTTTCGTTCAGGGATCAAGTTCCCTCTCATTCGTTGCCGCCCCAGACACGCCGCAAACAGACGGACACAAACAAACAATTATCCGAAAACCTGACATCTTCCGATATCGGAGCTGACGTCAAACAGACAAAGCAGCCTCCTCAGCCTCGTCGTTTTAGTCCTACACCTGCCAGCCCAGTGTTTTAAAGGAATACTTAAAAGTTTCGTACTTTCTAAACATCTACACGTTTTCCAACTGTGGAGGAAGGATTAATTATCGGTCAAAATATAACCAACTAATAGCATAAAATCTTTCTAACGTCTAAATCCATGACTATCTGGCGTTCAAGCCGTTGACACACATTTCGGCGTTGTTATTTTACCAAATTCACCAACAACTGTTAAAAGAAGACATGCTGGTCCTACTAAGGTATGGCTATACTGACATTACAGTTTCATCCGAGGCTTGCTTGCCGCATGGCGGATATATTTAGCCCCCCCGTTGCAAATACCGTAGTGTAGTCGAGATCCGATGACGGACACCACTACAGCTTCACTATCAGCCTCGGCGTCTCTTTCAAGCTGAAAGAATCCCATGTAGGTTCAACAGGTGACTTTGTCTTGATTGCCATCTTCGCCGTTATATCGGTAATCCCGAGAAAAGACCGCCATGCTATGTCACCTGATATGTAACATAACTAGATACCTATCCCAGCGAGCAAGTGCCTTGCAGCAGAAATACATATAATCGATTTCCTACGTGCATACAGTATCCCCGGCGATGTCGGATGCGAACATCTTGCACGTGGCAAACTCGCAACTTCATCGAAGTATAAATGAATACCAACCAGATTGGCTATCCGAAACGTCCGATATATGAGTGAGGCATAGATATTTCGTTTTATATACTTAATTACATACATACGTTCATGGCATGGCAACTAGTCATCAAATGGTTGCTCTCGCCTATCCACTAGTATAAAGTCTTATCGAAAGGGTGAAACCGAATATGGTGATAGATATATGTGCACAGGAAGGAAGTAGGTATTCAGTAAGTTCGCAAATGATCCCTTATAGGTATGGAGGACTGCCGCTCCCCAAGCCGCCTGTCTTCATGATAAGTTGATCGTGGGACGATGACGCTGATGTTGATTATCATAATGGTGATTCCCCTTCACTGTCGCTTTGAGTCTGATAATGAAATCCCACTATAGTTTCTCTTCCATCTTTGCCGATATAGTCGTTGGCGCTGTCTACCGGTCGAATCAACACTTTCCTGAAAGGCAGAATTATACTTTATCTAGAGGTTAAAACCGCGAGGTATCGATGGTTTGCAAACAACTCGCTAACCGACTTCCCCAGACACCATACGCCGTACATGATGACCGCTAACTCCGTTATATGTACCATACAGCGACTTAAAAAACATCCATTCATCTCTAAAGCACTAGAACCAAGTGTTTTACCTGCCGTTGACTTTCTTCCCTGTCTTGATGCGGTCTTTACAGTTATCGCAGTACCATTTCACTAGCACAGCCGTTAGTCAACTGTCATTAGGTTCGGGGATTCCACAACTTACTGTTTGACGGCGGAGCTGCTTTGAGGCCTACGCAATCAAGATGAAACCATTCGCGTTCGCATTCGTCTGCATCGCAAGCGACCATCTCACCATAGCTCACACCGTTGCAATAGCAGTATAATGGTTCATCAGCGTCGACATCGCCTTCATCATCGCCATGACCACTACTGTTCGTGTCGTCTGTGATCCGTGTGGGGATTGCATGCTGAGAGGCGCCTTTCTTATGGCTCCTCTTCGCCGTTGTCGTCGATGTGTTCCGTGACGACCGAGATCGGGGCGCCGCATCTGGAAAACTGCCTACTGCAGGTGTTGAAGGTTTACTAGCCCGTCCGCTCTTGGTCGTAATAATAGTCATTGTGGTTTGGACGTGATTTTGTGCAGGCTCTGCTTTCGATTCTGTATCGTCCGGTTTAGGAGGATTGTCCTTCTTGGTGAACCCATTTGCAGCATTTGGAACGTGACTATTCGTTTCTTCTTTGCTAGATTCGGTCTTGATGATAGCAATGGGTTCTTTGGTGGCCTTGGGTTCGATTGAGGCTTGCGGACCATTGGGTATCTGAGGACCTTCCGGAAGGGCAGAAGTAATGCCATTGGGACGGTTGGATGCCGATGAAGCAGGGCGCTGTCGACCATTCTCTACAGTGGATTGAATGGAATTCTGCCTTGCCCTCGAAGAGGCTGGGCGCGGCGCAGCAGCTGGTGGCACAGGAGAAGCACGAACGGTGGCTTTGTCGCCAGGGTTCGGCTGCGGGGTCGGTGAGGATATTGATGGGGAGAGTGCTGCGGCGGCGAGAGCGGTTTTACTGCGAGCAAGGATTAGTGAGCGAACAACAGGCGTTGGAGTGATAGGGGAAGACGAACCTCTTCTTCGATATGCCGTTGGCAGTTGGAAGTGCCTTACGCTTTTTGGTCGGTTCAGGCGCTGGAGTCGCCCGTGGGCTAGTGTTCTTGGGTTTGGGAGCATTATTACCATACACGGAGCTCATGGCACGTTCCATGGGTTGTCCGCCATTAACTACCTTATTGCTATTGTCGACCTTTCTCCTTTTTGACGGCGGGTTACCATTCGCATTAGCGCTCGTAGAGATGCCCAGACCAACTGGGGCAGCAGACTCAGCACCTTTCCGTGCTTTGCTATTGCCATGCGTCTTCTTTGAGGGCTCGCCCTTTTGCTTATTTTCGTGATCATCAGCATCGGAGTCTTGATGTTGATTCTTGCCTTTCTTCGCTATGAGCGCTTGTTTTCTAGCGTCACTTCGTGCCGCGGCTGCTTCTTCAACTTGAAGTTGCTGCGCAGCAGCAGTGAGAGACGCCGCCCCATCGCGACGTGATCGTTCTGCCTGGTTCGCTCGGTTGATCCGATTCTCGGGGTACGCCCAGTGAATAGTACTACCCCATTTTGCTTCTTCGCTGAACTCGTTTTCGAGGTGCGGCCACACATCGTCGATTCGGGACAGCTGTTTGGAAAGAGCTTCATTCGCCGTTGTTATGACGTGATTCTTCTCTTCGAGAGATACGAGCATTTCTTGGATCTGTTTTGCGGTCTGGTGAAATAAATCTCGTCTCGGTTTGTTGCTTGGATCAAAGACAGTCGAAGCGTGGGATTCGTTAAGCGAGGCAGGAGCCGGGTGACTGCTCAACGCATGACCACTCGAGCTGTTCTGAGTGCTCGTTGGTGTCGAGGCGGGGGCGACGCTACTGGCGCCATCATAGGTGTTCCGCGGATCGGGGGGGCTCGACTTAAGGGCGGCGTCGACAAGTTGAAACAGAGCCTCTTCAGGAGCGAAGATTTTGGCGTCGACTTCCTTCAGGAGAGTAAAGTGTCGAACGATGTCTTTGGGCAAAGAGGTAATGGCGTCGGTGAAATGCGTAATGCCAGGAAAGATATCGATAGGTTGATCGTGACTCTGACCCCCTCCAAGCGTATCTCGGCCACTGAGGGTACGGGAAGGACCCGAGGTTGTTCTTGGAGGATTTGTCCGTGTTTGACGAACTGGCTGTGCCCTTCGACTGGAAGGACCAGCCTCTGCTTGTGGTGGTTTGGCCGTCTTCATCTTGTATTTCGACACAACTGATGGCGCGAGAAAGAGGAATGGTTCGACTTGAAAGCTAAGCGACAATGAAGGGCAGGTGGCTGAGGGTCGTGAGAGAGGACGGTAAATTGAGTTGGCGAGTTAAAAGGACGAGTAGCTTCGAGTAGCGAAGCTCATGTCATCTTGTAATATGAGATAGATTGAACTGTGCTGCAACGAGACGTGGGAGAAACGCGACAAAAAGAGGTAGAGGCGGAGGCGCAAAACTGCGAGGGCTACAACAGTACCAGGCCGATATGTGCAAGCTGTACAGCGTGGTGGTAGCACTAGCATAGGTACCTGTTAGAACTTAGTTCGGCTGACCCCTCTCCCCATTACTTGGCCTACCCCTTTGGCTAATGCGCCATACATAGGTATCGTTCCGTACAACTCTGATGTTCCCTGCGATAAGATAAGATAATAAATAAGAGATAAGATTCGCTTAGGTAAGATAACAGATACCCGCGGACCTTCAGTTCCATCCCGTCTTTACCCTATTACAGTCAGTAGCACTGTCAGTCATGGATCTGACAGACGGCGAGACTGCAAGGTGACGTCGAGGTATGGATGGAATTGCTGGCCTCTTCCCCTCGCCTCGGCTTTGCGAATAAACGCGATCACTCACCATCAAAATATACCGGTAGGTATGAGTACCGAATCACCGTTGTTGTCGGCCTCGTCAGGATGTTGGGCCTGAGCATTGCACATGAGAAAAACCCAGAAAGGGCGTAGAGCCGATATCATCTCTGTTATTGTCTGCATCAGGCTGTCGGACCTGAGTTTCCAATGTACTGGTATCATAATATCGGTATGAGAGCCACACCAAAGAAAGAGATAGAACACAGAACACCACGAAGACTTTGACAATTATATAGCATATCTATAGATATGGATTGGCCTGAATAGTTCTGTATTTCCGTCTGTCCCTCGGCTGACATGTTCACTTATATATAAGCGCTAAGGTGTCATATTTAGTTGCTATGAGTAGCTGCCGGCCTACGTGAAAAAGCCTGATAACTAAACTCAGAACTGCACTGATCCTATGGCCGCTGGACACTCCCACATGCTGCCAGTATATTTGTCGAGAAAGGATCATCGAAATCTGGATAGCCACTTTAAAATCTATAGAAATCTTCGCACGCCCTTTTATGATGAGCCTGATCAACGCCAACGCCCTGGCTAGTGACATGAGATAATTATAAAGCCTCAAGGCCTCAAGGCCTCCCTGTCTGCATCGCCCGACAAATGCTATAACGCCAAAGGGGGTATGTCACCTCAACTTCCCAACCCTCAATACAGTTTGATTATCTTAATACTCGCTACTTTCGCGACCCTGCCTCTTTCTCGAGCAGCTTCTTCTGTCGCCATTGCCATTCAAGCAACACGGGCACAAAATGCCATAGATCAAACTCTGGCCAGAAACACTTGAGAAAGAAGATGTGCGTGTTCTCGTGGCATTGCCATAGCATGAAGTCGCTCAGCCGGGTGACGTTACTAGTTCGTATAAAAATATCAAGCGGTGGGCACTCTGCGGTATATGTGTGGTTGTTGATAGTGTTGGCAGTGATGTTTTCTGGGTTCGGAAACTTGCGAGGCTTGGCCGTTGTCGATTGTAAAGGCGGTGATTCGGGATCCAGAGCAGTAGTGGAAGACATCGAGTCGTCCACGTCCGACCTGGCGCCAGCATCCGGTGATGTCTCCCTGATCGAGTCTAGGGACTCAATCCGTTTGGAATGATTTGATCTTATCTTTTGCGTTATTCTGGACTGCGAAAACGGCGGGTTGGACGGCCGAGATGGCTGGGCGAATTCGTCGATGGTCGCCTTGATCGCGCTTGTCATCTCGGCTCTCGAAGTGTATGGGAAGCAGATATTCAGAACCGCGCTACGCATCAGGTCAGTGCTACTGATACCGAAGAAGGTCTGAATTACACTTACTCCTTGTTATGCTTGGTCATTTCAATGGCTCGGTCGACGAAGGGGAGGACGTCGTCGGGAATTAGGTCTCGCTCGCCAAGCACACGAATACACGCGCCGTATCGATCGAGAAGTTCGCCATGTTGTACAAGTTGCTCCAGTTTCACTTTCGCCATGGACATCAATCCCTTGACCTCGCCCCGAGGCCGGTTAAAGTTTTCGATGCTGAAGGCATAGACAGTCACTACTTTGACGCCGCACTTGTAGCAAATCTCAAGTACCTTTGCGTGTAATATATTAGTCATGCCTGACAGGTTCGAAGTAAGTTGAGACGTACTCTGGCCAGAGCTTCAAAGCCCAGGTGGTGACCTTCTATGGTCTCGATCTTGTGGTTCTTTGCGAATCGCCTATTCCCATCCATCTCAAAAGCTACGTGTTTTGGGATTGGCCCCTGCTTGAGGGTGCCTATAAGCACCTCTCGTGCACCTTTCAGGAGCCATTCCGCCGGAGGAGATTTCCAGAACCAATTCCTAATGTGGGAGAGGTATAGATCGGACATTATGGGGTCAGAGATCGAGGATGTTCGTAGGCGTTACGCAACAGGGATGCGGTAAGAATCAAGTTAGCAACGTGTGCAGTTGAATGATACTCTTAGTACCGACGGCTATCAACCGAGCAAATAAATTGTTACATAAAAGCATAAACGATAGAAAATAAGACGGAATTGTAAGAGCGCGGCGACTTAGTATGTGCTGTGCTAAGGATTCCAATATGACGACGACTTTGACTAGGTAGGGACATGGATATCATATCAGCTGTTAAGAGACCAGTACTCGATGCAACACATGCAACCATATGCAACCATACATATGCAACTATATGCATAAAACCGCTGGGTGTGAGTAGGACCGCCAAGATCATGGAGCTTAGGCCACTAATATTGTATACCTTGAAGCGGGTAACGGACAGTCGGGTCCTTCCCTAGTGCCAGACAGATACCTAGGTACAGTACTTAACTGGACAAGGTAGCCTCAACTGGCAATTTGGCTTGTTCAACCCCTCCTGACGGCCAATGCTAAAATGAGCGACTTGAAGCAGTAGGTATAATAATATCGTGTTTATCTCTATAACCCGACTTTACGTTTCTATTATACCACCACCGGAAACGTTAAATCAGGGTCAGCTATTGCCAGTAACTTGGCTTATTTTGCGTTGAGACTTTTGCATCACTGTTAGGTGGATCAAATCCAACATTGGTCCAGCTCTCAACCAGCCTTGCATACATTTCATCAAGGCTGAATAGCAACACCTTGTCCACCCCCTACTACTTGTCAAGCAAGGTCACATTGGCAGCACCTGGCTATTCTGCACAGCATAGTTCAAACTTATCTTACGTCCGTGAGGGCGGACCATCGCCTTGAAACGCCAAAGCCCGTCGCCGATCCTATAATGCGCCGACAGTGGCCGTAGCCAAACCATCCTCCCTCGAAGCGAACCGCCTCAACAATAATGTCCTTCACAAATGCGCCAGTGACGCGCAGCCTCGTCTATGGCCTCATTGGCATATCTATAGCCACCAGCCTCCTAGATATAAAACACTACTTTTACATACTCGTCGACTTACACCTCTGGCGCTTCCACCAGACTTGGCGAGCGCTGATTTACCAGCTATGCTATACCAACTCGTCCGAGGTGCTTTTTGCCGCCATGACCTTGTACTACATGAGGTCCGTCGAGAGACTATGGGGTTCGCGGAAGTATGCCGTGAGTACTTATCTTGCCTACCCTTGCGTGCCGAAACGATCAACCCTAGCTAACTGTTGACATTGATTTCCAGACCTTCGTCTTTGTTGTCTTCCTTTTTACAAGTATACTACCACCGGTTATCCTAGCCCTCGTCCTTAGACCTCTTACCCTTGGTCTATTCAATTATCTTCCGGCCGGCCCGACGCCCATCATTTTTGCCGTTCTTGCCCAATACCATGCCATGATACCTCATATCTATAAGTATAGAATAGCCACTTCGATGTCTCAGTCTCCAAACGACCAATCTCAAAGCCTCACCTTTTCGGACAAGTCCTACCGGTACTTACTTGCGCTGCAGTTGGCGCTGTTCCAGTGGCCTGGGTCTATCTTGGGAGCTCTGGTTGGTTGGGTCGTAGGATATGCATGGCGGATGGAGGTTCTCCCGAGGTCGTTGATGCGTTGGCGAATACCAGGATGGATTGTCGGTATTCGAACACCTCGAAGAAGTCAAGAATTTGAGGGTCTCAGGCGAAGGCTTGAAGATGAGAGTACACCAACAGCAGCGACAACAGGGGCTCAGGGACCGACAGGAGACGGAAGTGGACGAAGGAGGACGATGGGTCAACAAGTAATGGATCAATTCCAAGGCGCGTTCTAAATATATCCAATACAAATATACGCGACCAACCTCATCAAGCCAAGTCTTATTCCTGTATGTGATGGAGAGCCGGAAGTGCAAAATACCGACTCCAGGTATGTAAGGGGCCTCAGTTGAAAACTGATTAAAGGACGTTGGCTATTGCTGCTCCGCGATGTCGTTCATCTCGCTGATGTGATGACCATACACGTGGCCGGGTAGACTGAGGCTTTGCTCGAGCAGTTGGGCCTAAAAATGGAAATGAGGGAGTGCTTGTAACACCATTGACGTCTGGCAATGCATTGCACCGTATGTGACACATGCAAGCAGCCAACGTTGCCGACTTTAATATATCTTCGGTAAGGAGATTAATTATGTTGCTGGTGCAAAAATGTATATAGAACACGCAAACCATCAATTCCACATATATTCACTCTGTACAAAGTCAGCAAATACTTGACTGGTCTAACATGTATGACAGGCATTTCTGACGCGTGAAGTACATAGATGGTACATTACATAGCGTTGGACGCGGCAAAAGAGGCGCAACCGCAATCTTTACCCCTGCATCATCAGCAGCAATGTTACCCTTACTTCGGTAGTCGACAAAATAATAACACCCCAGCCCCCAAAAAGTAATAAGAGAAAATAGTGTACCTAGGTGCAATTATACTCTGCCGTCAAAGACTCTACACTATGTTCTATACCAAGCGTGTAGAGAATTACTAGAGTATGTCATCTATCATATCATAACTAGTACTTATATATGTAGGTCAGTGTGTACATGCTCGAGAGTGTCTCAAGTAGACGTGATAGCCAATAGCATACTTAATTGGTCTTCTCAGCTCGCCAGCCACGATGTCAATGTCTATAGTACCTAGCTTGCTTAGGTACCTTTTATTTGCCCAAAAAGACTTAGCGGACAGAACTTGTCACAGCGCCGGCTCTGCGGTGTCTGCACAGCGCAGGGGCTTTGGGGTCAATCCCGGTCTAGCGTGCCTGCCAACCCGCCAGCCCCCCTGACACGCCATGTTCCTTACATTACCACTCTTTACTCTTTTTGTCCTGCCCCAAATTCGTCAACCGATTTTGATGGATTCGCAAAACTCCTTTTCTTGGGGCTGACCCGACCTTGTCGCGACCTGTCGCCGTTGTCATTTTTGTATTTTGGTCTCTCTGCCGTTCTCCTCGTCTCTCTCTGTCCTTTGGTTTGTTAGTGAATCCAGTACCGCACCATATCTTAGAGAGAGATTTAGCAGATCTGCACTGGTATCCCGTAGATATTCTTTGTTCTTCATTCGCCAGAGAAGATCTACCGAGTTTCGAACCTTGGACGTCAGTCCTACCGCCAACGGAGTTGGTATTTCTACCAAACTACCACGCCCACCTTGTCTTTGATCGATATTACATCGTACCAATAACGCTCACTTCGTCATGGTTCCGAGCTAGCAACGCCAGAACGCGGTACAGAAGAAGATGGACAATTTTGCGATACCAGGACAAGATGGTTTCGATGTCCCCCGACCTCCCATGCCGAAGCCCTCCTTCCCGCCCAAACGCTCGACTTTGGTTGATTCTTACAGGCAAGACGCCTTGAATGGGTTCGAGATGGAGAAACCGCGAACGAACCCGGTGAGTTATAATCCCCGACGCTCCCAGAGTAGTTGGACCTGCGCTGCTGCCAATACTAACGTTGTGATTGCCACAGATGAACCCGGAACGCATTCAAAGCTCCGTCTTCGTCAATCTGAAAGATTCCGTCCAGGTACACCTGCTCACCGAGACCGCCTTGTTTGACAGTAAAGAATATGTGATCCTGTCTGAGGATGAAGTAGACAACCTCAAAAAGCAATGCCAGTTCCTTACACAGAGGATAGAGCAAGCCCGCTCCAACCTCACCATACAATCAAAATATCGAGATGCCGCTGTGTCCATGACCCGGTTATACTCACCGACCGGTAGAAGGAAAAGCTTGTTGGGCAATCGTCTAAGCGGGGGGAGCGATGCTGCCCGAGAGGCAGAGGCTGAACGCGATGCTATCCAGAAGAAATGTGAGAACCTAGCTGCAGAATTATGGTCTCTAGAACAACGTCTCATGGAGCCTCAAAGGAGGCTCCTCGAGCACACGGCAGGCATTCTACAACATGCCCACAAGATGGGCAAAAAGACAACGACTACAAAAACCCCTCTGGTAAACGGTGTTCCGGCCAGCCCTGAAAGCATGTACACAACCTCAAACGGCCGTAATAGCTTGGATTTCCTCGAGGATGGTCTCGTCTTTGATGAGGCGAGTTTATATCGCTCCTTCGACATGACCGAGGTTCTTAGTAGCCAGCCGCGCCAGAATGCCATTGGGATACCCCTCAAATCTCCGGTACGCGAACAGAATAAACAACTTGTTGAAGAAACCGACAAACTCCGTCAGGAGAATGAACAACTTCGAAGTGAGACCGAGGCGCTCCTCGCCGAAATCGACGGGCTAAGAAGGCAAGGATCTGACCAGTGGAATCTGATATCGGACACGGAGCAAAAATTAGAGGGTTTCAATCATCAACTACGGGAGGTCGTTATGAAGGTAGATCCGATTAGGAATGGTGATTATGACCCGGTCCCAGCTGGGCAGCAAGAACCTGGTGATATGATCAGCAATCATCTGGATTATCTTCAGAATAGCCTGTTCCTAATTGGCGAGAATCACGGCAACAGTGCTGGAGTTGCTCGAAAGCTCCAGTCGCTCAATTCACAAATTCAAGACATCCTTATCAGCGTTGATCCCAACCATCCCCAGGCTCCGTTGCCAACTGACGATATTGAGGAGCAACTTCAGTACCTGCAAGAATCTTTACGAACGATGGACGATGAATTACGACGAGCTGCAGATATGGCTCACTCGACGTCCGCTGGCAAGCAAAAGTCTGAACAATCTGAGGCTGTCCTTATGGGGCTATGGGATATCATTCAATCCGGTTATACCGATATCCGGGAACGCAAGCAAGCACGTCGCAAAGCGCGTATGGAGAAAGGCTTAGAGCCGGACGAGGAGGATTTATCAGATGGCGACTCTATCGATGTGAACGAAGCCTACTCGCTACCCGCCTTCTCCTCGAAAATCCAATGGCTGTACACACAGGCCACTCGGCTGAACGAGCAAAAAGCTGTCCTCCAGCGACAGATTAAACAGCAACGAGAACTTAATAGTAAAACTGATTCGGAGAAAGATCAGCAGATCCAAGACAAGACAGAGCAATTGGAAGATGCAGACGCGCGATTAAGCCGAGCTGAACAGGAAACAGATAAGATTCGCTCTCAATTGTCTCAGGCCTTGGAGGAACTCGAGAATTTGCAGAACGGTCGCAGCGAAGAGGCCGCCGCCGTCGAACAATCACGAGAAGAGTTGAAGGAACGCAACGCTAAGGTTGCTTCCCTGGAAGCTGACACGAGGGATATGCAAGCTCGTCTAGCCGCGACAGAAGCCAGTATTGAGATGATCACTGCACAGCTCAAAGAAGCTAATGATGCCAAAGACACGGCTGAGAAGACGGTGGAGGAAAGACAAAACATAATCAAGGCTAAAGAACAAGAACTGGAACAGATGACTGGCATGGTTGCAGAGCTTAAGATGGAGACAGCCATGACCAAGGCCGAGCTCGATGGTGCATACGGTTCTCGGAAGCAGCGTGCCGCTGAGGTTGCAGCACTTCAGAACACGTCACAGTCGGCCAAGATGCAATCCCGTGTTGAATCGCTAGAGCAGGAGCTGGAGGCCACCGCCAATGACTTAACTGACGTCGTTAAGCAATCGCTTGAGAGCGAGAAGAAAATCGGCGAACTGGAGGATGAGCTTGACAAGGTCAAGGCTGAGCGCGATAGAATTCGGGACGAGCAAGAAAGGATTAACGGAGATCTCGAGAGACAGTTGCACGAAGCCACAAGCGATCTTGAAGAAAGGATGGAGGCTGAAATCGTCAGACTGCGCAAAGAAAAGGAGAATATTCAGGATGAGTTGGACAGAGAACGTCTAAAAGGAGGAAATGGCACAGCTTCAACCTCCGGCGCCAGTAAGACCTCATACCTAACAGACTCATACAGAGTTGGCTTAAGGGCGGAGCGCAAGAAGTATGAAGAACATTTGAGGGTAAGTTCTTGAAGCTCCCCGCCTTGGAACGTAGTGCTAATCCTTTCTCGTAGGCGGAACAGATGTTACGGAGGAAAGTTGAAGACGAACTCAGGGCATTGAAGAGGGCACAGGGGCCAGGCAAAAGCCCCCTGAGCCCTCGAGTATGATAGTCATGTTACCATGTTTTGATTTCTGTTTCGATATTCTCTCGCACAAACTCTTCTCGAGGACTACCTCTATGGCTGTATGATTATGGTTTCCAGGATACTGGGGAGTATATTGTTGACAGTCTTTGTACAATTTTCAACGGCCGGCCTCTAGACAACCAGCATTGGGAGGCAATTCCCTAGGTTTTTGGTTTATACTCTTTGGCTAGAGAAGACAGCTTGGCTTTCTGGTATAACATTTTGCATGTAGTTAAGCTTCTAGGGACGAGGATGGCAATGAAAGTTATGATATCCAGATGACCATTAAATATCTTAAGTTCTATAAGCCGCTATACTCAGCCCTTATCGACGGACTTTAGTGTGAGGTTAGGCTTAAGTTGAGTTTATTACCTTGTCCTTCATATTACACACCAACCACCTCCTTTCTCGTCACCCTCCATGGCCCTTGGCCATAGTTTCACATGCCTATGTTTGCTGGTCACTTCCCACCTCACTTGAGGAGCATTGGCCTCTATAAATTTCAGGCAATTCCAGCTTGCCTCGTAACTTTGCCCTCAGGAATTATCGCAAGGCTAGTTTGCTTTGACGTACTGAAACATATCTGTGCAGCAAATACATGTGACCTCCATATCTCCTTGCCACTAGCCTCAAGTGTGTATAAGTACTCAACCATTGTACCCCTCCCCATATACTTCCAGAACTTTGCAACACCAGCTTGCTTAAGGTTTTCAAACATGTGCAGCACATGCATATGACTACTTCAACTCTATGCCACCATGTAGTCTCAAGTGTATAGAAGTACTTAAAATTTCCTACTTTTCTGTTACAAATCAAGTACTCAACTAATATTGCATTTCTCCCGCATCTCTCGGGCCCGATTTTTGCAACGGTCATTTGTTCGAGCTACTAAAATATATGCAGTATATACATGTGACCTCTGTCTCCTTACCCCTATCCCTAAGCAGGCCTGTCCCTAAGTGTGTAGAAGTACTCAGCCCTCCTACCTTTCTGTTACTGACGTAGGTATTCTAACAGTTTTAGCGTTCTCTCGCACACTCGACTGCACAAACATGTCAATGCTTCTCCCACACACTTGTGTATTAATACGTCTATCTCCTCCCACCCTCCCTCTCAAACTCTTCCCACACAACCTTTTATCCGGCACTGGGCTTCTACTTCGTCTTGGTTCCAAGTATCCTACCACCACCCCAGTTCCAATCTTCTGGCGCCATTGTTCCAAATACCTTCCTACAACATCAGTTCATAAATTCCGGCTACCTCTTCTAACCTACAACCCATTTTTCGACCATGCCTCCGTGACGATTACCAGCACATTCTATCAACCCTTTGGTTACGACCATTTATTACCCTTTTCCCATACACCCATCATCCGCATATTCACATCCTTCTCCTCAGACTTCCTGACGTCTCGTTACAAATTTTATCTGACAATTCCGGTAAGTATATACCAAGTGCTCTCGCCTGGGACACACCTTCAAAAGGCTGATTGTCACCATTCCCGCCCCTTCATTTACCTAATATTCGCCTTCGTCCTCCCCCAACATGTGTTCAACCTCGCTCCTAATCCCAACCATTCACTGACGAAACTTACAAAGGTTACAAAACCTGGGCAGTCTGCTCTGCATGCGGCCAGTTTCGTCTGCAACACACATTCCCATCCACGCTCTGGTATTCCAAACTTATATGCACGTGCTACCGTTCCCATCTTCTTGAGCTGATCCTAATTTGTACCTCCAGACTACCTCCCGCTGCAACAACTAGGACGATTAACAATCACTCCTTTCTGCCGTATATACTAAGCAGACAGTCTCCGGTGTCCTTCTTACTATCATTATCACTTACCACCTTTATTTACTTACGCGTCGTCACAATGCCTTCGCTGCTTTCTCGGTAGGTGAATTGTCTCACATTAACAGAGGCACAGACTAATTTTTGTTTGCAATACAGGTCCGATGCCTTTTTGAAGGTGGGCATTATTCTCAGGGGAAAGAAGAAAACTTCTCCCGAGGTTAGTTATTTCTCCCATCTTTCTCGGTGAATACATCTAATCTACTCTATTGATTTGTCCACTATCACATCAAATAATTTCCTGAACTATGCACCTATATTCCCTTTCTCAGCCTCATTCGCATCAGACATATGCCTGAACTTTGCAGCCATATTCGCTTTCCCAGATGCACATACCAGCTTCTAACCTACTACAGAGTTCGTCCGAAGGCAGCACTATTACAAAAGTAGTACCCATCGATGAGGGTCCATTTGAACTAATGGGAGACCTGCCAAACCATGGGTGCTGGGAACTTGAAGGAAGCCCAGGGACTTGGGAGGTTGAGAGACCACTCAAGCCTATCTTGAAATCGCCGGTGGAGGTAGGAAATTCTAAATCATTCCTGGTATGATCTCCACCGCTAACCTCAGCAGAACTACCCAAGACCATCCCCAGTCAGGAAAGTGGCCTTCCGGCAGACGGTGCTATTTCATGAGCCGCCAGTTATGCCTCCGTGTCTTGAGGCTATGCCCGTCGAGATCGTTGAGCACGTTCTCGGTCACTTGGATGACTACAAAGATCTGTTGAAGTACGTCCGCTCTGTATCTTACCAGTTATCTTACCTATATGATTTCAGCTCTTCAGAAGATTAAAGGCTAATATGGAGACTCATTATAGTGCAATGCGTGCCAGTCGGCTCCTGTATTCCGTCTTCAAGGGTGCAAAGGTCAGGATTCAGACGCAGGTTACACTCAACCGGGTTGAGCCTGGTGTGCTGGACACGGTTCTAGCAGTATTCTACTGTCGTCGAGACACCCACCAACTCAATGAGCACCTCCAGAAGCACCTCGACGGAACTGCCACGTTCTCATTTCCCAGCCGTCCATCAGAGATTGGGAAGTTATACTCCCTGTACAAGACGGTCCAGTACGTCGGAGAGAAACTAGTGGCGAAGTCTCTCCTATACAACAGCCGAAAGCTAGAGAAAGGGGACATAGTCCCAGTTGGTTTTGGTGTCTCTTTGACCACGTCAGAGAGAGTTAGTTTGGAGAAAACACTCCTCCGGTACGAGTTGATTGCGCTGGCCATTGGCTACGCAGAAGACTACGCTTCTGAACCTCTTACTCGCGTTCCCGTTCCCGCCCGGTTGCAGCACAAACTATTCACCAGCCTGGAACCCGTCGAGTTCCAACAGCTGGTAACAGTCGACGCCTGGATCCTAAGTGACTACCAGGAATGGGAACAAGACTTCCAACACAGCTTCATCGACGAGATAGTCGCGGCCAGCGAGAAGGTGAAGGCATCCTCCCCTCTGCCTTCGTCCAACCCTACCAGAAAGATCAATTCCGGTACGAAGCCAAGCATGATCAACGCAAGACTGGCGCTAGGGAATGCAGACCTAGCAGCGACGATCCCATACTTGTGCCAGAAGCAGCGATGGGAGCACGGCCGTTGGGAGGCGGACCGACTCCTAGCTCGGCTTCAGAGCAATGGCCTGTCCTACTACAAAAACATGTGCGAGAGTGAGCCCGCCGTGCGCCACAAAGTTATGCTCGAAGCCCACAAACGCCTCGAGTACATGGAGTCCGACTTCCTCGGCTGCGGAATCCGGTACTACGCCCTGCGTGTAGGAAAGGTCCCGTACCTCTGGTGGGACCATATGAAGTTCGACGACCTCTGCCCTGTCCCCTTTCCGAATACCTTCGTCGAACACTACGTCATGACGCTGGACAGGCTCGACCACATGCATGAGGAAGTTAGAAACTTCCTCTTGCAGACAGGCTGGTGGTTCTGGGGAGACGCGCGCCTGAACGAGATGGCATTCACCAGCCATCCCGTCTTCAGGGAGGGGAGGTCCGACAAGGACCAGAAGAAGGCCCTCGAGGGATGGGCGAGAGTGAGCCGGACCCTTCGCCGCGCAGAGCCCAAGATGCCGAAGGTTCTCCTCGGCGAGGATGTCGAGCTACCGCTTGCAGCTTGGAAGGAGATCATCCTCAAGTACCAACAGCCAGGTACTGAGCTCCCAGATTTTTTCCTTGCCGATGACCATTATGTTATAGCCTCACAAATGTGGGCTTAAGCATACATGGTAGGTGAGGAAGGAATCTGGAAGTTTAGCACCTTGTTGTTAGTACTTGATGGTGATCTTCTTCCTTGCTCAGAGTGGTAGCTTGGCATGTTTGTCAAGGAGTTCCTAGTCTTTTCTTTTTTTTAGTCACAGATACCATTCCCGCGGGGGGTTTTTCCCTTGGAAGCTTTTTCTGCGATAAGAACAGCCAGTGGCTAGTATTTATTTATAGGAGGTCTTTATTGCCAGGTAATACGCGCGCGGGCAACAGGGCGATCTGAATTAGCTGTAAACGTTAAGAATAACAAGCCCATTAAAACTACTTATAAAAAATGAGTAAACTAGCATAGCTACCTTGACAGGTGGTAATAGGACTTAAGTTCTAACTATATTAAGGCTTTAATTCACTGTGATAAAACGTTAATCACTATGTTCAATGATATATAGCTAGCAGTAGCACTAGCTATAGCCTCAGTTAAATTAATCAATAGCATCGGTAACTAACACGATTGAACGCAATGATAGTATAACTACATATAGTATGCTCAAAACTATATCCGGATAGGTATAAGTTGTACTGTGGCAGAGGTATATGCAAGCTTACCATGTAAGGCTCAGCTACCGTGGTGTTAGCCTTGCTACTGCTAGGGACTGAGTTCAAGACACCCAGTTTACACAGAACATAAACGAACAGAAAAATAGCACAATCACTGATTGAATCCTCATATGGTTGACTCGCTTATACCAGACAGAATGAATCAGCAGGTAAGGAGCCTTGGTGCCGAGTGTTCAATATTGATTAAACTGATCCACCCCAATCTATGAACTGGTCTGCTTGCTGTTCTTCGTTATCCACTTCAACTATGCCATACTCCAAGTTGCCTATGTCGGGCTGTACTATTCTTAGTGTCGGATCGAGTGCCGCTAGCATCTGCGCAATAGAAAAATGCCCATGTTTTCGTGCTCGCTCAACTGCCTGCTCTAGGTACGGCCGAAAGCCGCCATCAATGCTCGCGCCCGCATTGAGCAAGACAACCACCGTATCGAAGCGGCCGTGCTCGGCTGCCCCATCCAGCGCCGTCCGGCCCGCCCACCGCGCTGGCTTAGCGTTCACGTCAGCCCCAGCCCACAGTAATAGATCGACGATACCGGCGTACCCGTGAGCAGCCGCAGACTGTAGAGCCGTTGCTCCTCCGTAACCTCTGGGTTGTGCGTTGACGTCTGCCCCTGAATGGATGAGAAATTCGACAATTTTGAAGTCGCCGGTCTGAGCAGCTGCTTGGAGAGGGGTTCTGCGTACTCCCTTGATCGCTGGTGCGTTGACGCTTGCGCCTCTTTCTATCAGGAAACGGACTTTGTCAAGCTGCTTGTGGCGAATAGCGACGAGAAGAGCCGTTTCCGAATTGATGGTGGGCCATTATAGCCCACTTCTGCCAGAAAGTTATTTTGATAGATGATGGGATTGAGGTCTGGTGTAATGCCTATTTCCCGGTCTGCATCCAGAATCATGCGGAATATGGCGAACCCCAGATCGTCATCTCTCTCGATAGCAGCTACCAGTGGTGTACAAACGTAGCTCTCGTCTGGATCATGAACATCCTGCACAGAAGATAACGTGGGGAACCGTACGTTGTGACTTAGGAGCTTGCTGACTAGAGCCAGATCCCCGTACAGGATCGCTCTCCACATCACCTCGTAGCCAAAACCTGCCCTGCCACTTGGATACCTCCTATAGAATGCCTCTAGCAGGATGTCGATTACTGCCTCATTCTTGCAAAGGAAAGCTTCGGCGAGCGCAGCAGAATCTGCCGGATCTGCTCCTTGTAAGAGCAGAAAGTGGATAATATCCACCTCCCCAATTGTAATGGCTACGGCAAGTGGCGTCATATGCCTTCTTTGAGGTGGATTCTCATCATCTTGAACTTGCCAATGGCTTGTTGGGAACGGATCGGGGTTTTCAGTCCTAGTGACTTGAACTATGTGGTTGACTAAGGCCCCGAGCCTCAATAATGTATGTATTGTGTCTTGTCGCCCCTTTATGATAGCTAACATAAGCGGTGTGAGTGACTCGTAAGTTGTGTTGACTGTTGAACCTGCTAGAATCAAATCCTCGACAATGGCGTTGTTGCCCCACTCAATAGCCTTGATTAAAGGTGCAAAGGGAGGCAGCGAAAGGTTAATATCTGGTGAGTCCAAGAGTAGTCTGACTAGCTGGTGGTCCTTGGCCTGTAATGCTACGCTCAACGTGGTAATAGCACCGACCCCCTCATCTTTATCAAGAGCAATGTGGTTTGGATCGGCTCCTAGATCTAACAGCCACTTCGCAAGCTCGCAATGGTTCAGCTCAACGGCTTTGAATAGTCCGGCTCCTAAAATTTCAGGTGTACAAGGAACCTGGAGATCTATCAGTCGTTTGGCAACATCGAAGTTGCCAACGGCAAATGCAGCCTTGAAGGCGTCGTGGGAGTATGCTTCAACGGCCTGAATGTTCCGCAAAGCTCCATGTTCCTCTAGAAGTTCTATTATTTCCTGATTACCGCTTCGAACTCCGTGTGGGTACGCGGAGCTCACTAAAAAGGGGTTTGCCAAGCAAGCGTCGTTCTCGAGGAACAAGCGCAGTATGGCTGTGTGACCAGTGGCGGCCGCGGATGACAGTGTCTTCTCCCCTACTTCAAATCCGTATTCTAGAAGGATCTTTTGGGTAATAGCCAACTTTTGATATTTAACACTAGCGTCCAGAATAGTTTCCCTGCGACTGTTCGAGGACTTTAAAGTGTCAATGAGTTTGGGGTGTGTCATATCATGGAACAGTCTAGTAGCTGTCTTTTCTTCGAGGAACTCCAAAGCATCTTGGAAATACCCGGCATAAATCCAATTGATCTGGTCTATGAGGGTCCCGGCTTGAAAGAGGTACTCAAACATAGAGTCGTCTTTGTGTAGCTTAGTCTGAGCCAAATGGTGATCGTGGACAGCAGCGCCATGCGACAGAAGTGACATACTAACTTCTAAGGCGTTAGGAGAAGCTCTGAAGTGGCTTATTGTGAGCGAGAGGGGATCGGAAGCGTACGCCGAAATGTCAAAGGCCCCATTAGCATCGGCTCCATGAGAGAGCGGTTTTTGGATGATTGGAACGTGTTTGAGAATGATAGCCTGCTGGAGGGCTGTGTACCGAAATCCACCAGATCCTTGGCAAACGATACTATTGGGGTGAATTGCAATTTCTGGGTCATTGAGAAACAACTCAACGCCGTCAGAATCACCAGCTTCGATCGCACACTGAAATGCCTTCTCTATTACCACTTTGAATTCGTGGCCCTGTAGCTGGCGGAAAAATGTCCGCAGTCGGTAGCCTGCGTTCGATTTCAAGAATTTCCAAACCTCTACTAGCGACGAGCCACTCATTCCGAAGAAGTTGTTAACCAGCTGAAAAATTAGCAACCGTGCATAGGGCGTATTAAGTACCTGTGGCTCAAGCAAAGTTGTTGATGCGTTGCCTAATCCTTGTTCATCGGTTGATACCAGACTTGTGGGCGAAGTGAGTTGAGTCGGCGGGAATAATGCTAGTAGATTTGCTTTAGGCTACGTAACTGTACTAAGAACGATTGGGCCGGGAGAACGTGATGGGCTAGATCGTGTGCTAGTCGGAGGCTGCCAATCCATCTCGAATACTTGGCAGCCACCGTCTAGCAAAGCTCGGGGGTTGACGTAGGCTGGGGTTGCGGGGGCTAGCGATAGTGATCTTTCTATACCTTTTGCCGAATGTGAGTATTTCAGATTTTGTATTATTATCAAGGACCTGTGTACCATTTATGTTCTGCAATTTTTGGAGCAGCCGTACGGTTGGCAATTCAGAGGCTACTGTTGTCTTCGGCTCTATTAGCGGAGGTGTCTGGATACGAAATCCATGAGGAAGAGGCAGAGAGGCACCAATCCCTATATTCACAATATATCTTAGAACCTGTTGGAACAATATTCGTACGAATAGCCAGGTGCTTCGGGCGCAGCCCTGGAAGCCCCTGGAAGGTCTAGGACCTGACTAACCTGGTCACCTGACCAACCTGTATATAGTCTGACAATCGGCTCTGCCGATTGACCCTACCTACTTAGACCTTCGTAGCAGTTTAATCGATAGATATTGGACCCTTTACTACCTTTTTCGCTGTATAACCTTTGGGTTGTACGAACTTTGTATTCTATGAAATATAGTCTATTTAATACTAATTAATGTTGTTTTATATTTTAGGTATAGCCTTTTATATAAAAGAACGTAAATTAGTAAAAATAATAACGAAATTCTAACTTTAATTACACCTTGAGTATAGCTCTTTATATAGATTACGTATTTTATATCGTACTTTAGTTTTTTTAGTAGTATTAATAAAAGAGAGAGATTAATTATTTGTTTATATTTTAAGTATAGCCCTTTATATAACCGCTTAATTAATAGTGTATATTTTATATATATTTTTTTTGTATAAATAGCTTTTATTTCACGTATAAAAATAATAAACTTTTTAATTTAACTATTAATAACTAAGTATTTATTAACTTATCCTGTTTTAATAAACTTTTTATATAAAACTAAATTTTATATAAACTTGTTATATAAAAGTTTTGTTATATAAAGCTAGCTTTATTAATATATTAAAGCTTTTAAATTTTAATTTTTTTTTTATACACTTATTTTTTTAGCTGTATAAAAGTTATAACCTTTTTTATTTTTTTATATAACTAATTTCTAATTTTATACAAGCTATAACTTTAAATTTTTTTTTAATAATATAATATATAATCTAATTAATTATATAAAGCTTTATTAAACTTTTATATAAATTAATTTTTTATATAAAAATAAACAATACTACTTTATTTTTAACCTTTTTTTCGATTTTTAGTTTTTTTAGCTATTTTTTTTTTTTTTTTTTCGTTTTCTTTTTATATAGCTAACTTTTAACTCTATACAAGCTAAAGACTTTTAACTTCTTTTTTCGCCCTATACTTAGTTTAAAGCTTTCTGTTTATTAAGTGTAGCTTTTGTACGAAAACTTTTAACCTTTTTTAACTTACACCTAGCTTAGATTTTTCTGTTTACTAGGTATAGCCTTTATATAAAAACTCTTCCTCTTATAGCCTAATATTCGCTACAGTAAAAAAGAATAGCTAGTATAGAATAAGTATATACAGCTATTTGTACAAAAAGTAAAAACAGTTAGTATTAGAATAATATTCGTACGAATAACCAGGTGCTTCGGGCGCAGCTCTGGAAGCCCCTAGAAGGTCTAGGACCTAACTAACCTGGTCACCTGACCAACCTGTATATAGTCTGACAATCGGTTCTGCCGATTGACCCTACCTACTTAGACCTTCGTAGCAGTTCAATCGATAGATATTGGACCCCCTACCACCCCTTTCGCCGTACGACCTTTAGGTCGTACAAACCCTGTATTCTATGGAATATAGTCCATTCAATAGAACCCATATTTTATGAGCGTAATTGGACGTACTTTGACTGCTTGGGCCTCGAGGCAGACGATGTCCAACACGCGCAATCTCTCTAAATAGCTTAGCTTCCGGGACAATGTTCCCCTGGACGAAGACAGCCGAGTCCTTTCCCACTGCCTTTCGATGCTGTATATGGTGTGCCACAGCCATCCAATCTGCTTGTTTACGATTCTTGATGATACCCCACTTCTTGAAACGGGTTTCGTATTGTGATTTTCTTGACATTTTATCAGCCTGTTCTCTTTCATCACGCTGGACATGCAGGACTATGTCTACACACATACGTTGCGTTGAAGCCATGATCCTTAGCCATCTTCGACATAACAGTCTGGAGACTTGAATCCTTCTCAAGGTAGAGCTGACGGATCGTGAGCTCATGACGCACGCACTCCTACTCGGAGAGGCGCTTCGAGGTCCCTGGGGTGGCCATGGTTATAGGGGCGAGAAGCTAGCCCATTCAGGTAGCCTGCAAAACTTCTAGTGCTAGTACCAAGACAGGCACGGCAATTGTAACAAAATTCATTGAGTATTGTGAAGGGTGTACTTTATCATTGATTCGCACGATGTTCGAATGCTTGTGCGGAGGTGTGTGGCTGACAGCAAAACGAAAGCGCCACTTACGGTGCTCCCTTAGGACCACTGTAGTGTTGGCAGGCCCAACCCAATGCCAAGGACCCAATGGCCCAAGTAAGCCCACGGCCCTCAAGTTCGAGGATGCCGCTGACAGCAGTGCGGCTATGCTACCGTATATGGGCGCTAATAAGATAGACAACGCATACCCGCATGTCGCCCGAAAACTGCTACCTGGCTGTGTTACATCTGTAAAACCGCAGAAAAGAGCGGGAGACAAAAGGGGTAGGTCGATCGATGACAGTGGGATATCGAACAGCGGCGAGGGACCGATTCTCCGCAGATGAGAGGGGGTGGTGTTGCGAAGGTATTGTATTGGGATCTTGGAATATAATTTAAATGTGCGGGGAACAGTTGACTGCCTTGCAACTGTTGAAGCGCAATCGCAGCCTTGTACCCCAGCCGGCATCTTTTCATTGCCATGAGGACCTGTTTACTGAGCTTCTCCGCACTGCTCAGCCTTGTATTTGCTGGCATAAAAGTGCTGCCTGGCTTGCTTGGGTATCAGCCAATCCATATTATTGACTCCTTTCAGAACAAACATTCGTTGAAACTACAAGATCTAGATACGCCAAGTTCTAGGTTCAGGTAGTTGATAGTAAGTGAACAACCAAGACTCCTTCGGAACCTTTATGTTTACAAAGCTGTTTACTAGTCCTACTGATACAAGTTCGTCCTCTAGATTCACTATGTGAATAGAACCCCCAGTTGCAACAAGCTATTCCAACCCTCTAGATGCCTGTCAACTCTTGAACGCCTTGGCCAATGACTCCATGTCACTGAATGAATAAGAAGCATCCAAAGAGAAGATAATTACCAACTACGAACATGCCCGCAGGATACCCTCGACTTGCGTCCTTAATGGGTGCCCATCCAGAGATGGCAACATTCCGTCGATTTGGGTCTTTGAATGCCCTCAATCTACTCTATCTACAAGCAGAACTAATAGGCCTAGAGAATAAATTACAGAAGCAAGCCGAAACTGATGCCGAGTCTGGACACTTCGAACGCTCCATCTACCACAGAGACTGGCAGACTCTAACCGAGTCTGTGGCAGCAGAAGACGGAAATTCCACACAGTGGCATACTATGTTAGAAGCGAGAGACAAATTGAAAGAATACAGTGAGTTAATGAAGATATCCATTGTGGCACTGGGACTTGGGACTAAGAAACTTCCACTTAGACCAAGCCATCTACTTGCAGCACATTATTGCGAGGTTTGGACCGCCGAGCGAACAGGATTTCAAATCTCTCCGGACATGGATGAAAACTCCGTCAATGGGCAATGTCTATCTCCTTGGTGCTGACAGCGGCGTGTGGGAGAATTTCGATGCTGCAGAGCTCGTGTGTCTCAAACCAAATAAGACTGACAGTCTGATCACTCGTTTCTTAACGAATATATTAGTCACGTTATACCATCGTCTCGTCGGACACCACTTCAGGGTACAGTAACCTAAGTCGAAACGTAGATTATGCTTCACGTAAACTGATATTGGAGACCCGAGACAGAAGCCAGACATGTCGGATATACACCAGAATACCGTTCATTACTCTCAAGAGGGAGTAGTACGCTTCAGCACGCTACTCGGGACGGTCTCTGCCTCACTCTTGCCAGTGGGGTCGATCGTCGTACTATACTCTCTAAATAGTATGATTATGCGATTAACTATGATTGGGGTATTCACAGCGATGTTCTCGTTCGGGCTGGGCCTATTCACGAATGGTAGACTAGTGGAGATTTTTTCTGCAACAGCTGCGTAGGCTCTAAGTACCATCTTGGTTGATGGGTCTCTACTGACGTGACTAGATTTGCTGCGGTCCAAGTTGTGTTCGTTAGCAGCGCAAACCTAATGCCGGTAGCCTAAGTTAGCATGATTACTACCATGCTACTTCAACTGCTCCATTGCTGCGATCCGCTCTGCGATTGCCCTTGCTTGGATCCTCCTTGCTGCTGTTGCTTCCTTCGTTCCTCTAGAGCCGCCTTCTCTTCCTGTTGCCTCTTTGCATGGTCAATCGCGGCTTTATCCTCTATTCAATGTAAGACACGCGCCAGAAGCCTTATGGAGAGGAACAGAAGAACAGAGCCGACTCACCTTTCTTCGACTTCTTATGTTTCACAAGGGGGGCGAGGGCTAACTCATTCACTCCCAGAAGTCTCTCAGATACGATATACTCAACGCCAAAAGAGCACATCCAGGTGAGAAGAAAAGGGGAAAACATAGAATTGGCAGACATGGTTTCGGGTTGCCTGGGGATGCCATTTCCAGTCGAGATCGATCACGCCACAAGCGCTGACTGGTCCACCGCTCGCTTCAACAACTTCAGGGGGGACGAATTCGGTAGAGAAAGAGGATAACTTTCCCAGACGCTCCACCAATCGGCGAGAGATCCAGTTCCCTACTTGACACTGTGTATCTAAAAGGGCAGTTGCCAAAATCCACTCGTTTGCAGTCGATAGGATTTTGATATCCCTGTTGAATGACTAGGTCAAGTGTTAGATGTATGCATTACAGAACAGCGCCATGCCTATGGTCTTACGTACCATCAAATTCGCCGCGCTTGCTAGAAAGGTCTCTGACCTTCGGTCTAGGCGCTGGGCGTGCTCGAAGCTTGTCAAGGAGTGCTTGAGATTTGCTACGGCCACCGCTAATTCAAAGCAGTGGGCCGAATGAGTCTCCTTACCACTGGAGTTGCGGGTCTGGACTGCATCTTCCATGATTCGTTGTTTTCTGATGAGCGATATGACGTTACCCATTGTTCAACACGCCTCTTTATGAGTTTTAAGGGGTAACAGATTGGACTATAGGCCAGTAACATAGACTGACTGACAATGGTGCTCTTCCCCAATTTCAAGGTTGGATAGATATAAAGGTAGAAGTGATTTGACGAATGTGTGCCGCTATTTATCTCCATAGTCTGTCTTTCCCCTGCCAGCAATGTGGCTTAAAGTGCATCTCTTTAATCGGCAGATGGCTTTGGTTTAAACGTATGAGTGCATTATTGTTGGTAACATGACGCAGCTGATCCCACTGAAGCAGGACATAAGCCATTATGACTGCCAATTGAATTGAACGTTGGCGTTGGTGCTAGGGCACGAGCATTGAAGACTTGGTTGTCGACGAATTCTTATACTAACACACCGAGGATCGGATTTTGTTTTAGCTAATCAGAGACCAGCTAGAAAGGGGTGCCTCCATGGAGGTAGCTATAGTGGGGCCTGGGACAGGAACCCAACAACGCCTCTTCCTTTCATCTTCCACCAAGTCCGGGGAATAGATGCTACCACTATGGCCGAGGCTTTAGAAGCAATCGGGTTGGGCTAGAGACCGGCAATGAGTCGCAGTTGATTTGGTCGCAAAAGGTCTACTGTGACCTAACAATGATCAAGTTATACTTCTAGAGAATAGCTAGATCTGCGGTACTCATCTGTCCGCAATTGGAGTCAGCCGTGCTACCGTGTGAGTTGGTCTGCTCCGAACTTGCAATTATATGGAGAATCACTCGATCTGACGCTGTACTACATTTGCTGTACCCATCTAGTCCCGGTTGGAGTCAGCTAGTCACATTTGAGGTCCTGATCACCATACGTTTGCTTTACAGATTGTGACCTTGCATACTCTGTGATCTTCGGGACACTAGCTAGAGGCCCTTACAGTGAACTATACCTCTTTCTCTCCTATACTTTTAGCTTCCTTCTTGATCATCATCTAGATAGGTCTTAGATCTAGCCACCGTATTGCAGAGAGAGGTTCTTTTGCTTTATATTGGCTTGTGAGGCTGTCTAGGACACTAGAGTACTATAAGCCACTACATATGGACACCCCCCTCCACCGTCCCTCCATGGCTATTCAATCCGCACAACCGTTTTTGTGCCATGGTCGAAAACATCACAATGTTCAAACTGAGCCATACCGAGCCGCTCGTAGATGCCGTCTTTGCCAGAGTCACCCAAAAGTAAAGCATGAAAATTCGGCTCTTCACTTTGCTCTGGGTTAATATCCACCCCGAGAAGGATACAAAGAACCGAAACATCGGAGTATGGTTGAAAATGGTCTCCAGGTTTTGCCCGCCGGAGCGTCGACCCACTCCTGATCAATAGGCAATCCTCGATAAAGCTAGCTAATAGATCTGACGAGTTTCCAAGCTGGAATCCCGGAGTCAGGACAGGCCGTAAAAGGTGCTGTTGGGACAACGAGATTTTGAAAACAATGCCTCGTAGTACTAGATGACCACCGGTAACTCTGCCTAAGGGGCTCAGGTTGGGGTTGGTAGGCTCACATTGCACATCTTCGACGGTCATAAACGGCTCGGACACATAATTCTCGAAGAAGCCAGGGAAATATACCGGTTGCCCAACGGAAGCCCAAGACCACGAAGGTGCAATGTATTCGCTGTGTATACACTTAGGGGGGCTCAGATCCCCTTTGCGTCTTGACACGGCCCAGATGAGGCTCACGGGCAAATCCCCCTTCCACAGGCCCGCAATATACTCCGAATTGAGTTGTCTTTGGAATTTGGTTGCCACCCCGCTTAAAGCAGGGAGACAGTCGGTGGGGTATGTCAGATCACGACTCGAAAATTGACCTATCAGGCTCCTCCAAAGTTTGAAAGCATCCTTACCCAGACCAGAAAGTTCGCGGTTACAAAGCTGATCGGCTGAGTTAATCGAAGGCTTTCTCCTATCCTCGTCCAGCTTCGTCGTGTGACATGCCCAAACCAGGTTTGCGTCGGTATAATATATGACCCTTTTGATAGGAGGCCCTCCTGAAAGGTCCATGCTTGCGTGGTGAGAACATCTCCGTCTTCGATAGCTTGCCTATTCGTTGAGAGGTAGCCGCCTACACGAGCAGTACGCTGTGAAACAACGTTGATCGGTCTTCGGGACGACTCGACGTATTGGTAATATTGTGGCCTCCAGACTTCGGGACGTTGGCGCAAGAAAGGCACTGATCCATCCTTCGAAAAGGAAGCTGAGATGGTAAAAATCGCATTCACGAAGTAGTCGCTCATTTTAGCCGACTCTTGCTCCCAATCTTCTTTATCGTTTTGGATAATGCACAAGCTATCAATCCAAAGATAGTCGATTCCCATGGCTAAGCAAACTTGTATAGCATCTTGAAAAACTGCCGACAGTTGAGAGAAAGATATACCTTCCATTAGCGTTTGGCGGTTTGAAAGGAGAGCCCGCAAAGGGTGATAATTTCCCCAGCAATGACTGAGAGCCACATAGTGGGCTCTATCAACTTTATTCTCGCACAGTCTAAGGACCTTTGTGTGACCTAGAGGAGGCCATGTACCCTTACTTTCGATTTTGAGGACTCGTTTTGGTAGACTAAGGGGCGAGGGCGATGAAGGGCAAAACTCATGTGACGATAGGCATTCTTCAAGACACACGCGAAGAAATTGAAAGCACTCATCCGAGTCCGATCTAGGGTATGGAGACGTAGGAGAAAAAGGAACTAAAGGGAATTCCTCAGACTGCCCAGTCAGCACTTTGATCACAGCCGATTTTGAAAGGTAGGTATCACACACCTCGTGATCTAGGTAGATATCTAGCAACCTTTCAAGTTTCCCATTAACATACAGTTGTATCAGAGGCCGTACACCGGGGCATGACATCATCGTTAGCTTGAATTCGTTTTCCAAGACATTGGGAGATACTATCTGGGCTAGAATTCGACAGTATTGGCAATTTCCATCCCGTTGATTGTCGAGCCACCGTTGGTCCAGATTCAGCCACCACGAGGTCCAATTATGACAGAATCTGCATCTAGCAGTCGCGCTGTTTGCCATAACCACTTGTTCCAATGTGCAAGGTCGGAGATTTCGCGCTTTTCCCCATGAACGACACCTTCTTAGTATGAATGTTTCCAAAGCTGAAGGTTTTAGGAAGGACTAAAGGCTGCCTGGAGATTCAACCTCGGCACAACCACAATGAGTCAGCTGATGTATATCACGTGATATATCGTTAAGATGATAGTGTTATTCTTAGTACATATAAGCCAGCAGGCGTTGGACGAAATAAATAATGCACAGCGAAGAGACTTGGAAGTACTGCAATTTCACGCTATGGTTTAGCCCTAAAATAAAGCTACCCAGAAGGAGGACCCTCACGAACTGGATTGCTGCCTAGGTCAAGGCCACAACAGCAGAGAAACACCTCCTCGGCAGGAGAACAGCGGAGCAAATCTCGAAGGACACCTTGGCGTACTTGAACAACTTCTTGTCTAACAGCGAGCATCGGCTGCCCTCTTTTATCAGTGACTAAGGGATTATCGGGCCGTTGAGCGAGCTGTCGATACGTGGCAATGCCGAGATCTACGCCGCGTTGTGGCCGGTAATTTTTGCTTTAAGAGGAAGTTCATCGTGACTCCTGAGGGGTGTATGGGCAGTTTTCCAACAGGGACGAAGCCGAGAAACTTACTTTTCGTAATTTTCCGGAGATAGAAGTGCCGTCCATTGTCCGAGCGCAGGAGAGTGGTTTCCTTTTTTTGGGGGGGTTTTTTTTTGGTTTTGGTCAGTCAAACATCACGGACTTATGGAAATGCAGTGAAAGTGTGGTAGCGAGGCGATTTGGCAGAGCGCATGCTTGAGTTGCAATAATAAGTTGGCAAAACGGATGGCTGGCAGCTACGACTGGAAGGCGGTTAAAGAAAGCAGAGTAGTTAAGACCGTCGTACTGCTACAATGAGCCAGTAGATTACTCCGTACTGGGTGTATAATATTGCTTTAAGATCATGGCATCGTTATCATCTGATCAGAATATCAGAATAAAACGTATAAACTGGTGTCTAGCTCAGTTGGTCGTATACCCTCCTTGCATTCCATACTCTATACAGGTGGGTCGTAATTATGCTAGATATGGCGAGGTCACACGGATGAAGATAGGAGAGGAGTGCTCACCCAAATTAAGCGATGATGATGCAAGCAAAGTACAGAAGCTAACTGATGGTGTTAAATATACTCGAGGTCAAAGCCTATATAGCAGCAACAACAATTTTATGTAGTCATAATCCCAAAGCCACTATGCAATGGATAAACCGAATAAGGGCGATCCCACATAAGACATAGCCTTTGTTAACAGTTCTTAGTAAGCTCACATTGACCTTGGTTTCGAGAGCGGGATAAAAATGTCGTCCATACCTTAGGCAGGGCTTATGGTAGTGTTCCCACTAAGATCAGCTGAAGAGGATGCTCGTGTCTTATTCATTGTCAGTATCATCCCTCGTAATTTTCACTATAAATAATTATTACTTGCGTTTTGTTACCTACGTACCCCTGAAGGCCTACAGGATATATCAACATTACGCGTGGTACAAGAAATTCATGTATAAATCTGTGCGAATAATTAGTAGTGCAGGAAATCCAACCCCAATCAAGCAGTAAGGAAGGAGGGAAAACACAACTTCTGGGATTGAAAGGCAGAGAAATCCTTCGTGCTACTTTCAGAAAGAATTGAACTGGGAGAGCATATAAAACAGAACATCTGGTAAGCCAGCTTCTTATGATTGGCTTCGGTAGTGGTGTTATCAAAGAATTGTTCAAACGAAACCTTGTCATCTCAAAGGTGTAGCGCTGCTTGAATATTCTCTGGTCGGTAGGTGGGATCAGTCATATAAGCCACCATCTGTACTTCACAACCTGGAACACTATATCAGCATCACAGCAGTTTCGCTAAGTCATAGCGAGCCACCCCGGAGGCCCCGGTGGTCCGGCCACAGTGTGCATTAAGATCGAGCTTAACTACTATTGTTAAGAAACACTCGATCGAGAGAAGAAGGAGCCTATACACACTGCCTTCAACTTGAGTAGCTGCAATCTCCATCTGTTGGAGCTTTTCTTTGCAGTCGGCTTGAATTCGATGATCATCTCGAGAAGCTGGCCTTGTACTTATCCCATTGCATGTGTTTGTACTTGGCTGTGGTATTCCTCGCCCACTTCCCGTATAGGTGATGCAAAAATTTGTCGAACTGTTCGGCCCAATGCTTGGGTGCTGTCGACGCCTATTTTATGTAGAGTTTCGTCCAGATGGGCACCTAGTTGCTTGGTCTGATACTGGTATTTGAGAGGGCTTTAAGGATACGAACTAGTGAGAGATGCTTCTGCTCTTGTTGGCAAGCTTGCTTAGTAACGTGGCTTCTATCTTGCTTGTTCTGTTTAGCACACTCTATTCTCAGTTAATTAACGACGGTTACTGGGATATCTTAGCATTCAAGAAATGCTGCAACTTGGCACTAGTAGCATTATCACAACTAACAGACTCGAGGATTGCATTCTGCTGAGCCAGGCCCAAACCAACAGCTGAAGGAAAGGCTGTTATGTCAAGTTATGCCCCGCGGTGCAGTGTGGCTTGCCCTCCCGTCAGTTAGTGTCCCTTTGGACCGCTTCTCGCCTATCTCTATCTTCGGAAGCTCGAACTCTCCCGAATTGCCACTCAAAGATGGCTCCAGGTCGATGAAACGAATATATACGAATCTGGGAAGCGTTGTTAAGTCAGACATAGACCTGTTGAATCTTGCTAGGGGTTCTGTAGCTGATGAAAAAGCTCATACAAGCTCTCAACTATATAGCAGCTCAAATTCTTGACATCGGCAATAGATTTATCCGTGAAAGTAACTCGGACAAAGCCATCCCCACAATCCCTCAAATGCAAGGGAATTCGAGTCATCACGGAAACTATCAGACGATAAGGGTATTTAGCCACCACAGAGCAAAAAGAACTACTATTTTCCCGTTTGGTCGTGGCGTTCCTGGTAGAGTTACATCGTCTGGAGTGCCGTGCGTTGGTGTCCCGTCTGGTCCGTACCCCCGATAACTCGACATTTGATGTTAACGGCTTGGATTGGGACTTACCCTACAATAAACGACAGATTCGACTTCTCGAACACGAATTTTCGAACATCAACGTTTTATTCTTCAATCTGGATGATTTCGACGTTGACACTGTGTTACCAGATTTCAATCCAGACAATCCTTCCTTCCAATCTGGCCCTATGAATCCAATGAGTAATTCGAACCCTGGCTTTTCTTTCATCCTCAATCTAACGCTTTACTTAACGTTCGATCATTATACTAAAAATTCCCATAGATCTATTCTAAGTTAATCCTGACGATGTAAAGACCCATAAATGCCTTATTCTCAGGACGACTGTGAAGGCACAAATGAAAGCTCGAGTATATACAAAGATGAGGCACAAAACGGGCCGCCAATGAAAATCATACCTATTGAGAGACCCTCGCAGCCGGAGTTGTCATACAGGTGCTCATGAGCAAACAGTTCAGTGACTTGACTGTATGGTCGATGTATTGGAACTATTTTCCAGACTGATCTGAAGTTGCCTCAGGCGAGCTTTCACCCTCATCACCAGAGTTATCATCTTCAGAACGAAATAATTTTGCTACAGGACCTCCAAGAGTAATATTTAGAAGCTCCCCCTTAGCATCGTTTAGGTGCTCTTATATATTGGCCAATGCGAGACTAGTTCACCAGCCTCTCATTCTTGAGACCCTGCAATGTCATTTTTTCTCTCAAAGGCCGTGATATCACCCATAACGGATTTCAAACCGGGGGCTTTCAATGAAGGGCGTGAACACCCAGCTCACATGAGCGGAGCTGGCCGGCCAGCCGCAACATCTGCCAAGCAATCTAGATCTATGGAGTCCCGAAAATGCTCGCCAAGACCGCTCGCTCCCCGGGCTTGCGTCGCTTCACCTTCGGTTTCGGGAAACGGCCAAGAGATCTTTGCCCGCTCGTGGCATAGTCCAGGAACGTGGTCTTAGCAGACCACTGCTACTGGCTTATCAGCACAACTATTCAATTCATGTCGAACATCCTTACTAGCATCGATTCGCTGGAGCTCAGCAGGGAACAGGGCTGCATTTCCGCCATTGGGTATCATCGAGACGCCATGGCCGGAGTATACAAATATGACGGGTTATTCCAGCTTACTCGTCCCAACTCGAGGCTCGATTCACTGCGATCTTGTGCTTGCCCGATAAAAGATAACTCAGTTGAGCAGCCCACCGGCGCCCCATTGAACTTCGGTCTACGGATTTCATATTATCGCCGAGAAGATGAAGACCGCCTCCGTGCTCACGTGCGCATTTGTCACCGGCAGCGTCTCGGCGCAGACCATCGGGCAGATCAATGGTCAACGGTTCCTATCGCCGTATGCCGGTCAAAACGTGACGAACATTACGGGAGTGGTGACAGCCAAGGGACCATCAGGGATATGGCTGCACTCACTGGAGTCAACGCGCGATGATCGCGTGTCGGACGGCATCTACGTATTCGGATCGGCACTAGCGAAGAACGCGAGTATCGCCACGGGCGACGTGCTGGTGCTCGACGGCCAGGTCTCCGAGTACCGCTCAAACGTAGACTACTTGCCCCTGACAGAGATCGCGTACCCCAAGCTCCGCGCTGTTCTCGAGCGCAACCGCACCTTTGAGCCGATCGTGCTTGGCAAGAAGCGCAGCCCGCCTACGAAGCTGTTCTCCAGCCTAGACTCAGGAGACGTCTTTGGTGTTCCGAATAACCAGAGTTTGATCTCGGTTGTTAATCCCACTCTCCAGCCAAATAAATACGGCCTCGATTTTTGGGAGAGCCTCATGGGTGAGTATGTTACCATCAAGAGCCCCCGTGCTATTGGCAGACCCAACCAGTACGGTGACACTTGGGTTGTTGGTACTTGGGCTACGACTGGCGATAATGGGCGTACTGGTCTAACCGTCTCCTCGAAAGGTAAGAGACTTCCAAAATCCTAGAAGCCCAGTTAGGAAACTCGGAAGGGCTAATATGAAGTGATAGATGGTAACCCGGAGGCCATT
Organism: Xylariaceae sp. AK1471; assembly: GCA_023159215.1. Lineage (NCBI taxonomy): Eukaryota > Fungi > Ascomycota > Sordariomycetes > Xylariales > Xylariaceae > Xylariaceae sp. AK1471. The sequence continues at coordinate 329,904 of JAJKLI010000023.1, forward strand.
CTCATCACGAGTCCGCTTGACGGTACCAAAAACCGGGACGATGGAAAGCTCGGAGACAGGCTAGAGGTAAGCAATCGACGCAATAGTTTCGCCCTTCGACTCCCCTCCAGATTTCGTATCATTATGTTCGACTAATGAAGCTCGATGCAGGATATCACAGGCGTTGTCACTCAAGCCTTCGGATTCTACCAAATCCAACCTCTGACGAAATTAACCGTCATCTCTTCACTCTCCCCAGCAGTCTCAGGGCCCACGACCCTGACAAGTGACGGGACATGCTCCGGAATCACAGTGGCCGGGTACAACATAGAGAACTTCTTCCCGGGGGACACAAAGCACGTGACGGCCGTGGCGTCGCACATTGTGGACTACCTAATGACGCCGGACCTGATCGCGGTGCAGGAAATTCAGGACAATAACGGCGCGACCAACGACGGTACCGTGGACTCCGGACTCACGCTCTCGACGCTGGCCGACGCCATCGCGGCCCTTAGTAACGGGTCTGTCGTGTACAATTTCACGTACATCAACCCCGTCAACGGCACGAACGGCGGCGAGCCGGGCGGCAACATCCGCAATGCTTATCTGTACCGGCCCGACGTCCTGAATTTACAGGGCGGCAGCGATGCCGTCATTGGCGATTCTGTGACGGCGAATGAGGTCCTACCCGGCCCGAAGCTCAAGTATAACCCGGGCCTCATCGACCCGACAAACGATGCGTGGACCGACTCTCGGAAACCGCTTGTTGCGGCCTGGGAGCTTGTCGGTACCAAGAACGGGAAAGATAAAGGAAAAGGGAAGGGAAGAACCCTATTCACCGTCAACGTACACTTCACGTCGAAGGGTGGCTCAAGCTCTCTTCACGGCGACGCGCGACCCCCCGTCAACGGCGGTGTCGACCAGCGCATTGCGCAGGGGAAAGCGGCGGGCGCTTTCGTGGCCCGGATTCTTGCACAGGACGCCGACGCGCGTGTGCTGACCCTTGGCGACTTCAACGATTATGCCTTCGTGGCGCCCATAGAGACGTTCGCCAAAGTGTCTGGGCTCAAGGACCTGGACGAGGTCGTGGGGATCCCGACTACTGAGCGATATGCGTATTTATACGACGCAAACTCGCAAGAGCTTGACCACGTCTTCGTCAGTAAGAAGTTGGGCAAGGGTGCCAAGTTTCAGCATCTCCATGTTAATACCTGGCTATCATATGATGATAAGGTTTCGGATCATGATCCGAGTGTTGCCAAGTTCGATATCTGCTAGGCTTGGGCTGCTACTATGATTATAGACCAGGAAAAAGGAGTGAGAGCATAGTATGATTTTAATTCGATGTTGTGACTACGCTGTTTATGATCTCGTCATGAATCTACGTATGTGTATATAATTTAGTCACGTCTCGAATATGTCCTATGAAGCTATATACGTATGTGCATACCTTGCCATGATCAATTGCATGATACACGGTATACGATTCATTGTACCCGCTTCTAAGCCAGTCGGTGTAGAGTCTCCCGCAAGTCAAAATACGTATTATTCTATGTTCGCCTGTGTCACGGGCTCATATGCTGCCGCTTACGCTCACTTAAACTTCTTGAGTAGTTCATCGCAGTGAGCTCATGGTCACACTTTCTTTAAATGTATTCCCCTTTCAATCTGTGTGGAGCACAATCATACTATCTATCGGATCCAACGCCCACCTAACATTGTAGTCATCATTCGTTTCCTAAATAAGCTACGTTGGAACTCAAGAAGGGACGAAGGCTTCTGATTATTTTCATTGTAATTAGTCCAATATTGTTAGAGCTTCCGGTGTCTAGTACCTCCCCAAAGCTAGCTCTACCTAATTCTAAACCCCCTAGCCCCTCTTCTCTCTTCAATCTAGGGCGAGCATCTTGAGATTTAGGTCCAGTGCGGGGACTAGCTTCAATATTATGATATATAGTAATTTTTCCCTAGTCATCTATTTGTATGTATGGGTTTCGATCTGGGCCCCCACTCCCGTAAGCTATCAAGGGCTGAGTCTTTGACTTCCTGTAAACCTTCACAGTAAATAATCCATTATTACTTGCTTCAAATATTCTTGGCTCTGATTCTGACATCACAATCTAGGCAGTTGAAATAGGCCGAGCTGGTTACAACATCGAAACGATGCAAGATGGAAGGTATTACAGATCTAACGTAACAATGGGGGCGACATGCAAAGCAACATTTTATATATGCAATAAAGATCCAATATATTCTTTCCACTTTTGGGGGCTAAACTATGCTTTCTCCTTGCTGTAAGATTCATCGATACATGCTCTGGTACTTCTCCTCATGTACACCTGTATGTCCTCAGATGGTCCCTAGTCGAGCGAGTTGACCCCAATCGTCAATCTCGTCCGTGCCTCTCTGCATCAATCCTACCTACAATAGACGCCAATTATTTAACGTAGCATTCGTTGAATCCTTCATTACAACCTAGCAACCGGCTATATCTACTTGTCACGTGCGCCTAGCATGATAGTATGCCGAGGCGTAAATTACGTCGCCATTTATATATCCGAGAATGCACCGTGGGGGTGAGGCTGGGTGACGGAGTCCGGTGTCGCATTCCCAACCTATATACTGGCTTGATATATGCTATATGCATTTCGGTATGGTTTGCGGCCGCTTCGTATTACTCCGACTTGAAATTAGTGACCAAGGCGGCAGGAGAGCGCAGTCAAGAGGCTTCCATCAAGATCGGATGATATGTTCAGGGGCTGCTATTGGGCCTGATACGACGATTCGGAAATTCTGCGAATACGGACTAAAAAGGAAAATTTACGAGGGATACTGGTTAAGACGGGACAATATGCCTATCCGCTTCATCATGTCTCACGTACTAATAAGTTTTCTTTCAACACGACCTAGTGCAACCTGGGACTTGACCAGTAGTGCGTGCACGTTCTTAATACCCACTTTGAAACTTATGACCGAAGTAGAGAGACAGCTCCGATGAGAATTTTGACTTGGAAACGTTTTAGGAGTAGTTCCCTAGTGGTCAGCCTCATAGAGGAGGATGAATAAACAAGCTGCGGAAGGAGGGATGAAGGCTGGTTAAGCCCGGGAAGGCTGCGAGGATGACAATGTGTTTTCATATGTGGATTTCGCATGCTAACATGGCTCTACTAAGTGTGAAAGAACCTTATGCGCGTAAATCTGACGCCTGACCTATGCTGGTCTGTGTTGGAAGTCGCCTTGGGTTCGTTTAGTCAAAGCCAATGAAATCCTTGTCGTAAGCACCGTTTTAATGTCTTCCCACCGGGCATTCACGAACATACAATGAAAGAATATGTAGTATGGGTGTTAATTAGACTGATCGTCCTGTTGTAATATCTAACACCTTATCTGACGTGTGGAGATAGCTTCTCCCTTAGTCGTCATGGTAATCTGCCTTTTCTTAACTATTATTTCTGTCCCTCCTTTGACTTGATTATAAACGCAACAATGTCAAAAATTCGGCACCGTTGCGAACAATCTGTGGTTGACCTAAATAGCCGCACACATTACCTATACATGTGTAGAGCATATTGCAAAAGTCTTGATATCGACCCTTAGCTTCTATTATACCCATCGCATAGTGAATAGTATCATAGTATTTAAAAAGCTTCAAAAGAGGGAGCAGTGTTGTATATTGTTGCTAACCCCCAAAAGTGACACAATTAGATACCATGCGTTCTGGATATATGATTGATCAGTATGTGAGTGAATAGAAAGTAAGCACTGCGTTGATAGACAATCACTTGTTGCGGACCGTCACTGAGGCACCTAGCATAGCAAGATATTACAATATCGAATCGTCTATGTAGTAAGAAATCATCCAGTATCAAGTTAGACATAATTAGTACGGGAGATGAAAGGCGAACACCAAGTTGACGACCAAATGACGACCACCGGACTTAACATAGGTGTACGTACCTATTTACAACTTGCATGCTTGCATTTCACCGAAATTTAGTATGTCTATTCTTTTCGACATGGTATATCATCACTAGGAAGGCACCAAAGCTAAAGCTAAAGCCGAATGTAACGATTCCACTGTCCAGTGAACCGAGGGAACTGAAAAATGACGCGATCTCATGTGAATGCATGGTCTCGGTTAAAAAAAATTCAATAAAAATCAAGAAGTTAGCCCCAACGAACCTGCATATGCACCCTGCAGTTCCTGCACACCGCGGGTGAAGCTTACGTAGGAATTTGTATTACACTGCACACCACCTTATCCGAGGCGCATGTGGATTCTGGGGTGCAAGAGCACGCGTGAGTGAGGCATGGGGTCGGCACTATCGCGTAGGCATATATATAAGGAACAACCATATGTATTGGCCAATGATATGTATGTATGTCCATATGCGGCGGGCATCTCCCTGCTTGCGCGTATGTTGTCACTCACTTCCGAGCGACTAGGATGAAGGAAGCTGTCAGCTGCGATGCATGAGAACATTGGTTTCTTGTTGACAGGATGAAGGTTTCCTGCATATGTATAGAGCGCCGTGTTTTTGTTGTGTGTGCATCTACATCCACTACATAAATAGTAGGTATAATGACGACATGGCTGGCGATACCATCCAATGGCTAAATTATGACAAAAAGGTTCACTTTGGCAAAAAATACCCTTCATATCAATGTATAGGTGCATTCTTGAAATAATGTTAGCTTCGTACTAAGAAGTGACCTACAAGCGTATGGATACGTATACGGCTATGGAATGCTATTATATGTTTCGCCTTTTCGTTATCCCTTATAAATAGCTTAGGTTAGGATGAACAAGCAGTTGTAATACTAGAAAAAAAGGAACTGCCGTATAAATTTCAAGGAATAGAATAAGCATGCCCAGGGTAGTAAAATGTCACGGCGCGGACTACGCACTAACATTATTTCAGGCACCTGTAAAAGTAAGCAATGTACTAATGAGGTACAGTACACAATCCCACAAACAGCTTCTTTCATCCTGTGTCTCAGCTCCAGCCGAGACAATGCGCCATCACCCATGCAAGGTACCTACCTACCTGGATGGGGCTGGCTATCTGTCTCAGCTGCGCGATCGGCTGCCCTGTCTTTGCATATCTGTGTCTCTTGTCGCTCGTCAATCTAGGTATCCCTGCGGTGTCACTTGAACAAAAAAAAAACTTTCCCTTCCTCCGTTCTCATTTCCACATACAGTATCGCATGCGTTCATTGATTGACTTATACCTATCTATGTCTTCTCCCATGATCCTCCATTTTATTTTTCTTCATATTCAACTAATAAAAAAAGAATACAAAAAAAGAATGGACGAACGGGGATTTGAACCCCGGACCCTTCGCAGGCATTGTTCTGATTAATTCAGATGCAAAGCGAATATCATACCCCTAGACCATTCGCCCAGATTCACTTAGGATTGAACCCACTTGATGGTGTACGGGGTAGATACGGCGTACATATATAACCCGTTGATAAGTATTCAAGGATCCTGTAGCGGTGGTACGGTACGTAACAGCTACCTCCACGTCGAGGTACAAGTACATGTGTAGTGGCATGAATCGCGGGAGTTGCCGTTGGCGCATACTTCTTCTTTCGTTATGCTTGGAACCTTATCACAATCTTAATCCTAGCAATTGCAGCTGAAAGGCAGGGCTTCGATGTTATAATTAGCCACCGCTACCCGAAAGGCGCATACACAGACGCAAAACGCTCCCTAGACAGTAGGATCATGAAATTTATCATTTCGTCTAACCTTGGGTGGTCTAACGTTATTTAACCTCTGATTTCGGTACCGTCTCGTTCCTCGAGGCACCCATACGCGTGCACAAACTTTCTGAATTGCTAAAATTGGAAAACTGTTCTAGGCTAGCTAGCAAGTAAAGAGACCTGTCACTGATCGTGGGATCCGGGTGCTTGGGTCCAAATCCATCTGTCGACAACTAGCTTGACAGGGGAGGTTAGCTATGACGGGATCTTTCAAGATACCTATAATAAAATGTCCGGGGTCTCCGAAAGAAGAAATTACGAGTACATAACACCTGACACCGATCTATAATTAATAGTACGAAATAATGATTCAAGAGTGACTACCCTGTCAGAGGAAGCTTCGAGTATGGTGAGTTAAGTCTAGAATGATATTTGAATGTATTAGTCGTCTATTTTAATTGGCCATTGTCTATTTCGATCTCCAAGAAAACAAGAAAAATAGGCATTGGACATGTGTGCCTAAACTGAACCTTCCTTGCCGATGTGCCAACTCCTGCGTGTGTACGTGTGTATCTCTCTGATAGGTATCTTCTGACGCTTTGGCCCTCCGCCCACGTCCAGACAAGCAGGAACAAACACCACCCATCGGTGATGCTGAGGTATACGTAAGGAGACACGGCGATGACGACTATGCTCCCAAAAGTTGAATGCTCCCTGAACGCCGGTGGAAATGAATTGTCCGGGTATTATTCGAAGATGGTAAATCGCTCATGCGTGTTTGAAGGACCAAAACAAGAGAAAAGAGCAGCCGGGCCAAATTTGTTCTAGTCTGCCACTTCCCTACTAATGAAACGGACCGGAAGCCTGAAAACGCCAAAAGCAAGGCTGTCGGCCTGACAGTTGCTGGGAAAAAGGTGGATGCAACATGATTAAAAGGTAATATAGGTATTCAATATGCCTGTATGTGGGTTTATGCATTGAGTTAGACCCAAATAACTATGAAGAGCATCATAGTCATCGAGGTTTGGCAATGAACTAATGGGTAAACGAGGATCGTGCGGAATGAGAGACGTTACTGTTCGGTATGTAGCATTTAGATGACCGTGGATACGTCACTATCAAGCATGTCGTGGTCGGTGTCGCTCAAATAGACAAGTTGTGCCCATACTCTCCAATGAAGCAGTCCTAAGTGTGCGAGGCGGGTAGCCATATCTTCAACACCGCCCTCTTCACGAGTACCGTGAGTGGAGCTCTCTCGCTCGCTATCTCGGATGCTGTCTCGTGAGCCGTCCCAAGTACGACTCGGCCCTTGTGGACGACCGCTAGTAGCCATTGAGAAGAGGTTAACACCCGTCAGGCCTTTGAGCTCTTTGACACGTAGTTGCAGCGCTGTGAGCAAGCGGTAGCGGAAGACCCGCTCCACCTCCTTGAAAAGCGGTGAATACACATCTAATGCAGGATAAGTCGGCGGTGAAGCTATCTCGCCCAAGTTGCGGTCAAGACTATACTCAAATTCCGCAAGCATGTCTGTTGATGCGTTGGTGTATCGAAAGATTTGGAGGGCCAGGGAGTCCTTCATCGCCTTCCACCGTGATGTGCTGCGGGAATTCGTGGTAGAGCTTTGTATCAAAGCCACGAGGGAGTCATAAAGATCTTGCGATTGAGTCCTTGAATCCTCTGGCGTATTGGCTCTTGGAAAGCTTGAGACGATTAGAGAGGAGCGGGGAGAAGAATGAGCGGAACCAGCGGAGCTGAAGACGATACTTGACGGCCGCGAAGTGGGTGCGTTGAAATTAAACTCGCTGCCCTCATCGTCGGTCGCCGGTGTGAGGAATGTGGATGCATCTGACAATGGTGTAGCCAGGCAAGGCGACGGGACTGGATTTGTATCATCACCATGCTTCAAACTCTTCTCCAATGTCTCATACGTTTCGTAAAGTCGCATGCATACTTCCAAGTTGATTGCATCTAGTATGTCGCCGCGAAGCTTTGTGATCCGCTCTTCGTCAAAGAGAAAAGTATTGGGCAGATTTTGATAGCCTTGGGAATTGGATGGCATTATCGTGTTAATGAGCTCTTCGAAAAAAACTGCCATCTCCCCAAATGCTTGCACAGATGTTGGATTTTCCACCGTGTTGAGCCGCGAGTACCATGTCTGTGCAGGCCGAGGGTCAAGCTTTCCATCCCTGAGCTTTTTGAGGAAGAATCGCTGCTCGAAGTGCACAGTATCTTCGATCAGGATAGGTCGTAGACACCGGATCTGGTGATTTGCGACGTCTAGTTTCATAGCCTCTAACACGCTCAAGAGATTGCGCAAGCCTTGTACGAGCTCTTCCATGTTGTTTGTTCGGTTGCCATTGGTTAATTGGCTGTACATTTGGTCCACCCACTCATCTCTCATAGGGGCACAATGGGATTTGAGGACCCCAGACAACCAAGAAGCCAATTTTTCCAGATCAGCCATGCCCCTGCTGAATTGTTGCATGATCAATTCAACATTGAGCCCCTCGTCTAGACAGAGACGGTCTCTTGTCGGTACAAGCGTCTGTATAATTTCTTTTACTGATTTCAGCAGCAACGGTAGACACCAATCTTCACCGTTCCCATACTGTCGAATGAATCCATCCCTGTCAGTGATGAATTGCTGCAATTGATCACGCAGACTATCCCAGAACTGATCGGCCTTCTGTTGCTTTCTCTTGCCCTTTTCCCCGTCTAGGTTAGGTCGAAAATGAAGCTCAGGGTCGAAATTGATATCATGACGAAGCTTGGGGTTGTGGATAATTTTGGTGACGTCTAACTCGCTCAAAGTGGCCTTGGTTACTGGTGGTTCTAGAGGGCGTGCGGTTGGCTCTGGAGAATTGCGGGTGGAATTACGATACGGGTTTCGGTTGAGTCCGTTATTGGGAGGTGTGCTGCGTGGACCAGCTTGCTTGAATAGCTCTTCGCCTTCAGCCTGGTGGCTGTCTTGCTTGGTGGGTACTTCACGTTGTATCTGATCATCGTGGGGGCTTGACATTGCTTCCGACATTCGCCTAGAGGGTTTATTGCCGATTCCTCGACTCTCAATCTCGCTTCCTTGGTCGCCCATTTTGATAACTTCCTATTTCAGAAGCGCAGGCTCTCTTTGCCAATAAACTCCTAACCACGACTTGCTGTCAACCAGATAAGGACTTATTATTGAGGGAAGTTATGTATAAGTCAGGGCTTAGCGATTTGGGCCCCAGGATGTGTGGTTACTAGAAGTCACTCAAGTCAGTCCCAGAGAATTTTCACGGGATGCAAACAGAGATGTGTTGGACAAGAAAGGTCTCGTGAGTCCGGGTATTTGCAGCCTCTGTGCGAGCATTGTTGCCTCACTATATAAGGTAGTGACGACGGCACACACCAAGCTTGCCGGCATCATGTATCATGCAGATGTGACTTACTTGTTCGGCCCTGATTGAGCGAAGTTAAACAGTGCCTGCAGGTCGAGCTGGCAACGTGACAGCTCAGAACAAGATGGATGTTTGCAGAAGGAACGAATTCCTTGTCTACCTGGCTTTCCGTGTAAAAGAGTGTACGGAGTGGGAAAAACTGCGAACAAAGAGAAAAGCTCTCACAGCTGTGAAGGAGAGACAATAGATCCTATAGGGAATCAAGGTGAAGGTGTGAAGGGGGGGAGAGGGAAAGTAATATCATTGAAAAAAGAGAGTAAGAGTGGCCTTCATATGAAGGACTCATAAGTCACAGGCCAACAACCTTATTAGTAAAACGAGTGGAAAGGTCGGGGAAGCGGAATACCCATAGTATCGCACCAGACAGACAAGGTGGTACCACAGTGGTACCTACATATCAAGGGGGAGGCATGTTCTGGGGAAATTTGCAGAGGGAGAAAAATACATATTGAGCAATGCACGAGGCGCTACTGTACGAATGCATCCACACACCATTGCCCACATTGCCATTTTGGTAGATGTCGAGGTTACAGTGCTTGGAATTGCCAGTAGAACCAGGGCCTCGCTAGGGTGGACGAGTCCGGCATTGGACTCCCAAAACGCACGGCTGGAACGCTGATGGGTCTCTCTCACACACTTGTCCAGTATTAGTCAGTAATGTGGCTATCGATTTCGGCAGGGCGAGATTTGGGAGTCAAGCAACTGGAGATGGATGTTAAGGATGTATGTACAACTACCCAAGGGCGCCCCAGACAGACCCCGAGGCGAGGCGCGAGGGGCGGCGCCTGCTACCTACATTACATACCTAGGTACCTTAAGGTAATTAAATCGTTGGCGTATCTTTGCCGCCATCCGCGCATCCTCTAGTGAAGTTGTTGTGGTTGGATTTTACTGGATTGGATTGGATTGGATTGGGTTGCCACCTTGACCATCTCACTTCTACTGCGTATTTGCCAAGACAGTAGACAGGAAGTGTGGGAACGTTGAGGATGCCAGGGTTCTGCCAGGCACTGCCAGGGGTAAAAGCGGTCACGGGGCCGGAGATGGATCAGCGAAATGGTCCTTTTGCCGGTGATAATACTGTTTGACTGTAACCTCTTGGAGTCTTATCGTGTCTTCTCACATGACATATTGGCTAAGGGAGATCGGCGGTGGACTAGGGATTTCCGATCAACGCTTGAAAGGGTACGGGTACTTGTACACGTATCCAGGGACCATGCAATGCAAATGCAATACTGTAACCAATCTGGCAGCAGGTGTGTGTCTGTGTACATATTGCAACTAGTCGTGAATGGTATTTTATGCCCTTTCCTGCAGCTCTAGCTGGCCGAGAGCTACAAAGGTTGCAGGAAATTGGAGAGGGAGAGGGGGAGGGGGGGAGGAAAAAAAAAAAAAAAAAGGAAAGGGAAAGAAAAAGAAGAAGGCAAAAGAAAACCGGAATAATCACTGCAGCACAGTCATCTTGGAGAATGTTGTAATGTGTATGTAGGTGGGTGGTCTTGGGTCTTGTGTTGGGCACAACTTCAAGCACGGTGACCACTTCTATTCAACTATTAACGGTTTCAACTGCTAAGCAGCGTGCTTAGAACAGCCTGAAGTCCACCTACCTTAGCCCCCCAAGTGCTTATTTACCTACCTACATGTAGGTAGACACAGTTCACAATTCTAGTGTTCGTGGTGCAGATGTTTGGCCACGACGAAGATGATGAAGGTGGTGAGCTTTCACATCCGACTGGTCCAGCTTGCACGCCTCATCCTCCGATGGCCGGTCTCTTTATTAATAGACCGGAGCCACGACACCTCTTTTCTTACACGCACGTATATTGCTCTCTGCGATGCCGCTCCCTCTCCCTCGGTTGCCGACAGAAACCCAAAGGAAGGGGCTGTTGAGGTGTATAGTAGTAGCTGAGAGGGCGGTAAGCAAATATAAAACTCGAAGGCATCGTATGTAGTTGATCACATGCAGCTCGCAATGCAGTGCAGTAGATGTTTGTAAGGTGGATGCGAGGGATTGCATACGGCATGCCCAAGAGGTAAACTTGAATCATGTATCTAACTCTTCATCAAGGGCTTATACTAGACTACATGTAGGTACTTGCAGTTGATAAGGTGAGCCAACGAATGGAGGACCTGGATGAGGTGGAATGATGGAATGATGGAAGGGAAGGACTTGAATTGGGTGCTCCTTGGATCCCCTGACAGTGCCCTGAGACGGAATTAGTGTGATAGCCCTGACCGCTTTAGGGCTCTTCGCAGCTCTGTGGCCCCTGACAGAAGGGGTGTTCAGGGTTCCGTTCAGGGCATCCAGCCACCACACTTTTGCCACAGTGGGCGTCGCCGCAGAATCTACAGGTGATCGATCACTCCCTGGCACACTGACACCCTGACACCCTGACACCATCAGCTTGTACTGTACTGTGCTGTACAGTGTCTCTCATCTCTCGTCTCCCTCGGCCACCGATTTGCCCTGGCACAGATAGACATCCCTTTTGGTTCCACCCGTTCAGATGTTTCCATCGCTTCGGGATTGTTACACGCATCGTCTGGGGGTATCCCAGGAGCAGAACCAAGGGGTGCTAGGGCAGAACCTAGGGACACAATAAGTTGCAAGCGTCAACGAACTTGAAGAGTGTTAATCGCGACACTAACAGGTCCCTGCATAACGCTATCATCTCAAATAGTGTACAAAATTATTGTTGCATCTCCACTCCCTCGTGGTGACCGCCATTCCCCCTGCAGGACATCGAGTAATGCGTTACCTACACTAACTACTAGGTAGCACTATCTGCGAATCAGCCCATGGAAAATTTGTGCAATAATAATAATAATAATACCCGATACAACTTGGAGTGTTTCTTTTGCGTTGGTACTAGCGTGAGTAATAATTGAACAACCATTGGCACCGGTACTCTCTCTATTTTTGTGTAGTGTGAGTGCGCACATTAAAATGATATTTAGATGTGACAGTGGCGAAGAGCCACGATAGGTAATTGGTGGTTCAGCTCAAGCCTGTATTGGATTTTCTGGTGAAGTCAATGGATTGATTGTCAGGGGTATGTAGTTCCGGGGTTCTAGCCTTGGCATGATACACTACAGTAGATATAGTCAGCGTCGTCTACCCTAAAGCCTTGCGCGGCTCTTTGCTTTGAATTCGAGGTTCGGCCTGCATGCACTCGACAGTTGAAACCACATAATGAAACAACGCCCGGTGAGATGATGTTGGGTGTACGCCTTGCTGTGGTTAGCCGTTATATAAAAATGTCTATACGAAATTATGTAACGTTCGAGTGCAGCTTTCATCGCAGCGTTGTAGGTGTTAGTTGACAGCCGGGGCGTTTAGATGAAGTAAATGCTATGATAACCCATTGAAATATCATCCGCAATTGTATTTCGTAAAATAAAATATAAAAAAAAGCCAGATGAAAAAAGCATATAAATGCACTACTTAGATACTATGAATTTAATGGTTCATTTACTCAATAACTCATGGATCAAATGAGGATAGTAATCATGCCCGTGTCCTAAGCTTTTCGAGTAATCATTATACGATTCCGCCAGCATCTTCAGCCACAGTGCGTCACATAAGCGTTTGGCAACCTTGGACGATTTGCAAAATGAGCTATAGTCGTTTCCCTCGGCAGACCCTAGGTACCTATAATCCTCCAGGATGGTAAATGTTAGCGCGGCGCTATGAGTATACGGCAGATCCGTGAAGCTTCCATAGAAATTGTATGGCAACTTGATAGCTGGTCGGTCTTTTCATGAGATTTGCCGTGGAAAACCTCCCCCTGCCCAGCCAAATTTTCGAGTAGATAGTGGAGATTTTCTCATACTAAAAACCCCTGAAATACATGCCGCTAGCGCTGCGCTAACATTTACCATCCTGGAGGATTGTACCTATACTGGCTAATAGGAGCTCTAGCATTCCGAAGGGGTCCCATCGACGATCCAACACACGTGTAAGCCCAGTCTCACCAGTACCGAGATGAGATAAGCATCCTAATTTCAACAGCCTTGTTGAGTGGGCTGGCTAGGCGCAAAAGGGACAGAAGGTGAGGCGAAGCGCTACATAGTACTGTAATACAATTTAAAGTCACAGTGGTGAAGGGGGGTTTTTTTTTTGAAAGCTGTTATTAGTCTAGAGATTTTCTGTGATGAGACCTGAAGATGGCGATTTCCAATGAAACTGCCTAGGTATTACCTAGCCTACCTAGTTTTGGCGACATAGCCACACAGCTCCAACAGCTTTCAAAACCCGAAGGAATGTAACGAAGACGTTCCTATCGTAGTTGGCTGGGCTCGATTCTAGGTATAGACTTTGTTCTTGTTACACTAGTATTCTTACGACAAGTTTCATGGCGTCAATTCGGCGCTGTTGCTAGCGCTATGTATAATGCCGCTAATGTAATATAATAAAATGCAATTATGCAAACGCCCGCTCCTCTCCCCTAAGCTTTCCATTTACGTACACCCACATATTCAGTGTACAATCATTGTTTCAACGGTATTTCACGTTGACGCTCTGAGCTCGTGCTCGGTTGTTTTGAGATAAGAGGACTATACCACCAGGGATTGTTCATGGCCTCATGGCCCCCTGGCAATGATTCTCGGATGGGCCCGTGAACAGACCACGGACTCTTGTCAAAATAAAGAAAGCCAGCTGAAAATAGCGAGTGCTCCGATTCGTCGCCTAATTTCTAACGCACTTTCAGCTTCTTCCGCCATGCTATTGTTTGTTTGCAACACTCATCAATATCCCGTGGACACCATCGCACTGTCCCTAGAACGGGCTGGACTAGACACGTGTATACCCTAGAGAAAGAAACAAGAAAACCAAGGGATTCACAAGCCTAAAACAAAGCTTCTACTTGCCAAAGCACTACCAGTGCAGGGCAGATTACCGTACCTTTTAAACTTCTTTAATCACTCTGCTCTGCATGCTGTCTTCGTACCCACCACATCGACTGCAGAGTATGACCAGGATGGCCATCTTTAAAATGGCTGACTGTCCATACTCTCTCCACGGTGCATGTTCGGCTCTACACTCATCAAAGCAGGCCGGCTCTCCCATCGTTCAGGGTTGGCAGCTTCCTTCCATGACGACAGTCTGTAGTCATTTGGAATGGAATGAAGCATGGAGCGAAGGACTCGGCGGTGGAATTATGACGCCATGATAGCACTATTCCATTGCTTGCCCGTAAGGAGCCGCGCCGTTAACAATAGATGATCACAGAACAGAACGAAAGCACGAAATCACCCCATTACAAGGGGCGAGGCGGTCGGCTAGCCACCGCATCACGAGAACCATGGGCTACAAGAGTAATCTACTTGGAAACCTCGACCATGCCAAACTGCAGCACAGCAAACACCAACGACTTGACTGCAGCCAACTGTTTCAGGTAACGCTTCTACGCTTTAATTACGCTGTTATACCTGTTTCCAGGATGATGTTGTCGTCGTCAGCCTCGAGCTATTTTCGTCAACAATCCCTCAGCCGCAGGAGCGTCGCAATGCTTCTAGAAGTTCGACTGCTAAGACCCCCTTAGCCTTCGTGTAACCGAGCGTATCTGCAATTCAGCGTTCTATGCATAGCGGTGTGACGTCGTTTCAGGCTTGCCCAACAGACAGTAATGAAACCTGAGGCGCCTACACCTTTTCGAGGCTTTTACTCCGGAATACCTACAGCATACCTACACTAGACAAGTTTCATGGTGGAAGCTTTATACCGGTAATGGGTTGAGAAAGACACCTCCTTGATTAAATCGCATGAATAAATAATTTCTTGTGATGACTGCAGATGCAGAATTTGGCCCGTTATCGACGATCAAGCAGCTCATTGGTAACGGTCATCCTAGGAATTAAGCCGTGCGACTTGGTATGGAATTATGCATGCATGCATGCATGTTGATCATCACTTCGCATCTAACTAAAATCTTCAGGGCACCCGAGAACAGGCATCCTCTTAAGCCTCTTTGCTCCGAAAGTCCAGCCGTGTGCAATCGGCGAGCTTACGCATATTGCCACGACAGAAGATCACAGTTAGCAACATCTCCGTGTCGGCAATTCCGTCCCCTGCTCGTATAAGCCTCGCTCACATGCTCTCCGGGGCATCATAGACCACGACAGATCATGATGGAGAGTTAGGAATCGGATCATATAGCACCACTTCACGTCTTATCATGCCCTCAAAGGATGCCGCAGGCGGGTATCAACTCTCATGAAGAACAACACTCTCATTTTCATGACTCTTGATTCTTTAAGCCACAGTGCCAAAAGGCCTTTTCTGGAATCGTTGCCCGGCGCCTGCCGTTTTCTGTCGATATTTGCACCGGACTTAAGCGATGATAGTATGTAAGCTTAATTCACCATTCGGGCCGCCATCTTAACGAGATGTAACAGCCTATGGCCGTGTGTGACCATCGTATGATGTCGTCAGCAGATGTTGGATATCTGGCTTGGACTCGTCTTATTTCGGGTTGACCCGTCTGTGGTACCAAGCGAACGGCTGCATGCTACTTACCCGTATTCGTATGGCAAGGCCACGAGGCTGAATTGTACCGAGGAGGAGAACCAAACTTCGGGAAGCATCATTCTCTTCTAATAGGTCACAGAGTAAAATTGCTACTATGCCGCCACGTGTGGACGGAGCTTTTCAGCCTAAGATTGATCGCCCGAGCCTAACCATATAATCACCCAAAGTGGCCGCATTTATTCGGGATCTCCTCAGGCATGAATCATCTGAAGCTTAGCCGGTGCGTGGCCTAAATCAAATAAGGAGGCTGCTACACGAGGCGGCACCGGTGCGACGGTCTACTGGTCTTCCGCATAGGATGACGGAACACATGAGAAAGACCCAGCCTAGTGGATGAGGCTTTAATCGCAGTAAGTAAGTGTGTTACGCGGCTGCAAAAAGCGGCACACGACGCCCAGGGAGACGTGGGTAACCACCATGCGACTTGTACGTAGAAACCCAACCGAGCCATCACCACGTCTTGTGGTAGTCCACAAATGCTCTTTGTCTAAAGAAAGCCGGCCTGAACTCCTTTGCCTACCCTCTTTTCCCGCTGTTGAAATCAATCGTGAAGGCGACGGATCAGGTGCCGATAACCATTGAGACCTGGGCATCGAAATGTTAGTCTTTAGGTCGAGATAGCTTCGTGCTATAAACACACAACGCTCGACGTACCGCCATGAAGACACAGCATAGGCTTATGTATGGACTCAATCGCTCGCCTATCCTCGCAGCCTTCCAGAATATGCCCAAGAACCTGTATTCGTGATCAGCCCACTTCCTGCCCAAGTGCGCCTTTGTCGAGCTCTAGCCTCGCGTGTCTGCCTTGGCATGTCCCGTGGTTCAAGTAACGCACCCTTGCTTATTACGGTCTAATATCGTCGGGAATAGATTATGGACGTAGGCGCTCGTGCAAATGAGGAGGAGGATGACGAGCAAGAGACTCTGAAAGTTGAACAGCGCAGACTTGGTGTAATAGTTAGCGAGCCAGCAAAACAGGTTAGGCAATGCATGATTTATCTGCTCTTCCATACCATTCTTGTAGGTTGTTAGGCGAAAACGCGGTGCACTCGGTAGGAGGTGGAAGATTCAGTTCACAGAAGTGTTGTTAGTGAATTTATTATGTCGTAATCACAACCTCAAGCTTCAATGGTGGGCAACCTTGGAGGCTTCGTTCAGCCTTCCTCAAAAGCCAGATCGACCATGCGGAGTTTATCCGAAATTTAGATAAGAGCTTCAACGCTCGAGCAGTGCGCTGGGAGGCTAGAGCCACCTAGGTACCTAGGTACCTAAGTCAGTAGTGTAGGTAGCGGATTTAGTGGCGTTGGCGCTACCAGTATCCACTAACGCCCTGCAATCATTCAAGTCGCGGGTTTCGCCATTTACACTCGCATCTATATCAGCCTTGTGGTACCTTGACACTTAACATCCGCAACTCAACAACCACTGACCTCGGCCTCACAAGTACGCTATCATAAACCAGCAACGTGTCAGAAACCTTAATATTTACGCATCGAATCACATTTCGCAATAGGCACACGTGGGCTACCCGGCGCCTTCCCGCAACCTCGAGATGGAGCCTCGTGCTCGTGCCGGCAAGCATGTCGGTAAAGAGACCTTCAATCCAAAGGAGAGTATGTTGCTCCCTCCACCCGAATTACTCCGTACATGTACCGTCACAACTTACTGTTTCTAACATGTTCTTCCCCCCCAATCTAGTTGCCGCCCTCCTCTATGCCTATGGAGACGTCCGTGACCCGATCCCGGAGACGGTGCGCGTGCTGGACGAGATCGTGACGGAGTTCCTGGAGGGTGTGTGCTTCGAGGCGAGTCGACATGCTCAGGTAGCAGGCCGACAGAAGCTCAAGTTCGACGACTTCGAGTTTGCTCTGCGCCGCAATCCGCAATACCTGGGAAAGGTCAAGGCTATGATTGAAAAGCGCCAGACCATTAAGGAGATGCGCAAGACGTTCAACCAAGACGACGACGCTCTTATGAAGGACATGGCTGCAAGGGACAAGGACGCAAAGGACGCGAAGCAGGAGGACGATGAGCTTCTGGGCCTTGACGATGACCTGGATCTTAAGGAGCTTGGTGCCGAGACCTCGTCTCGCGGCTCCGGCGCCAAGAAGAGGAAGCTTGGGGTGAAATAAGGCACGGGAACCGCAACTATACACCTGTTGCGACTTCATCGTTGATTCATTCGGCGACTCACATCGAGTTTTGCTTTACGCATAGCAACGGAGTTTTGGGAATATACCAGATTGCTTTTTACAAGGTCACCAACAAAAAGACCATGCTAAGGCCAAATACAATACAGATATTAGTTTACAGATCCGGCTTCAGATATTGCACCTCTTACTTTTGTGTTGGCGCCCATTATCTCAGTGAAAGCTACGATACTCCACCATGTATCTGGAGTTCATGTTCTCCGGGGGTCCCGCGGGGTAGCTCCGATTCACTTACTCATCTACCCGGCGATATCGGCGCAACACCTGGAGCTGCAAGTGGCCACCATTCCGGCAAACCGGCCGCACATCAGGAACCTCCTGCTGGGACCAATAATACAACCTGAGAGCTAGAAGAACTTTCCGATTTTTAACAGAGGGTCGCTCTGAGAGTACATCCGGGTTTCCGCGAACTTTAGGTTTCCCCACACAACCTTATAGGGTTGGTCCGTTAGTCCGTCGTGCAGCTGATAGGCAATGGGATCAGGTGTTCTAAACGACGAGGTTTTAGACCCGACTGTCCTGCTAACGATCCATTGCTCACTTTGGGTCAAGGCACGCCTCTTCGTTTCCGCTCCCGGACCATACCTAGCAGCCGATAGCTGGAACTAGTCTCCTTCTAAAATTTACAAAACGCTTGGTCATGGCTCTGAGGAGTGACGTATAGTCTTCTGCCTCGAATTGTGATACGGATGTTTCTAAAAGTATAGACTACTTCATTCCTTAGTGATAGACCATGGCTTCACCAATACTGAAAGTCCAAGCGGCGGAGCCCAAGAGTCACTACGGCGACGGCTTGCAACATACACCAGATTATCTTCCTTCACCGACACCCTATGGGCTTGGGAGAGACGACAAGCAAAAACAAATCGACACAGATCCTAGTCATCTCCGCCATCTCTCCTTCAGTCCTTTTTCTCAGGATGGGCGAATGTCACCAATAAGCCCCCAAGGTCTTTTCCCGCCTCCCACAATAACACTTATATCACCACACGGAGCTGTCCCCACACCAACAGGCATCCGCGGATTCTTCGCCTCGCAATGGCGGAAACACAAAGCCCCCATCTACGTCTTCGTTGCCCAGCTCTTTGGCGCGCTGATGAACCTCTCCGCGCGCCTCCTCGAGCTAGGCGAAGTCGACAGAAAGCTTCATCCTATGCAGCTTTTGTTCTGCCGCATGGTCTTGACTGTCCTCGCGTGCACGCTTTACATTATCAAACGTCGAATTCCACACGGCGTGCTTGGCAGCCCGGAAGTGCGCTGGTTACTTGTGGCCCGCGGCATCGCCGGCTTCTTTGGAATCTAGTACGATACCCGTACTCTTTTGTTCCCCTTGTAGCAATCTTTCAACTTCGTTGCTTCAGCATACTCATGAAGCTGAGTATAGGTTTCCATGTATAAAATTACTGACTTTTGACTTTGCACAGTGGCATGTGGTACTCTATGAAATACCTCCCGCTCGCAGAGGCAACCGTGATTACGTTCTTGGCCCCGAATCTAGCGGGGTATTGGTGTCATCTTTTTCTTAGAGATCCATATACGCGGACCGAGCAGTTTGCTTCGCTGCTGGCACTGGGAGGCGTGGTGTTGATCACGAAACCATCGAGCTTGTTCTCGGGTTCGATTCAAGAAGAGGGGGTCGTTGAAACGGCGTTGGCGGCCCTCGCAAATGCAACAATGATAGCAACTCGGGGGTCAGACGCGACTGAATCGGCAATCGTCGACCCTCACATGCCCACGAGGGCCGAACGTCTAGGTGCCATTGGCGTAGCTCTCCTCGGCGTGTTAGGCGGATCCTTCGCCTTCACAACACTGCGCGCTATAGGAAAACGGGCACATCCTCTCATGTCCGTAAACTACTTCAGCAGCGTCTGCGTGATCGTGACATTCAGTGTGCTATCGCTCGCACCGTTCCTCGGCATCGGACAACCAGACCTGCGGCTTGGGCTCCCTTCGTCCATACGTCAATGGGGCTTACTGCTATTCCTTACGGCTTGCGGCCTCGCAATGCAGGTTCTCATCACGAAGGGGCTGGCAGCTGAACGCAGCAACAGGGCTACGGCCATGACATACACGCATATGCTGTTTGCGGCCGGCTTCGATCGCTTTATCTGGGGCACCACTATGGGATGGATGAGCGCCGCTGGCTGCACGATGATTGTTACTGGCGCAGTGTGGGTTGCGGTCGGGAAGAAGGGGGCAACAGCGGGAAAGGAGGAGGAGGGAGGGCGAGATGTTGAGAGGGCTGTTGCTGCGGGCGCACAGGGAGAGGAAGCCGTACCTATGCTGAGGGAAGAGCTTGAGGATGAGGGCGATGATGTAAATTTGGAAAGGATGAGATGATAGACCGGTTTATAGGCGAAAGCTTACGGATACATATAACTAGGTGCAATGATCCTTTTAGACGTTGTCGCAAATGATAACTCAGTGATATTTCCTCATGTAAGGGCCAGGAATACAACGTCTTCTTACAGAGAAATTTACTACATCTTATTTTCGCTTAAAAATATGATCTTCATCCTGTTCTACCGTACTTCAAGTCGATGCCTAGCATGATAAACGCCGAGCTTGATCAAGCTTGAGAGCAATGGTGGAAAAGGCAAGCAAATAGTTGATTTTATAAGACATAGTGTTATTTACACGGTACATGCACAGTCCCTACGTCGCGCCTCAAAAAAAGTTCGCGACCCTTAGAACTAGAGCTCCAAGCTCCCCCAGTTAGGGAACCAAATTGCCAAACCAACATTTTCAGTCCTTCTAGTCTAAGCCTTCCCAACCAACAACTTCTAGTCATCTGAAAACACCCCTCAACAACAAATATCGAGCTACGAAGGGAGACATCTCTAGTGACAATCGATTCTTGCGCCGACTTCCCTCACCTTTCCCTTTCCACCGCCACCATGGTGCAAATCAGCGAGGTTAAGGGCAATAATCGCGAAAACCGCACCGCCTCCCACACCCACATCAAAGGCTTGGGACTTAAGCCAGATGGCACCGCAGAAAAGCAAGCCGCCGGCTTTGTCGGCCAACAGCATGCCCGAGAGGTAAAACAAAGTGCTCCGGGGAAGACCAGCATTGGACAAGGCTGACTTGTATTTCTCGCAAAACATAGGCTGCCGGTGTCGTTGTCGACTTGATCCGTGCCCACAAAATGTCAGGACGAGGTGTTCTACTAGCCGGAGGACCTGGTACCGGAAAGACAGCTCTTGCGCTCGGCCTCAGCCACGAACTCGGAACGAAGATCCCATTCTGCCCCATCGTCGGAAGCGAGATATACTCGACCGAGGTCAAGAAGACAGAGATGCTGATGGAAAACTTCCGGAGAGCTATTGGTCTCAAAGTACGAGAGACGAAGGAGGTTTACGAAGGCGAAGTCACAGAGCTTACACCCGAGGAGTCGGAGAACCCACTCGGCGGATACGGCAAGACCATCAGCACGCTATTGATAGGCTTGAAGAGTGCAAAGGGCCAGAAGAAGCTCCGGCTAGATCCTAGCATATACGAGGCGATTCAGAAAGAGAGGGTCACAGTGGGCGACGTCATCTACATCGAGGCCAACACGGGCTCATGCAAACGGGTCGGTCGGTCGGACGCCTATGCTACGGAATTCGACCTTGAGGCAGAGGAATATGTACCCATTCCCAAGGGCGAAGTACACAAGAAGAAGGAGATCGTGCAGGATGTCACGCTTCACGACCTGGATGTAGCGAATGCTAGGCCGCAAGGTGGACAGGACATCATGAGCATGATGGGCCAACTGATGAAGCCCAAGATGACGGAGATCACTGACAAGCTGCGGGGCGAAATCAACAAGGTCGTCAGCAAGTACATTGACCAGGGCGTAGCGGAGCTCGTGCCCGGCGTTCTTTTCATTGATGAGGTGCGTAACCCAACAATCACTCGAGCATCTCCGGATAAGAGTGTGTGGTCAAAGTTACTAACTAACCCCCCTCGTACAACAGGCGCACATGCTGGACATTGAATGCTTCACATACCTTAACCGCGCGCTAGAAATGACCATTTCCCCGATTGTAGTTCTTGCCTCGAACCGAGGCATGTGCACAATTCGTGGCACAGAACTCGTAGCTGCACATGGCATTCCTCCGGATTTCTTGGCCCGCCTTCTCATCATCCCGACAACGCCATACGATGCCGATGAGATTAAGAGAATTGTGCGCATCCGCGCAACGACCGAAGGTTTACAGATTACGGATGCTGCAATTGATAAGATTGCGGAGCATGGCGTGCGCATTAGTCTGCGATACTGCCTTCAATTATTGACACCTTCTAGGTATGTTTGGCCCATCTCGTTTCCTGGCCTACCTCTCCATTTGTTGTGCTCTCATGAACCCCCAATTTCTACCCTCTTAACTATGACTAATCCATCTTTAGCATTCTTGCGCGTGTCAACGGCCGCAACCAGATTGATGTGAAGGATGTAGCGGAGTGTGAGGAGCTATTCCTCGATGCGCGGCGCAGTGCAGACTTGTTGAGTGGTGAGACAGGGCGGGGCTTCATCTCATAAAGGTCTTGATGAACAATTCAAGTAGTGTAAAAACAAATAATAGAATTGGAGGGAAGGATCTCGAGCATGGCCTAGGATGGGAATCAGTACGTGTAGGCTGTTGGGGATCACTAAGTTCTATGAACCGCGAAGTATTAATTTCTTTGCTGTTTTTGCTGCCTTTGCACTCCCCCGAGTCGTAAAAGGCAGGGCAAAGCCGGGTAGATAACTCACCGGAGAGACAGTAGCAACAACATCGTGGATGGAGACCGGGGAGGGGTTTTGGAGTTCCTCATTAAACTGAAGTGTTGGTTCTATCTTCGCTGCTATCATAGGTAACGAATACCTATACCCATCCCTGGTTGATGACTTTACCGGTAATGGAATCATTCGATCCTTCGGTACATTTGTAATGAGACGAAGCAATCGCTCGCTGTCTGGACAATACCATCTCTGAGAGATGTAGCTACCAACGACCTGAGACATGCCAAACACACATTATCGGTACATTAAACGGAGGGATGGTTTAAAATGAGGGCCACATTTTGCTGGATTCGGTCGATATGAACCATGCATTACCCATTTCGGCGGTATAATTGGCTTTGTTGGGTCAGGGCGAGCAATGTGGCATTCCAGTGCCACTCCTTATGATGTAGCCAGACATGGAAGGGCGGCATTCCTGAGACGCGGATTCCATGCGTCCGCACGAATGGGACCTAGGAGTATACCTACATATGTAGCCGCGTTTTCCAGCATTACTGGCTTATATATGGGTATGGCATGGAGAGGATTGTCGACCAGGTATGCTGGTTGTGCGCTGCGCATACTTCCCAAGAGGCTGGTATCTCTAGCTCGGCGGCTCTTTCTACTCATTATTCGTGACACAGTAACAAGGTATACGGTCTGTTGGTTGCATAGGAATATCAGGTCTGCCACATTCTTTGCGGCTCATAATTTTTCCTCCAACTACTTCGTGGTGAAGTATGTTGCCTGCCATTTAAGGAACTACCAGCTTATACAATAATTATCCACCGGCACACCCTACTCGGTCTTCTCACTGCCATTCCCGGCCCAAATATCACTTCCATATAGGAACGAGACATTGATATGCAAGATGGGGATGTAAGTAGCGAAGCCGGATTGCAGAAATGCTCACGTAGGTGTAATGGCCTGGGCGCGGCTGCAAACGCTATGAGACAAAGAACAGTCACGGGCCATCTTCCCCCTCTCACTTACATCCATCGGGCACTGCTTCTGCTATGCCATATCTGCAATAGCTCGGTATATTCCCGAGACACAGGTAGGCAGACGGACTTTCTATATCGCTAGTTGGTATGCATGCTCGGGTCGAACACCTCTACCGACGCATTCATGATATTTACTCTATATGGGACAATGGAGAGGACTGGTGTAGTAGGCATGACTAGACTCTATTACAAGCAGGTTATTCGTGGGGACTATTTGGCATGTTCTGACACAGCAACTGTATCTCCGCCCATTATTGAAAATCCAGACAAAGAAACTTGAGGCGACGGAGGGACACCACTAACATGCCATGCTATGCTCACAATCACTTCTTCAGCAGTGCCAGCGCCACAATTTGCAGGTGATACGAGGGGGAGCCCGGGTCAACGACAAGGCGACGGTAGAAGACAAAGAAAATGGGGGGAGACCCTAAAGTCCATACATTCACTAAAACGGGAGAAGCGTTTCTGTGTGCGTTGCGTAGTGGGCAATCCTTTCCTGCCAATATCATTCATAACACCTCATTGTTCTGCCCGTGGGCTACAGGGGAGCGCCCCATGAGTAATCCTTTTTCCTCTTTCTTTGATACCAAACAAGAAAGAAAGAAGGGGATACCCCCAGTCTGAACAATCCCCTCTCCCACTCTGAACAAAACAAGTACTTGGTTCCCTTCTCTTTTGTTGTTGTAGTTTTTGGACCTATCGTTCCCCCTTCCTAGTCCTATTTTGCAACCATCTCTATTCTCCCTCTTGTTCTTGCTGTCTCATGTGGCCCTCATACGAACAAGAGCAAGCAGCCAGAGAACAATCAAACAGAGCCTACCTGACCTACGACCCAACCATCCTCTTGTCTTATTCTTGTACTCTCTTGTCTCGTTCTCGTCTCTCGCCCATCAATCTCTAGTTCGGATCGAAGAGAGAGAGAGATAGATAGGAGAAAAAACCCAAGAAAACCAAGCTTTGTATCTTCCATTTCGTCTCAGCACCAAACTGTGGTTTGAAGCTCGAACCCCTGAGACTTGGTCAAGTGTTCGTGTATGCTTGAATCCTCTCCCCCCTTTTCATCGCACCTACCTCTCCCTCATCCACTCTACACCCGTTTGCAACACCAGCCAGACAGACCACCTACCCACCAAAAGCACAAAACGCCAGTTTGCCTTTTCAACGAAATCATGACCGACACAGCAAGCATTACTAGTGACCATTACACCTCATCATCGTCTTCCTACGTCTCTTCGCCCCCAGATACGTCCCCGGCAGGCGGGAGAGTCTCGTCGATATCTCAACATCGCCCACCTCCTCTCAGCTTGCCAACGAGAAACATCGACCTAACACTGCCGGAAAGACCTCTGAGCCAACCAGTCATGGCGGCGGACGGCCATAGCGAGGACGGAGCCGTGGTGGCAGCGAGGTCATTACTCCCGCCGACGCCCGCCTCTTCGTCTTACACCCACCACGACCACGACGAGGAGAATGGTGGCGGGCCTAGGAATAAGAAGCGGGCAAAATCCATTGACGTCGAAGAGGCGAACTACTCCAATATCGCTAGATTGAGTCTCTATACGCCGACAACGGCACAAAGTGACGGACCACGAGAGTTGATATGCTTGTGTGCCAAGGCGCCCAAGGTACCTAGACCACGGAACGGTATGTATTCTTCATCTTATCTCTCAAACTTGTACCGACCCTGTTTCTCTCGTCCTACCCTGTTTCCCCGAGACTTGGTCCCACGTTCTCATCGTTTGCCGAACGCTTTTTCTCATTTGTAACCTCTTGATTTTCTGTCCTCTCTTTATCAACCCCATCTTCTATCTCATTCAATTCTTACGTCGGTTCCCCCTTGGACCTATGTCTTGAAAGTCTCCCGATCCCGAGATGACAACTCGGATGGTATGACTCTTTGTCCAGGGGCTCCATTTTGTGTCAGCACCTCCAAAAGGGTGACGAACCACATGAAAGGAGGGTGAGACCCTGGGTTATTGTCTTGACTTCTTTCTTTCTTGCTCTTACGTACCGAATGATTTCGAATGTTCGAACCCCCCCCATTCACACACAAAGACCATTAAACCGAAGCCAAACAAACAAAAAAAACACAAGAAAGAAAGAAATCTCCCTGAACACAAGAAAAGAGCCCTTGACTGACCTTTGTGCGTTGCTTCTTTGCCTCCTCAACAGCATTCATCCTTTATCGACAGGCCTGGCAGGGGCACTTTGCCGCTCAGCATCCGGGCCTCGCCAACCCAGAGATCTCCAAGCTCATAGGCGTGAAGTGGCGTGAGCAACCCGAGAGAGTCAAGAACGAGTGGAAGCAACTCGCCGAAGAGGAGAAGATCCGCCACCAGCGTCAGTATCCCGGCTACCGATACCAGCCTCGACGGGGAGGCAAGAGCGGCAGCGGCAGACCGCCGTCCTCGAACGGGGAGACCCCCGGACGCTGTCCCAAGTGCGGTGGCCGCTACATTGCGACACCTAGAACACCCACCACGCCCTTTAGCGTGGCATCGCCCCCGCCGTCCTCGAAACGCCCACCGAATATGCAACCGTTCGTGAACTCGGACCATCCGAGGCACGGGTCCATTTCTGGCAGTGTCATGCCGATGGACGGCCACGGTCGCCGATATACACAGTCGCAATTCAGAGACGTCGAAGAAGACTATCCCATAATGTCACCCATGGCCGCGCCTCTCTCTGGGATCCCGCCAGATGCGAAACGGCGGCGCTACAACGGCCCGCCGGTCTATGTGCCCGGATCTCCGCACATGGGCTATGGCCCCGTCGACCCTCGATACCAGCAACGTCCATCAGTGAGCGGGCCACCAATGTCAGCGACCGGCTTCGGTCCAGGGAACATCCCAATACCGCCTCCGCAATACCGTGCGCCGATTTATCCAGGCCATTCGAATAATCCTCACATGCGGCCTCCTCCACCGCCACCCCGGCAATCCATGGCATACCAACCCGCGCTCACTCCTAAACGACGGGGCAGTGAGTTCGACGAGTCACTCCGGCTGCCTCCGTTGCAGACACAGATGCAAGAACCCCCCACAGCGAACACAGACTCGGGCGCAAGACAACAGGTCATGCCCCCGGCGCAAATACAGGCTGCTCCCGGCACCGGCTTGGGGATCATGAACTCCGGAGTTGGCCCCGGTCCCGGTCCCATCAGGCAACCGCAGCCCCCGGCGCCGCCATCACCGATGCCCCAGAAGTGGCCATTCCTGCTCAAGCTCGAGGTGCTGCGCTCCATAAGCCCGCCGCTACGACCGCCTGGGCCGGGCGGACCGCATTTCGAGACGCGCGGGCCCATCATCGCCGTCGAAGGTGCGCCGGCGCCGATCCTAAAGGAGGTGGCGGCCGTGATTGAGAGGGCGCTGTCGGTATCGGCCGAGTTCGCCGTGAAGGTGTGGTCGGAGGATACCAGCACGGCCATCGCGCACTCGAGCCCGGAACCGCATGCTAGCTCCGACGGAAATGTCCAGGAGAACGGGAATAATAAAGATAGCAGTAATGGAAATAATAAAGGCAGCGCAGTGCAGCAGCAGAGAAAGCCATCGCTCATTAGCCCCATCGCGAGTTATGTCGCGCGCATGCTCAAGTGGCACAAGACGTCGGAGGATCTCATACGGTATATCACGAGTTATCCACCACAAGCCAACAGCAACAGCGACAGCGCCAGCGTCAGTAACGGTACTGCTTCGACCGAAACAGCCAATACCAACAACAATGCCACATCTCCACCTAGATTACCGGTCGCCGTCCTCTCGGACGGATATAGCCTGACGTTCTCGGACCGGTACGCCAACGCGCTGCACGTCAACGACGCATACCGCGCCGACGACCACTGGCAATGGGTAGCAACTCTTTGGCGCGGCATCGCAGGTGCCGACCTCACTGTTTATGTCAAGAGGGCGACGTCCCCCGAGGAAATCCAGGGGAATAATTGTGTCGAGATGGCTGGGCCGGGCGTCATGGTGCTTCGCGTGCCGGACAGGGAAGAAGGAGGAGGAGGAGGACGACGCGTGGATGAGAAGCTCGAGAGGAGATTGGGCTTTGAGATTGCCGAGTGGGTGCGTGGTGGGAGTTTCATGGTTGGGTTTGGGAAGTGAGGGAAGGGGTGATTTCATTGGATTGATTTTTTTCCTGGGGAGTTGGGTGATTTGTTTTTTGGGGCCTTACCTCATGATTTGGATGTTGGAGAGTGCGAATGGAGTGACGGGGTTAAATATGTTTTTGAATAAGAAATGTTCAAGGAAAACATTCAATGTCAAGGGAGAAAGGGGGCGCAGGGAGGAAAGAAACATATACCTATTTGATCTAGAGGGACGATATGAACTTCAACTTTCCAACTCACTGTATTTGGATAATGGGATGCTACATAAGACATACAATTTGTATGTACGACAGTGTCTTTTCTCATCCTATCAATTACATGGCATGCCTTGCTTGAGTCTGCACTTTGCAGATAAAGGTGAGGAAGATTGAAGCGCGATGAAAGAATGATGCTCACTCATATGTCCTAAATATCTGCAAGAAAGGGAAGCTAAGTCACGTTTGAATGCTGCTGCATAATCCAACCTCAAATGCCACATTGGTCTAAGAACAGCAGCCTCATCAGCGGGCAAGGCTCTATATGTTGTGGAATGATTTATGAGGTTGAAGGACGGGATGATTGGATGTTGTCGGTCTAGCGTACTGTATGCAAGTACATGATGATTATGTAATTCGCACGGTGTTTATTTACAGTGACACCGACTTCTGCAAGTCGCGTAATTGAATAACCTGAAGACGCGTTCGTCGAACAAAGCACTATACTTCCCGAGCTCTTACATCAAGCAACACCAAGCAACATCGGCCCGGGTATTATTTGCCCAGCATCCAAAACTCCTAACCCGGCTCGCCATGTACTAACCACCTAGCATAGCCCAAATGGTAGAACAGCATGTCGGAGATAGTAGTCGGGCAGTACATCCGCCTAAGCGACGGTCGTAACGCCTTCGTTCGCTTTATTGGACAGACCCATTTCGCTGTGGGAGACTGGGTCGGCGTTGAGCTCGAAGACGGCTTGGGCAAAAATGATGGCTCTGTACAAGGCGAGCGATACTTCGACTGCTCGCCCAGTAAGGGCATGTTTGTCAGGCCCACGACCGTCACCGTACTACAGCCTGCTCGCCCTCCATCGAAGGCAACCGCCCCTATCCGTAGAGGTTCCAGACCAAGCACTGTCGCACCCGGTGCTGCTGGACGGCCGACCTCCATCAATGATCCATCTTTGGGAAGGCGAATGAGCCTGAATGCTCCTAGTCCGAGCCCAGTGCCGCGAGCATCCCGTCCATCTAGTATAGCCAGGGTGCGCTGAGTCATGTTCGTCCGCTGTGGTTGGTAGAGTTAACCATTATATCATAGTCCCCCACGAAGTCCCCCACGAAGCAACTTGCCACCGCACCCTCGAGCACAGCTACTTCCCGAACCGGCACACCGTCCAATACTCGAGCCCCAGTTGTCGGAGCGAAGACCCGGCCTTCGATTGGTGTGAGAACGTCTATGGGACCACCTGCACTTCCTTCAGCTGGGGCGAGACGACAAACCTCTATCTCTTCTACTACGACTGCGAGAATAGCTAGTGGAGTTACAAGACCCATAGGCGGAAGGGTATCGACAGCACCTGGTCAACGGCTCACTCGACCAGCTTCTGGAAGAGTGCTATCTGGTGAATCCGTTTCGGGCAATGAAGCTGGAGATAGATCAGGAATCAGTTCTCCCCTTCGGAGCGATGGAGAACAAACTTCTAGCCCAGTACGCTATAGAACGAAAGCTCTGGAGAAACTCACATCTGGCGGTGCTTCTTCGGTATCCTCTTCAAAACCACCAACAAGTGCAGCGAGCGCTCGAACCCCCGCAACGGCTAATTCAACTCGAACAGGAGCTAGCAATGCTCTTAGCAGAGAGAATGAGGATCTGAAGACGAAGCTCAAGGTTTTGGAGCGAAAGAGAGCCGAGGACCGAGATAGGCTTAAGGAGATGGAACGACTTCAGGAACAGCGCGATAAGTTTGAAGCAATCAATAAGAAGATTGAGAGCAAGTTCCAGACGACGGTACAAGAAAATGTAGCGCTACGAAAACAAATGAAGGAGGCAGAAGACAGTCTTGAGCAGATCGAAGCACTTCAAGCCGAGCATGACTCCGTCATGGAGCTGGCAACCCTGGACCGTGAGATGGCTGAGGAAACCGCCGAGGTTCTGAAGGTTGAACTTGAAGCCTTGAAGCAGAAGGCAGAGGAGCTAGAACTAGAGGTTGAGATTTTGCGAGAAGAAAACACCGAGTTCTCGCAGGGCATGTCGCCTGAAGAGAGAGCGAGCACAGGCTGGCTGCAAATGGAGCGAAATAATGAGCGGTTGCGTGAAGCTCTCATTCGGTTTCGAGATATTACCCAGGAGCAAGACGAGGAGAATAAGGCGCAAATCAAGTCTTTGGAGAAGGACTTGGAGGAATACGAAGCTGTTAAGGAGCAGTATCAAATCGCCAAGGAGAAGGTGCTAGAATTGGAACTGCGAGCCGAGGACCTACGACAACAACTTGACGATAACCTAGGAGCCGAGAATATGATCGAACAACTAAGCTATGAGAAACTTCAACAGTATGAGCAGATCCAGGAGCTCAAAGCTGTGGTCGAGGATCTCGAAGCCTTGAAGGAGATCAACGATGAACTCGAAGTCAACCATGTCCAAAACGAGAGAGAGATGCAGGAAGAACTCGATTTCAAGGATAACATCATTTCTGAACAAGCCCGGCGGGCAGCAGAAAAGGAAGACACCATTGGAGATTTAGAATATACTCTATCTCGATTCCGAGAGCTTGTCACGAATCTGCAATCAGATCTCGAAGATATGCGTGCCTCTCACGCCGTCAACGAAGCCGAATCAGAGCAACTCAACAGCAATGCCCGGCTCATGATGGATCTTAACCAGAAACTCCAAATATCAGCTACCAAAACCCAGATCAAGACTATTGATCTTGAGTTGCAGCGGATGGGGGCTCAAGAAGCACAGCAGCACCTTGATATTGTGAAGCTTTTCCTGCCAGAAAGCTATAGCGCCGACAGAGACTCGGTCCTCGCATTACTACGGTTTACTCGACTATCTTTCAAAGCGACACTTCTGCACGGTTTCATCAAGGAGCGAGTCAGTCAGGCTCACCCTGGGCACGAAGACGACGTTTTCGCTAGTTGCGACGTGCTAGATAGGCTCACATGGGTAACCTCGATGTGTGATCGCTTCGTCAATGCTATCAGCCACTGCTCTCTGGAAGAATTTGCGAAATATCAAGCTGCTTTGTATGAGCTGGAGCCTGTCGAACGGGCTCTGAATAACTGGATCGAAGGCCTCAAGCGAGATGAACTGAAGGAGAAGCAGTGTGCAGATGAGCTGCAGCGCACTGTTGCTCTCATGACCCACCTTGGAGAAGTGCATATCTCCGAAGGACTTGAAAGCTTCGCGGACGAGATGCAGATGAAAACAATATTGATGCAAAGCCATCTGGACTCGGCTGCCACAGCGTTCGGCGTTACGAAAGAGATGGTACAGCGAATGGTGCCAGCTAACGGTGACGAGGACGAGCTTGCCCAGCACTTTGTCAGACGTGCAGATGCAGTCGTCAGCCAGACCCGTAGTGCCAAAGTCATCGTTTCGAAGGCAGTGCGATCCCTTGAAGATCTCAGAGCGAGGTCGCTGGCTCTTACTCCTGAAACTTCCGAGGCCTTTGATCAATGCGAGTCTGCCAGTAGGGAATTAGGGGAAATGGCTCGCAGCATTGGTCTCGACTTGCACAAGCTGCTTGCTGTAGAGGGGCGTAACGAGCCATTTACATACCCTGAAGTACAGAGCACTGTGCATCGCACCGTCATGACCGTTTTCTCATCCGCAGAGTCAGACCTGTTTTCGGCCTACCTTTCCAAGGTCCGAACCCTCACTAACCAAGTTACTGACCTTGCTGCTGTTTGCAACGATTTATCGCAGACGCAAGAGTTTGAACGAAGTCCGGCACCCTGGACTCTCCGAGCGCAAGAGCTCAAAGCTCTCAAGATCATTCCCGTTGATGCTGAAGAAGAGCTTCGCCAGCTTAAAGAGCACTACAACCAATCTCGTCGTGAGATTGCTCTGCGTGACGAGAACCTCAGTACTGCCACTCTGCGCATCGAAACGCTCGAAGCTCGTATGCGCGATGCCAACACCAAAGCCTCTCGGATCTCGGATCTCGAGGCACAGATCGTAGATGCTCAAAAACAGGTCGAAAGTCTCAGAAAGGACATTGAGCAACAAGACCGCGAGGCCAAAACCCTCGAGGCAGATCGCGACAAATGGAAGAAGATTGCCGGCGATAGCAGAGCCTATGGCGACGCGGCTGATACGGCAGGCGCCAAGGCAGGTCAGGAGCGCGCTGTGGCTACTGCTCGTGAGATGGATGCCCTCAATAACGAGATCGCAGGCCTGCAAGCTGCGGTGCGGTACCTGAGGGAAGACAACCGCCGGGCACGCCTGGTCGAACAATCTAAATATGACTGGCTTGCTGATCCACTGAAGCAGCCTACTCCTATTGCAGAACAGAGGAAAGCCTTGGTTGTCGCCGAGGGCAAAGATGTGCTGGCCGAACTCCTAGATATGGCTACTTCTGCTAAGGTCTACGACCTGAGTGCTCTTCCTAAGGATAAAATGGCCTGGCGACCTGCCAAGGTGACACCACAATACCACGCTGCCAGGCAGGCAGAAGACTTCGCGGCATGGAAGAGCTGGCAGAGCTCCGTTGTGCAGAAGACGCGTGTAATCACAGGGCAACAGGTCCGAAGACCGGGCATAGATCATGCAAAGATGAGAAAAGCCGCTGCGAGGCTGCAGATCCGTCTCCCCGATATTGACGGGAAGGTGATTCCTGGCAGTGGTGGTGATGTGCGAATTGTGGGATCCCGAGAGTGGGAAGGGTTGCAAGGACGACGTGCTGCCTTGTAAATGACAAAGAATTATGATCAAGGTGTACGAACAGGCTGGTCTAGCTGGATAGCTAGAACTGAGTCGATACAGGTTCGTCCAGTTCTGTTCGAACGTATAACAACTTTAGATACCCTTTTCATTGTATCATCAGAGAGCGTATGAGACAATTCAAGCCAGTTGGCTATATCACTTTAAAATTCACTTCATGTTCAAGATTCCCGGCTCTTTGATTGTGACTTGTGTGATGCCGGCTATTCACAAACACCTGTATGGTGTTCATATTATCAGACAGCTAGTCTTAAGCAACATCTATGTTTTGCAAAATGACTTCTTCCTGTCAAGCCGTGACTCGACATAATAATCAAGCCCATACTTATCTCTTCATTTTCCCTTGCCCTTCTTTCCCTTCTTTCCGCCACCCTCACTCCCGCCAATGGCCGGGCCACCCCCTCCACCACCGCCCATACCCATCCCCTGGAGCATGTTCATCATATCAGCATTCATACCAGGCATGCCCATGCCCGGCATCCCGCCAGCAGGCCCGCCCTGATTCTGCATCTCGCGCATCATATCCTTGAAGGCGTTCTCGCTGACGCCGCCGCCCGTCATAGCAGCCGAGTAAGCAGGGAGCAACTCGTTGATCTTCCATCCCTTGGGCACAGCAGGACGAGGCCACGGCTTCCCATCGGCATACACATCCCCGGCGCCGCCTAGACTGCCCAGGCCCAGTCCGCGCATGCCCTGCCGCAGAGACGACTCGGCGCCCGCCTCGCTCGTGGGATGCTCTTGCAGGTACTTGGCCACGACGATGTAGAGGTGGTGCTTGTTCTTGATGGGGTGGCTGCGGGCCTGCGCGGCCTTCAGCGCTATGCGGACGCGGCCCGGGTTCGCCCAGTCCTTCGGGTGCGTCCTGTGCGCTTCGAAGACGGGGGATAGACGCAGGGCCGCGCAGGCGTTGGCTATCTCGCGGGCCAAGGGGTTCTTGACGGCTAGGCTTGCAGGGACGCGGCGGCCCTCGGCGCGGGACCGGGTCGCGTCGAAGTAGACGGGGTAGAGCATCTGGTAGTCTTTGATGTCGGTTGGTTGGAGACCCGGTTGGGGGGCTTGTTGGCGGATCTGGGGTGGTGGTGCACCGCGGTTTGGGGGTTGAGAGGAAGATTGGGATTGGGAGGGGGAAGGTTTGGATGGGATTGCGCGCAGGATGTCGGATTCGGCAAAGTCGTCGATGTCGCCCTCGCTGGGATCGGATACGTCGTCTTCGCTGTCGGATACTTCTTCTATCCTCGGGTGCGACATTGTGATTGTCTTTTCTCTGTGTCTCAGGCGTCTGGTTTGTTGAGTTGGGTCATATGACTTTCTGTTTTTGTCGATGCTGGTATTACTTCCGTGGTTGGCGTATATCTGAGTGTTGATGGGGGTATCGTGGTTGTTGGTACGTTGATGCGAATGTGAATACGAATATGGATGTGGAAGTGTTGGTGGCCGTAATTTTGGACGTGGGGTAGCAATTAGTCTAGCAATTGACGTTCAGCTTTCGAATGGAACTCGGTGGTGGGGCTAAGGGGGTCTAGCTTATAGACCCACTATACCCGAGGACCGTCCCGGTCAGTACTTCTCCGATTCGGATTGCTCCACTACTGCTTCTCCTCTGGACAAACCTGACTTCATGGCGCATTACCACCGCTCAGCACCCATATCGACAATCTTAAGTGTTTCTCAATTTCGTCATCGTATTTCTTATCCAACACCAGCGACTATTTGCTCATATTCTGCAACTATCCGAAGTAGTCACACTATGCAAAAGTATTATGACCTGGTTGCTACAACTTTAGTATTATGGGATCTTCGTGGAGGCAGAACAATAACCTACACGCTCTAGACTAGAAGATGAAATACGAAACGAAATTCCTACTTGTACGATGTATAAGCCGCGGAGTTCACAAGCTGCTATATGTGTATATCCTCCTTTTCTTTATCGGCGGATCCTTTAACGGTCTATAAAGAAATATTTCTGGAGCCGAAGAACAATAACCCATTTTGGATTATAGTCTTGTTTAAGTAGTTGGCCAATTGAAACACGGCCCAATGCTATATTCGGTAGTTAACCGTGGTTACGATGATATAACTTTCGCGGGTCATATCGGACTCAAGGGTGCGCCAATATAAAATGGGGGATGGACAAATAGCAACGCCCTTCTCTCAACGAGTTGAGACTAATTACTGCATGTAGAGCGTCAGGTGTCTCGGTTATATGACTCAACCCCATATGATCACCGTTCCAGCCATTCTAACCTACACGACCTTTTGTGATTCTTTGACTCTGTTGACTACTATAACGGATAGCAGAGTGAAAGTGGATGAAATATTAGTAGTGAAACCAGACAAAGCACTAATAGGGTGTGATATGAATGATCAGCGTTGAGTTTAAGTAGTACTACTTATAGTGTAATGCCATTAATCTTACCACCGATATGTCTTTACTGTTTACGTCTTCGGCGATGAGGGCTAGCAGCGTATTTGCGCGTGCCAACCACCCATGCCGGACGAGGCTTGGTGCATTCATGACTGTGTCAATCGATGGCACCAAATTTGCGGCCTCGGTCCCGAGATGGAGAGGCATCACGATGGGATAAGGTTCTGCCAATAACGACAAGAACATATGGGGCATCATCAAGAGCTCGCGCCCGTCCCACCCATAGTCGGAGGAGACATTGGCGAGCTCACTGGATGCGACAACCTAATGGCAGCTCGCGCTGTTCATAGCAAGCGTGAGATAACGGGAAAACAATCTGTCGGCACATTAAGCGGCCGCTCCAACGTATAATGTTGAAGCGACCTAGTCATCCAACGTGTCAAGGCTAGTGATGGGTTGTAGCATTTCTCGGTGTCGTGCAGGGGTACTGCGACGTCTGAGTGGCGGAGCCGACGAGCAGCCCAGATGGAACGAAGGATTTGCTGCTTGTGTGCGGTTTCTGGTGGAAACATGAGCTAGATGATATCGGCCATAAGTCAATGCTCCCAGCCAAGTGGTCAACCGGCGGTAGCGATGGATTTGAACATCACATTATAGCAATCGAGGGGACGACGCCACCATGTGCCTTGCTGGGAAAAGGACATGTTTTATGGCACAGAATCGCCAGTACCTTGGTCGGAATAAGGAGTTAGCATAACGAGGATACTGTATACATGCAAACCATTTATGATATTATTACCATAAAGCAAATACACGCGTTTAAAGAAACCTATTTCTTATTTTTCACCCAATCCTTTGGCTTACTATGTATGTTGGCCGTCACTTTACGTACCGAGTACGCATCATCCTAATATCGAACATTCGGTACGAAAGCCTCTGCTGACTCGTTGTGGCGGTGCGGTGGTCCTACTGGTTCCAACCCCGGCACTCCGTTTTGCTATCGGAATTAAACATATCCGTCGACGTTCAGCTCCGAAAGCTGACGCTGCATCTCCGAAAGTGAATGCGACATTTTGGTACCCGCTTACCGAAGCTGTCCAATTGACTTCAGAGTCTAGTCGTCTGTCAGATACCTAGATTCTTTCTCTGGCGAAGAACAGCCTCGGCCGCACTTTCTGCGCTGCCTCCATATGCCTTGAACGTCTTCGATCTCGAAATGGTGGTCTAATTTTACTTCGTATATTTCGTTAGGTACCCTAATTCCCTGCTTCGACTTTGCTCTTTCATGTCTTGGGACTAAGCACCATCTAAAAATATCTCGAGCTGGCGGTAAGACCCTGGAACAATTCGGCAAGGCTCAAGCTGTTATATCCCAACACTGAGAGGCGCATAGTAGTAAATATGATATTCTTTGCAAGGTAGTTATGATAGTAAGCATAGGATGATGAAGCATGTTCGACACGAAAGCTCACAACGGCGTGCTCGACTATTTGAGGATCAACAATCCCAAGGATTTCCGGCAGACAAGAACAAACTCTCCAGACGCATTTGATAATCCCCTTACCTAGCACTATGTTTCGCATTCAAGCCTTTGTCGCCAGCGCCCTCTTACTGGGTACCTGCGTTGCAGCGTATGATAACCTCCTGGGATTTAACGGTGCGCCCGAAGTCGAGACAAGAACTATCGACGAGATATACGAGGCCGCGGTAGCCGAAGGCGGCTTCGTGACCTGCTGGCATGGCGGCGATGAGGCCACGCAACAGAACAGCCTCAAAGCCGCCTTCGAAGCACGTTTCCCTAAGATGACCCTCAACCTTACCGTCGACCTGTCTAAGTATCAGGATGGTGATATAGACCGTCAACTTGTCAAGGCGGCCGACGATCTCTACGTCGACAGTATTATTCTGCAGACATTACAGGACTATCCCCGCTGGGACCAGGAAGGGTCCCTTCTGCACTACCAGCCCCTCGACTTTTATAAGTTATACCCGGAATTTAGGGACATCCGCGGAGCCTGGCACGCCACTGCGGTCTACCCTTGGACGTTTACTTGGAACGCGGATCGCGTTGCTGATGGTCCGATGGAGTTTACCGACTTTCTGAAACCGGAGTTCATGAACAAGTTGGTCCTTACATACCCAACCGATGACGACGCCAGCCTCTACGCCTTTGACCTGATGTAAGTACTTTCTCGCCGCGCGGGGGCAAAAAACGCTGCTTAACTAACCTACCTCAAAGCCTCCAAGAGTTCGGAATAGAATGGTTCGACGCGCTCCTGGCGCAGAATCCGCGCTGGGTGCGCGGCACACAGACGGCAGCTACTCTCCTCCTCTCGCCCAACAGCACCGCGGCAGCGACCTTCACATCGATTGTGGGACTGAGCCCTTCGGCGCCCCTCAACATCTCCATCCCGACCAAGGGCCACTTCAATACGTGGCCTCAGCGGGCGGCAATCCTAAAGGACGCGCCGCACCCGGAGGGCGCGAAGCTGCTGCACAACTTCATTATCAGCAAAGAGTACCAGCAAGTTACGGGCGTCTGGAGCGTGCGCAGAGACGTCCCCGCCCCCGCCGGCTTTCCAGAGCTCATTGATATCCCGTCAACGGATCCGACCGAGTTTCAGCGCTTCCTGGCCGACCGCTCCCGTGTGGAGAGATTGCGGTTCTTCTTTGAGAGCAAGCTCGGCCCGCCGCAGGGGCCGAGCCCCTTGATTGATGGCATCTAAGGGTGGCAAACTTGTGGTAATTGCTTGTAACTAAATTTCGTTTCATTTCTGTTTTCCTTGTTTTTCCTCTTCTCTAGTTACCTTCAATTCTGTACATAGCTTAAATAAGACGCTTTAGAAAATCACATTTTGTTCCATCATGACCCATACAGACAAAGGTTCCTTATGTCAGTGGTCGCGGAGGGCTGTCGGTAGCTTTTCAGGGCAAAGTAGACAGCGGTGTCATGTTCATCGAGATTAGCGGCACGGGCATGTCTGGTTGGATGCTCGAGACTTTTCTAGACCTGGTCTTCTTTCTATAACATATTAATAGGCCGATCCAGTGTTGCATAGGGGACTAATAGTTAGAATTTACAGAGTTGTCCGCTTGTTTCTACAAACTCCCCAACGAATATATACCAAATGAACGTCTCTTACAGCTTACTTATTAAGTTTAAAAAACGTATTTTAAAAAAGATTCTTTATCTCCGGAAGTCTCCTGAGGGAAATTGAACGTTTAAGGTTGGATTAATACAGCGTCCTAATAAGGCTAGTTTTACCTAAATAGGCCAATCATGTACCTTGCTGTTTTGGAGGCTTCTAATATGCTGCGCTTGTTATTATCAAAAGTGAACCAGCCAGCAATTAACTGAGCTACGTACTTAGCCACATACCGAACCATATTCCTAGCCATAACTTAGCCGGCTATATAGCCAGCCATGTAGCTGGCCACATAGGTGGCACGGTTCGCAGCCCCCCGGGAGCGATAGCGGCGGTGGGTGGGAGGGGGGACAACGCCCCACCAGAGTTGCGAAGGGTGCTCTGTATAGAATGGTCCGTATAGAGTTATCTATACTGGGTGGTTATGGCTGTAGGTGTAGCTGTAAGTGTGGCCAAAGGGCTCAATAAACCTCCGGCCTCCCGTGCTTACCCGCCCCGAAACGTGTGCAGGTCGTGGTGCAGACTTAGGTTTTATGTGTTTATATATAAAAGCTTGAGTTTAACTCTTTAAAACAACATCTTAAAGGTTTAATAATAAACTGTAAGCGCTTTAAAATAGTGTAATTTGCGGCAAACCTACATTTTTATTACAAGTTGATGGGATAGTAACTTTACGTCATAGGACATATACGTCAGTATTCCACAGCATACTAGAACGATATAAAACCGCTTCATTGTTATCATCTCTTAAGCATCTTATCTCAAGCAAATTATAGACATTCAATATTTAAGCCTGTTCCTTCGAGAATTCCCATCATGTCAGGACGATTACAAGGCAAGGTCGCTATCATCACCGGATCCTCTTCCGGCCTCGGAAGAGCGATAGCATGGGCATACCACCGTGAGGGGGCTTCTATCATTTGCGCCGATCTAAACCGCGAAGCTCGGTCAGCAGTGCCGGATGAGACTAAGATAAACACCGACGAGTTCATCACAGAGACCGGCGGCCAGGCAATTTTCGTCCAGACGAATGTCAGCGTTGCAGAAGATATGAAAGCCCTTGTGGGGCAGGCCGTATCGCATTTCGGTCGAGTTGACATGTAAATGCATTCCTCCTCTATGTCAGATTTCCTTAAACCCCCTCAAGAGCCAATACTAAACGGTCTATTTGTTGCAGTTCGCTAACTAATTGGTCTTTAGATTGGTCAACAATGCTGGCATTTCTACCGAGTCCCGTCAGGCGCCTCTATCCGTGCATGAGACGCCCGAAGACGATTGGGACCTCACAATGGCCGTGAACACTAAATCAGTGTTCCTCGGGTGCAAGTATGCCATTGCGCAGATGCTGCGGCAAGACCCACACAGCTCTGGCCATCGTGGCTGGATTATTAACATGTCATCTATCTTCGGTCTAGTTGGTGGTCGAAACAACAGTGGGTGATTTTCTAGAATCGCAGGTTTAGTTGATATTGGTAGCATCATTGAGAAAGACTAACACGACATCTGCCTTAATTAGTCTCTTACGCCGCATCTAAGGCCGCGGTATCGAACATGACTAGGCAGGTAGCGTTGGACTATGCCGAGCATAAAATCCATTGCAACGCAATCTGCCCCGGATGTGAGTAAACCCTGAGTTACTCGTCCTCTCCTTTGCAGCTCTCATTATTAATCTGAGTTTCTGTTCAAGACACGAAAACCGCTATATTCGAGGACACGATCGCAAATATGGAC
The DNA here is from genome assembly GCA_023159215.1 of Xylariaceae sp. AK1471. Classification (NCBI taxonomy): domain Eukaryota; kingdom Fungi; phylum Ascomycota; class Sordariomycetes; order Xylariales; family Xylariaceae; species Xylariaceae sp. AK1471. The sequence continues at coordinate 369,789 of JAJKLI010000023.1, forward strand.
GATTCTTCAGGAATACAAGCTCGTCACCCATTGGGCCTGGGGACACCACAAGATATCGTGGGTGCGGCCATCTTCCTCGCTAGCGACGATTCCAATTGGATCACTGGAGTTAACCTACCTGTTGATGGAGGATACACGGCTCTTTAGCTGACTATAGCAACATCGGTGTCAGAAATTAGGGTCACACAAGTGTTATTGCTACCCGGAATAAGTGAATGCGTGACATGTTCTAAGGATATAAGGCCGATAGCCCTCCTGCTTAGTTGACGGAAACGCAGGAACCAATATTATTGAGCTCTTACCCCTATACTACGACTTATTAGCGAGTCTTTTACTTCACTCTGAAGCTATATAATTACTCCTAAACGTTGGCCAGTGTGATACCGTTTGTTAATTGCGACGGAGAAGGGCATGATCTTCCCTACATCAAGACGTATAGTCATCCAGTAAACCGGCAATATAAAATATCAGGTGATCAAGAAAAGCCAGGCCGAAAGATTATGTCTATACCATTTATGCGAAGAAAAAAGGTCTTAATAGCATCACCGAACGCCCATTTCTCTACCGTCTAACTCCCTAAGGTCACCTCCTCCTAATTCCGCTATCGGGTGACCTAAATTAGCTACAGGGTGATGTTGGGGATAGCCTGATGACGACGAATAAATGCCTGTTTGGCTCATCTGCTCCCCGCCACTTGTACTTTTAGTAGCATGTTCCTTTCGTAGCACCGACCGCTTCCGCGCATTACGTCGCCTGACGTAGACTGCCCATATGAACCCTCCAATGAATAGCAACGCCGCGACGCCGGCACCGACACCAATACCAGCTGCTGCGCCGGTGCTCAGGCCGGCTTGACGTGCATTTTCACCAGCCCCATTACTCGTAGGTTGACTGACGGAGGCCGTACTAGTCGGAGTAGGACTGGGAGGGCTAGTCGTTGCCGATGTCGTTGTCTAGAATTCAATCAGTTAGTTACTTAGCACACGTAGCGAGAACAGCAGTGTTGGAGGTGAGAGAGAAAGACTAACAGAGTAGAAATCTTCCGCTTTGAACTGAATCTGGACCCCAAACGCGTTCGCTATGGCGATTTGACCGGCCGAGATCGTGGCGTACTCCGTGGACAGCGTCTCGCCGCTCGAGATGAATACTTGGTTGCCAGTGAATGCGAGGATGTGAGAGTTGCAGGCGAAAGTCGACCCGTATAGCACGTATGGTACAGATTGACAAGTAAAGCCTCTAAACGTTGATAATACAAGGTTTTAGTTCCGTGTGTTTGGCCATTTAGCTAATTAGGGAAACAAACGTTGGACAGCATGTCGCTGTTGTTACCGTTGTCTGTCCGCCTCCTTGACCCGGCGCAGGATCGGCACATGCTGCAGTGTAGCCGGCCGGGCATATACCCGGGGAGTAGTACTTCTTCCCATCATCGCTGTAATTAGGCGGGAAACAGTCGCCTGTAGTTTTGAGAGGCCCCATGACGTCCCAGCCTCCTGGGGGTTTGTAATCTGTCAAGAAGGAAGACGTGCATGAGGCTGGAGGGACATAAGTCGTCGTTAACGGACCGAGAGACATGTTAGCGTATTTCTTTGGTATCAGACTGGCAGCGTTAAATAAGAAAGCCGAGGGATAGTTAGCTGATGCAAGAATTAAGAAATAGAAGCAAGCTCGAGGATGAACGACGGCTGGTCGTGCGAATGGTTATATTGCTCGTCACAGCCCTGGTCGGGAGTGGTTACATAGAGCAAGAGAAGCAGGATCGAGCAGGATCGTAACGTTAGGCTTTATTGCAGTGTACAGTTAAAACTTGTCTCCTTTCTAGAAGGGGAGCAGTGTACTAGACCTCATATGGCTTCTTTGCGCCGCGTCGGGCGTTTTTCTTGCCCACGAGGCTTGCAGCCACTTTATACAAGGCGCCTGGTTGGCCCGATGGCTCTGAAATTGTGTATCTATCATCAGCCGCAATGCATATAACCCATGCCAGAAAGCGAATCGCCGGAGAAGCTGCAGAAAAGCAATGGTTCGGGTGTTCGGTCCGCTCCTAGCTGAGGGGAAGAAAGCGACTTTACACAGTTCTACCCCTGTCGCCAGCGCATGTCCAGACGCCTGCACACAATTCCATGAGACATGTGAAGGGGCATTCGTTAATCCTTGGATGTTGTTTTCGTCTGCGAATTCCCATGCTTTATAACTCTTGGACAAGGCGACTATAAGATAAGGTAAGTCAGCGTTCCATTTGTATGGCCTATCGTGTTTACTAAAAGCCTTGTACATAATTCGTCTACAATATATCGAGGCTGTGTTCAACCACTATGCTAATTGCTGTTGGACGAAAGCAGCGTCTGTGAGCTAACGACCTGACACGGGGCATCACAAACACAGGAATTGAGGTGAGATGGTGGAATAATTTCTTTGGGGGGTGATGATAAATCAATCAAGAACTCCGCTAGAATGCACGCTCCACAGATTACACAGATTATGGTCTATCAGTGCAAATTGCCACTCATACATGAATTCAACAAGTGCTGCCTATCCCAGTCTCAATGCAGCCAGCTCTTTGCATGCAAGTTACCTAGTTCACAAACAGATAACCACCAGTGAAGCAATCTGCCCCTGTAAGATATGTCCGAAGCTCCGATAACTGACTCTCGAAACCGCGAGACGCAGCTAGGATGGGGTGGGTAAAGCACTCGGGAGACACAAGACCCAGCTGATCGTAAGAGTGAGCTTCTTGTAAGTCCGTACGTCCAGTAGTCTCTCTCGTTATGTAGGAACTCCACCGACTCTGAAAGCGCGATAAGTGTCATGACTCGTCTCGTATCTCTCATGAAAACATCCTTATGTTTAACCTCCTATGTACCATTTAATGTTCTTCATATGCTGTTGGGGTGTAGGTTGACACAGTGTCGGTGTGTGGGTATTGATCATGTTGTTCGATTCTCAAATGAGTCTACTGCGGTTGTCAAACATGGGTTTGCCGTGTCAATCCAAAGTGGCCCGGAAAAGATGCCGTTTGGCTACGTAATTCTTCTGGTCCGTGTGGTCTCGAAATTAGGTGATAAATGATGATAGAGGGGAGGGAAATTGTGTAGTGAGCATCAATGATGAGCACCATCTCTCAGCGGCTCTGCGGTGACAACCTTCTTAGCCGTCTCCGTACTGCCAATACTGGTGATACTTGTTTGTGTGTCTCGTCTCTTCGGGTGCGCCATCCTTTCAATAATCGGGGAGCTGGTATGCTCCTTTGGCAGAGCTCGTCTTCTAGGCTTCGCCATTGTAAGACCTCCATCGCTATCGCTATCTTCGTCATCCTCAACGATATTTGTAGATGACAACGCAGAATCGTTTACTTCGTGGGGCTTCCGCGAGACAAGGAGAGTCTGGTACTGATCATCAACTCTCATAGGAAAACCTTCAATGGGCTCTTTCCCTAATGCCGGCGGAGTCAGGGATTCTGTCGTGTCTAGAAGAGATGGTCGGTCTACCGAGCCGGGCTTCAGTAGGAAATCACCTTCAGCATCTGCTGAAACGGAGCTGGCACCGCTAAGCAGCGCGGGCAGCGAGGGATCGGAGCGGAAACTTTGCTGCTGAGGTAGATTTTCAATACTGATTGGGCTGGCCACTGCGCTTGGGCTAGTTAAGGGCGTGCAAATTGCTCCAGTGGAAGCGGAGGCGGATGTTGCCAGGGTACCTGCAGTGTCGACCCTAGATGGAGGTTGTGGGTTCTGCAAAGCATGTTCATTAACTAAGGAAAGAGGACATCGTAGAACGGGCGACGAGATCTGAGAGGAGACGGTACCGTCGCGCTCGGTTAGATTTCCAACTTCGCGTATCTGTCGCCTGATTAACTGTTCCTGCGCTCGGGCGAAAGACTCTACAGCGGACGAGTTGTACACCCTTGGAGGTGGGGTATTTCCCTCCATTGGCACGACCCGATGGGATGTTATAGGCCGCCGGTCGAGCTCAGGGATGCTGAAGTGCCTTTGGTGCATATTTGGGTCGGAGTTTGGATAGCTGTGCTGATAGGTACGGACGGCCGTAGGAGAGAAGAGGACCGGAGACGCCAGTGATAGCCTATTCGTGGTACGACCAGGATCGACCGACAAGGGGCGTCTGGGCAATTCTATACTACCAGGAGCGACCGCCGTGCTAACAGCCACCATAGGTTCCGCTCGTTTATCTTCGTTGGCGAATAACCCACGATCAACCGACCTTGCCCTGGCGGCGTCATCCTGTGGCCGTACATCGCGTGCTTTTCTTAGAGAGGCCACTGGATCGTCCATAACAGAGTTTTCCACCGCAGGACTAGCTGGCACCGTATGCGACTCTTTCGCATAGGCCAATGCGACCTGTGCGTTGCTGATTGATTTGACCCGTCCATGGCGCTGGTGAATCAGGCCTCTGCCAGAGGAAAGCGATGTTGATGAGGAAAGCGGAGCCCCTAAACCTGGCAAGATGTCAAAAATGCTAGCCGCGTCGTTGCCCATAGTACCGAAATCTCCGCCCGTTGGAATTGAGTGTTGTCGAGGGGAATCTGGGGTATCATCAGTCGGAGAGTCTCTGGGAGTAGCGCTAACGCTCTGCGAAAGCGGATGATCACTCTCCCTGACAGTAGCGAAATAGTCTTCAGGCCTTATGCTTTTTCGGCGCATATCTCGTAGGTGGGGAAATGAGGTCGCGTTTGGAGGCATCTCCCCGGCAGAGCTGGCAACACTACTTGCCGCCCTTCTCCGAGTTTGACTGTGGCTCTCCGACTTTTCTGTGCGACCATGTATCACCTTGCCAACAGCCTTCTTCACGGCTGAGCGTGCTCTTTCTAAAAGTGTGAGCGGTACGACAGCACGTGTGATGTCCTTCTCGTCCACTTCGATTTTGCGTCCAGAGAAGCGGCGTGATGGGTCGGTCTCATCAATCCACTGGATGACAGGGACATTTATGTCAGCGACAACCCAAGCATGCCGCTTTACGTCCCTCAGCCTGATGCGTTTCTCGGGGTTCTTTACAAGCATTTTGCGAAGGAGGTCGTAGAGCTGGTCATCGATTTCCTCGTATGCCAGGACATTATCGTCCCGGTATGGCTCACTGTTAACTCGCTTGTAGAAGGAGGTCGACGCTGGAGAGTGTTGCGGATCAACGGGTCGAAGGCGCCGACGGGGGATATACACGTCTTCCTTGGCAATCTTTTTGAACATTTGAAACTCATCCTCGGCCATGAAAGGTATCCGGGCGAATATCAGACAGTAGAGAGTGACACCCAGAGACCATACGTCGATTTGTTCAGAGATTTTGGGTTGCTCATGGTCCACATCCGTGTAACACAACTCTGGGGCAAAGAACGCAGGGGTGCCGACCGTTTTGGCAAGTTCCAGATCGTCGTCGAAATCCCGCGCCTCGGATTCAGAAACGAGTTCATCCTCGGGCTCGCCTTCACGAATGGGCCGGCCGAAATAGGAGACGCCAAAATCCGAGATCTTTACCCTGTGATCTCTAGTCCACAACAGATTCGCAGGTTTGATGTCTCGGTGCACCACGCCCTCGTAATGGAGGTACTCTAGACCTAGGACCGTGTCCCGGAACGTTGCTCGAGCCTCTTCGATGGTAAAGCAAGGCACATAAGAGAAATCGTCTGAGAATGGGTCATGAGGCTGTGAATTGAAGTCGATAGATGACATATGAGAAATGATTGAATCGGCCATGCTTGGGGATCTGCCACGAAACATGGGATCTTCGACATAGGCACCATACATTGTCCCGTCTAAGGCTGTTGACGATCCGGGGTGCGAACGCAGAGGCCCAGGTGTTTCTATCTCGCTTTCGGCATCGACATCGACCGACGAAACATCGAACTCGGAGGGCAAAGGAGTGCTTGCTCGAGAACCAGATATAGCAGATCGGCTCAAGGAGCGGGTTATTGATGCTGCCCTGGACCCGGGATGAGAAGCGGACGGAACTGCTGTAGATGGTTGGGCCGTATTGTCCCCATCTCTGCCAAATGATCGTGCCAGCGCATCAAAGTCGTCTTCGTTAGCAGCACCGTACTCCAAGCTCCAGAAGTCGTCAGGTCCTCTTTGCGTCTCTTGCATTTTGGCCCTCTTCATCTCGTTAATGGCTTGTCGTCTCTCCAGAAGCTGTAGATAGCGTTCGCGTTCCTCCTCATCAAACGTGCTTTGGTCGCCGTGCATCTCCCTCTCGACCAGTCTTCTCTCCCAGTGGCATATGAATGGGAGCCCCTTCTTTCGCCAGACCACTTCGCCGAGTTCGACATGTTCCAAGACGACGTAAATCTTCTTAAGTTCAGGGTCATCGATGATTTCGAGCAGGCCAACGATATTCGGGTGGCGAATCTTTTTGAGGATGGCAATTTCTCGTTTGGTCTTGTCTTGAGGGGACGCGGTAACTTTCCCAAGACGTCGCTTCTTTGAGAACCGTGGGATGATCTTGATGGCAACGTTTTCGCCAGTCTCGGTGTTTCGAGCCAGCTTCACTTTGCCATGCACGCCGCGGCCCAGCTCTTCTATAACTTCATATTGATTTATCGACTTTCGTCCCGTCATCATGTCGAGATCTACGAGGGCCTTGTGAGTTCTGAAACGGTTGCAGTTAGTATTCTGCGTAACCTCCGGACGTCGAGTTACTAGGCTCGGAGCCAACCGGGGAGGGTTGTAATCCAACAACCTTCCGCTGCCTTTCTAGCTTGAAAAGGGACAGTGGACGACTTACTCTCTCACTTTGTGGCTTTGTAGGGGGTGTAAGTAAGGGCTGCACGCAACAGCAGCCGGCGTGGAGGCCTCGGACGCAGAATGCGGTGGGAAGACATTGGGACGGAGGCTCGTAGGGCTAAAGAGCCCTGAGGAGGATACCGGGGTGCTGTTGGCTGTTCGCGACGGGATAGCGGGGAGATGAGGGGTGTTATTGATCGTGGAGAGGTGAAGACGCTGTACTTGTTGAGGATCCATAGCGACGGAGGAGTGGTTGGAATCGTTGTAGTTTGGCGGTGGTCGTCATTCTGAGACGCAGTTGAAGCATCTCGTCGCGACCATGAGGGCTCGAGGAAAGACAGAGTGACCGAGGGGGAGAGGCCTTCAAGAAGCCATTGCTGGAACACAGAGCACAGTACAACTTACAAAAAGGTAGCCCCAGAAGGATTGATAGAGAGAATCAGAAGCGAGGTATATTGCAAAAGCTACAGTGTATAAGTGTCTTCGCTTGTAGATTAAAAGAGACTGTAGAATGGAATTGGTGAATGAGAGTCGACAGCGAGAGATGACGAGAGTGGGCAGAGTGTGTTGTTTGGTGGCGGAAGGTTTGGTCTTGTCTTTGGCTCGTTGGAAAACCGCTTGCCACAGGTGGGCTGCTGCTAGCGGGCTACTACACTACCTACCTACTACTGGAGGGTGCTGTGCATGAGAGGATGTACAGCACGTCTAGTACATCCTATATTCCTTGTACTTACCCACCACCACTACACCACCACCACCACCACCACATGTCTGTGCAGTAGTGTGCAGCAGGGGCCCCACCGTAGCGTATCAGCGATTGAGTAAACCGTGCGGTGAGAGTGGATACCCACCTGTAGGTACTAGGGTACTTTGCGGTTTCCGTTGGGCTAGTTCCGCCGATAAGTACAAGAAGCGGCTGCGATCTGCTCTGTGGCTGCATATGCCCAGCCCTGCCGAGCCCCAAGAAGCCTGTTTTCTCTCTGGGAGCCAATGACCGGCTGTGACGGTCGTAGATACGTACTCGACCGGGCCCAGCACTAGCGGCACAAGCGTCTATCTTTACAGTGCGGATCATCATCGTGACGAAAGTTCAGTACCGGTGCTACAGTATCTCTACCATGTTCATTGTCTCTCAGTGCCTCTCGAAGAGAGTGAATACTTATTAATAACGGCTGCACTGTACTTCATACAGTGTGGAGGTATTGAGGTTGTCTGAACGGGTGCAGTTTGCTAAAGCTTGGCACATTGGCGGAACATACCATTGAACTTTCATTCTCGTCTGCTTTGCTTCTGAAATGCGGTGATATATACCCCTTATTCCATGTGTATGAGGTATTTCTTCTCAGCCTTGTACGTGATGCTGAAGAGTTCGACTGGGTGATATTCTTTTTTTTCCTCCCGACCTTCCCAGAAACAATTACCGTCCCGTTACATCCGTTATTTGCGTCAGCATTTCGTCGGTGCAGCTAGCAACAGATCAGCTATGGTATCACAAAGAGCTTCTTCGCCAATGCCGAACTCGGAGGGTCTCTAGGCAACACGTTTAACTATGAAACAGGCGATGTGAATAAGTCGGGCAGGTTCGAACACCTTGTCTTGAGGGAGCCATACCACTTCCTGCTCCTTGTATTAGTAGAGCTGTGTTGAGAATCCTCTCTTGTGTAGGTGCTATATAGCATACAGAGTAAGGTAATCGAGAGCACAATCGTCTAATGATTTAGGTACTTCTGCCAAGCACGACGTTGGAACCATCCAGCCGGACTTAACTCAATACCTTGGTAGGTTCGTCAAAGTTGTCATGAGTATCAATGGGTCAGCGTTCGTAACAGGACCCTGCATCCAGCTAGTGAAAGGTATGCTAGTGCAGAAATCAAAATGACTGAGACAGCAAAAATATGATAGAAAGTATGTAGCTCATACCTAATCTGCAGAATACCTAGGTTAGCAGATAATTGAGAAATTTGATTCAGGTGCAACAGCATGCACGGCATCGTAGCCTACGTGTACAGTGCTGAAGAAGGGCAGGGTAGGGTAGTGTACTATACTAATGTACATACTAGTACAGACGCAGGTAGCAGCAAGGGCAAGGATGCAGGGGGTTGGGGGAGAGAAGTCTGAGGTCGTCAGAAGTCTCGTGTTGGGTACCGTAGTTGAAATCCTACTTGTACTTGGTGCCATCTATTGTAATGGTGTAATTTTGACTTTCACTACACTTATCTACCAATAGCTCGTCTGCAGGCACATAAGAAAACCAAGCTACTTATGATGTAGTCATTGAAGGCCTCGACAAAGCTTTCGTACGTACTACTAGTAATTTGGTACAGCTTTATGACTTTTTGGTGGACAGCTTATCTTTCCGGGGGCCAGTAAGTCTGTGATCAGGGGTTGCGATTAGCTAAGGTAAGTTTGCGATGACTCTTGGTCATTCTTGGAAATCCTATCGTACAATTTTTGGAACAAAGCTGGGAGCCCTTGCCTATGACGGGCATAAAGGCTCAGGGTTCATAGTGTTATATTCTATCCTTATCTACGCTACTATACTCATCATTACGTGTGACGTGAGTTATACCTACATATATGTAGTAACTAGTCTAGTCAATGTAGACCTGGAAGTCATTATTATCATTGAGATATAGACGTTTGGGCCTACCGGCAGAATGATTACATCTTAACAAAGGTTCCTACCCCCTAGATGCATCTTTCCATAGAGTCAACTAGTGTTAAAGAATCGCTATTCCACATTTCACTAGCAATGCAATGCAGCAGATATCCGATGATAGATCCCTGGCATGTACATAGCAGTATGCCAGGACCACACACGTATACGTGGACTTGTAATGATAGGACCATGATAGGACCCTGATGACAAAGTGCAGATAGACGCTCGACTAGCGACGGGCCGCGGGTACCTGGGCAGGAACCTGGACATCACATTGGATCTTTTGTAGTATCCACCTATTTGCAAGCGAATAAATCAGTTGTCTCCTTGTCGTTATGCTTTGCTGTCTCATCGCGGAAGAGGAAATTGTGTGGGGGTGTAGGCAGAGGATTACTGTTGGAGTTCCTACTTGATATCGATATACAAGAAGTACAGCTCCATTGTCAAAGGGGCTCTATACTAACGGGCCTATCTACGGTGTCGTACGATGGTTATCTAGGCGGATAGAGCCGGGTGCCTAAGGATGAATAGATATTACATATAAGAGACTGGTCACATCACACAAACAGGATCGCTTTCCTGACTGCCAATGAATACCTTACCTTTTCATAAGGTATTGTAGGTACCTATCTATCACCCACGCTTTACGGAGTAGCGAAGTAGCTAGGCTAATTGGTTTGCCTGACTTGGCGATATCAACGCCGAAGTGGTTGAGGTGGCGTGAAACTTCGACGTTCTCGAACGTAGTTGTATCAAGTGCTACCTTGTACGGAACAAGACAAGACATCTCTTCGCAGTACAGGCCGACAAACATTCCGAATGGCCCCCGAACCTCGCAAACTCTAGCCCCTCCTCCCACGATTGACCGCTATCGGCCAAGTTACATCATACTAGGTATCTGCTCAGCAAGAATTCCTCACACAACTAACTGACATGGATGATTCTACCATTATAGGCACTAGGGGTAGCGAACTACACGCATTGATGTAGCGGTATGTCCTCGTTGTCACAAATGCGGAAATCAGCATTGGGAACGGCAGTTTTCATCCAATCTTACCCTTGAGAAGAAGACGGAGAAGTTGAGAAGATACGGAGGGAGCCGGCTCCTAGTTGCGACCCTCGGATGATTATTCATCATCTTCCGTGGCTGGTACAAGGGACTGAAATAAAGAACTCACGCCGGCATACAGAAGAATGAGGCTCTTGCGGGTTTACATCATCACGGAGGATCAAAGGTCAACCAAATGGCACTTTAGCAATTGCTCATCCATCCCTGTTTGAATGCAAGTAACCCTTCGTCTCTTGCTACTGCGGCGGTGGCGGCGCCATACAACTGCGTCATGTATTGGTGCAAGCCTGTTCCAACTGGACTACGCCGTGGATGCATCGTATCTCTCTCGCTTGTGACGCCAACCGGCACAAACTACTCTCTTTCTGCCTTTTTCTCTCTCTTTCCATCGTGGCATCGTTGTGAACAGCCGGAAGGATATCCCCATCCATCCCAGGCACCGATTTTAGTCCCTATTCATATTATCCTACCTGCATGCCCGGGGGGCTACATCGGTGCGAGTCTAGACTGCGGGGTCGGCACACTTAAAGCAGTGTTCCAAATAGGAGAGATGTTCACGATGCCAATCAGGCCGCACCACGGCGGCCAATATTGGAGTCAGCGTCATACAGTTCAGAAGAGCCCAACCAGATGCAAGGGTGCAGAACCAACCCAAAAGCCAACGCGAGCACACACATCTAGGTGCAGTTGTCCAAGCCAGAAAGTGGAGAGTGAATTGCCACTTTCGCTTAAAAGTACCTACGTTTTCTCCGTGAGAAGAATCACTAGTCTTGGTATGACAGATGCATTCGTCTATGAAATGCCAAATGAGAAACGCAGCATGGAAAAGTTGCCAAAATCGACGGAATCAGTAGCATAGCGATGAGCGAAAGTTCCGCATTCCCATCTTTGAACGAATTGGGCAGCATCACACGTCGTTCGTTTCACTTGTGGAATCTGCTTCTTTTCCCCTCGCAGTGACAGTGACACCAATCATGATGCGGACCGAAGGTTCAAAACAGCCAGCCCCGGTCCGCAATAGTCTCGTCCCTCATGAAAACCAGGGGGGACCTCTCCGCATTCTGCCGACCCCAGCAACATCAAGTTTTTTTTCACGATGCTTCATGGCCGGCGATTTGCTTTGCATCATCGATTACTGACGCTAATCTATACAAACTTTGGTTACTCCAATCAAGTTTCGACCGTTGGCGCGAACAGCGAAGAGTGCATCCACAATGTCCGGACTGGAACTACAACATACGACCTGTTCATGCAGGGGAATAACTAGGTAATATTACATGATTCTAGTCCAGCCCATCCTCTATACAAACCGGAGAGGTTGGCGCTGCGACGGTGACCATCACGATGCTGCCGATCCATGCTCCACTTTGTCCTTCAATGACACTAGACACCCCTTACGTCGCCCATAGATGGCCTACGTCCTTGGATCCCGCAGGCTTCATTCAGCCGTCATTGTCACCCTGTGATTTTACTGTCGCACAACATTGTCGGATTTCAAGAGAGAAGTACTCGCACAGCGATCGCAAACCCAGCCATTGTGAGCTCACGTCAGTTCCGGCATCCTTCCAGTGCACTTCATTTGCTGCAAGATGGACTTGCATTGCAAAAAGCAGGAAACATGCAGAAACTACAATACAATATCGGCATTTTGAAGAGCACATACCTAGTCTCAATAACATATTGCTTTCAAACAGTGGAGCATCCTGAGTCTCCATTGGAAACGATTGCGAGTGAGGTATTTGCGGGAAGTCATGCGACCGTACAGCGACGGGAGCAAGGTTCAGGGTCTGGGGTCAAGACGATGCACACCTTTTTCCTTTCGTGATCCCGCTGCAAGCGATAGTTAAGATACGCACGGCCATTCTTAGGAATAATATCTCTTCCAGACTCATGTATCTGAAATGTATGAATAGGAGACAAAACTTGATATTGCTGGACTCAAGATAGAGAGTCTACTAGATAGTCCGTAACCTTGAATAAATACCCCGAAGAGAAATAATACCAACCAAACATTACACACGCACAGACACCATGATTGAGTTTCAACCGTCCATGGCAATACTCTCAAAGCGCGGTCTCAGGTCTTGGGAAGTTATGAATCAGATGCATAGGATTTAATTATTAGGTATAGTAGGTATTTACTTGTGATAGGCATCGCTGTATTCTACACCAGCCTAGTAATCCAGTCTACGTAAGCTGAGATGGCAACACAGAGAGATGTAAAAGTCGCATGATTCCAACGGATGCGGCCAGAACAACATCATTCATCTCTAAAATGCATGGCTTTTTGCCCCTTTACACTGCCTGCCTGCCGACGGCGTTCTTGACAGCATGAGAAAAAAATGACTTGTCAGATTCTAGGTGGATTGACCATTCTCACGTACCTACTATATGTAGTCTATAGCTACATACCGGTATGTACTTTGTTACCTAGGCATTAAACAAGGAGCCTATCGTGGACGGTGGTAAGTCAAGACCAGCCTGTACCTGCGCAAGACAGCCCAGGAGGCATCTATTTTCAAGCTATTACGTATTTTATATATGCTTGCGTACATTCCACTCGTGGTAGCTTCGGCGTCAAAAGATGGAATCAGATAAATCGCCTTCTAGTCCTAGGCGTGTTGGTCGTTATAACCCGGGCCGAGTTTTATTACATGATGCAGCCGAGACACGATGACACCCCGCTCGAATCGCTGATGTTTCTGCAGAATCGGGGGCTGCAGCAACGGAAGGATTTCGCTGATGCGCCACTGGGATTACCAAAATAACGCGTAGTGTAGGTACATGCTGTGCCGTCGGAGATGCTTGAAATCCTGTCTTGTATTGGGTATCATTCACAGTGCATCTCGTGCATATTGGATTCAATACAGGAGCCAAGCCTCTGCAAATCCCCTTACCTACCCAGGTAAATATATGCCGTACTCAGGGTTTCATTGACAGTTACTCAGGTCCGTAAAGATCCCTGTACAAGGTCTCCCGGAGACCTGCTTCTCGTTGCATCTAATAGGAAGAGAAGCCTGATACCTACCTATGTAGCCCATCCTCCCTACCGAACGCCACGACCCGATGGGATTACATAGCGCCGGTGCAAGAGCTCCGTTTGGGGGGTTGCCCCAGACCCAAGACTTGAGAGGACCCTGACTCCCGAGGGGACTATGGAAAATGCGGAGGAAGCCATATACGCTACAGGATTACTAGCATGTAGGTACTATATACAAAGATCGTGGTGTGGTTGCGATGTGCTGACAACCATGATAGAAGTTTGAATGAATCACTGTTGTTTTTATTATATTTATTAACACTCGGCCGGTTTAGGCAGACACACACGGCCGAAAGCGAGAAACGCCGTCGGTTATCACAATCCCTCTCGAACCATCTCTTTGGCACTTGATATTACCTATAATAGCCAAGACATGATGAATCACAAATTCCCAAGAACAAGGTCGATCATGCACTTGGATGGAGTTCGTGCACTGCCTACTCTCAAAGTAGGGAGAAATAACGGGACTGAAGTTCTGAACCATAACCAGCCCACCACCTTGTCGCAATCGTGGATGAGTGAGTTTCGACGCTACTTGCGATTGCCCCTCCCCCTCACCACCAACATTCTCAACCGAAAGCCCCTATTCGTCGCAGTGAGATACCTACCCAGGTGTAGTTAGACAACAGCTTGAACTATGAATACGGGTTCCTCATCATCATTGGTGAGCCCTCCCCAGCTCCTTCAGCCGACTATGAATATACATGCATCCAATATGCAGGGGATGCCGCATTGGTGAATGTCAGATATTCCGGCGCAGCTCGTGAGGACATGGGAGAATAATAATAATAAGCTCTTCAAGGAACTTTGGCGATCTTCCGACCACTCGGCCACAAGCCTTACCAATCAAAGGAACCATATTGTCTGCACGTCATCTTGCCTCCTGACCAATCACCACACCATTCGAGATCACGGTTATCCACACAACTATGCAAGCCAATCCGGATCCGGCTGTGGTGAAGCACACACCCCAACTCACCTCGATACAACTACATACTTGTAGATAATCACCGCAACCAGCGATTATTCAAATAGAAAGCGAAGTGGTTGCTGCGCATGTCGTGTATGTCTGAGCAGTCTCTACCTGATGTTCCCTTTTTGGGGCTTTGCAAAACCACGCAACACCCTCTCGTACGGTTCTTCTCAAGTTAACCTGTTATCAGCAAGACATTTCCTAGGCGTTTTATCTAACATGTGATGCGCCAAGCCCCTTGACTGAAACAAAAGGTTCGTGATCATGAAATGTCCGACCACAAGTGACAAAAGAGAGAAACGCCTTTGTCGGTGTTCCGATGACGACCAGCAGTTCAGATTCGGACCACTATAGCTGAGAGATAGCGCCAGTAGACTAGTTGAACGTTGATTGGGCTTGCAGCTTTTCTGATATCGCGAGCAATAGCTCCTTTACGGTGGTACTTCGCGCCTCTCCCCACACAATGCTCCGGTTCCAAATACTCGAGTATACACACCACCCCGTTCAACCGATGATCCCCGGAGCCTAAACGATTCCCGCTTGCCCGCAGCCCACCACCAACGAGACTTTTGATGTGGATGCAAAGAACTCATGAAGCTGGTTGTAGCCTCCCGCATGGATGAACAGGCGACTGATGACTTGAACTAATTGCCACTCGTTAGACTGTCGTTAAGCTTCAACGAACAGAAACCTACATTGGAAAGACAGATCTCCGACGCGGAACAAGCCGCCTCGGTTCTCCAAGTCGCCTCTCCAACAGCCTTGAGACATTCGTGTTGGAGGCCGGCCGAGGGCATGCGGAGAGAGTGTCGTAAAGATGAGTTCATATGTTTCAATTCACCACCATTACGAAGCGTAGATTATGCCCTTTCTCCAAAACGCGTATCTCGCGTTTACACGCATTCACCACCTACCTCCTCCCCAACCCCAGACCCACAGCACCACAGTTATGCACGGTACTACTCTATACCTACTTGATGCGTCTTTTAGGTCCCGTTTCTCGATGGGCGCCCCATACTGTATGTCTTGAGACCTAGTCATGAGCCCGACAATTGCGAGGTTACATTCTGCGGCAAGTAATGGTGTTTAACGTAACTTGTACGAATAGAGGCATGTGAAGAATTCCGTGTACATGTTCTAATGGCAAGACACCCAACCCACAGACTTATCAACCCTCCCGGAGGCTTGGGAATAATTGCTAATAACTATGACACATAGATACCATTCGTGTGCTTGATAGACTCCCCTATCATTTCCTGGGAGCTGAGTTTGATAGATCACTAATCAGGGAGTGCGAACGTATTTTGAGGGACGAATTTCTGGGGTTATTTGCTAGGTAATGGTCAATCTCTTACCTCCGCGATATGAAACTAGTTAACACAATCATGGATAGATAAATTAGAACATGGAAGGGAAGTTTGTTGCGTTTTCTTGCTCGACATGATCTTTCAGGGTCAGTTAGATGCCACCCAGTATCTTCATAGAAATATAAGCCCGACTGGCAGCCTTAAATCTAGATTAAGTCCTTTTTATAAAGTTACCTTTGCTTTACTACTATACTACTATAAACTCATTGACAATATGAATTTCTACATCACCAAATCATCACAAGCTATGAAGTTAGCCTCATATTGAACTGACAAAAACTTAATACATTCTTTAATATCCCCTATAAACCTTCACGCCGCACGCAGTGATGAGATTATCAAACGCCTGTGTGCGAATTATAAGTTTCAGACTCATGCCTCAAATGGGTGTCGGTCGTGTACGCCTGCTTTCTCATAAGTATGTTCATGAAGTCATCGGGTTTCAGATAACCATGGGAACATCAGTCTTCATTTCTCGAAGATTGAGTTCCTAGCCTAAAGCGCATGCTACAGTCATTGAATCAATCCGAACGCAAAGCTGGTTTATGATCAGATGAGACCACGGGGCGGCTCAACTTACCTACCCAGCGATAAGAAGTTGGCATGGTGACCGCCGCACCAGCAGAGCAACATAGCGACTACTCTCGCACGTTGGTCTTCCGAACCTGTCTTTTCTGGTCAAGACTTCTCTATTATCATGTCAACTTACCCCGTGATTATCAGACAACATGCGCACAGTCGTTAGCTGCGGTGTATACTCGGTTGTCTGGCACGGCCCGTCTCGCCAGATCATTCGTTATGGGCCACACACTCAACAAAGCTTCACACTATTCTTATGCCACCTCGTCAGCGATCCGGACCCCCGTGGCTCTAGGTTACTATAGTCGGCGCATTCGATATACTTGCAGAGATAATTATTCGCCATACGTACGCGCAGCTGTATCTACTGCTGGCCATTGAAGAGCTGCGTGTTGAAAGTTGCGCTTCACGACACTGATGGTATTCACCGTGCCAGCTAAGTAGCCAGTACGATTTTCACATATCCACGACACGGGAGATCAGCTACAGAGTGCGCCAGGAAAGTAGACTGTCTGAAATGACTGCCAGGTATCAATGTGCGCCCGCAGTGTTGGATATCTTGACGGATCAGGTTGACTCACTCGATATCATAGCCACTACCAGAGAATGTGCTAACAGTACAAAAAGCAATTGTCATGATGCCACTGTCGTAAGACAAAGAAACCAATTTGTATATTAGTAGCAAGGAACAGCCGTTATGGAGTATTGGCGTTCCTTGCGCAACAACAACGTTCATTATCTGTTCCATACCAGTCATATCTTGACCTCTCTACATAACTTACATAAGTAAGGAAAGCCTGGCAGCAGCAGTTCCTTCTCTCCTAGAGGATTGGGGAGATGAATATCGCAAACGTCCATGAACACACTACAAAGGATTTCGAACAGAGATAAAGTAACAATAGAACAAAGGCGATTGTTATCAAACAATCCCCAAACAATCATTTGTAAAAAAGTATGTATAAATATAAATATCGTGCTACCTTTGCTTCCTCTAGGAATATCAATTTGCTGCATTCGTGTCAAGACCCCCAACAACAAATAAATACGTCCAAGCAACGAAAAGCATCACGCACCATGTCCATGCAAGCTGTTTTTCGCACCTTAAGTTCTCTCGATGTTAGCCCTCTCGAGGCTGTCGAGACATTTCTCCTGATCATCCTCGTGACCATTCTCGGGACCATTATCGGGGTGATCGTGGCCATTATCAAGGGGATCTTGGCCATTATCGATGGGGTCTTCGCCATTATCGATGGGATCGTGGCCATTATCGCGAGGACCCCCCCCACGGCCCTCACCTCCTTACACCTCACCTTCACTATATCATGTGTAATGAGCCTCTGCGCGATAATCAACATAGCGGTTATAGAATGGTTATATTCTAGACCACTCAGCTACAAAAATATGGTTCTGGTCTTCTTAGCTTGGGAGCTCGTTTCAATCCTCATCTGCCAGGGCGTGTGTGTGTTCTTTTTCGGGAGAGAGATTTTGAATAGCGGGAGGGCCGTTCAGGTGTTTGAAGACATGTCTGAAGAAATTCCAAGAGTGTTTCTTAAAATGATGCGGGTCATTCGATTGTTGCAGGGATGACCTAATATCTCTTATAGCTTAGGGGCTTGGGCAGCCTATTCTTGGTGGGTGTTTGAGTCCAATATGTTGATGAGGGAAGAAGGAGGTAAGTCGAAAAACGGAAAGGGTCTTTCACATGCAGGGGCATGGAATGCAAACGGGGATTGGAGCTATAAACGATACGCTTTGGTTGTCTTTTTCTTGTGCGCAACATACATAGGGTTTAGAAGCATGTAGAACGCTCTAAGCCAACAGATTACGAGGACCAGGAATGTTTCCTTCTTGTAAGTGGACAAAACAGGGAGAGTATGACATCTTTATTACTTGCTATGACCAATAACGGGGCCTGTGTATGAATTTTTAAAGTCTGGGGACTCGTGCCCGAGAGCTTGTGCACCTAGTTCGAGAATGGAGACGAAAGCGTCATGGGCCTACGTATGGAGGGCGACGCCACTGACTTGATAGTCGGCAGGAATCTCCAAACAGTACAGCAAGCAGCAATAATCGCTATACTGAGGATAGGTAATATACTTAGTCTTTTACACTGACATTCGTATTTTGTGGTGAATATGATAATACCTATTGTAAGGCGTAGAGCTGGTGGATAGTGTGATGTATTGGTGTAGGTTGGGTTCGAAGTAGTTACAGCAGTGGATGTTGGCTAATGATATATCTCGACCAATTTCTCGGATTTGAGTTTGAACTAGGGGGTTATTGAGGGCATAACACGTTAGTTAGACTTTGGTGTTGAACATTCACTTTCGCTACTTTCTGTTTTTGCTTGCACAAGCAGAAGTAAGAATATACTGTACCAGAGCTGTTCTGGCCACGAGAATCTCCTCTAGCAACATTTGAGCCTGTGTGCTATTGTCTACTTTGGAATAGCCCTACTAAGTATTTGTGCCTTGAGAAATAAAACCTGTAACAATAACAATAAACAAATGGTCACGGGCCTCAGTGCTTAGGTCTGTTAATGAAAGCATAGCCCTGACGGATATGGAAGGAGAGCGTGAATTCGTGGAAGTTGAAGCTGAAATGCAGATGACGCAGTCAATGTTGAGTAACTATTTTCCGAGGTAAATGCAGATGATGCAGTATGTGAATGTCCTCTTCTCAAGGGAAGGCAATTAGCTGGAGAATCTTATACTGCAACTTGTCGAAACTCTTGAACTCAATAAACATGACCTGACATCAGTTAAATGCCATACGCATATCAAACAAACATATATACTAGTATAGCTAATCACCCATTAAAGTAAATTTCTAGTACGTAGTAATACATCATAACAAGTGAAATACCTGTATGTTATATCGATGAGTTGACACAAATTGTTATCACTACCTAGGTTGGTGGTCCAGCAACATTGATTTCGCTGGTTGTGGTAGAATTCCAAGATTATTTCAGAACTTAAAGACTATTGTTTCGGGAGGAGAAACTTCGTTATCGAGATGATTTCGAACGCTACAGCTAAGGCAGGGCTGTGATTGTCTCCTATCCACCTCTTCACGCTAATAAACTTCTACTTTTTTTTGCTGCAAGGTACCTCTTAAAGGGGCATAGTTCTATTCCTGTTCAATACTTATTAGCTATCTTGCTTTTAAGAATATCTTTATAAAAATGAATGTACCTTCTTAGGTTAAAACGAGGGCATAGCACCCCTTAACCCCGACCCTCCATGATCCTCCGTTGGTACTTCAAATACTACATCTAACAGTAGGGCTATGATTTGTGGCGTAAGGGCTTGGCACATATGTTACGGTCCTAACAAACATCTACTGGCAAATATTGCTACGGCGTTTAATTACACAGCTACGGAGTACGGAGTTCAGAGACAACGAGAAGTATAGAACGCGGCTTACAAATATGTCAAATATGTGAGGCTCGTTAGTAAGAAAACTGCAAGGGGCGCATAAAGCTCCGTCCTAACACCTTAAATAAATGGCCTTCCTGATCCCTAATTTGCGGGGTCTCTAGACTACCTGTAACACAAACATCACACCCCTCTCAAACTAATCTATACAGTCAAGCCATGGCACCGCAAATCATTTTCGGAACCGCTGGATTCGGAATGGAACAGACGGCATTCCAAGATGTCGATTCCGTGAAGAACCTCTTGCGAACACTTCAAGGTCTAGGAGTTTCTCGTCTAGACACGGGCGCTCGCTATCCGCCACTGAACCCCGGACGGTCGGAAGAACTCATAGGCGAGGCAAGACAGCTTAGTCGCGACTTCGTTATCGATACCAAAGTCTATACGGATACGAGGACTGATGGGAGTGGAGACCTGACGCCCGAAGCTATCGCGAAATCTGTCGACGGAAGCTTGCAGCGTCTTAAGCTGCCTGAGGGCGTAAGTATCGTGTCTTTTGAGAAGAAAAGAATTTGAAAGTATGGAAAAAACTCGCTTATTCCACACATAGGTCAATGTGCTGTATATACATCGTGCGGATCCCGCCACACCACTTGAGGAACAGATCCAAGGCTTTGCGGAGCAGATAGCCAAAGGCCACTGTCGTACTGTAAGTGACAAGCACCGTCAACGAAATACCTAGTCTATCTATCCTGTACCGTGCATAACTGAAGAGCCTCGTTTAACAGTGGGGCGTATCAAATGTGCCACCCCCCGTCCTAGAGAAGATGCTGCAGCTATGCGACCAGAATGGGTGGCCGAAACCTAGCTACTATCAGGGCATATATAATGTGATTTCCCGCGGGATGGAGACAAAACTTTGGCCAATCCTGCGCGCTCACAACATGAAGTTTGTAGCGTACTGGTTAGTTCCCTTTCTTCAAATCCCAACAGCATGGGATAGCACAATCTTGTTGACAGCTAGTCCGTCAATAGGGCGGCAGCCGCCGGTTTCCTGACTGGAAACTTCGTGAACGGACAGCATGCCGGAACGCGAATGGGAGATAAACATTCTCTCGGAAAACACATACAAAGGATGTACGGGACGGAAGACGTCTTGAACGCTGTCAGGAAATTCGACACGGAGACTCGGGCGAATGGGTTGACGCCGCTGGAAGTTTCAGTTCGCTGGATTTTTCATCATTCGAAGTTGAGGGATGATGATTGTGTGCTTCTGGGCGCAAGTAAACCTGAACAAGTCATTGAGAATGTAGCTTCTATTCGGAAAGGGCCGTTGCCGGAGCATCTGCTTCCTATTGCCGAAGAGCTTTGGGAAAGTGTTAAAGGGAGCAGAGGTGACGTGATGTAATCGCCGGTTCTTCAAGTTAGGGCGCATGAAAATTGAGAAAGCATACCACGGGAATGAATTCAGCGACATTCATAATCTACTAGTTGCTCGATTATTCGTTTTAGTACCTATGTGGCTATTTATGCTTCCGCACGATGTCTTAATTGTTTTTTACGCCACACACTTTTGGTCTTGAATTCAGCTTAATATGGGCGACATTTATAGAAGGATTATATTATATTAAGGCTTCCATTAATCTCCCTAACTAGCCATGGATATAATAAAGTATAAAGCAAAACATTCAACAGAATGTATATAACTAAGGCATATTAGAGCTTTACCTATGACGGGAAGCTATGCTAGCTGTGACAAGACAAAATTTGGATAAAGATTTGAAACACGTTGGCTTGTCTTGATTACACTACAGCTTGCTAGAGTATCCACACTCCCTAATGAACTCATATGTAGTTGTAGGGTATCGCAGCGGTGTATGTTATGATACCTGTCACGGTACTGATCCCTGGGCGTCTAGGGATAGCACCGCACGGGGTATATCCTGTATTATATAAGCCGGCATATAAATCGTATGTATTTTAAACTTCTCTCTTTATGCAACTATAATAGCTATCTATGTCGAAAGTTTCTGACACTTAAAAATACGCAGACGCTAAACGTTACACAGTAAAATTCAAGATAGGGGGTAGCAGCCCGCAAACCAAGAGGCGCGATGGGCTAATTACTCCGAGGCCGTTGAGTCCACAGACCGCTCTCTTAAATGAGCAGCTGTCAAGTGCTTCAAAAGGCGGCGGCACCTAACGAAGCATAAGGGAATCCGATCCCATTCCTAGGACTGCTCGTAGGTTACCGAGCGCTGTAAATATAATGAGCTGATCCCTCGTCAGCCTGCCGCCAGAAAGCTGTTGTAATATTCAGGAGTGGTCCCCCCAAAGCGTCTCTTCGATCGACCCAGAGAAGTGGAAGAACAAGCTGCGCAGCAGCGGCGTTGGAGCACACCCAAAGCAGCGTGGCAGATCGAGGAGTAGATCATTTTAGATACCGAAAGAGCTCTTAACGCTAAGGTTCAGCTTTCCAAAGAGAGTAATGATGACATTGACATCAAGAGTACTTAGTTCACAATGCGCGGGTGGATGAAGACGGAGCTGAGCTTGTCGATAAGATATTATTTTAACTATAGGCATATAACATGCGAGTGTCAATTAGACTTTGGTGTTGAACCTTCAGTTACGCTATGATCTTGTTTTCGCTGGCATGGGGGGGAGCTAAATAATACTGTGCCACAGCTGTTCTGCCATCTGGATCTGCCCTCGCGGCATTGAGCCTGTGCGCTATCGCACACATTGGAAATAACATGCGAGTGAAGGTAAAATATGTCATCTGTTCAATTACACAGTATAATCAGAATTACAATTTTGTTGCTTCAAATTCGAACGAAGATTCTTCTGCCTCCTAAGTACTTACATTTCGCGTTGTATAATATCTAAGAGCTGTTGACCGGCTACAATTACTTGTATGATCCGAGAAGCTCCACTCACTGAAAGTAATGACCGCCATTGTCTTCCACTATATATTCCCATTCTGGAGCTTTGGATCTGGTGGTGAGCAAACCACCTCTTTGCTAGGTAATTATGGTGCTGCCAGTTGAACTATAAAGTCTGCTAAACTAGGACTCTCTGGAAGTTTCGGGTTTCAAGGAAGAGATGTGATGAATACGGAAGTAGAAATAATGAAAATAACAGAAGGTGTATTGTGGTGGTGTTAAAACTACAAAGTGACAGTTCTGTATTCCGGATAACTTAAACTCCTAACTCCATGAGATGTCAATACGCGTATTCCCGCCATGTGGGTCAACGCGAATAGCTGAGCGCCAAAACAATCGTTGTGGTATGTTAGAAGAAAGATGATAACTCCTATTAATGTGCACCGGTGATAATGTTACGTGACTGAAGGGCTCTAGACTTAACTAACCGCACTAGCATTACGTGCTTTTGATAATTCGCTACGCACCCTTACACTGAAGTGCATCGATTCCCACTCAAAGCAGTTAGACGATGCATATTAGTGTCTGTCCTTCGTAAACGAGACTTTTGCTATGTTCTAGGCGATCAGTTGGCTTGGCTCGGAGCCGGATCGGCTGAGTCTGAAGTTTGGATACTAGAACAGGCCACTTATGGCACTGGTGACTGAATACCCGCCGCTGTTGCTGTTGCTCTTGGGACTCAATATATAAACCTGGGGCGTCCCCTCGACTGATATATGCATCAGAAACTTCCCAAGTCATTAGCGCACCTCAATTCATGAAACCTACCGAAGAAACACTGCCAGTAACTACACAATGGCAAACCAGAAAACCATAGTCCTCATCACTGGGGGTACGTGCTTTATATCTCGCTCAATGTCTCCTTCCATGTTGGTGCTAACATTTCGACCATAGCCAACAGCGGCATAGGTCTCGAAGTAGCAAACCAGCTTTTAGCTGATAGCTCTTTTCATGTTTTGCTTGGAGCACGATTAATCGAAAAGGGTCAAGTTGCTATCAAGAATCTTCAGTCCCGCAACTTGCCCGGTGCCGTAGAGCTTGTGCAGCTTGACGTTGCGAATGAGGATTCAGTTTCTGCAGCGGCGAAGTTGATTGGAAAAACTCATGGAAGGCAAGTTTATATTTTCCTCCCTAACTACAGCTCCTTTATTGAGAATCACTAAATCCGCTTTACCGGCTGTACTAGATTTTCTGCATCTATTTGGTAACAATTGGAGCTAGCTATGCTATCATGTAAGCTACTATGTATCTTAAATTGTATTCGTTCGCAAACCCGTTTTACACAAAAATATCTCAACGAACTTATACGGTAGGGCAGCTAACTCCAATTGCTACCAGTTAATAAAGTACAGCAGATCTAGTGATTATCCTTTCATTATCTTTTCCACTAGTGCGTCTACAGTTTCGCTAACTAGCTTCAAGGCTAGATGTATTGGTAAACAATGCAGGTATTGCTCGTGCCGAAGGCACTCTTGCTCAGGAAATGGTCGAGTGCTTCCGAGTAAACGCAGTAGGAGCTCAGCTGATGGGCGATTACTTTGCGCACTTACTCAAGAAATCGGCAGGGGTTCCGCGCATCATCAACGCGACCAGCGGTGCTGGCTCGATCAGCACCCGAATAGATCCAAACGGCGTCGGTAGTGGGTTTAAAGTCATTGCGTACCGAGTAAGCAAGGCTGCTATGAACATGGTTTTTGCCTGCCAGCACAGGGAACTCGAGGGAGACGGTTTCAAAGTCTTCCTATATGGACCGGGTCCGACTATTTCGGGCCTGAGGCCAAACAGCAAGGGCGAGGGTTCTGGGAAGAAGCCAACGAGCGTTAGCGCTGCACCCATTGTTGAGATGGTCAAGGGCAGCAGAGATGCGGACGCAGGGAAGTATCTGGAATATGGGCACGAACATGAGTCATTCCCTTGGTAACGCACGTGCTTCAGGGGATTTTGTCACACAGTAGGTTGTCATCTATATAACAAGAAATTTCAACGCTATACAGATGATATAACGGAGGGACTCACCTTCAACAATTTTAACATCAATGTTTCCCTGCTGATCAATATCCTCAGTCACTACGGATAAAGTTAAACTATCATCTACGTAATCATATATGTGGTCTAATGTTTCCTTCTTATATATTACCTGTTATTAGGTTCAAATTCTTGATTCTCTTATAGTTGTTCAATATAAAAGATGACTTCCTTTGTGTAAGCTGAGCAAAGGTGGGCTACCGAAGAAGCAAGTGGCTTCCACTGTGCATGAAGACACTGTATAGCTTAATCAGCTGGCTAAGAGGCCTTCAATTGTATGAAGATCGGGTGGCATCCAGACCAAGGAACACAGACTTTGCAGCAAGCTGTTTAGGTACTCGGCGCTCCATGAGTCCCGGTCTCTCAAAGTCACAGGCACCCATTGGAGCCTCGGCATATTCCCAATCGTCGTCTCCATCGCCCAACAGGAGCTGGGGCTCTCGTCCGGCCTCTTATCTTACACAGAGTCAAGCTTGTTCGAATTGGCTATGCGCCTGTAAGTAGGTCAAGTGCAATAACGATCATGTTCTACTACTCTTTCTCTGCATGCAAGCAGTCAGCTTAGATATGACAACACAGTTTTTATAGGTAATCGTAGGCAATTGGCTCAACACTATATGTGACACAGATTCCTGCCCGACAAGAGCTCCAGAAATGCAGAACCCCTTAGCCGTCATGAGATCTTCTCACCTTAATCGCCAATGCATAAAAATTCCAAACTAACAGATCGCTCAACACGAGATTGCCCCCAAGAAAGCTGACTGGTACCTATTTAATGCTCCTGGGACGACAGGACAAGTGCACAGATCAATGCATAACCCAAGTACTTCTTCCTCGGTACAAATAGCATGTTTGCCGTGTCTTCCAATCACCTCTTGCCATACACTTGTACATCCCCAGACAGCTCGACAACTGAAAGCACAAACTCTTCAAGGCCATATACACTAAGACAGCTCAACGACATAGGTACATCAGCCAAAACAGGTACGTACCTTATCTCCTGCATGACTCTTTTAAAACCCACGTGGTCGGTGCAAACACACAAGGGCG
This sequence comes from Xylariaceae sp. AK1471, assembly GCA_023159215.1. Lineage (NCBI taxonomy): Eukaryota > Fungi > Ascomycota > Sordariomycetes > Xylariales > Xylariaceae > Xylariaceae sp. AK1471. The sequence goes on from JAJKLI010000023.1 coordinate 395,589, forward strand.
CACGGACCCTCCAAGCTACGTACCCTTGGTAAGGTAGCAAGGTGAGAGCTTTATACCTTAATTTTGTTGAGCCTATTGATTCCCTGCGCAGTAGGCGCTTGGGCAGAGTGGAACACCTACCTAGGTACCTACCTGTCTACATTAGAATAGGTGCACACAGCAGTACCTGAGTGACCATCAGAACGTTTTGTGGCTGCCTAAAGTAATCCATTTACCAAACAAGCAGTGGTTCACGACCCGGTTAGTACGTACCTATTGGTAGTCAATGTGAATCACATGAGGGTATGTCAAAAGCGCTTTACAATCACTTGGACGCAATTCACAGTGATATTCAATATTCAGAGCAATACGTTGGTCATTGAGGTGCAGTGTTAGAGTCCATTGTATTCATCAACAGCAGTTGTAGGCGTGTGCATGCCTTTCTTTGTTCCTTTTGTGTGCCTATACGTATCCTTTTTTGGGTATCTTTCCATGCCGTGACGAATCCTAGTGACCCTGGAGCCATTCCTGTCATAGAATCCTGCCTGTATGCCCTTCAATCGCGCCCGCCGACCATATCCTGTTGTGGACGACCAAGTGGCAGAGCCATAGCCAGATGGAATGCTGCATCGGCGACACTCAGGGGGCAACTGGTCGGCGACGTCTAAGGGGCAACCCCAACAGACAGGGTGAAAAGTGGGCAAAATGTAGGTAAAGCAAAGTCAGAGCAATTAACAAATTCTCTCACACTTTTACCGCTCCTGCCATCTGATATCGCCCGCAGAGTTCATACCACTGTCGTAAGAGTTACTGCGCTGGGAACTGCGAAGACTGTTAGTGTTGGGCATTGGCATGAACCCAACGGTGACACCCTCTAAGTGTTGATAAAGATTTCGAGCTTGGTTGGATGTGTCATTGACACTAATCCGGCTGTGTTCACCGAGCTATTCGAATTCACATCATCGTAGGGGAAGGCATATCCCATACCGCCGATAAGATTCTCATGAATAACCCTTGAGTAGTGGTTTGTGATATTTTCCTTGTAGTATTGGTCGGGGCTAATGTCCTGTGATGGCTGGACGCCGTCGAGAAGAAGTGTTGAGCGAGTGAAGGCAGCGCATAGGCGTGGCCTAACTCGCGCGCGTGACCACGACTCGGTAGCCCCCTGCTGTGGGTTTGCAAATGGACCTGAATCGCAGCCGTATATGTCTTTGGATACAGGACGTACGAAATTCCCCGCTTCGTTATCACATTGGAGAATATCGTCCTTAACACGGCAAGTTACGATCTGGCCATTATCGACCTTGAGCGAACCAACACCTGGACCGTTTGCTTGAGTATTAATCTGCAGATCGATGCCACTGTATTTGTCCCAAACCTTTGTGATATACGGTTCGTAATAGTTGACGACGTCTTTGTCGTCTGGGTACAAGCTGAGGTATTTAGCGGGCGACATTACCCGGAGTGGAGTGCTGTCAGGCGCTCTGAGACACAGCCTGGGCCAAAAGCTGTCAAGATCAGACACTGCTTTGCAAACGTTGATCAAGCCATCTGGGTTAAGGCCAGGAATCGACACGGTCTTTTGGCCGTCGTGATCTTGGAAGGTGACGTTCATTCCCAAGGGTAGGCTCACCCAGTCGACAAAAGAGAGGTTTACGACCATCTCTTCGCCTGTATTCGAGTCTTTGCTGTGAGTGAGCTCAACAAAACCCCAAATGTTCTGACTGGCAATGTCACTGGGATTATGAGGATCAGGCTGGACGATTGTAGTGTCGGCTGCTGCGTGGAAATTCAGAGCACCATTAACAATGTAAAGGCGACCACTGACAATGGTACCAGGTGTCTTGAAGCTGGTACCAACAGCTTCAACTTTCCAGCTTAGGTCTTTGGCTGAGGCAGTAATTGCCACTCCAGGGGGGGTATCTCTGGGCACGTAGTATGTGGTTGATCCATCATTCTGATGTTGGGTGATGAAGCCAAGCATCTGTCCGGGTTCGGCCGGGTCCGGCTTACTTCCGACAAGGTAAGCGGTGATATTGTTTGGCTTGACTGCAGAAGTGGTCGAGTTAGGTTGTATCCCAACGACACTGATAGTCACAGGGAACGGGAGCACATCTATGTCGTCGCGTAAACCCATGTGGTTGCGGGAATCGAGCTGCGTTTGTGCACCGTGGTGCGCATAGTGGTTATGTGCTACAGAAAGCGCTGTGCCACACCAAGCAACGGTACCAAGCGCAGTCGCAGTACGCAGGAATTTCATCGCGACAGGTGGTGTGCCGGCAAGAATGAAGAGGTTAAGTGGTCAGTGGCCAAGCGCAATAGGTGAGGAATGCGTCGTATTGAAGTGATGAGTTGAACGAGGCAAGGAAAATGCGGCGAACGAGGTAGGAGCTTGCGCCGAGTAGATTGCGGATGCACAAGAAGTTTGCTTGCGAATCTCAAGGTTTATATGGGTGAAAAAGGAAATGCGTGTGGTGCAGGACGAAGAGAGCGTGTGGAACTGTTTTTCTTGAGAGAAAGTCAGAATAGAACCGAAGGTAAAATGTAGTTGAAGTGAGGGTTTGTGGAACAGCCCGGTTGGAAACCGCACGTATTATATACTGAAAGAAAGGTGTTGGGAAGACTTGATTGCTGAGAATGAGGGAAGTATAGATGTCCTGGTCTGTCCATGGTGTGCGTTGTATATTCACTTTGTAGACCCGACTCTGGATGGACTCGTCGTGAGAGTCACTTCGGGACAAAGACGAAACGCCTTAAAGTCACCAACATTTTCTGTGCGCACCAACACACAAGGTTGGCAAACAAAGAATTTAAAAAATTTACCCCTCGAGCTTTGTGCAACATCACAGACCAACTCTTAGCCAACAATTTTATTCTGGTCCCCGTGACTAACATGGGATGTGCCTTTGTCGAGAGTAGCTTTCGACAAAAATGGCGGTGTGATGCACCACCCCCTAATCGCCCTGTACTGACCGGTAGCTCTGTTTCCATTAACAATAAGAAGTATGGTAATGTTGGTCGCCCTGGGGTTTTTTTCTTTGCACTGCAAGTCAATATGACTACTTGTTAGTTGGCCTTTATCATCCTGGTGAATGTCTGAGTAGAATGCATCCTCCATTCTTAACCTGACCCAACGACTGCACTCCTACTCATTGGTGAAGACTCACCAGAAAGTGAATAGACCCTCTTGCCAATTGTAGACTGTCAAAGTTCTTTTTGAACTCCCAAAAGCATATTGATGGAGCAGCAAGACGGTCCACACTTTTATTGGAAACCGCTCCATCGTCTCCACGCAAGAGGTCGGGTTCTGCTGCCCCTTATCAAATGAGCGCAGACATCGTTAGAACGATGCACATATGTTGCTAAATATATGTCTCTGTGAAATAAAGAGTCTGACATATAGTGTAAGAGCCCGTCATCCCAAGTCGCTCGCAACCTAGAGAAGCATTTCAACTAGATTTTCTAGATTCGCCTTCTTGACTCTCTGGAGCGTCGGCTTGAGTTCATCAGGGAACCAATCTCTCAAGTGACCGCCTGGGATTCCCGGTGTCTGCGGCACATGGTCGGCTTCGCTGCCTGCAAGCATCAAGCCGACAGCTGTTCCAGAAAGCCAAGCCCACACCATACCATCACCACAATAGCCTGCTGATACCCACTCTCCTGGTTGCACTCCTCTCGCGTCTTCGCTCATGTCAGGTTTGCGGCCAGTTGTTTTGGGATCTAAGCGGCCGACGAAAGGACGAAGATCGCCTGTGGCACATATGATACCCGACCAGGCCATTTTGGTCCTGCCACCGTCTGCTTCGGCTCCCCACTTAGGCTCAAATATTGTCGGCAATATGCCACCTAGGTGCGCGATTGGTAGAGGATCCATGTGACTATCATCCCAGATGCCTATTTTGCTAAGTCCTTCGTTCTGCGAGCGTGAGAATCCACCACCGAGCATGATATCCCCGGGTTTCCCATCGACAGTGGGACGTTGTGTGGCGTAGTCAAACGACGCTGAGCCATACCAGACTGACCATGACCTATTCCCGTTCCTATCTGAGAACAAGTTTCCTGGCCGCTGTACCGACATGTGGGCAAGCAAACCGGTCATCTTGTTTTTCAGTCCGGGAACAAATTGTGTTGTGAAGCCATTTGTCGCGTGGACAATATGGTTGCAGTGTATGGTTCCGCGGGTCGTCGTGACTTTATAAGCGAACGCATGCGAAGTTTGCGCCTTCGCAGTCTCAACAGAAGTAACTGGAGTGTTCGTCTCTAACGAAATATTATTTTCGAATTTTGTAAGCAAATCTCTCCAAACACAGCTGACGAGCCGGAACGGCCACAGTGCACCCGCCGTATAGGATATAGCGCCCTTAATGTAATCATTTGTCTCGAGTTTCTGAGTATATTATGTTAGTCGGGTGTTATTTACCAACTCTTCAACCCGTAGCTGCAAAAAGAGGATCTAGGTTGGCATATGAGGCGAACAGACCTTCTGCGCTTCCTCGGCGCTCCACATCTTGATATCGAGCTCCGGGACCCATTTCTGTGCATCGCGGACCTCTTTAAACGCTGCCTCGCGGTCAACGTCATTGAGGTATATATCAGTAGTCTCAACCTCACGGCACTCTGCGACATCCCAGCCCTCAGTCTGGCATAGATTGGTCAGGACACTCAGGTGCGCAAGTTGGAAGCGAACGAGTGCGGCAGCGCGCTCCTCGCTCATCCCCTGACGCCGCATGAAGGTGAACATCTCATGCGGTGAGCTCTTGATATGGCCGCCATTGCGACCTGTGGCACCAGAGCACAGGGAGCGGGCCTCGAGCACGACGACACGGGGCAGGTCTTCACTTGCCACCTTATCATCTCGATGAAATGATGAGGCCGAGTGTCTGCCGCTGTCTCCAGATTCGCAGTGGCCACTCTTGCGCGCGCTCTCGTAGAGAAGCGAGCGAGCAACAGCGGCACCTGTGATACCGGACCCGATGATGACAACGTCGGCCTCGGTGGGTAGCTGTTGGGACTGCTTATCTACGAGCTCAGGATGAGGCGGATGCTGCAGCCAGTAGGAATTTGTAGGGTCAGGCACCGGTAAACCAGGTAGCGAGTTAGCACGTTTGAGCATAGCTTGCAGTTCCTCATTCATGGCGAGGAGGGCCTTGATGGCGAGCCAAAGGGTCCCTACGGTAGACTGGACCACGCCCATCTTGGCTGATTCGAATAAATGGAGATCAATTCAGGAATGACACTCGGGGTTCCGAACTACCGGACGAGAGAAGTAGCGTACGTAGATAGTAATTATACAATGAATTGGCTGATCCGTCAATGATTGGATTTGAAGCGATCAAGAAAGAGGCGGTGTCTAAATCCCCGTCCCTTACCAAAGGCCATGGTGGGTTGTCAGTAGCTCCACCTGCGTCTCAATGTAGGGGCAACCTCCCATGGGTAACTGCTAGTGGTATTGTGAATACCATGCCTCAGTTAATGGGTATAATAGCAAGTCCGGCACAGCCGTAAAATGCCAATGCGTAGATACGGTATCTCGTCCCCCCAACAGGGTGGCGGAGAAATGAGGATCCACATTCTCCTGTAGATAGGTTTATCATTGATTAAATCTTCTACCGATTAATTGCAAAGCTCCGATAACTGTACAAAAAGGCCTGAACAGTCAGGGGTTGGATTTGGCCCGAGCCTCCATCTGCATGTGGCTTGGCAGAAAACATAGAGTTGGCTGTTCATGTTCCATGAGCACCAAGAGGCAACAACGTCTCTTCTCGTATCTAAAATACCAATCAACTTGTACCATCTTTCAAAAAGCATCTATAAAAAGAGTAGGCATAAGCGCACTGCAATATATCAACTTACTTGGGAAGCTCCATATAGCTCTCATAGTTGACTAGAGATAATTAGTGACAAGCGCCCTCAGCCGCACCGCCTCTCAAGCTCTTAGCACCCCCGGTTGAGCGTTTCCGGCTTTCATTAGTGCCCTGTTGTCTGTCCCTAGTGCGATATTGGCAAGCACATGCTTGTACTTAGGTAGTTCACTGATATGTATGGGCGAAGTCTAGGGTAATTGCTACTGTGAGTTGGTTGCTAAGTTATCCTAGCACTACCTAATTATTGGGACTAATGCAAGGTAACCATTTTCCATAATAGCTCGTTTATTGTTAGTTGTTCCCATTTATATTTTACACATCCTGTGCTTTAACAGACAAATGTTTGGGTCATAGAGGCATTGTGTGTGTGTATTTGTGTGTGTGTGTGTGTGCGTGCGTGCAATGCTGTAATTAGATCAGTTTCCCTAGAAGGACTGAATTCTTATGTGCTTTAGTTTAGAGCAACTATTTGAGGATATATTGGCGTTGCTCGATAAAACAGACTTTATGATCGGCTAATAAGGGAGATGGAAAAGGAACTCTATAGACTAGGTTATTTAAAACACCGCAAATAAATGTATATGGCGTCTAGTTTGACTTGCCCACCGTAAAGCCATGAAGGAGCTCACAGGAAAAACGGACATCATGACCGTCAAGGTCAGGCCATCCAGGCTGTGGTTTCAAGAATCTAGACTGGCAGGCTATGTGGCCATTTAAAGTTATTTGCTTGCTGTGTTCCTAGAGTATGCGACCAAAAGCATTTCTAGCTACGTACATCCATGAACCTCCACGAGACAATCCCGTACACCCAACGCGGTGCTTAGCTGACGTGTGCCATTTTGTTAGTCGTAAATTTAATGAATCCTGTCCTTTCTCCCTAATCTCCGAACATATTCCAGGTTGACCTTTTTCTGCAGATTTATCATCAGTGATAGTTGCAGCTGCTTGGGTCGATTCTGTAATGAAAATTCCGCGACATCTGCGACACTTATAATTTCTTAGCTTAGATTGAATTTCCTTGCATACTTGTTGTACTTCTCGAGCTACCTGACTCTGCCGTTGTTTTTGGCGGGTAGAATACCGGTTCAGCCTCGATTTGTACAACAGCTTCAGCCAAAGTTAAAAAGCCGGGAACATGTTGGTAATTCTCCGTCATGATCATGAGGCATGCCTGTGATTGCCATTATTCAATCTAATGGTTCTTTCCTTGGTATGCGAGTCTTGATTTTAGGTTTACGACTGAATCAACATCATATATCCGTCGCGTGTGGCCGAATCTAACCAGTCGCCTGCATACTTCAGAGTTCTTAACGCGCAAACTCCGTACCATGCTGACATCTCAGATGACCATAAGGCGTAACAATCGTCCTATCAGGTGCCCGTTTTCTGTTTCCCTCTCGTGCGTATAAGAATCCGACCATGGTTTGTTCATTTCACATAAAGTTCCCGTGTCGAGGTTTGGCCTGCTGAAAATGGCAGCCCATTACCCACCATTTCTGGAATCTTAAAATACCCCCGACAAGTACATTTTAAGCAAGGCATATGTACTTCTCGAAGTTCATAGTATGTTTAGCACATATATCATAGCGGGCGGAACAGCTTAAGCAGTGCTCATAAAAAGCCCTGAATTTAGGGCTTAAGTAACCAGTAGTTAAAGAACAAGATATAAAGAAGAATATACTTAAGTAAGCGACGTTATTTTTATGTTTTAGTTATTTTTACTATATTATTTTAAACGGTATTTTTTTTACTTGTTTTTATAAAACTATATTATTATTATATACAGTATAATGAGCGATATATCATTTAAATACTTCTTTAACAAGACGTGATCAGCGAGAGGACATGCCAGCTGAACATGCCCCTGCATGGCCTTGCTGATTAAAACATCTAGACTTATACATTCTGCAGGGTTGTTGGCGGGGGCGGGGATGGGTGTGGGAGTGAGTTGTGAGAAGTATAGACGCAACATTTTGAGCAACTGCTATTGTTTTTGATATGGATATATATGCAGCAAAGTTACCAATAAGACCGCCACTCTTAGCTTGTACGAGTCTCTGTACAAGTCTTTATTTCTGACAGTAGCTGTCCGATACAAGCGAGTCGATCAATCAAGGGCTTAATTAGTGATGGTTGTGTGTGTTCTGTGTATGTTGTGTGTAAATTAGGTGTCCCAACCTCAGCCCCTAACACAGTCTTCATTGGACTCGGTTGGAGATCTCTCCACCCGCATACTAAGTAGATCACATTCTGGCCATTCGCAATATTATATCGTAGCTTACTAGTTATTATAGAGGTCTGAGGGACAGGGATTTGCGCTGAAAGCCCTTGAGAGGAGACTGGACGTTACCACCTTCACTACGTTATATTGGTAAACCTACGCGAGCTGATGTTTTAGAGAGAGTCGACGGCTGGGGCCTTCGCATCCACAGGAATATTGGCTCATTGGAGGATAGGAATGCAAATGGGATTGAATCGAGAATCTCTTGGATGGTAGGACGGTGGTCACATTGGGAACATGCATAACGACCCTTACTTGGTACAGCCTGCGCTGAGCCCCCCACACACCTAGCATGCAAAGAATTCACTAAAAAAACATCCCCCAGTTCTTCGGCAGTTTCAACAGTGACTGAGGCCCGATGATCTCGTAGCCACCGAGCTTCTAGAAGTCAGCATTTTTCATTGCTGCTTATGGGTTGCTCCGTCTTTGTCCCGATACACCGAGTTACCCTGCTCCGTGATGGCATCGAACGATAAAGAAATTCTTACATACCATGTCGTGCCCCGCTTCGACATCGCCGCCGAGGGCGGACCTCTGTCTCTCGGCACCGTCATAGCCGACCTCAATTTCCTCCGGCCACTCAACCGGAAGCCATTCCACGTCAAGGTCCCTGACGACCTGAAGTACACTCCAGTGACCCAAACCGACTTCAAAGATACGTTGGCCAAGGCTCGCTCTGCCAACTTCAAGGCTTGGGCGAAAGCTCTTGGCCTTCCAGTCGGCGCCTCCACCAACATCGGCGCCTCGAAGGACCTAGAGAGGACGGTATCCTGCGAGTCGATCGTGACGACATACTTTGACCCAGACCCAGCGGGCAAGTACGTCAGAGAATGCCTCGCCGTGACGCCGATCCAAGACTGGCTGGAGGGCTCAGATGACTACACCGCCGACCTGTACTTGGTCACAGGTCTCAAAGTGGCCAAGAAGCTGAGGTTCAACAAATCTGACTCCACCGAGTGCCATGTCGTGGCTGAAGCCGAGGCCCGAGACCCGAACGCGAATGTTATCGAGGCTGGGGTAGCTGGTGAGCTCACAGCTGAGAACCAGCAAGCGCTCGAATTCAGCGTTGACGACATCGTGATCGGGTACAGGGTGAACCTGTACCGTTGCAGGCGGCTACTGTTCAGGAAGGGTAGGAAGACCATTGATAAGGGGGTCCTCGAAGGTGACATGATGGACGGCCGCGAGGCAGGGGAGCAGCCGCAGACAGACTTTGAAGTACTGCTGATTCCCGAGGAGCTTGCCGCTCGCGAGGAAGCTGCTGCTACTAGAACTAATGAATGCTGGGTCGGCCCGGGTGCTTGATAAAAGCTCGATGCATAACCGGTGGTTGACACGGTTTATATGAATACAGAACTAATTAATAAACGGTCGGCAGAAACGGAAAACCATGTAGTAAATTAAGCACTTCATGTCTATTCAAACGTATAAATCTCGTATAATTTTTCGCCGACATCCTCGATCTCGTTATCTTCGTCCCAGAGACCCTTGGCCCAAGGCATAAATGTGTGATACTTTCCATCTTTGCTGTTCACAGTCATATGTCTCCGAAACAGACCGCTCATGATTCGATAATTGGTAAACACCTCCGCGATACTCGGCTGCTGGCGTCTAATAAACTCTACAATGTTGGCCGCGATCGCGGCCGCGATCGGCGCTGCAAACGACGTTCCCGAGATGGACCTATAGTGGTCTTTCCAGTACGACTCAATGTCGCACCCGTAAGTTGCAAAATTGTCCTTGTGCGGATGAGGCTCGGGGCTCATGTCTGTATCGACAGTTCCGTACTCGTTGGTCGCATGGATAGCGAACACGCCAGGGGCCGTGGCCGGCCACGTTCGCCCGCCGAACTGTCCAGTATTCGAGGCCGCGGCGAAGATGAGCTTACTGTTCATTACCATCTTATTTATTTCCTGCGCCAAACTGTAATCTGGCTTCGAGCCCAGGCCAAAGGAGAGATTGATGATGTCGGCGTCTTTACACACCGCCCATTGAAGTGCTTGCTAGGTTATATTTCTTAGCATTTCCAATGTGAGCGATAGCGCACAGGCTCAATGCCACGAAGGCAGATCCAGATGGCCAGAACAGCTGTGGCACAGTATTATTTAGCTCCCCCCCATGCCAGCAAAAACAAGATCATAGCGTAACTGAAGGTTCAACACCAAAGTCTAATTGACGTGTATGACTTCAATAGCCCTCTAGTTCAAACTCTCTTCAAAGTCAAATGCCAGAAAATTGGCTATATAAGGGCGAGGCAGGCCTGCATGCTGCCATTTCCAACTTCACCAAACAACAATTCATCGAACAACTTCATCAAACAACAACTTCACTATGCCGGACTCAAGACCGATTATAGGCCCCAACGTATTTCTTAGCATACTAATTAACACGCACGAGAATATCCTCGACGCTTACTAGCAAGTTATCCTTTTTGGTACTCTTTAAGCTCTTGGAGTCACTTATCTTGGCGATGAGTATCTCCGCCCGTGGCGCATATTTGAGTAGCAGCCGAGCGACTTGTGTCCCATGCCCATGCTTGTCCTCCCAGTCCTCTGGGTCGGGGTCAGCGTCGTTGGGACTAAAGAAGTTCCGCCGATCTATTATTCTTTTCATCACGTTGGGTCGTAGGAAAGCATCGCTCATGTCTTGGTAGAACCCTGTGTCGATTATTGCGACTCGCACTCTTCGACCGACCTTGCTGTCGCCCGTCGGTTGGGCCAGTGGTTCGATAAAGGTGTTGAGGAACATTTTCATGAAGCTGACGAAGCTATGCTTGGGCGTTTGAGTAACGGGCTTCTGTCTGCGGCCGCCATTAGTCATATTGAGAAACTCACTGCCATGGGTCCACATACAATATCTTCCAGTCCTCGTCCTTCTCGGACCAGAGGGTGAACTCCGGCTCAATAATCTGCCGAGCCTGCAAACTATTCCATTCCGGCTGAGCTGAATTTCTAGGGGATTGACGAGCGGCAACCTGCTTCGGGTTGGAGCTTTTTGAGCTTTGCGTCTGACCATGGTAACGAGAGCGCTCGTTTGTACTCTGAAGTTCATTGATATGACCAAGGGTTTGCTGTTCCCAAAAGTCCAGATTATCTTGCAGATAACGAACGATATGTTCTTTTATAATTTCTTGCGCCCGTTGCATTTTATCTGGAACACGTCCGCTCTCGCTCTCATCATAGGCCAGATAAAGCAGGCAATTTTCGATTGCCGTCCAGTACTTCGCCATCAGCCCATCCCCGATATTTTTCCGGACCTCACTGGCCAACATGTCGTACCACCTTGTCGGTTCGATTTCGTTAAAGGGTGGATGGTCTCTCTCGCCGTTGACAATATCCACCAGTAGCTGCGCTAGTGACAAGAAAAATCTAGGGCAAGCCTCCGTACTGCCGTGTTGCTGCCACAACGCTTGATAGTTTTCGGGTTGTCTCCAGTCTTTTGAGATGACGCACCGGACGTATGCCTCATCGAGCATTTCAATTGGCTTAATATCTTTGTTCTGGACGATTTGCACGTTCTCAGAACTCAATTCTTGCTGCATCCAGGGCCCAGAGTACAGTTTATGTATTGATGATGCCAGCCTGACCGCCAACCGGAATTTCTTCACATTGTCGCCTAGATCGCTTGTCTTTAAAACACCCTCGTCAAGTAGAGTCTCAAGTGTGACGTACTTGACTGTTTTCTCAGGTGTCGATAAAAGTCTATGCGTGCTACGACTCACCCAGAGCCTGCGGAGATTAAAGGATAAGCCGAGCGGCATTTGACACATACGAGCAAATCGGATCTTGTCGCAAATGTTGATTTGATTCTCTAGCGAGCGCGGTGACTCCGAGCTAGGATATGAGGCAATGGTCAGCCAGGAAAATTTAAGTGGCAGGTAGCATTAAGCGAACGGACCTTTCATAGATACATGTAGTTTTATGCCAGTCGCCAGTCTCAAGTCCCAATTTATCGTGTAAGGAGCAAGATAGGAACGTGTGAAAAGCGATATTTCCTTGGGAAGAACTGCTGAAGCCAGACAATTGCAGAAGGGCAGTGTGTTTTTCAGTACGACACTGTTGAGATAGCAGAAAGTCGTACAACGCCTCAGCTGCTTGGCTACTGCCTGCTTGTTGCTCACTTTCATTGCAGGAAGAGGGTGGTTCGGCTGGTGAGGTCGAGAACATTTTGCGCATGCCCCATTCCATTAACTCATTCAGCCCAGTTTTCCTCGTCACTTCTGTCACCCATTCACTGACAGAAGCAGGAAAAAGTGGGAGCTGCAGATTCGGGTCCGGAAGACCAGTTGTCGCAAAGGAATCGACAAATCGACCGACCTTGGCTTCTGGGTCGTCCATATCTTCATCGCTTTGTATCTATCTCTCCTCTCAGTCCTTTGTTTATCACATAGGGTAGCATTCCTGCATAGGAGGACGAAAGCTAGATGAAAGCAAACTCTATGAGGTATAAACCACTCATAAGCTGGATATGCGTTTGACTTGAGTATATACCTACTTTAGAACCCGTGTATACGACTTCAGCCTTAAGTCTTTTTTCTACCGTGCGCCAGACTTGGTCCTCATGGTACGAAACTTGCTTGCGTTCTCCAGAGTCGTGAGTGCTTGCGTATCGAAGCAGCTGGTCGTGCACACCAGAAACTGCGGGAAGCGCCAATTCAAAGCGATAGAATTCTCGCGCATTCTCCTCCATAATCGCTTCGTCGAGTGCGTCGGGTGGCGCGCCGCGACTGGGCGGGCGCAGTTCACTATAGGCAAAGTCATTTGTAGACTGATTTAAGCTAAGATAGCGGCTCATGGTGTGGGTTTACTAGACGATACCGTATTGCTGTTCAAGGAACACATAGATAAATGTTAGGTACTGGCTGGTTGTCAATCAGTCAACATCGTGCAGGCTTCGAAATAAACCTGGCCTGTGGGCCAGATAGGACTCAGCGGGGAGGCCGAATTCAGCGAAATGTGTTCGATGTCAGGGGTGTTAATTGTGCGTGATCATGTCCACGACGCAACTCTTCCCTGCTTTCAGCAGATAAATGCCAGAGCTATGTAGGCAGAAAGATGCATACATGATCCACGTCACTACGCCGAGCTGCCACACTGGGATTGAGGTACCAAGTAAAGCAGTAGGCTATCCCTGTCACCGGCCACCGGCCACGTAAGATACCAGCTGAATGCTGAATGCGCGTTTCCATGCAACATACCCCGCCTACAGGCCATAAAGGGGAGGGGGTTTAAAATGCGACGTTCACTGGATCTATTTCAGGGCGTTATTTATCATCCTGGGTGAGCAACTTGAAGTATCGCTGGCTGCGACATTACTTGGCAAGCTAGCTCGGCGTTGTGACATAAAGCCTCACCTACAAATAATCATAACTTGTAATTAGTTTAAACCTTCGCATAGTCCACGTTGACTAGTCTTTATCCGCGCAAGGGCAATGGATTCCTCTGGTCCGCCGGATAACGGCCCCGTCGATGAGGCTATAGACCTAAAGGCTCAGGACATCTATTCACAAGCACAAGAATGCAAATCGCTGTTTATTAGCTACCTAGACGCTTCGAGAGCTCCGAGAGCGTACCACAAGCAGCTTCGCGAGTCTGAGCGCCGTTTCTTGACCTGGGCTAGCTTCCTCGGTGTCTTTGCCAATGAGGGCGCTTCTCTCGACAGTCGCCTTCAATATACCCCGGAAATCAAAGAGCTAGTGGTTTCAATGCTTCAGGTCCTGCGAAGGAACCTAGAACACAGTAAGTCTCGTTAAGGTCTGTCGTACCCCGGGCTCATAGTCAGTTTCTGAATCGGTGATTTTAGGCATTATCCGTCATGCATTTAGCTCTACCACGAGCGTGGCTACTGGGCCAACGGAGAATGATGGTGCTATGTATGGCATCACTGGAGCCATCAACCGGCTCCATCGGCTTGCAATGGCTATTCGACAATCTCCCCGAACCGATGAGGTTGAGAGAGTCCGCAACTTCGCTAGCAAACAACCCCCCAATGGCTTCTACAACATCATCCTAGTAATGATCCAGTACCTCTTCCCTGACGTCGAAAAAACATTGCGGGTCCAGCTGGCAGAATCTATCATATACCGGCGTCATCGACTTCTCTGGAATAGGAGGCATTCTAAAAAGCTAGGACGTCAGAGAAGGGAGAAAGAAGAGGACCAGCCATCCAAGAAGAAGCAAGATGAACCCGTCACGCAACCTAAGTTTTCTCAAAGTCTACGTGCTAGCCCTCAGCAAAGATCCTCGTCTAGGGTCAAAGCTAAAAGTATCCTATCCTCAACGCAGTTTACTCGACGGCCATTAGGCCAAGTTATGAATAGAACCCTCTTGCGGGTTCAAGATGTCAGTCAACAAGAGGACACTCGTACCGGTCGCTCTTCCAATCCTCCCCCAACAGCTCAATATCCGGACCGACCACCAGTAACGGCTGGCGAGACGAAAGCCATGTGCCAGTATTGCCTTACAGAAATAGAGATCCCCCTTGCAGCCTCCGATAAGATGAAGGAGACACTGTGGAGGTTAGCACCCCGTTCTATTGCCATCAGATCTTCACGAAAGTCTAAACCATATTAGAAACCACTTCGATACCGATTTAAGGCCGTATGTGTGCGTTTCAGAGGAATGTGGAGGCTTTCCAATATCTTTCTCGAATATAAAGGAATGGAAGGCTCATATGCATAATAACCACCGCGCCGATTGGACTCAGTATATTCATCGTGTCATGTGGCGATGCCCTTATTGCAGCGGTGATGCGGAGCCTTTCTTGACCAAGGATTTGCTGGTCCGCCACCTTACTGAGAAACAGGCAGAAGACCATGCAGCGGCCGTGGACAAACTTGAGCTAGCCAGGATTATAGCAAAGAGCAAGTTTGCTCGTCCTAGAAGCGCCAATCAATGTCCCCTCTGCGGTTCACCACCGTGGAATAACCCAGGGAGAATGAGTAAGGAACCTAGTACCTCTAGTGGATTGTCCGGTGACGTACAAGAACACTTTGTCACTCATCTGCATCACCTAGCATTATTATCACTCTCTTGGTGGGACAATGATATTGGCCTAGCGGTGGACACGCTTGACAGTGGTGCAGATTCTGCTGACGTTATTGGGTTTAACTCCGACAAGAGCTGTAACCAGAAAAAGGAGAACGACACTGGCGGGTTATATTCTTGGCTCGATTTGGATAGTGCTGCGATGGCACGTATTTCCGAGATCCGAGCCGAGCTAGAATTACAGGGTCAGATTAACCAAGATACACTGATCCAAAGTCTAGAACCGTTCCAAGAACAGCTGCGGCTCGGTTTTTCCAACACGTGGAGACACTTAGAAGAGCTTCGGGCCGGACTAAGACGGGAGGACCAAACGCAACAAGACGAGTTGATTATCCAACTAGAACAGCTTTATGAACAGCTCCGATTAGGAGCAGAAAGCATAGTGCCACAAGAAAATCGAAGTCAACTGATTATCGGACAGACAATTGAACCGCCTTATAACCCTGATCAACTAGCTGTTTCTAAAGGATGGCACGGAGTACGGTATTGGAAATTGGCGGTGATTCTTCAAGACGCACACCAGAAGAGGGAGTTGAAACAAAAAGGTCAAAGCCAGAAGAGTAGTGGTTTTGACTCCGAGAACTCAGACGCATCGCTATTTTCAGTGCGCTCATTAGCAGATGCCATACGCGACAACACTGTGGAGAGCTGTTTCGATGGCCGATCCGTAGCTTTCCTCCCCGAGGGTCGAATTCATGAACTCATATCCCCAGAAGCCATCGCGGAAGAACTTCCGACACTTGACTCGGAGTCTCTGGATGATTTAGACTTGTTAGACTTCATTCTTGGAGACGCTAAGAAGATCTTCGGAATATGTGTGTTCCTAGAGATTGAAGGCCCAGATCTACACCGGATTATGCAGCTTTTCCATCGTTCTCGGTTCAACGACAGAACGCTTCCAGCTCCCGCCATGATTAGCGGACCGCCGGAAGGGATTCCTGCACCCTTCAACGAGAGGCTGTGGAGCATTAGTATGAGACATAGTTTCTTCAAAACGCAGTGGATATTCCTAACCCCGATTTTCCTATCAACTGGCCTTATGGGACACTACCACCTCAACCCTGATTGCATCCTACCGGTCACGTGGCAAAGCAGCACATCGACTAGGCGTTGGTTCGGTCAGGTCTTCGAAGCCAAGGTCCACCCCAATCATTTAGAGTCAATTTTACCAGTGATAGGAGGTCGCCTGACCCAGGTCCCCAATGATCATCCCAGAGTTGCCATCCAGTACTTGCATAAAACCAGCCCGAGCGTTAAAGTGGAATCGATACTCGAACACCTGCATACAGAAGTTTATACCCGTTTGAGCCACAAACACATTGTACGAATTCTTGCGACATTCGCTCTAGGCAGCGAATACTATATCCTGCTCGAGTGGGGTGACAAAGGGAATCTTCGCAACTTGTGGGCAGAATCACCAAAGACCCCGGAATTAAACCCGAGTCTCGTCAAGGAGACTCTCGTGCAGCTACGTGGACTGGCTGCCGCACTCTACCAACTGCATGAGGCAAACTATAGACACGGACATCTGAAGCCCGAAAATATATTACGTTTTCAGGAGAGCAACACCGGCATGTGCAGATGGAAAATTGCCGACATGGGCGTTGCGGCCTTTACCCATATGCTTGATACCACTTCAGGACCCCGAACAGGAAGGGAGGGTGAAGAGGGTAGATACGGGTCACCAGAAGCTGTCTCTGACCCAGATGGAGCTAGATCGCGCACAGGTGATATCTGGTCAATGGGTTGCATTATAATCGAACACAT
This sequence comes from Xylariaceae sp. AK1471, assembly GCA_023159215.1. Lineage (NCBI taxonomy): Eukaryota > Fungi > Ascomycota > Sordariomycetes > Xylariales > Xylariaceae > Xylariaceae sp. AK1471. The sequence goes on from JAJKLI010000023.1 coordinate 412,526, forward strand.
GATTTGGCTCCTCTATGGTAATGATGAGTTGTCCCGCTTCAACGACGAGATCTTGAGGTTCTTTTACCACGGCGAAGGCTTATTAAAAAAATTGAAGACTGAACGGAACACTGCCATTCGCAAACGAGACAGAGAGGAGAAGGATACAGAACCTGACCAGGACTTCATCGATGAGAAAAACATGAAGATCGAGTTCCTTGACTTGAAGATACACAACGCAGAGATTGAACTTGCCGCTGAGCCGATCGTGCATCCTTGGTTAATGGCTTGGATAGACCATATATCCAACGATCAAGAATGTGCCCAGGCTACCGCAATGAGAGACTTACTCGATATAGTCTGCACAAGGCTTTTGGTGGTCTCCATACCTCCAAAAAGTGATGATATCCCCGTCGGTATATCTCGAGCTACTGCTGAAATATTTCGCAACTCCATGGATGAGATTTTGAGCAAGGCAATAGATGAACGTTACATTTACACAGGCAAGACACGTGAGAATATCCAAGGTCTAAAAAGACGAGGTCTCACCAAAATTGGGTTGTATTAAGTATAGTTCTATTTATTCCTACTAAGTAAGAAAACTACTATTATTAATACAGGTCAACCCTTTCTTGTTACGTGATTTAACTACTTAAAGGTAATTAAAAAAAGCGCTCACGTTTTTATTAATAATTCTAGTGATGTTATTATTAGCTAGTTTTAATTAGTTAACGTAATTCTTTATATTTTTGTTTTTAATATTTTATATTTAAGACTTTAATATTTTTTAATAGTAAGAATATCTTAATGTATAAGATGTTTAATATTTAAAGCATATTAAATAAAACTAGTTTTTATATAAAGTGTTTATAATTTTATTTTTTATGATTTCTTTTTAATAAATAATATATTTTTTAATTTTAAATAATATTAGCGCTTTTTAATTAACTACATTTTTTTATATTTAGTTTAATAAAATTTTATAATAGTTGTGACAGCCTAGGTGGGGCTTGCAGTGGCTAACCCCACTAGCTGCCAGGTGTGGCTGGGTGTGGCTAAGGCAGGGGCAACCTATTGTTTACTGTGGTGAATGGAGTTGCTATGGTGAAGGGCACAATTGTTTCGCGTATATATTGGTTTTTCTATACGGACCTGTAAATTAGTTTCCTTTCCTTTAAGCTTAATATTTTATCCAGAATATAAGGTAAATTCGAGCCTTGCCTCAACTGCCGTATTCCACGCCATCACAATAGTTTACTAATAAGTTTATTTTTAAGTAGTTTAAAAGTTTTAATTATTTTAAACTTTAAATTATTATTTATATTATATTTTAATTAAGTAAAATAGCTTAACTTTAGTTTTATTTTTAATAAAACATACGTGTTTTTTTAAATAATTGTAATTAATTTTGTTGCTTTAGTTTATTTAGTAGTATTAAAATGCGTTAATACGACCCTTAAAGAGGGTCGGCCACAGATAAATAAGATTAGATTAAATAAGGGCCACAGAATTAGTTTAAACTAATTCTAAGCCCTGGTTCTATTCTAGGACTTCTCTTAATCTAATATACGCACTTTTACTACTTTAGTATTCACCACCTTTAAGTGAATGTATTATGCGTTTATATTATTACGTTTTAAAATATATTTAATAAAACTAAAAATAAAAACATTACCGGTTATAAATTATGTTAAAATAAATTAAGCATAGTATTAAACAATATTAAAATTATAATTAATAAAAAAAGATTATACTAAGTAAGTAAAATTAAAATATTTAAAAATAATATTAGTATAAGTTTTTTTTAAATATATTTAATATTTAGGTAATATTAATAAAATATGTTAAAAATAAGTTCGTAGTTACAGTGTATATAGCCCTGTAATATAAAAAGTTATAGTATAAGGTTAGGTTAAATAGTAAGTAAGTTAGTTAATTAAAACGAAGAATTATAAGAGAATTTAACCGGAGGTATAAAATAAAATCTACCCTTAAATATAAAGTATACTAAAGAGTGTATTAAAAAACTTGATTTAAAAAAAACTTAAAACAAGTACTAATAAAAAACTTCTTTATATATATAAATAGTTAGTTTATTAAAACGTATTTTTATAAAACTTTTTATAAGGTTTAATAGTAAATATATATTAAAATTAGCTGGCATTTTCAAGCACTATAAGCTTTATAGCAGTTACCTTGTAGCCGCTACCCTGTAGCCGCTACCCTGTAGCCGCTACCCTGTAGCCGCTACTTTGTAGCAGCCACCTTGTGGCAGCCACAGTAGTTGCAGGGTTTACCTGAAAGCCACAGCACGTGTGGTGTACCCACTACCCTAGCTACAAGCTCCACATTACTTATAGTAGGCTTATAAACCTAGTAAAGCACGGATAGTGCCCTATAGTCTTTTAAAAAAATATCTAGTCCACTATAATATTAGCTAAATAAATGGTTTAGGTTTAAGCGTACGTTAAAAAAAGCCTGATAAGTATTTAACGTTTATAACGCAAGTGTTAATAACGTCCAGCTACATTTAACGTTTTATTATTAAACGCTAATTTATAGCTGAAATTATAACGTACTTTAACGCTATATTAGCTTAGCTTAACACTTGTATTCGTTATTAAACCTTATATAAAATTTTATATAAATACGTTTTAATAAACTAACTATTTATATATATAAAGAAGTTTTTTTTAGTACTTATTTTAAATTTTCTTTTAAATTAAGTTTTTTAATACACTTTCTAGTATACTTTATACTTTAAAGTAAATTTCACTTTATACCCCCGGGTAGATTCTTTTATAGTTCTTTATTTTAACTAACTAACTTGTTTATTATTTAACTTAACTTTATATTATAATCTTTTATATTATAAAACTATATACACTATAATTACGGACTTATTTATAACAGGATTTAAGCTTAGTTTTTATTTATTTTTAAGCTACTTTTTTTTTTAGTTTTATTAAAGTTTTTAAAAACTTAAAAACCAGTTTAAAACTTTATTTTAAGTGTTTTAATATTTATATAAACTTTATTTCAGGGATTTTAAACAGCGTTAGTTATTAAAAAAGTTTTTAAAATAGTTTTTAAAAATATAACTTTTAATACTTTTATAGTTTATTATATTTAATTAACTTAACTTAAATAAATTTTTTTTAAAGCTTTAAAATAATTATTATAAAAGTTTAAAATATTAAGATTAATTATTAAATTATTATATATAACATTAAAAGTTAAAGTTTTAATATTTTTAATATAAAATATAATATAAAGTTTTTAATATAAATAATTTTTAATACTGTTTTTATTAAGTTTATATAAAGTTTTATATATAAAATATAAAAAACTATAAAATAAAAAATAATAAATTTTTTAATAGTAGTAAAATAATTGCTTAATTAACGTTATTATAAGCTTTTAATATATTAAGTTTAATTATAAAGCTTATTAAACTAATAAGTTTAAATATAATAATTAAAGCTTATATTTATTATTTAAAGTTTTTAAAGCTTTAAAAACGCTAAGTTTTAAAAAACGTATAAACTTGTTTAATAATTTTATATTTTAACTAGCTTTAAAAATAATAAAAATAAAGTTAGCAAATATTATAATAAACGTTTTAATAAATATTAAAAAAAGTTTACATTTAAAGTAGATATAACAGCTTTTTAATAAGTTATTAAAGCTTTTTTTAAAGTTTAATTATTTAATATTAACTATTATATTTATTTTAATAAAGCTTAATAGTTTAATTTAAAAAACTAGAAGTTTTTAACTATTATAAAATAAAGTTTATAATAACTATAAGTTATTATAATATAAAATAAAGTACTTTATATTTTAAAAAAAGTATGCTATAATATAAAAATAAACATATTATATTAAAAATTAAAAATGTAATAAAAACAGTTAATAAAACTTACTTAATAAAAAATATATAAAGCTTATAACTTATTAAAAGTAAGTTTATACTTATAATATATAGCTTTATTATTAATAGGTTATACTTTATAGAATATAAGGTTCGTATAACTTAAAGGGTCGTACAGTAAAAGGGGTAGTAAGAGGTTTAATATCTGTTAATTAAATAACTACGAAGGTTTAAATAAGTAGGGTTAATTAGTAAAGCTGATTACCAGGCTATATACAGGTAGGTTAGGTAACCGCAGGTTCTAGACTTTTCAAGGGTTTCCAGGGGCTTCTAGAGCTGCGCTTAAAACACCTAGCTATTTGTACGAATATTGTTTTAACATTAGTTGTTTTTACTTTTTATATAAATAGCTGCATATACTTATTTAATACTAGCTAATTTTTTCGCAGCAGTAAATATTAAGCTACAGAAAAAAAAGTTTTTATACGAGGGCTACATTTAGTAAACAAAAAACTTTAAGTTAAGTATAAGTTAAAAAAAGTTAAGGGTTTTTATATAAAAGCTATATCTAGTAAACAAAAAACTTTAAGCTAAGTATAAATTAAAAAAAGTTAAAAGTTTTTATATAAAGGCTATATTTAGTAAACAAAAAGCTTTAAGCTAAATATAGGTTAAAAGAAGTTAAGACCTTTTATATATAAAGAAATCTATATATAAAATAAAAAAAAGAAGCTTTAACTAGAGATTAAGAGTTTAATTAGCTAAAAAAAGGTTAAAAATAAAATAGTATTGTTTACTTTTATATAAAAGATTAATTTATACAAAAGTTTAATAAAGCTTCGTTTAATTAATTAGATTATAAGTTATACTTTTAAAAAAAACATTTAAAAAAGTTATAGTTTTTATACAGTTAAACGAGTATATCGTATAAAAAAAAGAAAAAATAAGGTTTAAAAGCTTTAATATATTAATAATACTAGCTTTATATAGTAAAAGCTTTTACTTAAAAAGTTTGTATAAAATTAAAGCAGTATTATATAGTTTTCTTTATATAACTACTAGGCTTTTCTCTTATTAATCGTTTTTATAACTTTTAGTTTTAAAAGTTCGGTTTTATATAAAAGTCTATTAAAACAGAAAGTTAATAAGTTAAAAAATTTATCGTTTTATATATAAAATAAAAACTGTTTATACAAAAAAAAAGTGTAAGATACGCACTATTAACTAAACAGTTATATAAAAAACTCTATTAAAATACAAACAAATAATTAATCTTTTTTTTATTAATACTGCTAGAAAAACTAAAATACGATATAAAATATTTAATCTATATAAAAAACTCTATTAAAGTATAATCAGGATTAAAATTTTATTATTTACTTTATTAATCTACTATTACTAATTAATAAATTATACTCTATAAAATATAAAGTTCGTATAATTTAAAAAATTATATAACAAAAAAGTAGTAAAAGGTTTAATATTTATTAATTAAATAACTATAAAAGTCTAAATAAATAGGGTTAATTAGCAGAGCTGATTACTAGGCTATATATAAGTAGGTTAAGTAGCTATAAGTTCTAGACTTTTTAAGGGTTTTCAAGGGCTTTTAAAGCTGCGCTTAAAACACCTGGCTATTTATACAAATATTATTCTAACATTTATAATATAAAAAGTTATAATATAAAATAGTATTAAATAATAAACAAGTTAATTAATTAAAATAAAAAACTATAAAAAAGTTTACTTAAAAATATAAAGTAAAACTTATTTTAAAGTATAAAATATATTAAAAAATATATTAAAAAACATAATTTAAAAAAGAACTTAAAATAAATATTAAAAAAAACTTCTTTATATATATAAATAACTAGTTTATTAAACATATTTATATAAAACTTTATATAAAGTTTAATAATAAATATAAATATTAAACTAAACTAATATAATATTAAAGTACGTTATAATTTTAGTTATAAATTAACATTTAATAATAAAACATTAAATATAGCTAAATATTATTAACACTTATATTATAAGCGCTAAATATTTATTAAGCTTTATTAACGTACGTTTAAATTTAAATTATTTATTTAGCTAATATTATATTAAACTAACTATTTTTTTTAAAAAATATAAAGCACTATCTGTGCCTCACTAGGTTTATAAACCTACTATAAATAATATAAAGCTTATAGTTAAAGTAGTAAGTGTATTATATATACTATAGCTTTTAAGTAGAACTTATAGTTATTATAACTACTATAAAGTAATAACTACAAGGCTTATAATACTTAAAAATACTAGCTAGTTTTAATAATTTTAATATTAAAAAGCTTGAATTAGTTTAATATAGTGTATATATTTAAACAGCTATAACTTTTATTAAATAACTTAATAGTTAAAAATGTTTATATATTTTAATATGATTTAAACTTTTTATACATTGAAAATAACCGTTAAAACATAATATACTTAAAGACTTAATATTTATAAAATAATAATATAAAAAGTTTAATATTAATATGTTTTATATATCGCTTTTAATAATATAATAATACTGAAAAACAATTATATTATTAAGCTAAAACTTATAATTAATGTTTTTATTGTTTAATTACTGTTATATTAAATATAATTAAGCTTTTAATGCTAATATTTAACTTAAGCTTTAGTTATATATATTAAATACTAACTTATTAATAAACTTATATTTTTTATTTTATTTAAAGAGTTTAAAAACTAAATTTCTTTATTTTCTAGCTTTTTTAAACTTATAAACTAAACTTATAATTAACATAGTTTATAATAAAAACATTATTCTAGTATTTAATAAATAAATAAATAAATAAAAAACATTTATTATTTTATTGCGTTTTTTTTAATATTAATAATATTAATATTAAATGGTTTAAAGTTTTTAATTTTTTTTTTAAATATTTAAAATATATATAATATTGTTAAATAAATAACAAACTATTATATAAAAAAAGTTTAAATACTTTATTTTAAGTTTATATAATATAATATTTTACTTTAAAACTTAAAACGTTTAAATATATATTTATTTAGTTATTTATTTTATAGTTATATATTATTACCGATATAAAAGAGTTTTTTTTTTAAATTTTAAACAAAATGTTTTTACTATTTTCCTACTATTAAAACCCCATTTTTTATATTTATTAAGTAGTTAAGCTATTTTTAAATAATTATATATTTATTTATCTATAAAACTTATACTTTTTATAAACTATAATTTATTATTATATATTTATTTAATCATGCAAGGTTATTTAATATTTAAGTTTTTTAGCTTGGTTAAATTTAATAATAATTTCTTTTAAGTTTTATGGATTATTTTTAAAGTTGTCACTTTTTTAAAAATAACTTAAGCTTTAACTATAAAATATAAGAAAAAAGTAATATTTAATTTAATTTAGCTATATTTTTACTAACTAATATATTGTAAAATCTTTATTAATATAAGTAATAACTATAATTAAAATCGTTAAAGTATTTATCTAACAAAGAAATAGGTTAATTAATTAAAAAAACGGAAAAAAGCATATATAGTAATTACTAGCGATTTTAATCCTAGTATTTCTAATAATTTATTTTTTTAAGTTTAGGTTTTTTACACTAGTTTTTATGCTTGTTTAGTTATTATATATTTTTAAATTATAATAACTCTTTTTATAATTTTTATAAAGCGTAATATTTATACTATAGCTAATTTATAGCGTGTTATAATCTACTTTATTATTATATACTTTTTAGTTTTATTAATATATTAAATAAAGCTGTTATAAAACTATTTTTAAACTTTTTTTTTAATATAAATACTAAATATAAAAAAAACAGTATATATATTTATAATTTTAAGTTTACTGCTTTTATTACTTAAGTAAATATTAAATTTATAGTTTTTAATTATATATATAATATATCGCAGCTATTATTATAATCGTAAATCTAGATAATATAATCAAGAGGTAATTAACAGCATAATTTAATTTAATATTCCTTATATCTCGGTGGAGCTTTTACCGGACCTTAAAACGTTACATGTTTTTATACGCTTAACTCGATTATATGTTAAGACTATTAAAGGATTATCACTGACTAAATGTTGCAGGGGTGGTTTTAAAAAGTTTTTTCCTTTTAACGACCTTTATGTTATACAAATAGCTAAAAAAAGCTTTTAAGCTTAAAAACGATCTTAATAATTTTTTTAACTTACTTGTTTAAATCGATAATTTTATTAAATTAGCTTTATACTAGCCCATGTTATATTATAGTAAATGTTAAACTCTTGCTTAAAATATATATTAAGCTAAAAAAATAACGTACTAAATAATAGCTAGTTTATATAAGTCGAAAAAAAAATAAAAAAATCAATAGCATGTTTAAGTTTAGCTCGTTAATCAGATAAACAATATTACTATTTAAGCAGTTTTAAATAATAACGGTTATTACTTTCGCTTTATTAACACGGACATTTTTATATATAATAACTTTAATAAAAACTAAATTAATAATATACTTACCAACTTTTTTACTAGTACTAGTTAAACACTAATAAGTATAAAGTTAAAAAGCACGTTTTTAACCTTTTTATTTATAAAGATTTTAATACAGGCACGCTATTAAAACGCTTATATTTAATATTAATTACTACGAATAAATACTTTACGGGAGAGAAAGCTATAAAAAGCGATCTGCTAGGTATAAAAAACGAGGATCTAAATAAAAACGCAGATCGATTTCGAAAAAAGATTTAAAAGTGCGGCTAAGAACTTAAAAAGAAATTTATAAAAAAGACAATAAACCTCCTTCCTTCCTTAGCATCCGCTTAGAAATAACCGAAAAGCTATTAATTAAAACTAAACCAGTGGTTAGATTCTTAATCAGCCAAATCAGGAAAAACATCAGTTTTTAAGATAACGAAGAAAAAGTGAAGATATTCTTAGACAGCCTAGAGTGTAACCACGATATCCAGGACGTCCTCTACCGGACAGCAGGTAAGTAGTTTCTAAATCACAAGTCCATAGAAGGGATCCAGAGTAGCTAATACCTTAAGGAAACAAATGTTCTGGACGCGCGATACGAAGCCCTGAGAGAGAACGAAAAGAACCTGCAAGTTTGGGCATGTAAATACCCATATAGATGTCCAAGTTCTTGTTTCCTAACTTTTTGACAGTTGCTTAACACGCTGTTATTTCCCCTCCAGCCCCTCATCTGGAATAACGGTCTAACTGATGATCTGACCAATTTATAACGTGGGGACCGTCTCTCATTAGGGCAAACCACGCCTCCCAGACATGCCAAGGGCGTATAAAAAGGCTCGCAACGAAACTTTAACGTTAAACATATTAAAAAAGAATGGGTTGATCTGTAAAGTCACGGCTGGAGTACTTTCCGCAGAGGCGGAGCTCTGAGATGATTTACCAAGTGTATTAAAATCTCAAGTTAGAGAAATAAAGAATAAATACGAATACAATTTAGTTTGACAGGTCCCTTGTTGCTTCATAACGGGGTTTTAAAGAGACGCCTGATTCCTGAACAGTGAACTTCGAGCTAGTGGGAGCATCAACCTCACAATCTAATGTGTTGAGCTTCGTGTCCCTACCTCTAAAGTCACAAGGTAAATTCACTTGAATATTCCGGCATCTATCTAGTTCCTGACCTAGGCACCGACTGCCTCTCGTCCAAGTCACTACTTATGCGAACGATTGAAAGGGTTTAGGGGCTCAAGCAGCAAAGAGATTCGCGAAAGCACGTGATTTGTACTGGGATCTCCCAATCCGTCAATGTAGCATCCCTGCTGGCGACCCAGTTTTCGAGAATCGTCTAGAATACGGGCCGCCGTCCAAGCTCTCATAGACAAACCCAGTATCAAACCTACCTAGGTACCCATTAAGTGATAAAAGCTGCAGCGTTTGATAAAAACGTTAGAGTTCTAGGTCTTTTTATAACTGGCTTATTGAGTTATTAAATTGAAAGCCGGTAAAAACAAAAGGAACGCCAGACCGGCCTGAAGGAACTCGTTCCCATGCCCGTCTCCAATACGAAAGATCTGCTGTATAAAATCAAAGTCGAAAACTCTTAGAGCGCCGCGTAGCACCAGGATATTAAACACACACACCACACTCAACAGGCCGCCATAGCCATGAAGCTGAGCGGTAGAGTCCAGTTAACGCTCCGCACCGCCATTGCCTACAAACCCCAAGGACACACGCTCACCAGATCAAGACTTCACACCCTCCGAAATCTCACTCCAACAACTCGACGACCTCCATTCTCCAAACCCTCTCGCTTCTCATACTCCACAGCCATGGACTCCACCACCACCACCACTACCACCACACCCCAACCGCCCAAGACGGAAAGCAACACACAACCCGAATCCTCCCGCCCGGCACTGCCAGCCCTCCCAGCCGCCGGCAATGCATCACAGACGCTCGAGGTGGGCGGCGCTGCGCTGCGCCTGGACCACCTGGGTCCGCTCGTCGTGAATGAGGACGGGACCATGAGTCGGATCTCCAATTGGGATAAGATGATGGATATCGAAAAGGAAAACACGTTACGGATCTGTAAGTCTCTTTTATTTATTTTTATTTCTATCTTTATCTCCATTTACCTATCCTTTTTTCCTTTTTCCTTCGTCTCTCTCTCTCTCTCTCTCTCTCTCTTTCTCTCTTATTTCTTCTTCGCTGAGATAGACACACTTTCTCTCGCCCACTCTTCATATCGCAATCTTCACACAATCGTTTTGACTCACCTCATCATGTTATGTTCGAATCGAGTCTCTTGTCTAGTCTGATACACCTGTCCGCGGCTCCATTCTCACGTAATACCACGCAATGAGTGTTAACTATTGAGAATAGTGGGAAAACGGAATGAGATGCGTCTCGCGAAACTGCGCGCAGCAAAGGCTGAGTCAGGCAAGTCAGAGAATGAGCCTGAAAAAGCTGAATAGAAAGATAGCTGAGCCGGATATCTAGTGGAGGAGAATGTTATATAGTCTTAATAGGGAGCTTACTAGGCTCTATAAGACTTGCTATACTTTCATGCTAGGCGACTGTACTGTTGTAAAATAGATTTGCTGTACACCATGTATGTGCATAGCAAATCATGTAGCGCGAGTGCTTCGTAACGACAAAACATGCTCAATCCAGCAAATGTCGCGATACGCATATACACATGTAAAACAGATACTGTGACAAATCCATGGCAGGATATGGTAGTGGTCGTGGGCAGAACATAGCTGCCAAAAGTGGTATATACGTGACCCGAAGGCCGACCAGAAATGCTCGAAAACAATAGATATATCCTGAATGCCACCCCGCCCTCGCCCCCAGCTCCTATAGGGTATGCCGTTGTGCTCCCTAGATGATTGCCGTCCTGTTCAACGCCGGTCCTGTAATACAATCATGCGTGCGTTTACTATGCAGTCCCACGTCGACTATCATGTAGACGATTCAGGCTTAGTTTGTCCTACTATTTTTGTTGTAGACTCGGGCTTTTGCTTGTCGAGTAAGGCCGACACTAGCGAATCGCTGCCGCCATTCTTCTCCATGACGAGCTCCCGTAGCCATTTGTTTTCGGTCTCCAAAGATGAGATCCGACTCTCCAGCGCACTGACTTTGTCACTGAGCTCCTTCTCGCGTTTCTCGAGGGCTTGCTCACGAGCCTTCTTCTTTACTCGAAAGCGAGCACTGGCGGCCGTGTTCCGCCTCCGCTTGTCCTCCTCCGCGGCGAACCGCGACTGCTCCTCAAAAGAAAGTTGGCGGCGCCGAGGAGGAGCGTCGGCAGATATCTTATCTCCAGTGTGCATGGACGATCCGTAAGGACCCTGGGCCCCGTTAGGGGGATATGTAGGGGAAGGCTGAATGGGCGCCAGAGTGCCCAAGTTGTCTGAGAAGCCGTTGACGTTTGGCGTCGGGTAATTGTGGAAATCAAATCCGTTAAAGTCGCCTGAAGTCATGACGTGATATTAGACCGCCGTGGCACAATTAACTGAACAGACATGAGGCAAACGACGCTAGAGGTATAACTGAGGTGCTCCGCACCATCGATGGCGACTTCGACTTAAGAGAAATAAAGAAAAGTGTAAACTGAGCCATTCTTTTGAGGCGCCAGTGAGCTTAATTGCGAAGGCAGGTCCATTTGCATTTGCATGTGTGTCTTATGGGCTTCTGGTATGATCACCTCAAGATCACGAGGAATTGCACCATCAAGGTCGATTGCGCCATAGCATGCTATTCTGTCGAGCGAATAACCTTGAGGCGCTTGCTGGGATCTCCCCCCACGCTAATACTAGCGAGCCAATCAATTCACCAGAAGGGCAGCTGGCAGTGGAGATTGATGGGTCTGGAGTTTTGGGAGATGCAGTTGGCGAAGAAGCAATGGAACGAATCTTGGTGCAAAATGGCGTTTCTGCTGTTACGACGATGGTCGGCTGCGAGAACGTGCCATAGATCAGATCCACTCGGATATGAAAATGGATACAAGAACCAGTAAAGGGGTCTTCGGTTCAGTGGTTCAGAAACTTGCAAAGCATACAGGTCTGCGGCAAATAGGACAAAAGGAGTGGTTCGGCGTGTAGATTGCACACGGCTTTCCGAAAAGAGAACCGTGCCGACCGTTGCATTTGCGGGGGCGATAAGTGAAGACAAGGCGGGGAGACACAGCAGAAACGACATGGGCGTAGCCCATGTCCCGTGTTGAGACCATGATGCAAAGCAAATGAAACAGCGACAGACGAGAGTGCATAGGCATCGCACTAACCTGGCAGATTGAAGTCGAAGCTCGACAGTTCGCCACCACCCGGGGCCTCAGACGAAACTCGCTCAGTCGGTGACGTGCTAGAAGAGGGTGTCTCGCGTGTACTCTGTGCGCTTCCGTGAGGAGTCCCTGCATCCCAGTCTATGAAATTGGTGTTGGTGAACATAGCCAACTCGTCGTCGAGACTAGGCAGATTGTCCTCTGGCTGCGGCGCAGGTTCAGGAATCCTGTTGAGATCTTGCAACAGCTGTGATACATTGACGGGTTGACCCCGACGCCCGGTGTAGCCAGACATGTCGGCGGCTTGTCGTTGTCGTTGTTGTCGTCAATTGTACTGGCTTTTCCAAGTCGAACGATATCCTAGAAATTCGATGCTCCTGTGTGAGCGTTGATTTAATGCAGGCACAGTGACCCGGTATCCTCTCTAATTCGAACGTTGTATACTGGTGTTTGATAGACCGTGGGTCGTTTCGTTTCGTTTATTTGATTGAAACTCTCTCTCTGGGTCCCAATTCGCAATCGATCGCGAGAGGTCAGACTCGGTTTAATTATTGGTAGTTGTTGAGGGGTTGGCGATTACAAAGACTCGATCGAGAGAGTTTGGAGTGATGAAAAGGAAATAGTCTCGTAGCGCTGGTGTCGATTAATACCTGTACCTTGGTGGGTCGACTGAATCATGAATCGGAGCATCAAAGGCAAAGCATTCACCCTGAAAGAACCCGTGAAAAGGCCGCAGTTGGTGCCGGTCTGCGTCGGTAAACACCCTACTAGGTTAGCCGGGGCAGCGGTACGGTTACCTAAGTGCCACATTCTTTTCTTGGCTGTACGCAAGTGGGGGTGCTTGCGAAGGCTGACGCCCACCTGACGTCCAACAACTATTTACTAATCAAAAAAGAACATCTTGTGCGTGTGCACACTCACGCAGCAGTAAAATATATCAATTTATTCACCGCAAATATAAATTCATAGTTGGAGTTCTTTACCCTTGAAAAGCTCGGACTGTGAGATCAGAGTGGTATCAGATAAAACTAATCTAGATAACCCCTCCAACTTAGTGGCGAATCATCCTAACAGATTTGTAGGTGCTTCTCGGAATTTGGCGGAGATGCCTTTTCATCGTGTGTGCAACTTAAAAGGCTGGGCAAAACGTGTATTGGGAGACTTGGCTTGAAACGGCGAGCTGCGCCCGGGATTGACCAATCAAGCCTCAACAGTGTCTCTCATCCCACGCACATATAAATGATCTAGACACTGATTTTACCTAATTATTTCGGCACAAAAGATAGTAGGGTGATACCAGTGTTCATTGTTATGAATATATGCTACTAGTAATATTAACTTGATATAGGGAAATACGATAAACCTCTATTCCCGTTACTCAACCTCCTATGGAAACTGTTTGCGCTGCGAACCTCTAACCGAATCTACCTACATATGTACCTAGAGGTAGGTACTGCATGTTCATAGCCATGTGTGTATGCGCTCTGCCCTAAAATGGCTAGTTGAAAGGAGGTTAGCGTTCCACCTAGGCACCGCTATACGGATTTCTAATCAATGATGATGAGATCTAGATTTTCTGGGTCCTCCTATGCCCAAGTTCGGCATTTCCCTTGTGCCACCGTCCTCTAGATATACTTACTACAGCATGAGATCATCCTATCAGTACAAAATAATGCCACATTACACGCAGAGTTTTGCTTAGGCACACGGGGATTAATGTATTGGCATTGGACATTTACAATCTTTCAAACTTCAAACTTCTTGAGCCTCTGTACTCTTTCAACGCATAATCGAACCTGCAGATGGGCTGCTCGGAACTTCGGAAATGCTTGCCAAAAGTCACCGCCTGCAGTCCGCTACCGGAACATGTAGAACATATATAGTGCCGCCGGCGGTTGGAGACGATGTTGCCTTATAGTGGATTTATAAGCTTCAGTGAAATCTTGTTGCACGAAGCTGCAAGAATTGGTTGCAATCTCATTTCCGTTGGGTGTTTCCGCCAATAGTAATTCTACTGGGCAGAACAAGGGCGCATCGAAGCGGGGGTTTACAACAACACGCATACTGCTGCAGCATATACAGCATACTACACGCATACACTCGTACACGTGAGACGCTCAACATCTCTTTTCGGCCTTTGATATTAGCTGTTACCTTGGGGTCATTGTATTGCAACATATTCTAACTGCAGATGATTTATAAGCGAAGCAACGGACAGTCATACTCGAGCTGGTGTTTGGTTTGGCAAAGCCAGTCACTCAATGAGGGCACAGATCCCGAACTGACTAGCAGTACAGCGTTAGTCATATAGTCACTACAACCAGAATTATTATTATGCCTCACCGCAAGACAGTGTGTTATATCTAGTCTATCTAGATGTTAATCAAACTACACAAATTTCCCCATCATAAATCCCCCGAGAATTTAGACATGGTGGGGGGAAGCGGATGGAAGTCATTAACTGAGGGCATCATCCAACTCTACCCCTCCGGGGACAGCCGAACTTGCTACTTGGAACAGGGCGCTTACTCAGGAATTAATTTTGTTTCAAATGAAAAATACATAAAATAATATGCTATTAAAAGCACGATGTGGAATAATGCTAGGGTTATGAAGAAACTGATAATGAATGCCTACAGTAGTTCATCAATCCCCACACTACCTAGGTACCAGGTACATATGTAGTTTAAGCGTCCGCCAAGCTTGATAAGCCTTATCGCGGTAGTGACAGGACGGGAATGACATGTGATGAAGAAACACGAATGATGCTTCACAATCACTAACCACGATACTAGGTATCACCGGCAATGGATGCATGATATGTGATATAGTCTATCGTATTGAAGGAGCAAAAAATCCACCATTTCTTTAAAAAAATTTACTCTAAACGTGTCCATAGCAACATCTATCATCATCTTGTTACCTAATACACGTAACAAAACACCAAAAATCCCCAACGCTTTCAAGAGACGCGTCGCGTTTCCTGACACTCCTTCTAGCTGCATGTCACCTTTTCTAATGTCACACATATACCCGAAATACGGGCTTCCCACTCAATTGGGGCTTAGATGTCATTAAAGTATTCTGTAACAAGCATTCATTTTACTTGCGAGGCGCAAAACCATGGCGCCACGTCTATCTCTTCCAACTACGGCCCGTCTGCCCTCTTCACTTCGCGTCAACCCTGAAAACCCATCCATCATAAAGGTCTTGAACCGACTCTCACGACCATCGCTCCTCTCCCTCGTTCTCGACTGGCTCGACCCTAGCAACCAATCCCTTTGTCCGCCTCTTCTACGCCGAAACTCACCCGCAGAAGAAGACGAAGATGAATTCGAAAACGACTTCTACCCGCCAGCGTATTCGCTGGCCGAGCTTCGGGAACTATACGCGGACATGCAGACGCGCAAGGGCAGCAAGCGCGAGGTCGTAGACCGCATACTCGAAGGGGACTGGCGACAAGGGCTAAGCCTCTACCAACTCGCCATGGCAGATCTACAATACCAGTACGACCATCCGGGGACGTTGAAATGGGCGTGTTACAAGATCCAACGCCTACAGACGCCTGCGCACGAAGACGACATCGAAGCAGATAATAGCCATAACAAGGTCGACAAAATGACATTGCACGTTCCACGCTTCCATCCGAGCACCTTCTTGCAGAACCTACAGGCCGAGGTGCTGCCCGACGTCAAGGCGCACTACAACTTCGACCGACCGAAAGGTCTCCCGCTCCTCCTCCTGCGCATCTTCGTGCTCGACTCGCCGTATAACACCGACCTCGCCATCTCCGCCGCATCCGCATCCACGTCTTCGACAGCCCGCACGGTGACGAGCTTCGACGCCTCGCGCACCATCTACGTCGCCTTTCCCGATGCCTCACCGCACATCTTCGTTAGCAAGTCACAGAGCGCGGGACCAACGACGCAGGCTGAAACGCGATCGCTACGCGCACTCGTCGTTGAGGGTATCCCCAAGGCCCTGTCGCGGCCGCAAGAACGGTATGCGCTCAAAGCCGTCAACCTGCAGACCAAGAACCTGGAAGCTATGCTCAGCTTGCGGGGCGCGGGGCGCGGCAATGCGGCGGCGGGTGGTTGGGGCTTGTATGCGAATGATAAGGCCACCGATGCGCGTACGCATAGCCCACTTAATCCGCTGTTGCCCACGCCGCCGCTATCAGACGATGCCGCGGAGGACGACGATGAGGATGCAGGAAACTCGGAGATCACCACCCGGAAGAGGACCTTAGATCCTGAGATTGCAGAGGAGGAAACGCGGCGTAAGCGTGCGAGGCTCGTCGCGCAGGCACGGTTCGGGGACAACGCGAAGATAGATGACGGGAAGGGCATCGAGAGAGTGGACATCTTGATTGAAGACCCTTTCCCGATACCCGCGACGGAGTTAGAGGGCGAAGATCATGAGGATGGCCGGGAGGCAGAAGAGGCGCAACGGGCGGCGCAAGGCCGCAAATCCAAGGGTCGTCGGAGCGCCGTCGATGCCAGTCTCTTGCAAGAAGCCGAGGGAGACGAAGATGAAGATCCCGAGCAGCAACGAGATCGAAATCGAGACTCAGAGGAGAATTCGGCTCGGAATAGGGGACAAGAGACACGAGACGGGGATGATGGGCATAGAGATAGGGACAAGTGGGCATGGCGTCCCAACGTCCGGCTCTCGCTCCACGGACCGCACGTCTTCGCAGGCATCCGCCAGCTCGTTGAGGCTGGCTTCATCGATGGCAGACGCATACCAGGGTGGATGACGGGCGAAGAGGGGGTCACGATGGGAGCTGTGAGGAATGGGAGGATCAGGGGGCTTAGGGGCTCCGGGTTATGAGAGTCTGGAGTTTGCGGAAACATTCCAGCTGATGAAGTGAGAGAATCGGTGGTGTTAAATCTGGACGGAGGGATGGTTAGGCATTGTTTGTCGGTTGCATGTAGCCTGAGGCGTCTGGTGTATGGATGAGTCTATTGCTGATTTATTTAATATACGTCAACAGCCAGGAAATAGGTTCATCATGCTCAGTGAGATTTTGATGGCGCATCTCCCAAATGGTGGTGGTCCAATTGAACTCTGCCTTCGAACATCGTTATCACGAATATATTCGGAGAGCTTGGTCTGAGATCAAAAAATGCGGCTCAAGTTGGAATGTCGTTATTACGAAAAAGCCTTATAGCCAGGCCATTAATAAAGCCCGACAAGCAGTCTACGTTGCGTATATCCTATATACTACCCAGCACTCCTCTCATTTCACCTCTGCCTTTTGTCCTCCTGGTATCTCAAACTCTATTCTATAGGCGCAGTCCCGGCTTTGTCTTGTATGATATTCGCTAAGAGTTCAATGCCCCTTTCCGTGGATATGCCATCTTGTCTCAAATCACCTCTCACGTTTCTCATCCTCACCTAGTCCAAACACCTTCACGGTATTCGCCCAGGCAGCCTCGCACACATCGCGAAGCGGTTCGCCTCGCACGCTGGCGACGACTTGCCCGACGCGCTCGATCATGCAAGGCTCGTTGCGGCCCTTGACCATGGCGCCCTCAACCCACTTCTCCTTCTTGACGGCGCGCCAGCGCTCTGGGAGCTCAGGCTCCTTCTTAACAGATTTGTTTTTCTTGGGCTGCTGTTTACCTGGCCTCGGCTGTGGCGGCGCAGACGGATCTTGCTGCGGGTTTGGTGTTGCTGTCCTTGTGATGTTCGGAGTGGGTGTTGCAGTCGATGTGGGTGTGGATTCCGAAGTAGCACGTGTAGACTTGTCACCATTGGCATCAGGAGTACCCTCAGCCTTGGCCTTGGCCTCGAGCAGGTACCTCCACCCAACATGCGTAGGCCGGATCTCGCACCAAGGGCCGTCCGTCTCGAGCATGAGGCGGTCGAGCGGGATCTCCTTCACCACGGCGCAGTTCTCCTCCGTCTTGAAGCTGCATCCGTTCGTGCCGATATATAAACCCAGGTCGGCGAGCTCGCGCATCTCGGCCGCCGTGCCCGTGAAGCTGTGCACGACGCCGCCGCGCTCGAGCTTCTCGAGGCGGTCCCCGAATTTCGCCTTCAGGAGGCCGACGAAGTCCCCGTGCGCGGCCCGCGAGTGCAGGAATAACGGCGGTTGCGGGGTGAGCGATAACACGAGGTCGAGTTGTGCCGCGAAGGAATGTAGCTGGATCTTTCGCGAGCAGAAATGCAGCCTGTCGTAGTCTAGGCCGAACTCGCCGAACGCGACCAGAGCGCCCGGGTGCGTGGTCCGGGCTGACTCGATGAGGGTGCGTAGACCCGTGATGATCCCTTCCGTCTTTTCGGGATCCGGCTCATGCTCTTCTGGTACAGGCTGCTCTGGATCAGGGTTGCTGGGCATAGTGTGCTCTTTTAGGTCTTTATGGGCGTGTGCCGTGCTGAAGATATCGCTTGAGCATGGGTGGATGCCAGCTGTTGTGTACACGATACCCGCTGTGCAATTGTTAGCAGCTTTCTTGGGGAATGAGAGGACGCCATGGTTTACATACGATACTCTTTGGCTATGTCTAGCGCTTGTCTTGAGCTTTTGAAGTCGGACCCTGTGACGATTAGTTTTGTGCATCCGACTTCTTGCGCACGCGATACCACGGCTTGCAGATCATCTGGATGCTGCGCCTTGCCACGGTACACGCCTCGAAAGATTTGGTCTGCAAGATTTATGCCAATCTATGAATCGGAGTTATAATAATTAGTAAAAATAGCCGGTAGATGCATGTTTCATGTTTGTACAGTGGGGTGATAGCGACATTGTCTTGAGAATGTCTCCTGACGACAACACTACGAAAGTGATATAGACGACATCAAGAGACGTAATCAACGAGATGAACTGTTACTTCAGTTTAAGGTCCTGACTTACATCGATATAACGTGGCTTATACGTTGAGTTATCATCCAGTGTAGTGACAGCAGGCACAGAGCCCGTCACCTCAGAAGCCATTCTCGGCACTACAGATGAGAGAGGTCTCACAAGAAACCTCAAAATTGGGGTTCCGCTAGTCTTCGGGTGCGTCAAATAGCTGAAAAGACTTTTACTTCGTATCATCGAATTTTTCTTCGCTTAGGTGAAATGAAGAAAAGGAGAAGAGTAACTCAGCATTATAAACGAGTCAACATGGTATCTGTGTTGTATACGAGGCCTTCATCTGAGTGCACCATTGGTTCGTGGTCGAGTCACTAGGTAGATATCATTTGGAAATGCATCAAGTGTGGCGGACCGGTGAGAATATCCCGATTGTTGCATACTAGTTTCTCATTGGTCAAAATTTGCCAGATACAGCCAGCCACATTAGCTCAGGGGCCTACCCTTGCCACATGCACCTACTTAGTCTTACGGGTGTATCGATAACTAGGTAGGTGTTTTGTCATCTCGTTTCGTTCCTAACATTTAATAAGCTTAAGAGAAAAGAAAAGAAACCTCAATTTCCAGACCGACAAAAGAAGAATTTTTCAAAAATATAAATAAACGCATCAGCCGTGAATCAAAAACGGGGCCCATCGATGGCAACGATGGGTTTTACCACTAAACCACTGATGCTGTAATATAAAGAAATGGCGCCGCTTTGGACACCAACTCAATTACCTGCAAGCCGCCTACATCCAGCCTTTATGATATCTATTCACATGTCTGCGCAAGTAAATTGAGATACCCACCAATTTTAATGTCAGTCAACAGTCTCAGCTGGGTTTCTCGATGGACGAGCAAAGTCTGAGAGGTGAGGCTAATAAGAATTAGTCGGTGTGATCGTGGATTGGGAGTACTGGTACCGTAACACAAGTAGATAGCTCGTGAGATCATTTTCGTATTTGATCAGTATGTCCGAAAGATTCTATTACGCTTCATATTGTGTAACGAATAGGACGCTAAGGTCTTTATGATGCGCTTGATAACTAATAGCCACTCCCGTACTTCCGCGCAAATATGGCTAGGAAGGTAGTACACCCCAGAGTGTTGAGGATATGCATTGTTACACCAGTGGTAGAATCTAGAGGGTAGCAGTGCTCTGCGCTGACTCTTGTTACAATGAATCCTATGGTAAAGTATATTGCAAATCCAAGACACTGCTTATTGTCGATGTATGCTCCCATGGTTGGATGAATTGCTAGGACTGTAGAGTCCTAGACCAATACCGTTTAGCTAGGCAGATTGCATTCCGCTACATTCCGCTGCATTCCGTGTAACAGGGCTGCTATGCTGATTCATAAAGGGATCGTTGTAAATTATATATTAAGTAGCTAGTGTGCAGGTTAAGTTTCAGCTAACTACTCGCGAGCTGTTGGTCGCACCAAGCACCTCGACAGTGGTGAATATAACTGTGATTGGCCAGTTACTTGTGGCAATATGATGAATAATCCCTTCTACAGCAACAGACTTGATTGATTGATTGATAAAAATAGACCAGGCCAACCTTACTTTCTAAGAAATGTGATCAACTAACTCGTATCCCATGAAATGGCTGAAGCATTCTCGATATGTGATGTCACATCGTATCTATTACTGGCGATTGAAGTTCAGAGATATTACAAATAGTCCAACTTGGGATGTGCCTATATTCGTTGACTTCCATACTAAGGCCAGACAAATGGGAATTTATTCTTGTTCTCTACAACTGAATATCAAATCACGGCTATTAAGAGCATCTATAGCGTGCTAAAATGTTCCTTGAATACCTTGAGTAGAATGCATCATGTGTAAGCTCGTCCTCTCTTATGGTTGGCAGACTCCGTCTTTTCCTCCTATATCAGGCTGCTATCCAGGGACTTATACATCCTCGCTAGATTTACGATGCATCCAGCTCAGCAATCTACAATCAACTCGCCATCAGTGTCCTCCAGGGCCAATATCCGAACAGCTAGATCGTTAGTAAACTTCAATTTATGCGCTCTGGTTCGATTGTGCTAACACTCTATCCCATAGAGTCCGAAGCCTGCCCCTCTAGAACAATCAAGACCTCTATCAGTGACTGTATAATGCTGCCAAAAAGCCCAGCTCAAACTCAACAAGCGTCGCTACATATTAAACGTTCACTGGCAGGGGGTTCAGCATTCGGTGCAGCTATCGTCCTCTCCATGATTCTCGCTACTGCTTTCGCAGCTTTAATACTTGTCCTTATGGCTTCCACGTTGTACAAGAGATGGCAGGAGCAGCGGGGGCGGGCTCTAAAACGCCAACAAAGCCGGAACGAACATATTGGAGCAGTTACAAGACTGTTTGAAAAGCCTGAGCTCTCCGGCGAAGCTCCAGTCCAGATCCTTGAGATGGATGTCCTATCCGGGAGAACGGGCCTGCCTCACGAGCTGCATGAGCACAGCTTGCCCCAAGAGCTACCAGAAATGAAAGAGGGTTTACCTCACAAGTTACCTGAAGGCGGAATCTCGCCCCAGGAACTTCCTGGTACCTCTCATGGGTTACCGATTGAAGTTGCAGTTCACAGGAGGATATTGAAACAAGCCAGGGAGAAATAATCGTCGTGGAGACTCGGAGGAGAAACATGGACTGTGTGAGCGGAACCATACGGGGACTATGAAAGTTGCGAATACTCAAGGTATCAGGCTGCTCTGCACCAGTCGCGCTAAAGAGTGTTGATATCTTTGTTCTGGCTGTATACAAGTGCTCTAGCACCACCTTAAAGGCTTATGAGGATCAAGAATCAATTGGGTACTTTATTGAGCTCTTTACTACTACGTACTGCCTTGCTGTAACGGTCCTTCTATTCCCCCTGACTTATTTCCTTGAAGGTATACTTGGTCATTCTCCATGCCACCCCGATCGCCATCGAATCACGGGGTCGCGGATCCACAAAATCGGTGGACGGTCGGAGGTCTACCTAGCGCAATTTGTAGTCCCACAAGAGAGGCCGGCATTTGGAGCCGGAGTTTCACAACATACGCTTCAAGAGAGATAACGTTCCATGAACGTCACATTGACACTATAGTAGTGATCAATTGACTCGAATTAATTTCTCTTCTTTTCTCCGTTCTTACATCAGCGGCCATTTGCATAGCTTTCAAGATGTCTATGGGCTTTGACGAGTGCGCGGTAGTCAGGGAGGGGTTCCCCCGACCTATCCCGGAGACTCCTGCCAACGTTTTAGAGCAGTTCCGAATGACAGGCAAGGTGGTTGTCGTGACTGGCGCCGCAGACGGCATCGGATACGCTGTCTCGGAAGCGATGGCCGAGGCAAACGCCAATGTTGCCTTGTGGTATAATTCGTGAGTTGACCCAAGCTAAAAGCCCGAGGTAAAAGTTCCTAGTGCTCACGATACCTAAAGAAACGATGCTGCTATCGCGAAAGCCGATGGATTGGCGAAGGCTCATGGTGTGAAGACGTGCGCCTACAAGGTCGATGGTAAGCGTGCCACTCACTCCTGTCTTACAGTGAGCGTAGTCCGAAACTGACTGCAACCTCAAAGTCTCTAACCCTCAGGAGGTCCAAGACGAGATTTCGAAAGTCCTTGCAGACTTTGGTAGAATAGACGTTTTCGTTGCCAATGCCGGTGAGTCTGCACTAGCCACTTCAAGAGAGATCAGAGCGCTCTGACTAAAAGCTTGCCTATCAGGCATGGCGATATCCAAGCCTATTCTAGAACAGACACTAGATGAATACAGGAAGCAAATGACTGTGAATGGTAAAGTACAACTTTGAAGGCCCACGCGTAACTGAGTCATGAGCTGATCGATCATCTAGTTGATGGTGTAGTGATTTGTGCCAAATACGCCGGTGAGGTATTCAAACGACAAGGCTCTGGAAACCTGATCATAACATCGAGTATGAGCGCACACGTCGTCAATGTGCCAACAGACCAGCCCGTGTATAACGCCACGAAGGCTTTCGTGACACATTTCGGCAAGTCCTTGGCGCGCGAGTGGCGGGATTTCGCCCGAGTGAACATTGTTTCGCCTGGCTTCTTCGACACGA
This sequence comes from Xylariaceae sp. AK1471, assembly GCA_023159215.1. Taxonomy (NCBI): domain Eukaryota; kingdom Fungi; phylum Ascomycota; class Sordariomycetes; order Xylariales; family Xylariaceae; species Xylariaceae sp. AK1471. Next base: position 436,091 of record JAJKLI010000023.1, read on the forward strand.
AGATGGGCGCAAGCCCGTCTGGAATAAACGAGGCCTACCGAATGGCAGTTTTGGGAAGACAGGGCCATGTCAAGGAGATCAAGGGCTTGTATCTGTATCTGGCGAGTGATGCCTCAACGTACACGACGGGTACTGACGTCATCATTGATGGTGGTTATGTTCTGCCGTAGGGAAATTGAGATGATGGCGTGCCTCAATAGAGAGAATCATTATTACTGCAGTTTAAGTTCGCGTTTGGCTCGTATCATTGATATCCACCTAGAGACCAATATAACCGCTATAAGTCCTCCGACTGCGACGACGGGAGTAAACCACTTATATGGGTAAGGCCTAGTAATATTATACGAGAAGAACGATTTGTGCACTATGAGTGTAGGCGCCACGGTTAGCGGGCTCAAAATATGACTCCTGGACGACTAGCCGTCTATTAGGTGAACTTCTAACGATTCTTTCGGTATGGGGCCCTTCATTTAACTAACGGGTTCTCTTACTTCGTGATAGGCGCCGATGGCATATAGACTTTAAAAGAGCACGCTGCACGCATAGCTTTGCATCCGAAGCAAACAGTTAATACACCAACCAATCACGAAACCATTCCGTGCCTCTGTCTGTTTGTTGTGCTTATGCTTTTGATTCTTACGAACGAATAATTGATGGGCTACCTGGGGCGCCGCCCTGCTATCTATGGGCTTCGCCAGAGGTGAGACAAGCTCAACCGCCGGCAGTTCTTGGCCTCTTTTAAAGTCGGGTTACACGCCAACGGCGAACGCAACAACAATAAAATGCAATACAAAAGTATCCGTAAGTAACAGTCTAATAATCAAAACACTGGGCCTGGCATCTCGCGATCGCTGTCAACAGTGCTTTAACGGGATGACTAGTTCTATAGTACCTAAAATATAGGTTTAAGAAACCTCAATTTTTACAATCAATAACAAATGCCACCCGTCACGCAGCATTGGTAGACTGAAAATGTTGGTAATGTTGGCAATGAATGTACTTGCTCATAGTAAAAATACCCATAGAGCCTGGCTGTAACTCCGGCTCGGCTCCGACGGCGCACTTTCTCGCGGCAGAGAAGGCTTTAGTGAGCGCTTTGTTGGCGAGAAGGTGACTTCAGCCTAGTTCGGAAGCGATCTCGGCTTGGACAGCAATTAAGACAACGGTGGGCATGCTGATAAATCCGATTTCATCGGACCTACCTATTCGAGGATATGCCTAGATAGCTACTAGCGATGGCGTAAGGGGATTGATTGTTTGTACGTAACTAGTCTACGAAAGCGTTTACTTTTGTACATTTCGAATATACAGAGATGGGCATGAACCTCTATGCGTTTAGAGACTGGACTACCTAGGTAGTGTAGTGGGGCAGGACCCCTCGCCTTGTCATCGCTCCACAAGCTTATAGATAGTATGACAAGTGACAATGAGACAGAAATAATAGTAAATCTACGGCTCTAGTTTCGATAGAAGGTATAAAAGAAATAAAGACTCTACGAACATTTATAACTACCTATATGCAGCGAGTCCATGTCGGGAATAGGAATCTGTGGATAACTAAGATATTTAAATGTACATAGATTCACGGACGGGCCCCATCATAATGAACCCCGCCATGCACAAAAACCCACTTCGCGTCGAGGCGCGTTGAGTGGCTGGCGGCTTGCTAAATAATTCCAGTAAAGAGGTCGCAGCTGGCGAGTGGCAGGTCTCACCTGCGAGCACTGTAAAATGAGTCAAACCTTGCAGGTGCTAAATTGACCCGAGCTTGTTGTCTACTCGCCCTGTGACGCGCTAAAAAATGGCAAGACGCGGTTTCCGGGCGAACGGCGCGTCTCTATTTAAAGTTGGACTGCGGGTGCATCGTTTTCATCCAACTTTCACTTAACATCACCCACCAGCCAACTGGCCCAACACTGCACTTTAATTGCTTCCTCTTTGATACCCATAAGCTTTCGACGGCATAGAGGCTGTTGTTGATCTTCAATTGACGACCGTGATTGCTGTATTGCCTGAATAGTTTCTTGATTTTCGGCATTGTTTGTTCCGTTGCGAGCCATCCTCCTTTCCGCGGCTCTTTACCTTACCTACACGCCACAATGTATGTCAAGAAGCGAGGTACGTTCTTCCGAAATATCCTCTTTCCGTCATGTCAGCCGCTAAATAGTAGACAGATGGCCGCCAGGAGCGTGTCCAATTCGACAAGATCACCGCCCGTGTATCGCGGTTGTGTTATGGCCTCGACACCGACCATGTCGACCCTGTTGCTATCACTCAGAAGGTCATCTCGGGTGTTTATGGAGGTGTCACTACTGTCCAGCTTGACGATCTGGTAAGCATTCTTGTACTGTGAAAAGCGACGAGCCAAGTTTTCTAACAGACCCTCGGAAATAGGCAGCTGAGACCGCCGCCTACATGACCGTCACCCACCCAGACTATGCCATCCTGGCTGCACGTATTGCCGTATCAAACCTACACAAGCAGACAAAGAAGCAGTGGTCTTCTGTTATCAGTGATCTGTACCACTACATCAACCCCAAGAACAATAGACCGTGCCCTATGATTTCCCAAGACACGTACGACTGCGTCATGAGACACAGAGAAGAGTTTGACTCGGCGATTGTGTACGACCGCGATTTCAACTACCAATACTTCGGCTTCAAGACTCTAGAGCGATCATATCTCCTGAAGATTAACGGCAAGATTGTCGAGAGACCCCAACACATGATAATGCGTGTGGCTGTGGGCATTTGGGGTGATGATGTTGAGAAAGTCCTCGAGACCTACAACCTCATGTCTAACAAGTACTTCACTCATGCCTCTCCTACACTGTTCAATGCCGGAACGCCTCAACCTCAGATGTCGTCTTGCTTCTTGGTCGACATGAAGGACGACAGCATTGAGGGAATCTATGACACCCTCAAGACTTGTGCCATGATTTCCAAGATGGCTGGAGGAATTGGTATGAATGTCCACCGCATTCGAGCCACTGGCTCTTACATCGCCGGTACCAATGGTACGTCAAATGGTATTGTACCTATGCTTCGCGTCTTCAACAACACCGCCCGCTACGTTGATCAAGGTGGTAACAAAAGACCTGGTGCTTTCGCCATTTACCTTGAGCCATGGCACGCGGACGTGTTCGAGTTCTTGGATCTGCGGAAGAACCACGGCAAGGAGGAAGTTCGTGCTCGCGATCTCTTCCTGGCCCTTTGGATTCCTGATCTCTTCATGAAGCGTGTTGAAAAGAACGGCGAGTGGACACTGATGTGCCCGAACGAGTGCCCTGGTTTGGCCGATGTCTATGGCGATGAGTTTGAGGCTCTCTACGAGAAATATGAAGCTGAGGGTCGCGGCCGCCAAAAGATCAAGGCCCAGAAGCTCTGGTATGCCATTCTGGAAGCACAGACAGAGACTGGAAACCCCTTCATGCTCTACAAGGACCATGCCAACCGCAAGAGCAACCAGAAGAACCTTGGCACAATCCGTAGTTCTAACCTTTGCACTGAGATTATTGAGTATTCTGCCCCGGATGAGGTTGCTGTTTGTAACCTGGCATCTATGGCCTTGCCCTCTTTCGTGGATTACAACTCGGAAAGCTATGACTTCCAAAAGCTGCACGAGGTCACTCAAGTTGTTGTCCGCAACCTGAACAGGGTCATCGATGTAAACCACTATCCTGTCATCGAGGCACGCAACAGCAACATGCGCCACCGCCCCATTGGTCTTGGTGTCCAAGGCCTAGCAGACACCTTCCTTGCCCTCCGCATGCCCTTCGAATCGCCTGAGGCTCGCCTGCTGAATAAGCAGATCTTTGAGACGATGTACCACGCTGCTTTGACGGCATCGATGGAGATTGCCAAAATAGAGGGCACCTACTCTACTTATGAGGGTTCTCCTGCTTCTCAGGGTATTCTTCAGTACGACATGTGGGATGTCACCCCCTCCGACCTATGGGACTGGGCTACCCTAAAGGAGCAAATCAAGCAACACGGTATTCGCAACAGTCTGCTCATGGCTCCAATGCCGACTGCTAGTACCTCGCAGATCTTGGGCAACAACGAATGCTTCGAGCCCTATACGTCGAACATTTACTCTCGCCGTGTCTTGGCCGGTGATTTCCAAGTCGTCAACCCGTGGCTCCTGAAGGACCTGGTTGATTTGGGTCTGTGGTCCGACAATATGAAGAACCGCATAATTGCTGAGGGTGGCTCCGTTCAGAATATCCCCAACATTCCTGCGAATGTCAAATCTCTTTACAAGACTGTCTGGGAGATTTCTCAGCGAACAGTGGTCCAAATGGCTGCTGACCGTGGTGCTTTCATTGACCAGTCACAGTCCCTTAACATTCACATGAAGGACCCTACAATGGGTAAGATCACCAGCATGCACTTTGCTGGATGGAAGCTCGGCTTGAAGACGGGCATGTACTACTTGCGAACGCAGGCTGCCGCCCAACCTATTCAATTCACTGTTGATCAGGAGGCATTGAAGGTGACCGACTCAGCGGCCGCTAGGCCCGGCGCGTTAAAAAAACGAGCACCTCCCTCCGGCAGTCATATTTCCTCCCCTTCACCTGCCGTTCCTCGACCGATGTATGCTAAGAGGGAAGACTCTAACACCATCAACTCTCCTCACGGAGTCCCCACGCCCAGCACCACCCCTCCTCCTTTAAAGGAGATAACAGCGGCGGAACCTGCTGTGTCGCCTGCCAAAGTCTCAGCAATCAAGGCAGATGCGCCCGAGGGGGAAAGCCCTAAGGCTTTGGCAACCGATCCTACGGATAAACCCAAGGCCGTTGAGTTGCCAGAGGCTGCTCTCGAGGACAAGAAGCCACCACAAGATGAGGATAACGAAGACAAGAGCAAAGAGCGAGAGTTTGATATCTATGCTGACGCTGTTCTAACTTGTAAGTGACCCTAGTCTATCTCTTTTCTGAGAATCCCACTCTAACGTCATTTAGGTAGCATTGAGAACCGCGAGGAATGCATAATGTGCAGTGGTTAAGCGGGTCTGCATAAGAGTTGATATAGTGACGATGTGCAATGGGTGATGATAAAACATTAATATGTGATGTACGAGACGTACGAGCTGGGTTATCCATAGACGGCACCTAGCGGGGATACTTGCTTCTTTTGATAAGAGGCACATAGCTCTACAAAGCAGTGGCACTGGGGCTTGACACTTGTACAATCTTAGGACATTGTACAGGTACTGGAACATTTCGCTGTCGGATCGCGATTGTTGTTGGTTGGCGCTTTCATGTTCTGTTTAGTTTTAGTCTTGATCTGATATGGAACATGTGTTCTAAACTGTTCAGCATTGTTGGTGAAGATACAGCCAGTTCGGGTTGATATGAGACTCCCCTGTGGAGAGATTTCATGGTGATAAAAGGCAGCGTACAGCTTCCATGCCTTGCCAAGTTTTCGAAATGGCTTGAGACTTGGTATGCCGTACATGATAGGAGACAAGACACCGGGTAGTCAGACTCTGCTCTAAACCCCGGGTCAACGTAGGCTACCACCCTATAGTGTTTCTCGAAAAATCCTGTCACAGCAAAAACAACTGATCTTCCGTCCCGTAGTCCGCTTAGATACGCTCCTCGCTATAACTCATAGGCTGGTTGAAGTATTAGTTGTCAGATTTGTTACTCACCGATCGTCCACGGAGAATGGGATAGTTATGGCTTACGATATATTACTAATCAATTAATAGCATGTGAAACACAGGTTATTGGCGATCTGCCACACGCAGTAATGCATTTGAAGCCTGTTGGTCTTGAATAGTGAATCTACTGAGGTAAGGAACCACTACCTAGGATATATCGTTCTCTGCCTGGCCCTGCCTCAATGCTGTTGGAATAAAGGTTGCATATAGATAAAACCATGCTGATTGATACCTAATAGGCCATCTACTGACCGTAAGGCACATATGCAGAACTAATAGTCCTCTAAAAGCTTCCATGTCTATCTGGTGACATTAAGAGAAAAAAACATGCTGGGATGCTCTCCCTTTTTCGACACATCGCTCGGGATCCTCAGCGTTGCAGCTCGGCAGATTACAATATGTCTATAATAGCAAATAAACTATCGTTTCCTGCGAGTAAGTGATACATGGCAAAAAACTAGGGAGATCTCTAACTAATCGAAGACTATATGGACTACATCGACGCTAAAAGATTAAGCTGAATACGTAACAAGTAATAAGTCAGCCGTTTAGATACTTGATTGTTACTGGGAACAATTATCCGCGAAGGGTTCGGTGAGGATGGTCTCAGCTTATTACAGACTCATTGTCACTTGAATCACGACGTATATAATCTCTTCGTCGCTTGTGTTCTCTCATTGTGATATCAGTCAACCCTAGAGTTTCCTTATGTACTGATTCTGGGATTTGAAAGGAGCCAAGCCCTCACACAATATGTACCTACTTCAAGAGGGGACAGTCAGCGTACGATCATGGGGAATAGGCAGCAACATGAATTCATTGGCTAGGGGACTTAGCGAGTTCTTTAGCATCATATCGAGCGAGTCATACAATCACTTAGGATAGATGACGTTCACCTTGAGGCTCCGGACAAAGGCGCTCACCGAGGCTTGGTGATTACTGAACACGGGTTTTTGTTGGCCCCAACAAACCCTAGAGTAAGTCACCAACAATCATGTTCCCCGGGATTGACATTGCATAATCGAACATTGCTTGCCAGGAATAATTATTCTGCAATGGCGATGAATTTCTGCATGTGTAAATTGAATTACTCAACTTACTAGCAGCAAATGGATTCGCGAACTGGTACCAGATATTCCATACGAATGGTACCACAGCCACGTAACTAATCAAAATATATGGTTTGTTGAGTTGACACACCTTCTTTAGACTTTCGGCTTACCAAGCCAGAGAGACTTTAGTGATCTTGAAGATAATATAAAGCGCGCTGTTTTCTCGAGAGTAGATAGAAAATTGGCAACCATCCAGCATAGTCTTGAATCACCATCAACGACAACAAAGATGACTTCCTCATTCGCTTCAGAGCTCCTCCAACGGGCCGAGTACGAATTTCTCACTAACCCTACCCTCAATGACCTCAAAGCTAACATGAACGGTAACAGGGTCACATCCAAGAACCACAAGCCTTTTCCTTCCTTGTCAGAGATTAAGTTGACGCCGAAGAGGATGATATGTGAGTAGTCGACAGTGCAATGAACCCTTCGCGGGACTTAGAGTATCTAACATAATAGTCTGTTGCTTTGACCGTCGCGTTAATCCCGAGGAGTTCCTGGGGCTTAAACGGGAAGACGGTAAGCAAGTCTGGTTCTTTACGGCGTTAAGCTGTACTAAATGATCTACAGAAACCATTCTCGTACGAACGGCGTCGGGCACACCGGCAAGGAACATCATCGACATTGTGGCAATCGACAACCTAGTTGGACTCACCGAACTGACTGTGGTCAAGCATACCGGTGAGCTATGCACTTCTATTAGCCTGCACTACAAATAATTTTGGCGCTTATGAAACTACAGACTGTGGTGCACTGCACATGACAGAAAACGATATCCATAACCATATCATCAGTTACAACCCAGACCTTGCTGGCAAGCTAGATGACTTCAGTGTGGGGACCACCACTGAGTAGGTTCCGAATAGCCCTACAACGTCAAATGCTACGATGTTGTACTAATGGCTATCCTCATAGTATCGTTCAGAAAACCAGGGAAGACGTTAAACTCCTCAAGTCCTCTCCGCTTATCAGGAAGGAGTTGCGAGATACGGTCTCCGGCTTGCTCTACGACATCAAGACTGGAAAGGTCACCAAGATTGTCTAAGGCTGGGTAAAGCGCTTAGCGAGCAGTCTCGAAGATATATGAGGGGAGACTGGCGGAGGGAGACGTAAGGAGGAATGACGCGGTTAGATTCGAGGATGTTTAGGAGAAGGTCACTCATTTATCGATCATCAGGATATTTCTAAACAGGTTACTGCCTTGAATAAATGATGACGAAGAAAAACCGTGGCTATCTTGGTCTAGTGTAGCCTTGAGATTGATACGCACAATCGATTGTGACTGTTTCGCAGGAGTTGCAATATCAAGCACTCAGCATGAAAGGTGGTTGATGATTATTTGACGGGCTCTTGCTAGAAGTACAAGTATTAATAAGCCTCATTTGAAACTCTCTTTTCGAACATTATGGCAGTGCCTGCCTATGAGACCTCGTAATTTACGACTTAACTAGGTACTTACTATACCTTATAAGTGTCTGCACAAAGATACAATTTAGATATAGTGGGACTGTTGAGGGGATGATGCTTGTTGTATTGAGAATGGAGGCCAAAGGAATGGACGCGCCTTTCCGGTAAAGCTACTTATTACATTCTCTCTCACCGATCCCAAAACGGAAAACCCAAAAATGGAACAACAATCGAAATGAAGAACTCAAGTCTAAAACAACCAACCCCAGCAACCGAAACCCTGACATGTCGACCACGAGCTAAAGAAGTGCTCGCCCACACCTAATACATCCCTCCGAGATCTAGCTAGCCCATGATCAAGTCTGATGATGTTTCGAAGTCACCAGCAGAGGTAGTCATACTTTTACATCAGTGGTTGCCATTGGCCTGACCGCCGTTGATCTGGTCGCTGTTGGCCTGGTCGGTGCTGATTGGGCGAACGGCGCCGTTGTCGTCCTGGTCATCAGAGGACGATGACGAGGGACAGCACTTGATGCAGTCTGCATCATCACAGCCTTGCTCGGTTGGGTGGTTTGTAGTATAGGATGGGTCATTTGGTTTATAGTTGGCGCACTCTCCACTCCCCTGCCTATCTGCGGGTTTACCTGGGACTGGAGGACCGTGATGAGACTGGCTCCACTCTTCGCATTGTTCATAGCCGTCTTCTATCTCGTTGCCACATGTATACACCGTTACATGCTTTTGACACATTGTGGGTATTGGTCAAGAGGATAGTACTTGATCAGGCTGGTTAACATTGTTAGCTTGTCATAACTATTAATTAGTCTCCAATGATATACTTACCGATGGGTAGGCACTTAGTGGATGCTTGAACGCTGACGAACTTGATGTTGATTGAAGGTAGGTGGCAAGACGTAGGTAGGCGCTCAATAGATGCTTGGAAACTGATGAACTTGATAATGACTGACGGTAGGTAGGAAAGAGATAGGTTGTGTGCCCTTGTTGTCGTTATAGGACTTTGAGTGAAGTCGTCTACCCCAAGGTCATTACGAATTATTATAGACATTCATCCTTTGTCCCCATCATTCTTCTTTTCCTTTCCTCGAATTCATATCAAGCCCGTCTGTTGGTGGTGGATGCATCTTCAATGTCCGCAACCAGCAATCGGTATGTCATGTTGGTGCAAGATTATATTGGTTAGCAGAGCCATGTTGGTGTTGAGTCTACTCCCGCCTAACATTGGCCTTTGACTCTAGTATCGTACGAGTAAAAGCCAGGCACGTTCAGCATACGGAATTATAAAGTTTGACGATATGTTGGTGCTCAACCTTCTATTTTTGTCTGCGCCGTTTGTTTGTCGTCGTACGGCAATCTGTCCCAATACTGCGGTTATCAAACACGCAGTACTGACCACAGTACCGGTAACATTCCGGAGTAGTCTCTTAGTCATGCTCACGCCAATAACTCAATGAATGCCCAGATTAGGAACAATTAATATGTAGCCAAATCCTGCTTCCACTAAAACTGTAAAATAAGCGAGTTACAGCTTTAGAGAGACACAGTCGATAGCATATACAGGTGCCTTTATCTATCTCCTTCCGGAATTTTATAATCCTAACGAGCACCAACACCCCGTTTCAGTAGCCGCCAGTCAAAATTTCGTCTCTTCCCCATTTCGTTCCTTGCAGTTTTCTTACCATGGTATCCCTGTCAGTCATCACTTACATTCCATTATTAGCCACAGTGCAGTAGAGCCCAAGTGTATCAGCTGCTCTAAGCTCATGCTTGTTGTGCTTTGTGATATAATGGTTATATGTATCTTTTTTGATCCCGCATCTTTGACTCTGTGATATAAGGGTGCGTACAGCTAGTTGAGTCAATATGAACAAGGTTGTTTAACATTCACTACCTGCCAAGATACGCTAGCGTCTTCGAAACAAATTTACCATTATTCTGTGACAATTTGAGCACGGTCAGCACCACAAAGATGGTCATGGCTTCAGGAGCTTTCGCCCCACCCATTACACCCATTAGTCTACCTTTCATGCCAAAAATAGTAACGCTTCATCCTTCAACACACTTCTCATGCAGGTCAGTACTTCAGATGTCGGCGGCACTTGTATTACTGGGAATGTTTCAGGGGAAATGATCATAGCGTTATGCATTCTTAGTCTAGATCGAAGCGGCCGCCACCGTAAAGAATCAAGTACCCCCCCTACAACTGCTTACACGCTACCCCGGTCCTCCTCTTCCCAAGCATTCAATACTGCAACCCTTTCTGATAACACGTCGTGGGAAAGGGACATGCACACTATAGCGCCTCCTGTGCTAGTGAATGTCACATACCCATTTAATCCTATCATATAGAGCACTATTCATTCGTCGGACATCACTATCACCGATTCTCATGAAAGGTCGACCAATATCTCCGTCTTCCCTAGTATTCTCTTCTCGGACAACTTTCACTACTACGGACCCTGCCAGCTCAACCGTCATGACGACGTATATGCTCCCTACTAACTTGGTGTCGAGTACGAGTCGTCATTATGTTGATGGGGACCAAGTTCCTATATTGGTTTCATTAGTCTCATTACCTTAGCTGCTGTGAAGTAACGTCGTCTTTGGATGTGGCGGAGGAAGACCGACTACCCCCGCCTGTCATCATGCAAACCGGGCCTCCGCCGGGCCCACCCCTCAAGTCAATCTAGAACGCGGGCTAAGGTCAATATGACCCAGGCCACGATTACTCGATGAGGAAGAAGATTTGGATGAAGATAAAGAAGAGACCTGGTTGTACATCCTGCAGAGCGACAGGGGTTATCTCAAGGTTCTTGGCCCAGATGGGACAACGGCGGGAGACGGTCTCGGCGCGGGAAGTACTAGCGGCGGTTACGTCGGGCTTGAATGCATCGGCGGCACCGAAGTAGGCTGGCCGAACAACAATGGAAGTCTAGAGCTGAACAAGCCGAAAGGGAGCTCAACATCTCTCCGCCGCCCTAACCCCCGCTTCGCTATTATTCTACCAAATAATAATGCTAGCTATCTTATTACCACTACTTTAACACCCATTATTACTGATAAATATAGATTAGTCACAATCCAGGCTTTCCAGAGCAAAAGATTCCGCTCAACCGGATGTGATCGGCAAAGCATTACCTTAACAGGACGCAGAAACCTCAAACAAAGACGATAAGATCCAACTGAACTGCTTGAGTCTCGGCATAGTTCCACGTTTTTCTTGAAATAGGTAGCTTCTCCGAGTTCATCATGCCGTCGATGTACGCTTCGCCCATCAAGTGCCAGAAGTCTTGGTCATCGACGGTCTTGACTTTGCGGGCGATAAGCGGCTTACCATGTCCTGCGACGACGATTACAACATCGCCGGGCTGCGTTTCCGCAGGCGCGATGCCGAGAAGCCCTGAGCTCTCTGTCACAATAAGCCGCCGCATCTTTGTCCTGACTTCCATAGCCTGGCGTGCGGCTGCGCTTTCCTTCTTACGTTCGACCGGAGCGGAGAGTAATGTAAGAGTCGCCGGATCAGCTGGCCTTAATGAAGAAGGGTTGTCTAAGCCGGAAGTGGTTGATGGTTCGGCCTGAGGCGCCTCCGAGAACAGGGTGAAATAAGAGGAGAGAGGTCGGCCTTTGATTAGCAGGTCGGCGCTGGAATTAAGAAAAAGCCAATTCCGATAGTATGATGAATCTTTCGACGGCTCGTTGACTGTATCCAGGCATGGGAAACGACAGGATTAGCATAAGACTTGGTCTAATCCTTTTCAACGCGACATACCTGGGAAGGCCTTGTAAAGGCATTTCGCGCTCGCCTGCATTTCTGAACCGTTTATATCGCAACCTCCCACAAGAACCTCATGAAGTTTTGGGTCTCGCCAGTCCGGGGCAGCGGCCGGGCTTCTCGGTTGCTGTACTGTAGGAAAGATGTGGCCGTCCGGTATGGTCATTACATTGTTTTCTAAGTCTACTTTCGATATAGCGCCAACACCGTCGATCGTGTCAACGACTTTTCCACTACAGCACAAAGCGATGCTATCCTTTATCATAGCCTTGGACCAGGATATCGGTACCCGTCCACCGGCATGCCAGTTTCCGTCAATGACACCGCGCCGTAATCGGGCACCCAGGAAGGCTTTATCTCCCTGTGAGTTTCGCCCTGCTCGTCCACCCACCATAAGCGGCCGCCGTCGATGGCGGCGAAGAAATCCAGACTTCCGTGTTCCACGCATAAGTGAATGCTCTCTCTCCATACTTTCACCCGGAAGTCGGCTGATGATATCTCCTGTCTTCTCGTTCAAGAGATCAAAATTGGCTGTGCATCGAAGAACGCCATCGCAAATATGGCGCCACCGCGTTACTCGCTTCCCACAGATAATAGGCATACCACCTCGGCCAAAGCAGAGTTCTTGAATGATCCATAGCCGGCGCTAGTAGGGGCGATCAAAGAACTTGTAAAGGGGAACCGCCATATCCTCCAACGAGGCCGGGATACAATCTTTGTCTCCCTCACTGTACCATTTCCTGAACTTGTCGTAGTTTGTTTTCAGTCGTATTTGACCCATGGTCCGCCACGTCGTAGCTGTAACTGGATCGGCCATATCGAATGCGTCAGCATACTCCGCTCGATAACTAGCTCCCACATACTCAAGATAACTGATTGCCAGATCACTTTCGTCTGCAGCGGGACCAAGCCAGACGATCACATTCCCGGCGTTCCTGTATATATCAGCCATCATCTGTACCTGCCTCTGTTTCTCCAAGTTATCATCCTGGTTGATGCATAACGAGTTAATCCATATTTGGCCAAGACTTTTGAAGTATGTCATACCTCGAAACTGGCGAAGAGCGAATTCGAGATTGGCTCTGACCTTTATGCTCTGACCATTGACTATGATAGTTGCAGTATGCTCAGGCGGGCCCCAGGCATACGACAGAGCAATGTATCTCTCTCGATTCTTGGCGAACTCTAGCATGTCCTGCTCGGTAGATCTTGGGTGCTGGGGACGGCAAAAGGGGTCAAGGTGTTTCCAATACATTTCCCCTATATGTATTGGTAATTGGTCTCAGGTGGATCGGTGAGTATCATACCAGTACCTGAAACGTCATCAAATGTCTCGAAGCCCCCCATCCGACCCTAGACCCGACGATGGAGATCCGGCCCTTGAGCAAGCAAAGCCGTCCGCTTGTCATCCGGGCTCAGATTCTCTGAAATTTCATTAAGCGGGATTGTAATGACCGGCTGCACGTCGTGATGTAGTACTTCAGATCGGAACTTAAGTATGGCACGTTTTCTCAAAGTCAGCCCGTTGATCACGGTTTCGACGGGAGCCATCATATGGCGGACTTCCTCAACGAGATATTCTGTCGGCGGCTTGGTTACACAGTTGTTGAAATTCACGTGGTCCGGGCCGCCGGGGAAATTTGGTTCTTCCCCCAGCGCTTGAACAGGCATCGGGGTCTCTCTGACTCTCAAGGTGCATCGTATAATATCCGTCATGAGGTTTTCACCTGGACCCGGCGGTTGAATAGTGACGAGACGGATCTGACGATCCCCAATCTCTAAACCACTACAATCCATAGTAGCGACTTTAGAAAAAGGTCGTAATATGCAGGGTTGGAATTTAGTATTCTAGTATAAGGACTAGACCTTAGTAGTACTAAGTTAGTATATACTATAGTATTGATTTTTGAAATACTAGGCTAGTATTAGTATTACTAAATACTAGCCTAGTATATTTTAGTAATACTAGCCTAGTATTTTAGTAGTACTAAAGTACTAAATAATAATAATAATAATAATAATAATAATAATAATAATAATAATAATAATAATAATAATAATAATAATAATAATAATAATAATAATAATAATAATAATAATAATAATAATAATAATAATAATAATAATAATAATAATAATAGTTTTATTTTTTAATATATTATAAACCTATTATTAAATTAAAGTAAAGTAATATTAATTATATATATATATATATAATAAAATAATATAAGTTATTTCTCGAAATTATTATTAAAATCTTTGGCGTTTTTAAGGTTTAAATCGTTTAAATCTTTAATTTTCTAGCTTTTTAATAATACTAACATGCTAACCGTTTTTGGATTAAGCTTATTTCTATTTTTAGTAATTATATTACTAGTAATAGAAAATATCCGTTCGATAGCTGCTGAAGTAGCCGGAATAGCTAGATATTTTCTAGCTAAAATCGATAATTTCGGATAATGTAAAGCATTATTTTTCTAATATTCTAAAGGATTAATCTAGTATAACAGTTAGTTATAATAAATATAAATGTAAATATAAATATTTATTAACTTACTTTTTTAGGTAATATATTTTTTTTTTAAATAAAGAGTAATTTCGGTATTGTTATTATTAAACGAATTATTTAAATAAAATTTGTTTTCTGAATCTGAAGAATTTGAAGAATTATTATTTAAATTATTTGAATTATCTCCTGAAGTATTTAACTGTATATTTGAATTTAATTGTTTATAAAATATAATATTAGTAAGTAAAAAGAATAAAATAATATTATATTTAACTTACTTATTAAATTCTATTTCGAATAATCGAATAATGTTTTTCTCGATATTCGAATAAAAATGTAATAAACTGTTAAGTTGAAAATGAGTTAATTTAAATCGAGGGTCTAAAATAACTTCTAAAATAAAAGCTTTATAATCTTTTAAATTAGAATAAGATAAATATTGAGGAAAATACTTTTCTAATTTTTTAATGCTGGATTTAACAGTATTAACTAAATTAGATAAAATAGAAATCTAAATATAATTAGTTAATAATTTTAAAATATTATAATAAATTTACTTACTAAATTTATATTTTGCTGAATTCGATTATCAGCTTTTTCAATAAAAGCTTTTAATTTATTATATATTTTATAAATATATAATAAACTTTTAGGTAAAGTTATATAAACTTCACTTTGTAACTTAATAGACGGTTTAACGAATATATTAAATAGTTTTTTAAGCTTTTTAATAGTAAACTAATTTTTAGCTGATAAAAAAATATCTTGAAATTCGTTATTTTCAGTATTTCGGTTAATATATTCTAGTGGATCTTTTAATTTAATAAAAGTATTTAATATATTATACGTTGAATTCTATTTTGTAGAATTATTTATTAATTTATTAGTATAAATATAAATATATATAAATAGTTAAAAATAAATAAACTTACTTAAAGGAATTTTTGTAATATTATAATTAGCTGGTAAAATCGAATTTTGTTTAGCTTGATTTATTTCGTTGATTAATAATTCTTTAATTTCGGTTGTATATTTAGTTAAAACGACGATTCTTCGAATTCTTGTTATTAAATCTAAATAATAATTAATATATAGTTAAATAAGTATATATATATAATAACTTATTAAGTTGTTCGTGTTGATATTTGTTGTTTAATTTGTTATTAATATAATTTAATATATATTTTTTTTTGTTAATAGTTAAAATATACTGTTTAAGTATAGTTTGAACTATTATATTAATAATATGAGAAATATATTTAATATTGTTTATAAATTTCTTATTAATTAGGTTGAAATAATTTCGGTTAAAAGCTTTTATAAACGTATTATTATTTGATGTATTATTTTTTATAATACTGTAATAAATTAATATAAATTATTAATATATAACTTTTCCTTTAAAATATAACATACCTGAATATATTTTCCAGTGTAAGACTTGGATATTTATTTAATATATTTAAAAAGGATTTAAATATATTTAATTTAGTATGCTGGTCGTTAATTTCAGTAAATCTAATTAATTTATAAATTAAGTTAAAGTCTGGATTTATATAAGCAATAATAGTACTTATAAATGCTGTTTGGGAATTAGAAGTTTAAATATTAAAAATAATAGAAAATTTTCTATTATTTTTAATATTAATTTTTAGTTGATTATTAAAATCTATTAAAGAGCTTTTAAAAGTAGTTTTTAAAACAGTTTTAATTTTATGTCGATTAATTGTAAAATTACTATTTAATAATTAGTTATATATTAAATAATAATAATTTAAATATAATAAATAAATTACTTACGGTTTTAAAAATCTAAACAAGTTTTTAAATGATTCTGAATCTAAAATATTAAAAGTTAAGTTATTATTAATAATAAAACTTAATATTTTATTATTAATAATATTTTCGATATTAATATCTTGAAGAGTAGAATTTTGAGGTTGTTTTTGAGCTGTTAAGTTAAAAAAATCGGTAGATTTTTTGGATATATTTTGTTTTATATATATATTAATATTTAAAATATTTATATAATAATTAAAACTTACTTTTTGTTAAAGTCTTTTCTGTATTTTTATTATAAGCAATAGCTGGATGTTTTGTTTTATAATGTTTAACGAAATTTGAAGATTGAAATCTTTTAACTTTAATAATCGAATTAAAAGAACAATTGTATTATTATTAGTTAAAGATTTAAAAAAACAATTAAAAATTAAAAGTTAAAATAAACTTATTTAGTATATTTAACTATTATTTCTTGTTCTTTTTTTTTATTAATAGGTAATAAAGTTCGAGTAAATAATCTTTCTTTAATAATATAAACAGTAGATTTTTTGTTGTTTAATTTAAAAGATTTTTTGTTATAATTTTTAAAATTACCGGATTTATTTAAATTAGTAACTGATTTAGAATTTGAGTCGGTATTAGATTCGTTAGATGAATTATCGTTAATATTCGATTTATTAGAAGAATATTCATTTAAATTCGAATGATTATTCTTGATAATAATATTATTATCGGTAGTAATATCGGTAGTATAACTTATAGAAGAATCTATTTTAAATAATAAATATTATATTAATAAACAATATAATATAAAGATAATCGGGGTTTTATAAAATATATAAAATCGAAATAATCGTTGTGTTTATTATTATAAACAAATAATAAAGTTAAGAAAAAACAGAAATAAAAAATAAACGCAACTTTTTTATAAAAATTTAAAGTATATAATAAACTTAAAAGAAGTTTTTAGAATTATATTAATAATATTATATAGAATTTTTTAGATTTTTTAAGAATTATATTAATAATACTATATGGAATTTTCTAGAATTCTTTAGAATTTTCTGGAATTTTTTTAAACTTGTATTAATAATATTATATGGAATTTTTTAGAATTATAATAATAATATTACATGGAATTTTCTAGAATTCTGTAGAATTTTCTGGAAATTTTTAAAATTATATTAATAATATTATATTCAATTTTCTAGAATGTTTAATTTAAAACGTTTTAAGGGCGTGTTAGGACTTACCCTGTATTTAAGGTAGCAGCTTTTAAAACGTTTTAAAGACTTTAAAATTGATTTATAAGCACTTTTTTTATTAAAACTTACCCTGTTAAGACTTACTCTGTAATCAGGGTAGCACTAGGGTTATAACTTTTTAAATAAATATATCGTTATGTATAAGTTATAATCGAAATAGAAGACTGTTTAATAAATAGATAAATAAATGTATTAAAGTTATTGTTTTTAAATTTTAGGCATTTAAAATGTATTTATATACACAACCTTTTTTAATTCTATATATTTCCACTATATTCTAATAAAGTAATAATAATTATATAAGCATTAATAATATATGCTTATAAATTAAAAAGTGAAGTTAAATAGCGAATAATATTCGATAATATTCTTTAAAATTCTATAAAGTTCTATATAATTCCATGATATTCTACGGTATTTTATAAGCAAATATCGGATAAACCGTAATATATATGCTTATAAAAAATATATTTACAATATTATATATAAAAATTTAAAACTTTAATAAAATTATATTAATAATATAATAAATAAACTTCGTTATATAAATAATGTTTATAATATAAATAAAATATTTATATATTAGTACTTTAGTACTACTAAAATACTAGACTAGTATTTTAGTATTAGTATTAGTATTAACTAGTACTAGACTAGGCTAGTATTAGTATTAGCTAGTACTAAACTAAATTATATTTAGTATACTATAGTATCACTTTAGTACTACTAAATTCCAACCCTGGTAATATGTAAGGTTCCGATAAATCTGAGATAAATTCAAGAGTACCTGTCGATGAATTTATCATCGCGTCGACTATATGAGCTCCCCATGACCAGCTGTCTCAGCCGCACGCTTCATATAATGCCAAGATCGTGTACCATGGTCTAGACCCCTATTATCCCCTTGTTTAAGAGAAGGATTACCGCACTAGCGGAAGCGGAAGTCCGCTACATGGTATAAAAGTTCTTATATAGAGACGGGGTGTTGCCTAAAGGCCTAAAGTATAGCATACTGGGGTTACAATTGTTGTGATCGTAGGTTGAAATTATTTAGTAGAAAGTTGAGGATCTGGCATGTTGAGCTAGGCATCTCTTTGCTGTAAAGACATAATGGTGTATGCCAAGCTTTAACTAATTATATCAACTTAGAATATCAGCACTAATGGAATAGACGATCATACGAGGCTTAGTGACATGTAAATACTGTCTGCAAGTTAAACTATCATTTGATTACACTGCTTGTACCACTTGTACCCTGACTCCCTGGGACCCCTTCGGCCTATAGCTAATAAAGCTCTCCGATGCGAACTCAATATCGCGGGCCGAAGTATTATAGAGTTTCAATTCGAGACGCGAAAATAGAGCCGCCACAGCCGGATACAGCTCTGCGTACGCCAAGTTTATGCCGATGCAGCCACGAGCGCCTCGGGAAAAGGCTACAAACTGCTGGCGCACGGTATAGTCGGCATCATTGATCCATCGCTCGGGCTTGAATTCGAAGGGCTCAGGAAACACCTTCTCGTCTGTGTGAAGCATGTAGGCCGACTGGCTGAGGACAGTCTAGGTTACAGAGCAGTTAGCAAAATGGTGACAGTGGTAAAACAAGTGTGCCGGGGTGGACGATTAAGTATCTTCAAGGAAAGACGCATATGGAAGATAAATTACTCACCCCCGGAGGTAGCTTATACCCCTTGTAGACGAGCTCCTCGGTGGGTGCTGTGCGAGGAAGTCGCGCTGGCACTGAGAAAGAGAGCCTTATCCCTTCTTGAATTACTCCCGTCTGTTGTTCACATTAGGTCTCTGAAAAAGCTTCTCCTTGCATAGCCACTAGTTATGGGATGATGAAACTCACAAGATAAGGTAACTGCTCCAAAGTGGACGTTGGCGGTAGTTCTTTCTGGCCATTTGGCATGACAGTCTTGAGTTCCTCACGCAATGTACGTAAGATCTCGGGATTCGCCAACAGGAAGTAAGTCAGTGTCGTCAGCGCGCTGGCCGTGGTCTCGGTACCACCACCTATGAAGCTCCCCGCCTCGCTTATGTAGTAGCTGAAGCGCTTGTCCCCAGGCGGCAGGTGCTTACTGTCACGCATCTCATGGAATACATTTTTGATGCCGAGCTGTGGTTGGTCCGTCTCAAGCACCTTCGTGATGTGCGTGGCTATCTGTTGTTCAAACTTGCCCGCGTCGAGAAGCCTTTTATCGAGCAGTCCCAATATGCTTATCGGGAGCTTCCCGAGGAAGTCGAATAGCCAAGGAAACATCCTACCCCAGGCATGTATGTGCGGGACCACCTGGTCCGACTGCATGAATAGTGCCTCATCGCTGCCATCTCGAAGGTCGCTCATCCTCCTAGTTCCGAAGGAGTACTGCCCAATGACCTCCTGAGTTAGATTGTTCCATAGCCCGTGCATTTCGATTACGGTGCCTGTACCTGCCAGCTTCTCAAGCCGCGCCATGATGTTATCAATGATGATGAGGATGGCAGGCTCCAAAGCACGCATTGCCTGTTTCGAGAAGGCGGAGTTTACCGCCGCCCTACGCTTGCGGTGCAGAGTGGCATCCTTCGTGTGGAACATGCTATCCAGGTCCAGCGCCATCCAACGGATCTTATTTCGAGGGTGCTTGGTCCCGCCAGGTGTGTAAATGGTGTGGTAGAAGCCGATGTCGTTGATGTGGACATGATGAGGGTTTATGCGTACAATCGGACCATATTTCTCATGTAACTCCTTAATTTTGAACTCATATTTACCTCCTTGATATCCATCGTAGTAGAACTCAAACCAGTAGGTCAGTGCCGCAAATTTGGGCCCTGGTATCGCAGAAAGAGGGGAGAGATAGAGCCGGTATATGGCTAACGATGTGGCATAAATCAGCAACAAGGCAAAAGTCAGCGGTAATAAGGGGACCATAGATGCAAATAAAGTAGAGTTCATGGTGACGCTAATGAAACGAAGACGATTATAAGCATGAGGACAACTGTAGACATTAATGCAACGACTTCCCTCTAATAAGTGGGCTGAAAGTTATTATTCTTATATGTGATGGCATCACGTAGTCTACACATCTCGCGCCTTCGCCGTTGCTACTGTATCGTGGTTAGTTATTAAAAATTAATAAGCGCTGTTCGGCCGCTAAGGCGTCCCGGCTGGCCCGCCAAGAGTCCGACAGCCCGACAGCCCAATACGGAGGCCGGGACGGATGACCAGGACTCACAGGCCCATGATCAGTAATACTAATGACGGCAACGGCTAGGAATACCTGAGCTGTGGCGATTAGAAGTGGTTAACAGTATGATCACATAGCTATGTAACATTACAGTGTAGTTACACATTTCCCCGAGAACCGGCGAGCCACTCTCCTCAAGATCGAAGGCGTCCATCCGTCTGTCCTAGGGTAAAACTGGCTCATGTGCCCTCAAGTTTGCCATTAAGCACTAAAGAGCTATGCCAACGACTTGACAGTTCATTATAATACGATGTACTCTCCCATTCACAAGAATCACCCATTAGCTATTAGGTGTCAGCGAAGGCCTAGAGTACAGTGATGACGTTCTTGGGGTCTCACCTTGCGCGTGGGTTCGAGCCATTTCTCTTCTAAAGTATGTTTCGAGGGAATATTTTTGGGGACCCGATGTTTCGGGTGCTGTTGGTTATAGCTAGGCTCCAACTCCGATCTAAAGAAACAGTAAGTTCCTTTATGAGCGATATGGCCTGAAACGTGTGAAGCTCATTCTGCTCTGCGGCGTCTTCGAGCCGAAGCCGTTCTTGATTCTCCTTGCTCAATTTGTCGCGCCTCTCAACAGTGATTTTCTTGAGCATGTAGAAGAGGGCTAGCTCGGAACACCTGTTGCGTGATTTAAGAAGCTTTTCTTGTCGAACGTAACGTCTCGTCACATCGACCGCTCCTTCGGTTGAGAATGCGATACAGTATGACATAGCCTTCCCCCAGCGCTCGCTGTACAAGAGCGGGTTATCCCAAGCACCCTGCAGAACGTCCACATGTACCCAGCGGTGTACGTGCCTCGAATAGATCTCCACCCAGAGGTAATCTTCTGCATTCCAGACCCATCGCGCCCGGGCGCCAATCGCGATACAAAACATGCTGAAGATGTGTACCCACTCCCCGACACGGCCCCGTCTCGTTCCCACCAATGCCCACGGGTCTGCATATCGTGGGAACCGAGTAAACCTAGAACAACCTGCGGCAGTGCACTGATACAGCTCAACACGAAGGGCACTAAAGACCCTCTCTTCCTGGTTCGGGCCTGTCACGCCTCTGCTCATGGTCGGGTGTAGACAGAAATCACAGAGTGGGTTATTGACCCATGTGAAATAATCGTTCTTGAACCATCGCATCAATGCTCGTACCACACAGTCCTGATATCCCCAATCTGGATGTGGTGCTTCTGTAGACATGGCAATGGCTACGAATGTATTGGCTTCATCTTCGGCCTCGTCGTATATGCGGCTTAGTGGAATTCTTTGCAGAGCTTCGTCTAACAACCCAGGATTATCCCACATGAGGGGGGTCCGGGATAATGAAGACAGAATATTGCAAAACTTCTTAGAATCTTTGACTGAAAGCGATGACGCCCGCGTAGATGGTGTCGCATAAGAAGAAGGACTCAGCCCACAGTTTTTGGGTCTTATATTCATAGAGGCATTCTCAATCCTCGTGCCGTTTCTTGGGTATAAAAAGGTTGGGTAAACTAGTTTTCTAGATTTCTTCCCTTCTCGTGTATCGAGTCGAGATCTGAGTGCACGAGGTTTCATCCATCCTTTCACAGCCCCTTCTACTTCCTGTGGGGCTTTGTCTTTGGATGGTGCGTCTTTTGATGCGCCTTGACGGCCAGAAGTATCTGGTAGGCCTCCTGCGAGGCCGATAACTGACGTTCTCGTACTCATATTTCCGTTGGGACGGTCTTTTGGGCGAGTTAGCAGGGACTGTGGTTCAGCCTCATATCGAGTAAGCGCTGAGACTTGTGGAGAGGCCTTCCCATCCCCTAGCTGAGCAGTTGTCGGGTAGCGCCCTCGAAGCTTCACTTCGGAATTATTGGTGGGAAAGCTAGGAAGGTACCCAGTACGATATCGAATATGCTCGAAAACGTCATGGAATGGTTTGATAAGAGCGGTCCCGGAGCTCAGGGAGCCAGCAACAATATGGCCATACAAGTCGCCCGTCTCCGTATTTATAACCCACGCACCGCAGTCTCCTTTATTCAACATGCTGCTAAAGGTTGCACAGAGCATTTTTTGGAATGCTTTATCATTGGTAGTTCGGGCGTAGAACGATGTACCAGATAATCTTCCCTGTATATTACCGCGTGATGTAAGGGCTTGAACGGATGTGATAAATGCATCGCTGCTTTCTATATCAGACAGTGATTTGATGGTAATCTTACACTGTTTGTCTGATAATATTGGGACAATATTTTCGTCCCGGTGCCGGCTGTCGGTGACTTCTAGAAGGGCAAAATCTGCCTCATTTCCTGGACTATCGCGTGGTGCAAGAAAGAATTCTCCATCATATTCGAATTTGACTTCTTTCATACAAGACTGAGGACTTAGGCAACTTTCGTAGTTCCTAATAGGTTCCTCTATTGAACTCAGATAGCCGTCTTCGTTGCTAGTCGTATGCTCAAAGGCCTCTTGCTCCTTTGCATTTGACCTGCACATATCTTCATTGGCATGAAAATCTCCTTCATTCGGAAAGTCATTGGTGAGAGGCGATAGTCCGCCATCGACTTCGAAGTCAATATCCGAGTCACCGTCAAAACTGCACGTATCGTCATCCACATGCCAGTTACTTTTATTTTCAATGCATGTCTGCTGCGTCGAATTCTCCGCGTCTTAGTTCTTCTGAAATGGATGAGCCGCTGTAGTATAGAAATACGTCTCACCCACACGAATAACACCACCGATGGTAGCCCTGGCTGACCGCTGCTCGTCGTGAGCACAGCTGCTGATAAAAAGTGGAATTCCCAGCGCACTCTTAGAAAGCTGCAATGAGATCTTGACCTTATTGTCGTTATTGCTTGCGGCCTCGCTATGAGCTAATGGTATGAGCTGGTCGAAATCTGGGGCTCTTGGCATGTGTCCTGTCTTCACCCCGGGGTACTGGTTCAAGATCCCGCTGTGCCTGATAGCGTCTCTAACCTCGCGGCGGTGAGCAGCAACATCGCAGTAGAATATAACTGTTGGGCACGCGCTGTTCGGGGTACCACCTATCATGTACATTGACCATGTCACCCAATTGGGAATTGGTTCAATACAGCCGTCCAAGTAACGTTTGATGTCGGGTGCGAGGGTTTTGAATGTTTCTCGTGCTTCGCCCTGTGCCTCCCAAATCGACTGGTTTCCAACTTTACTTATAAGGCGTCCTACTGACCGTTCTGGGTTGGGCCATGTCTTTGGTGTCCCAGTGTTTCTCCGGAAGATCGCAGATAGCCCCGTCTCACGCGACGACAACCGGGTTGGTAAATATTGGGCCGTAGTCATGTCTAGGGCAGAAAAGATAACTAGT
Source organism: Xylariaceae sp. AK1471 (assembly GCA_023159215.1). Lineage (NCBI taxonomy): Eukaryota > Fungi > Ascomycota > Sordariomycetes > Xylariales > Xylariaceae > Xylariaceae sp. AK1471. The sequence goes on from JAJKLI010000023.1 coordinate 460,147, forward strand.
AATCGATTTGGATATCTCGCAGAGGCAATATTATAGTCAAAGAAGTCTGATGAAATAATTAGAAAGGGTTATTATTTCGGCTAGCATCGTAGGAAGAGTGTAGGCGGACTAGGCAATCCATGTCGCGAATACGTAACGCAGTCAGGTTCAATACGCCTTACACGTAATCTTATGTGGTTCAGCTGACCGGATCCCGAATTTGCAGGTCACAGCACCTCAGTTGCAGCCCCCAACTAATGTGCGCTGACGCGTCCAAAACGAGGCTCGGTGTTACACTCGTTATTGGGTTATTGGGGGGGATTAAGCTGTTCGACAGGAGTGAAATCTTCGACTGGAAATTCAGTCAGAGCAGAAGCCTGCCTTATTTCACCCGTATGTTCATCTCACCCGAAACTCAATGCACTCGACGATTGATACGAGTCTCTTAGAGACGCCAATTGAACCAAGCACCCAAGCCGAAATCTCCTGCGAATTCTGGGGTAATGAATATCGCCCACAGTTAAATGGAACAGACATCAATCTCGCAACTTTCTGGAGCTATTATTACAAGAAGAGTGCCCTGTCATTACATGACGGCGGACGTCATGTCGCTGTCAGAACACACCGGGATGTCACTGATGTGGTCTATCTACTCAAACAGGGCGTCACTAGACGGGGAATTAAACAGGGGTTAAGTTCAAAGTTGAAGACAAAACATTTTAATGAGGATGAGGTGTTGGAGAACTCCATCGACTTAGCGGCAAGCCTGGCGCTGATGTGTGACTGTGGCACGTCGTCGCACGGCTTCTCGGGGAGCACGGAGATACAGTGGAAGAACAATTCGCTGGGGGAGTTCCTCGCTGAGTATTTTAGTGAGAAGTCTATTCTAGCTCACGAGAAGGTCAAGCTGGAAAAGACATTCACAGCGAGAAACTTCAGTCGAATAGCTGGCTTGGGGATTATTTGGACTGATAATCTCGTTGACCACTTGAGGTTGACGGACGATGACACAAAAGTGCATGTCTTCCACCATGCGTCATTTTTAGAGCATCAACGTCAGAGGTAAAATCTTTTGTTATGATTCGCTACCCGAAATTTTATAAACTAACCAGAGACAGCTCGCAAAGTTTATTGCCCACAAATTTGGCATCAGAAACTATTCAAACATTCGCTCTCTTATTTCCTTCAACGGATCGCGAGACTCGGCAATGGATCTCCAAACTACCGTCCGTGGATCAAAGAGTGGCCCAATGCGGTTGCCTCAAGACCGATCTTAGACAGGTTGAGAAGTTCCAGATATGGCGTGACAGATTGATCATGTTAAAGCAAGTATACGACGAGGCCCAGCCAAGAACGTTGAAGCAATGGTGGTATGACCGGCGGAATGGGGTCCAGTGGTATACGTTCTGGGTGGCTGTCTTAGTACTGATATTGACAGTGTTATTCGGCTTGATACAGAGTATTGAAGGAGCAATACAGGCCTATGCATCTCTAAGAGCAATATCAGATCATGAGATCGAAAGACCAATGGATAGAATACCCTAAGCCTACCCAGTTTCCTAGCATCATGTCAAAGGAGGCAAATATATAGGTATGAATAATAAAGCTATCTATAATCATTCACTTAGTCGCGCTAAGTGGCATAAGCCAATAAAACTCTCTGATCGTTTTGACCACTAACTAGAAAGTTTTTCCAAGCGCTACGAGTCCCTCCCTTGTTTTTATTATTATTATTTTTTAAACTTATTCCTCTTCGTAGCAGACTTCAAATTACATCGTATTTGTAGAATTTTGGTGTAAAAATCTAGGCGGTCTAGATTTCTAATTTTTAGTTCTCACATTGTCCACACTGAGGATAAAGTGTACTAAAACCAAAATAAAGAATGTAGATAAATCTGCGGTTTATTCTACACAAGATCTACGGTCTCTAGCTGCAACTAAGTGCGCTGTAGGTGCTGCAGCACGCAAATACTGCAGACCTCTAACTTTGAAACTACCTGATACATTCACCCAAGGGTGGTGAATACCAAAGTAGTAGAAGTGTGTTGTATTAAATTAAGAGGGGATCCAGAATGGAGCCTAGAATTGGTCTACGACTAATTCTGTGGTTTTCATCTAATCTAATCTACCTTATCTGCAGCTGACCCCCCTTGGGGGTCGTATCACTACCACTATCATTAACCCTACTATTAATACAACTACTTCTAACACTATAACCTTTAATTAAAGGTTGTAATAGCTTTAACAAGGTCTAATAAAATCTAATAACTACGATAGCTCTAATAAAGTGCAACAGCTACAATTATTGTTAATTAGCTTCAAATCTCTAATTATATATATAAAAACTGCTACTCAAACTGTTATAAAGTACGAATTATTATCACTGTGCAGGTAAATCTAATTACTAATAGCTGCAAAACCGCAGATCGAGTAGAAAATAAAACTACAATACGTAAGGATTATTGATTATAGCTAGGTAGTTGTGTAATGTAAGGCTCGAACTAAATATTAATTCATCGTCGAAACTTTCAAGGCCCCAAAGGTGTGCGAGGGCACCTATGTATAGCAAGATGGCCTATCTTAACACCCGGTACAACAACAGTCCTGTGCTGCTTCTGTGGTGCTTATCTCATCAAGTTCTTAATAACGCCTTGTATGAAATGAAACGCTAGCGCCTAGTTAAGTTTGACTCTACGAATGCAGATAATAGGCCTTTAGAACATGTCAAGGAGAGTGAAGTCACTGGCTACACGGAGATTCTAGCAGATGCATTGTTAGGCAGACAACTTTCGATACAACACTTGAACCTTAACTATTTAGAAGATCGCGTAACTGCTCTTAAGTTATATGGTCTGAGATACAGCTTAAGCAAGTCTTGTGGCCTGAATACCATTAGGTGGGCAGCCTTCTGCGGCGCTTTGGGAGCTCCTTATTCGCCGATTTAGGCTCTCTTCTACAGCGCAACTGATGTCGCGAGCTTGGTAGGACCTGGAGCCGCGATGGAATCTGACCCTCTTGAATAATGTCATCAAAATTTCCCTTGTCTCTCAACTTCTTGGTTCTTTCCATTTTCTTATACTCTTCCTCCAAGTATTTAAGAAGCGCATGGGGCTTAGTCCAAGACGAGCCAAAGCCCACCAGCCGATAGCCAATGATGTTATCGGCCTTGATATCCATATTGTAGACCCTAAGAGAGTCATTGAGAAGGTATGCACTCCTCAGTGCCCGCATCTTTCAGCCAGAGTTCATCCGTATTTTTAAGTCTCAGGAGCATGTACCCGTAACATTTTACCGCAGTGTGCTCTGACACTAGACTTGAAGTAAAGCCTTCCTGAATGCTTCCGTACGCTCGGCATTCTGCATAGAATGGATCTGTGTAGAAAAGAGATTATTTCAGAGGCAACGCATTTTGCAATCTCGTCCCCCAGTAGTAGTAATTGAGTTTTGGGTGAGTAAATTTGAACTGGCAAGACAAGTTCTTCTAGGACTTATGTGGTTCTGTTCGATGGCTATTTATAAACTTTAGAGCATATTTATCAGACCCGATTTCGATTTGAAAGACGAAGCCCTAGTTATCTTCACGATCTTTATCAAGCCTTTTGATCCAATTAATTTTCGCTTGTGGATCTTTAAATGGGTACCACTTAGGTCCGTCACATGGTGGAAGCAGGACTTCGTCCGCATAAAGAACTCGGTCGCCGCCGTCGGGTATTTCTGGGCTGCAGAACATGGCTAGGCAACTATGAGCAATGAGAATCTTTATGGCTCACTCAGCACCTCCCATAGCGGAATTGCACTTTCTTATCTATACAAACGTGCGTACGGATGGCATGCAAGAACGGTCATCTGACTGTATATGCATTGCATAAATCCTCAAAATGCTTCGTAGCGGTGTGATATGGTTGAACGAATCACCTTTATCGGAGAGTTGCAATGATCTCGGATTAGACGAAGGCTTGTGTTTATTGGATGTACTCATAATCCAATAAGGTGGACGTGTTGCAGCAGGGAAGAGTTTACGCAGAGGTTCGTTTCCTGACATAAGTATCCCGAGGAACACGTTGGAGTGCCTCTAACAAGATAGCTGTTTATAATATAGGATAATGAAAGGTGAAGCGCAAAATTTGGGGGCCAAAAAGAAGGAGATTGGGGGCCAAACGGTGGGTACTAATTATCATTTACTGGCAGAGGTTGCTCAGAGATGGAAGTCTTGATATCATGACTAAAGGGAATCCAAGAAGTTCTCGAGAGATAAGATTGCATAACCCCAAGTGTTTCATTCCATGACTCAGTGTCGAACTTTTCGTCTTCAATCTAAATTGGGAACGCACCATCACGTCACGGTAGGATCTGACCGACTTACATCTTTAACGACATCTTTTCGTTTTTAACACTACATACATAGTGAAACAGACTGGTGAGGAACTATTGGTTTCTGCCACATGGGTTACATGTATGTTAAAGTTGTATTGTGATTGCATGACTTGGTGAGTCAGATCGGCATCCCCTTGTGCAGAAATCCAATATTATGCTCCATGGGTTACATAACTACTTAAGTGGCTTCTTAAGCATACCATTATTTGGGGACCGGAGGCTCAGCGGTATTACTGATTGGCTGGGGATGCAGCTTTTCAGCTGTGCCTAGGCGATAGGTATCAAAGTACGCATTTCTCCCCATATTCCTAACCAGAAACACAAAGCCGGACAAGAATTAGGGGTACGTCCTTGATGAAGCTACAAGGCGAACAGCTATGTAACTGGCACCCTGTAGGGTGCTTATATAGCTATTACGGTTATATATAGGTGACCTTTGGTCTCTTATATCGTTGGAGAGGTTCAGGAATTAAGAAGTCACACATTGGGCCTTATACTACACATCTGCTATCTTGCTGTTATCGACCTTGCATCTACTTTGTAATCCTAAATCATCTGAAACTATCATTAAAATGAATCTTACACTTACCGTTCCTGAAGGTTCAAGCAACCACGGCAACCCGAATCTCCTGTGTACTCCCCCAAATTGGTACGACTACATCCTCTTTTACTTCACGAACTACTTTGCCCATGCTGCTACCGTCATAACAAATCCGGGCCAAGGCACTTCAGAAACTATCTTTGTTGTCCTTGCCGCACTCCTGCTCCCCGGCAGCGGCGTTACTCGCGCAATTAATGCCATACGACGGCACTCCGTATTAGAGCCTGACCCATTGAAACGAGCTGTTCGTGCGGGCGCTCTATGCATGGTTGTGAAGGCCAAACCTAGTAAGGAAATAAATCCTCGGAGCCTTGAGTCTAGCCAAGTTAGAGTACTATGTACGAAAGAAGATCAAGATGATCCAAAAGACAATACCGAGCCCGAGGGTGCAAGTCTTCCCATAAAGGGAGATAGTGCTGTTGACACATCCACTAAGCTAAAGCACCCTTCCACGGACCATCTCTTCATGGACCATCGCGTTTAGCCCCACGAACGCGCTTTTCTTCCAGCCACCCTAATTCAATCACTTTTTAATTTCTTTACTACTTTTAATTTTTAATACTATCTTTTATATTTATTATTTTCGTTTTTTTTTGCTTTTTATTGCTATATTTTCGTTTAAAACTTAAAAGCGCGCATATATTATAATATATAATATAAAACTTAGTTTATTTGTTTATAAAACTATATATAAATAAAATACTATTTAATTATATATTATATACTAGTTTATTAATATACTAACTTAAAAAAAGCTAAATAAAAACTAACAAGTTTTATTATTATTTTAAAAAGCTTAATTAATAAAATAAACTATTAATTAAATTAAATTAAACTTTATATTAGTATTAATTAAGTTTAAATATATAATTTAATAAATAATAAACGTTTTTAAAGTTTTTTATATTTTAAAATAATAATAATATAACTGTTTTTTAATTAAAAACAAGTTTATTAAAATTATAAAGTTTAAAATTATTAATTATAATTAAATTAATAATATTATAATTATAAATATTAATTTTTTTTTAATAAACTTAATATATTAAAACTAGTAAATATTTTTTCTAAACGTTTTTTTAATATTAATAAAATAAATATTATTTAAAACGTTAAAAAAAACTATTAAGTAATCGTTAAAACTACTACTTATATAACTTTTAAAAAAAACATTAAAAAAAACAAATAAACTATTATTTTAAAGTATATAAATAATAATAAAATAATTTTTTTATTGCTTATTATATTTAAAAAAATTAATATATAAAATTAATAGTTTTTTAATTAAAATTAAAAATTTTAAAAAAATTAACGCTTTAAAATATTATTTAATAAGTAAACTAATAATATTATAAAGTTAAATTAAATTAAAAACATTTTTATTTTTTATTTTTATTTTTATTATAATAATAAATAAATAGTTTTAATTTATAATAATTATAATTTATATATAAATAACGTTTTTTTATAGCTTTATTTTTTAAATAAAATATAGCTAGTTTTTTATAAATTTTATTATAATTATATTATATAAGTTTTAAATATAAAAGTTTTTAATTTATTAAAAAACAATTTAAAAATTATACTAAAAAAATATTTAAACGTAGTTTTAAAACTAAAACTTATAAAAAAAATATATTAAAAATATATTATATAGTTAAACTTAATATATTAACTTTTTTTATAATTAAAAAAGCTTAAAAATAGTTAGAGTTTTTTTATAAAATTATTTAAAACTATTATTATTAAAATATGTTATTTTAAAAAATATAAAAGTTATTAAAATATGTTTAAAACTATTAAAAATAGTTCAAAAAAATTAATACTTAATTTTATTATAAAATTAGCTTTAACGTTTATTAAAACGTTTTTAAGTAGCTAAATATTATAAAATAATATTTAAAAATTAAGTTTTAAAAACTCTACTTTTAAACTTTTTTTTAAAAGCTTTTCGCTTAAAAAGCTAACAAAACTTTTAACTAATAAGCTAATAAAATCGTAAACCTTAAAGTTAAAATTACTTATTTTAAAGCTAAACTTACTAAAAAAACTACTATAATATATTAAAAAATAAAAATACTACTAGAAAAGCGGTTTATTTATATAGCTAATATATACTAAACTAAACAAAAGCTTAAAAAAAAATTATATATAAAAACAAAACTAATAATTATAATATATTAAAAAAAGCTTATAATAATATAAAAGCTATAAAAAATAACAATATAAAAACAAAAAACTATATTACTATTAAAAACAACAGAAAATAATATATTTATATTAATTTTAACTATAGAATAGGCTTTAATTAAAAGGGTGGTAGTTAGTGGGCTACTTAGTCCGTGAAGGGGTGGTCCGTGAAGGGGTGCTTTAGCTTACTGGACGTGGAGCTAGGCAGCAGAAAGAAGAGTAAGTCTAAACTTGCGTTCAGATAACAAGTCTTCTGTTTAACTCCTGGTAGGCACTGGTGGAACCCCCACCATTTTCGCGAAGTTCCATATGACGCCGTTATTCATGGACAATATCGTCTTCCAGACGGCTACTGTCTAGCCTTTGTACCGTTTGACGCCGCTGTTCAACTTAGATCTCCCGATAAAGCGATCCATAAGGCGCTCTCTTCGTCCTACAACGTTCCAAAAATCCTGATCAGCTTTGTGCAAACCATCTGGGCCATCATCACCCTCTACCGAGCAAGAGGCAACCAAATCCAGCATTATGGCTACGCCGCCTTTGGTCTGACCGTGACACCTTACGGATTCATGTCGATCCTGAATATCATTGGGACCCTCCTCAACCAAGACTATCCCGCTATCTTTCTAGTCCGGACCCCAGTGATGTCGGAAGCCGAGCGCGACCCAGAAGAAGGGTTCTTCGCGGCCGAAGTTCTCTTCGAGGCCGCTGAGGATCAGTCCCGCAAAGCCCGCTTCCCACGCTTGAGTGATGAAAACGTCGTCCCCAACAGGCCAATTAACAGTTTGTGCATTTTAATTGGCAGCATTCCCCTAGCGATAACCGGATTCCTCAGTGGATTTCAGACGCAAAGCAGCACCTCCCTCCAGCGAGGCTTTACCATGTCCTGGCTGGTTCTAGGCATCGTGATAGGGACGGGGCTGCCGATCATTTATGATGATTTGAGTTATATGATCATGCGTGCTGGAAGCTTCGGTTTCGGCCCACATCTAGGTATCGACATGCGATTTTTTGCTTGTTTAATATATGGTATAGCGGCCATTGGTGGGATGATTGTTGTTGGGCAAATGATCCGCGACTATGGGGTTTGCACGCTCCTTACTTAGCTGCTTCTCACCCCACCCCCCCTTCTTTACAAGAAATGCTAGATCTGCTGTCCTCAAGTGGTAGCAATTGGAGTCAGCTGCCACACGGTAGGCCAGTCTCCTGCAACCACCTGCAGGCCACCCTTTGAAACCTCCATCCTTTCACCTTCAACACATACATCCTTTAACTTTCAAACTATCAAAAATAATAATAGCTTCAACAGCAGTTGCAAGGTTTTAAAATAGCTACAAAAAGGCTGCAATAGCTTTAACAGGGTGCAGAGGGTACAATACAGTGCAATTACTACCAACCGGCTTAATACAACAACGTTAAAAGAAAGTCTATACCCGTGAACGGCCTGGATCAATCAATTCTTTAATTCTTTTGCAACCAACACGTTTTATATAAAATTTAGGTATGAACGTGTTACTTGCAAGACCTTTTAAACGTAAGAGATTATCAAACTCAGCACAAAAAATTGCTATTTTTATTTTTGATTTAAAGAATTGTGCGCTACCAGGCAAGTAATTACGTTGCTATACAAATTTTGGTACAGAGTTCCTTGCACGATGGCATGGAAGAGGATGGATGAGCTAAAAGAAGCAGGGGTGCTTTTAATAGGAAGCGTTACTTCCGAAGCCCGGCTAAAGGTAGAAGTAAGAGATTTCCGATCACTAACCTACAAGGAATTGCTGCGAAGCCCCTGACTGGGCTTGAACTCCACACCGCGGGTCCAAGAGGTATCTCTAATTTGCCTCTAGAGCTTACTATCCTATCAATCAACAGGCCGAGGCCTTGGGTGCACTGATCGGGGCTAGTAATAAAAGATTCTACTACATCTCCCACCGTCACTAACGAACGCTCATTCCTGACCACGACAACGACGATGACACATATGACTGTTTACGTCATAACACAGAGTGTCACAACCAGGAACAACACATTAGAAAACCCTACACCGCACTGCCCCTCAAGCGGCTCAGCTAAGCAATGACCCACGATAAGATGGTCTTGTCCTGTTTGAATGCTGAATTCGTCGCTATTTTCGTGAGATACGAACGGCAAAAGGTCTTCATCGCTGTTGAAAGACTCAGATCGGTCCTGAGTGTCAGACGTTACGTTATTATCATAGAAGTTGGTGGCCCATTCTGTAGCTGGCATATCTAGCTAGCCGTTCACCCCCTGTCGGCCCCAAGCGCTCTCCAGTAATTATGGTAGCATCCGATTATGGAATCCCTATGGATAGTAGTGGGCATGGCGCAATTAGTAGAAAACCAAAGCGAGTTCATCTGGTTAGGGGGCGTAAATGTTTTCCAACATTCGGTCACGTTGTGTGGCAAGTCCCAAGTCTGGTCTCTTGGCCCTCGATGTAATTGTTCACGCAATCCTGGTTCTCCAATCTAGTTCATTAGGGACCGGTCTGGCTAGCATGGGATACTATGTCAGAGAGGGTGGAAGTCTCTGTTGAGTGATGGCTGCCAGAACAAGCTCTCACTATCTCTCAAGCGCCCATAGCCTTCGCCGCTCATGGGAATCCACGAAAGGCTGGCCCCGGTAACGAAGAGGCACCATAGATCAAGCCCTTCGAAGCTATGGTGAGATTGTAGTTGGCTGTGCGGTAGTCAATCTCGAATGTGGTACTGTTGAAGAGAAAGTGGATGGGGATTGAGCTCAGAAGCAAAATCATCCAGGTTATGGACTTGAACCAGAAAAGACGGAACGCATTGCTCCACGACGGGACTCCAATGTCATGATGGATCCCCTTGCTGTGTTGGACGTCGATCTCCTCGCGAGATGGCGCGTTGAGTATTTGCATGTAATAGTTTAAAGAGGCTAGGAATGCGGTTGAGAAGATGTTGATGAGCAGGCGCAGAGCTACCGATACTCGCGTCGCGCTTCCGCCATTGCAGCCGCGGCTGTAAATGAGGGCTTTCGTGAGACTTCCGGCGCGAATGCTAGATGCAGCAAGGATTCCGGTGAATATGAGCGTAACAACAATGAGTAATATAGTGTTGAGAGCAGCCGTCCTTCGCCAGCCTGTCAAGAGCTTTGGGCGGGTTCTTAGATTATGCATCGTGAAGGCTTATTAGGAAGACTCGCTCATAGCCAAAGCTTTTATATCTCAACGCGAATACTAGTGATGATGCACGGTGATGTGAGAGCGGCTTGCCATCATATCTGGGAATCAACATGAATCTTTAGGCTTAGGATGCTGAACGGGATGAGAAAACGCCCATCTTGGGCCCCAGATAGGTATTCATATTTGTACCTATATGAATACAGAGATTGAAAGCGTGTCAGCCCTGTGCGGGTTTGAAAGGCCTGGGATTGCTGCGCCAGGCCCTTGTGGGACCATGCCTTAATCTGACCCTCGCCATGATTGATCTGCCTACCTAGCGCCACAAGGACTACATAGGTAATGTTAAACTTTCCTAACAGAGAGAAGACAGAAGTAACATAACAAATATCATATTATTGATGGCTCTCAGGAGATAACATGCAAAAGTACATCCAGTTACGATTCGGATGTCCGAGGAGAACAACTCAACCGCTCTGGTTACAGGCTTAGCACGCTAACCAAGGACTTGAATTTCCCTTGTAAACAATGAAGAAACAAGAGAGTTGAGCTTGCCTGTATGTTTAAGGGTCGCAGTTCACACTTTGACATAAGATTTCATGTTTCCTAAGATAAAGCTTCACATTGGGCTTCGCCTTCAATAGTGACTAGTAAAAAATACAAACTCATCTGAAGCATAACGGTTTGATCACGACCTGTCAATCTCAAGAAGCACGATGGGAGGTATCCGAAGAATCAATCATCTCTTCCCCACTTCCCTCGCCACTTTTTCGTCATCCAATCCCTCATTCATATCCTTCATATATGCATCGAACTTCTGTTGCACTTTGACCACTTTCTTCAAAGATTCAAAGTCAACCTTTCTCCCCTCCGACTTCGCAAGTGGCCGCGCCACATTGATCGAGTTCCGAATCTCTCGGCCGTTGAGGTTGAACTTCGAGAGCTCGGTGAGATTGGAGCGGAGATTCCGAATGTCAATGTCCACAGATGCGATTGGGTCATCGTTGAGTCGGGTTACGAAGATTTCCCACACACGGCGCCTTTCTGCCTGTTCTAGTTTCGGATAATGGATTGCTAGTTGGATCCTAGAGCGGAAGCCCTCATCAAAAGTCCCGACACGGTTGCTAGTAAGTATCAAAATGCCTATGTTCAAACAAGAAGTTACAGTGTCAGCCAACGCTTGGGCATTTGGCATCTGAATCCAGAACTAAGAATCCGTATCGTTCGGCAATAATGTCTCGTACTTACCGTCATAGTATTCAAGGTGCCGCAGAAAGACTAAACTCAGAAGTCGTTAGCCCTTGTTTGATATAATACACATATTAAATTTTTCGTTGGAAAGAGCTTACCGGATACCAAAGCGTTTCTCTCAAGATCTTCTAAAGATCGTTCCTGGAGAAATACTTCTGCTTCATCCAAAAGGACGACTATGGCAGTAGATTTAGTTTTGATTGTAGGAATAACTGAAATTAGAGTGGCACCTTACCACAATTCCAAGCCTTTCCCAAGCTCAAGACTCGTTTTAAGTACTGTTCTACAGCCTCTGGCTTCGTCCCGATATCGCCGCATGTGACTCTGTACAGAGGCTTTCTTGCATGCTCCGCAACGCTATAAGTCCGTGAATTTTCAGAATGTATGTTATAATAATTCTCATGGGAAACTATGCGATCGGTGGCATAAACAGCATAAAACCATAGTGTGGAAAAGAAATGTTAATGTTTGTTACCCATACCTTTCGGCTGTCAAGGTCTTTCCTGTCCCAGGTGGACTACGACATTTCAGACATCTTGTACAATGTATACTCCTAGTGGCAGGGCGCAAGAATACTTACCCATGCAAAAGGAGAATAAGGCCACTGCCTTTTCCACGAACTAGATCAGTAGATACGGAATTCTGTACTTTATTAGTGACCAATGCTTGGATCACGTCCTTGCTGTCAGGGTCGATAACCAGATTGTCGAATGCTTTCTCATCCCAGTCGACGTCGCGTATACAATCAATTGCAAGTTTCTCTATAAAGCGAAGTGATCAGCCTTTGATATAAGACGGTGAGAACCAAGACCTTAGCAAATAGCAATAAATAAGAGGGTTTGATATGAGCTGATGGGCTTGCATACTCCAGCTTTTATCTTGCATATTGAACCCCCATACAGAAATTGGTGTCGTCATTGTGAATGCCTCTCCTGGTGGATCTGCCTGGTTCATGGCAGTCGGCCCAAGATGATCTGTGAGTTCTGGGAGCAGCTCAGTTGCATTATTTGGATTGCGTCTGTATAGTGTCTTGCTCATCGTAGGATCAATAACAAATCGCGCATTATTCTGGTTGCAACACAAAGTTCCGGAACGTTAGCCATTCCCTAGTTCACTGTCTCTCAATTAAATAATAGAAATATTATAGGACACTCACGAAGTGTTCTAGACGATCAAAGTCCCAACCATTGTACGACACGTAGCGCATTTTTCTACATTCCCAACACATCGTACCTCTGCTTCGTAGTCTCGCCTGTGATTCCGGAGTAATGCATTCTAATGGGATCATTGGAAGAGACGAAATCTGTTTCACTGCTGTCGTGGTAACGATGGTGTATTTTTGAACTGACGGTTTTTTCATAAATACACCGTCAAACCACCATGCTGAGAGCTCAAAGCGGGATGAATTGGCGATAGCCAGCACCGCCTTATCAGAAGAATCAGGGTTGTTAACCCAGCTGTGTTCGTACGACGGCCATCCTTCTAGCGTGTAACAAACATCGTATGTCTCGCCTCTTGGAGATTTGATGACTACAATATCACCCGGGACCTGAAACACAGTTTTAGTGGATTAACTGGTAGTAAAGGCTGGTTTCAATATCCGACTGAGATTAGGGGACTCGTAATTTAGCGTCTTTCGTAGCTATGACTTACGAAGAGGTAGCCAAGAGAACGTCGTGTGAAGGTGCCACCGGAAATGAGCTCTTTGATTCTCTCAAACACTGGCAGTTTCGAAATACAGAAGTATTCCGAGAATAGTGATGCATGTTTCTTTTCAGGGTTGTCGCAGACGTCAGGGAGTGTTCTCACAGTATCCAAGTGACGAAAGGCCCAAAATTCCCAATTTCGCGATTCTTCGTACGGTGCGAATTTTGGCATGCAACCGACACAGCCCTGGTCAACAAGCTCCAGTTTCAACAAGGCACCATATAGGTCTATCGAGGCTATGAACAAGGATTCTCCCCATTGTGTTGTTATCCCTTCTGGGTTATGTTCATATGTGCCAGGTCTAAACTGAGGCTTGCAGCAAAAAAACTCCTGGATTATAGCAAAAGACAGCCCTGGGTTCCTGGTGACGTAGTTATTGAAGTTGAGTACTCTCTTGCTGGCAGATAGGTGAGGATTTTGGCCGTCTGTGCTCTGGATGATGGGCGGATCTTCGTACACGATACCGGTATCACCATCATTTCGAGAGCAGATGATACGGTACAAGTTATTGAAATAGGGTTCGACTTCCTGGGTCTGTGTTTCGTCACCAACACAGGATAGATTGGTGCAAAAATCATCAACGGCAATCTCGAGCTTTTCATCTGATATTATAGGGTCAAGGTCAAGGGCCTTACAGAGTGCGTTCCTCCATTTTGCATCACGGGTTTCGTTGGCAGGAGAGGAATCCCTACGACGGCGTTTTAGAGATGGAGATTCTGAATTCGCTTCTACGGTAGCCATTTTGGTGTCTCATAGAGAGCGCTCAGCCAGCTATTGTGAATGAAGCTAGCTTGTTGGGTTTCGCTCTAGCAAAACTTATTGAAAGACCCGGTCAAGTGATGTGTGGCAAGAATCACACAGTTATTCTGTTTTTGGAAATCGCTGAAATCACGCATCAGATGAAAAATGAATTGGCATGAGGTGTGGGCGAGATGACCATTGAAAAAGGTTTCAACTAGCCTATGAGAGTGGCGCAATGCCTAGATATCTGAGAGTGGCTGAGCTGCATGAGAAAACCACTTATCATTCGTCAACGTGACTTCGCCCCGTTATCTGACCTGTTTTAGCTCTGTTCTCCAATACCTACCGGACTTAGAATTTTGCTCCTTTTCGCTCAACTTCCTCAGAGCCTGATCTAATGGATAAAACCAATGCTACAAACCCAGCAGAGCGACTGGCTCTGAATATCCCGTAAGCATACAGTCCTCGCTAGACATTGCAGTCCAGCTGGAGCTGATTCTCAACATTTGCGGTGAAGAACTGCAGGACATAGACCCATTGATGTGTCATTCCAAAAGGCACTATACCTACTCCAGCAACATGCCCCCGCGGAATTTTCTGGCAAGACTAACCAATGGACCACTATTGAAGATGTCATTTGCCATATCCGTATTGCGGAAGCCAAATACTCAAGCCGACCATCTGGAAAGACGTGGAAATGGGTCACTCGACTCTCTAGCAAAGTTCTATTTTATTCCCAAGTCTTAGATGTACTTGCTCAACAACATCCGGAATATGTCTCTCTCGCCTGGGGAGCGTTTAAATTTGTTTTCATGGTAGGAAGCGCACCCGATACTGTACTTGACGAGGTCTGCTGATAGCATGTATGTTATGTAGGGAGTCATTAACCATGAAGCACTTATCAAGGAGCTAGCTAAAGCTATGACAAGGGTAGCAGACGTCGTCAAACACGTCCAGACTCAAAGTCTTCTCTACCCGACAATCGAAATACTCGAACACATTAGCGAGCTTTACTCGCAGATAATGACCTTCGCAATTAGAGCTGTGGAATGGTACCAGAAAGGCAAGATAGCGCACGCAGTAGCCGCATTTACCAGTCCCTTTCAACTGAAATATCGAGATATAATCGATGATATTTATGAAACCAGTCGCAAAATCGACCGCTGCGCAATGACAATGAATTATGCTGAGATCAGACAAATGCATGAACAACTCGCCCAGTCACAGAAGGCTCTTGAACTCGCTCATATCGAACGCCGAGAAATGTATCGTCTTGTAGCTGAAGTGAAGGGGGTCGTTTCGCAATACGGTCAATTAAATCATGCGGGCATTCTCAACACAAACCAGAGACTCTCAGAAATCCAGTTCTCTCAGATCCTATCCTTCATTTCCACATCACCCATTCCGCGACCCGATCTCGTCAGGCAGTCCTACGTTGCGCGAAGGAATCGGCGGCAGAAGGAAGGTTCACGAAATATCACGATTCAATCTTCCTGGATATCCGATATTCAAGAATGGGGAGAGAGGAAGACCTCAACACAGATTTTTGTCCAAGGTTCCTTCAGGACTAGACACTCTGTCCGAGACTTCGCGGCAAACACCATTGATCTTGTCGCTCAAGCCGGTATTCCTGTGGTCTGGGCCTTGGATCCGAGGATGGAGCTCCCGGCTGAAAATCATTTCAATGCAAACGACGTCTTGAAGTATTTAGCATGTCAAGTTCTACAGTTAAACAACAGTATGCTAACAGAGCGACATGCATCCCTCAACTCTGCTCGCTTTCAAAGTGCTATAACAGAAGAGGAGTGGCTGGAGCTTCTTACCTCCGTGCTACACGGGATGAGTCAAATATACATTATAGTGGATATGGATTTAGTCAAACGGGCTGGCGGTGTCACATTGTCTTGGGTGAATCATTTTGCAAGCCTTGAAGACAATTTGAGACTTAGGAATATTCACACTGTTGTTAAGGTCGCATGCGTCGGTACCAGCAAGTCTCTCGTCAAGTCTTTACCGCGAGAGACGAAGGTAGTGAAGTTGGATGCTATCGGGTCGGGCAGAATCACGAAGCGAGTTAGTAAAATGCGAGGGAGACTACAAAATATGGATCAGAGACGGTTGAAATCTGCTATTCAAAAAGGCATGGAGTGACTGTGGGTTGAAGAGCAACGATAAAGGGGAGATGGATTGGATCAAAGGTTTGAAAGAGTCTTTACACTTAAATATGTCTTTGAAGGCACCTATTTGAGGAGCGTGGATATTAATTGAATTGCTTGAAACTGTGAAAGGGTGGGTGAGTTATATAACTTTCATTTTATGTGGACAGGGAACAGACCATTCTGCGAAGTCTCGTAGTAACCTTAGGTTTTCAAAGACTTCATTACCGCCTGGTATTCAGAATTCGGTGATGAAACAATGGATCACCCGTTGGTGGTCGCCACCCTCTAGAATTAGGCTACTCATAAGAGTAAATTTCTTACAAGGGCGGGATTAGCCTATCGAATGCTTTGCTCTCACAGCCTCGGGTAAGGCAAATTTCAGCTCGCTCCTCGGGCGATTTGGGGGCCATACCAAAGCCTACACGTTAAACCATTGATAGTACAGATTGCTCTAACTTGCAGCTATTCTGGCCACGAGGATCTTCTTACCGTAGCGGAATTTAGGCCTGTGTGTTATCGCCCACAGTTGAAATAAAATCCTCACTCGGCGGGAATGGCTCACTATGCCTACTTGCGTTATGTTCCCTGCATTCAAGGGGCTGATGGTCGTAAGCAAGCCGTATAGGCGCCGATGAGCTTGTGATAAGGCAGCTAGAAGATTTTTGCACTCTTATATGATTCGTTAAATCAACGCTACTGCGACGACGGTCCCCTCGTTGTTCGGCCTATTGCAAATCTTTACCCCTTGTTGCTGTAATTAAATTACAGCTCTCCAAACTTTTTTCCCTCATAAAGTCTTGTTTTCTCCGATATTAGACTTTATAGCGTCATTAATCCTATGATTCTCATGCAAGTTGGGAAAATATGACCGTCACAGTAGGAACAGGTGCAGCATACACACAAACAAGCGCAATTCCCCTACCAACTTTCCTCACTCTCCTAAATGAAGACCGCACATCTGGGCAAGCTTGATTAATTGATTAATTATGTTTAACATCGTGTGAACGAACTATAGTGCAGCTGTTTGAGCTTTTTAAGAAGCATTTAAACATAATATGCTACTTATTTTTTATTTATAAGTATATATTATTTTAAACTTTTAGAGCTAGCTGTATATATAACTTATGTTTACTTTTTATAGAATATCGTGCTTTATTTTTTATATTTTAAATTTTATTTAGTTTAATTTTTTTGTAACTATAGTTATTATATATGTTCTAGTTTATATTATCGTATGTATACTTATATATTTAAGCAGTATAGTTTATAATAGCTAGTAGTTATTATAAATAATAGTTTGTAATATTAAAAAAAAAGAAAAAATATTAATATATATATAATTTAAATCGTTAAAAAAGTATATACTGTTATAATAACAGTTTAAATAACTTTATTTTTAATTTTTTTTTCCGATTTTTTAAAGTTTAAACTAAAAAGTTTAATATTAAAGCAGTAAGTATTTTATACTTTAAAAAACATATAAATACTGCTATAATATTTTATTATTTTATAGAACTTTTAAAAGCTAGTTAAGTTTTTAAGTAGTTATAACTAGTAAATATAATAGTTTATAAATTTATAAAATTTTTTACGATAAAATCTTATAAACTAGTTATTATTTACTTACTTACTTTTATTTTTTTTTGGTTTTAGTTTTAATAGTAAAAACTAGTATATAATTTTATTTAAAATGCTTTTATAGTGTATTAAATATATTAATATTTTTGTTTTATAGTTTTACCAGCTTTGTTTTTATAATAATAATAGTATAATTCTGTTTTAATATATTTAAACTTTTTATAATATTAGTTAAAGTTTTTATGTTTTAAAAAATAAGCTAAATATTTATTTAAAATTATATAAAACAGTTTTAATATTTTTAAACATTTTTTTAGTTTATATTTTATTTTTGCTAAAATATGTTTAAGTAGTTGTTTAATTTTAATTTTATGCTTAGTCCAGGTTTTTTACGGTAAGTTATTATACTACTATTTTTTTGCTTATAGTTAAATCTACTTTTTTACGATAATATATATTTTTAATATAATTAAACTTAAAAAATCTAAATTTAATTATTTTGTTTTTACTGTTACTTTTATTAATATAACGCGATCCACCATCGAGCTGTCCAAACCATCGAGCTGTCCGATTTTCCGACCGCGTCAACCTTTTAACTTTCCTTATACATATTTCTACCACCACAACATGTCTTCTGTTTCTAAAGAAGCCAGAATCTCGCTAGCTATCCAAGCTAAACGACGCGACCCTCATATTTCTTATGGTAAACTTTCTAAACTCTATACTGTCCCTAAAGCTACCCTTATTACCAGATTTAAAGGAATACCAGCACGAGCCGACAAACTACCTAATCGAATAAAACTTACTGTTTCTGAAGAAAGATCAATTGTAAACTTCATAATCGACCTCGACGCGCGATCGTTTCCCCCTCGGCTCGGTTACGTTGAAGATATGGCTAATCGACTGCTACACGAACGCGGGGCTGAGGCTGTTGGGAAGAACTGGACGTCGCGTTTTATAACGCGTACACCAGAGCTCCGGACGCGTTTAAACCGTCGGATGGACTATAGTAGGGTTTTATGCGAAGACCCTGTTATATATAACGCGTATTTTCAACGCGTGGAAGCTACAATCGCGCGTGAGGGTATTGCGGAAGAGGATATCTTCAACTTCGACGAAACGGGGTTTATGATGGGCATAATTACAACCGGTATGGTTGTAACAAGTTCTGAAAGGCGTACAAGGCCTAGGCAAGCCCAGCAAGGCAATCGGAATTGGTCTACAGCCGTTTGTGCGGTCAATTCTCAAGGTTGGGCAGTACCGCCTTTTATCATTTTAGAGGGGAAAACCCACCTTGCGTCGTGGTATCGCAACAGCTCTCTACCACGTAATTGGCGTATTGCAGTCTCAGAAAATGGTTGGATTAACAATAAGCTTGGTCTGGAATGGATTAAGCACTTTGATGAATACACCAAGCCGCGAGCAACGGGCTCAAAACGTCTTCTTATCCTTGATGGTCACGAAAGCCACCATTCCGAAGCTTTCGAGAATTATTGCAAGCAGAACAACATTATTACACTCTGTATGCCTGCCCATTCCTCTCATAAGCTCCAACCTCTTGATGTTGCCTGTTTTAGCGCGTTAAAACAGATTTACGGTCGCATAATCGAAGATCTAATGCGGCGCCATATCACACATATCTCAAAAGAAGACTTCTTGCCCGCGTTTTTCGAGGCGTATACGAAAGCAATAACGCCTGAAAACGTTCGAGCTGGTTTCAGGGCCGCTGGCCTTGTTCCTTTCGACCCGCAAGTTGTTATTTCGCAGCTTGATATTACGCCAGTCTTCCAAACTCCGTCGCCGCCTCCCGGACTGCCTGCTACTCCCTGGGTGTCTATAACACCCAGTAACATTAACGAAGCCGTTTCTCAGTCCGTTTTTTTAAAAACCCGAATCTCTAACCATCAAGGAAGCTCTCCAACACCAATTGTTAATGCTGTCAGCTCATTATCAAAAGCTACTTATGCTATGATGCATGAAGTTGCTTTATTACGTGGTGAGGTCTCCAAGCTTCGCGAGACCAACCACATATTAAGTAAACGCCGGCAAACAAAAAACAAGCGGCTACAACCTGGAGGAGTACTTACTCTTGAAGAAGGAACAACTCTGCAAGTGTCTAAAGAAAGTGGTGGTTTGGTTTTACAGGAAAATGGTGAAAGTAGTAGTCGTCCTGCAAGGGCTGCAGCTCGCGCGCGCCGGTGTGGTATATGCGGCAACACTGGTCATAATGTACGAACATGTACAGTAGTTGTAGAAACGTCTAATGAAGAGGATTCCGATTAGTTTTAATTAATTTTAATACGTTGTGATTGATATTTTTAAAAATAAAGGTGACGCGGTCGGAAAATCGGACAGCTCGATGGTTTGGACAGCTCGATGGTGGATCGCGTTATCTGTTTTTTTATTACTTTAAATATTTATATAGCTTAAATTTTATTTAAACTAAATATTATATTTATTTATTAGCTAGTATATTTAAATAAAAACCGCTTAATTAATTCTTAAAATATTTTTTGGCTTATTTTAAATCGTTATTATATTATTAATATATATTATAACTTTTAATAATAAATATAGTTCGATTGTTTTTTTTAGTTTTTATAATAAGCTTACTTTTTTAATATTAAATACGTTTATGTAAATGTTTAGTTTTTTTTTAACTTTTTACTACTTTATTTGTTTTTTTATATATTATGTATTTATAACTAAATTTTTTTATTTTTATTTTTAACCTGTTTATAAATATTATAATATTAAAAACCGCTCTTTTTTAAAACTAATATTTATACTTTATTACTGTTTTTTTTAATTTATTTTTTAATAAAAATCTTTTATGCTTTAATTAAGTACTTTAAAAAGTATAGGACTAGTTTATTAATTACTAATAATAAGATTACTATTAATTATATACTTGTACATGCTTTTTATATATATTTTGTTTTTTTATCCTTGTTAATTATAGCTAGTATAGCTTTAATTATAAGTAAGTATTTTTTTATAGTTATATATATTTTATATATAAATTATAATCTAGCTTTATTTACTATAAATTATATTATTAGCAGTTTATTATTTATAAAAAAAATAACGTTAAGTTATATTTTTTAAACTAATGATACTTTTTTAACCGTTTTAATTATTACTTTATTAATAAGCTTAATATATTTTTTTAATTTTATACTAGTTATACTTAATTATTTAAACGTTTTATATTTTATATTTTATAAGTTATATTTGTTTTTTATACTAAATTTCGTGCTTATATAGCAATAAAAACAGTATTATTGTTTTTATTGTTTTATATAAAACATTAACTAGTAGTTCTTTTTAAATCATAATTAGTACTTTAATATAATTAGAAATCTTTATTATTATTGCTGCTTTTTTTAACGTATTTTTTAAAACTAAACTTTTAGTTTATTTAAACGCTAAATTAATATAAAGCTAGCTTTAATTTCTATATTACCTGTTTATTAATAATGTTTACTTTATAGTTATTTAATAAAACTAATTATATTATTTTTACTAAAATATTAATATTTAGATTAGAGTTACGGTGGTGCACTAAGCCAGGTTGGGACCAGTGGATCACATGACTTAGCCCCACCTAAACCCACCATCCAATTCCTGGGGTATTTGAAATCCCTGCATGTACAATTAGTATGGAGACTCTTTCCTTTCTTCTCTATCTGTAGATTCTAGCAAAAAGATCAGTTACTAGAACTGGAGCATTGCCTCTTCGTGTGACTTAATTGTAACAATTAGTTAGTTTTTAACCCTTTATAAAATGTACTATTTTTATTTTTTAAAGTATAAATACGATTTTATTTTTTATTTTATATTTAAAAAAAATTTCTACTTTTTTACTTGTTAATTCTGCGCTTTTTTTTAATTATATTTATAATTTTAAAAATAACTAGATTATCTGTATATCCTTACTTAATTAGTTTATTTTTAAGTATTTTTATTATATATAGTATATATAGTAGTAATAATTATAAAAATCTTTAAGATATTTTATATTTTTATTTTTAAGTTATTATAATATTTTTTTTTAATTTAGTTTATATATATATATATATATTTTTTATAAAAAAACTGTTTATAAATTTAATAATTATTTATAGCTATTTTTAATCGTTTATTTATTATAAAAGTTTTTATTAAAAAAACGTATTAAAAGCTTTTTATATATTTAGTATAATAAATATTACTTTTTTGCTTTTTAAAAATACTAGCTTACTTTTATATATTAAGCTAGCTATTAAGTTTATAGCTAAACGGGTTAAAAATATTTTAATATATTAAAAACTAATTAATTTTGTTTATAAGCTTGTTTAAACTATTCTTATATAATTAATCTTTTATAACTTTTATTTATATATAAAAGTAAAACTATTAAGCAAAAAAACTAAAATATAATAAAGTTAGTTTTTTCTACTTTTAAAATTATTATTATATACGCAGTTTTTTATACTGTTAAGAAATAACCTAACTTAAGTATTTTGTTTCCTAGTACTTAATAATATTTATTAATATATAATTAATATGCTTATATTATTCTAACGATAATTTTATCTTTTTTTAAAAAAGTAGACTTTATTTTATATATAAAACATTTAATTTTCTTTAAAATAATTATAGTTTTTTAAAGCAAGTGTTTTAGTTTTTTTAGTAGTTTTTTTATTAAGTTATTAACTATTTTATACCGCTTTAAGATTTTATTATATAAATATTATATTTTATTTATATTAGCTTTAATTAAAGCGCTTATAATTATGTTTATTAAAAAAAATATTTTTAATTTAATTTTTAGCTTATACTAGCTTATAAAAATGTATAATTTCTTATTTATAAAAACGTTATTTACTTTTATTTTTTAATATTTTTTTTTACTTTTTTAAACAGTAGCTAGAAATTTATTTCTTTTTATTATAATTTTTTTAGTATCTAGCTTTTTAGCTTTTTTAACTTTTTTTACATGTTATTATTTACTTTAAGCTTGTTTATATTTTTCTGTTTATTAAAACGCTGATTTTTTTTTTTTAGTACTAATTATTTTAATAGTATTTATTATTAAAATTATTAAGTTTTTTACTAAACGTTTAATGTTCTTATTATTATTATTTAGTTCTAATTTAAAAAAATATAAACCTTAATTATAATTGTTTCCGTTAATTATACTAGTACGTCCTTTTTAACCTGCTAGTTATTTTGTTTTACTATTGTTTTTTACTTCTATATTAAAAAATAAACCTTTTATAAATAATAGTTTAATTTTATTATACAGCTTTTATTTATATACGATTTAATAAATAATATATTTAAAAAAAGAAAATTAATAATATGTCCGTTTTTATATATAACTTTATTTAGCTTTTTAATAAAGCTTATTTTAATACGTAATAATTAAACTAAAATTTTATTATTTCTACTGTTTATAATAATTTTAAACTTTTAATTTAAATACTTAATATTTACGTTCTTTACTATAAAACATTTATTTAGTAGTTTAAACAAGCAAAAATAATCTAGCACTTTTAGTTTTCTTAATGTTTTATAATAATTAAGTATTATAAATCTATTAACGTTAATTTAAAGTAAATTTTGCGAATAAATTAGCTTTTACAAAGTAGTTTAAAACTTTGCTTTTTTCTGTTTATATATTATAACTTTAAATTTTATGTCCTTTTTTTTTTAATAATCTAAAAGTATATATATTATATATAAAACTTATAGTTCTTATATTAATATTATGTTTACTTTTTTTTTTAATATTTTTATAAAAAAGCTATATATATTAATTAAGCTTTTTTTATATTATATACTTTAATGCTTAAATTTTTTAATTATTTAATTTATTAAAAAATAGTTTAATTATTACTTATTTATTAAGCTTTATTTTTTTGTTAATAGCGTTTTTAATATTAACTTAAAATAAGCTTTTATTTTAAGCAGCTTAATATTTTGTTTTATTAATCTATATAATAATTAGTTTTGTTTAGATATATTTATTAATATATTCTTGTTTATTTTGTTTAAAAATATAACTTTAATTAAATCTAAAGCTTTTTTTATATTATTATTAAGTATTATAATTAAATTATTAATTAAGTTAGGTAATTTTTTTATTGTTTTAGTTTAAAAATTAAGCGCAGCTTTTTTTTAGGTTTTTTTTGCTTTAATTATAAACGCTTCTTTATTACTTATATTTAAAAATAAAAGCTATTACTTTTTTATATTTTATATTTATATAAGTGCGTTTTATAGTTTAGTTATAAAAATAGGTTTATTAATTTTATTATATTTTTTATTACTGATTTTTTTTACTTTAACTAGTTATTTTTTATTTAAAACTATAATTTATTTATTAATTTGTTTAAAACGTGCTAAGCAGTTATTATAGCTTATTAAATAAAGTTTATTACAGTTTACGCACTTTAAAACGTTTTTATATACGTTAAACTTATATTTTTTTTATTTTTTTATTATAGTTTTTTTATTTATTTGTTTTAATATAGTATTTAACTATATAATACTTTTAATAGCTAAGTTTTATTTTATTATATCTAGTAATTAACAGTTTTTTATTAATTTTTTATATTATTTAGCTTATTAAAAAAAAATAAAAGCTTTTAATAAGTTAATAAAAAAAGATAATTTAGTTTTAAATAAATATATAAATATTTGCTTCTATTTAAAAAAAGTATATATTAATAAAGGATTTCTCGGTTTATATACATATTTTATTTATAACTTATTTTAGGTTAATAACTTTTATTTTTTATATTAAATAATTTAAAAAAAAAATAAAGACTTTATTAATAATATATATTACTTAAGTTTTAAAAAGTTTAATAATATAACCTTTAAAAGTTCTTATAATAATAGCTTGTTATTTTTGTTTTATTAACTTATTATAAATAAACGCGCTTATTATTTTAATCGTTTAGTTTGTTTTAATATAATAAACGTTTTATATTTAATTTCTTAAAATATTAAGTTTTTTAAAAAATATAACTCTTACTATAAATAAGTTTATTTATTTTAATATTTTATCCGGTATAACTTTTATAAGAATTTTAAAGTTTTTTTTATTAAAAAGTTTAAATCGTGCTTTAAAAAAAGCAGCTGTAATTATAAACCTGTTAATTTTTTTAAAGTTTAATTTTAAAGCTTTAAAATAGTAATAAATTTAATATATACTATTACTATATAAGTCATATTAATCGTAATACTAATAAATATTTTATTAAAATAAATCGATTAAAAGTATATATAAACAGTTACTGCTATATTTATATAAGTAAATACTACTATATTAAAAAATTATTTTATTTTATTTGCAAGTTTTTATATAAGCTTATATTATATATTTTATTTATTTTTATTAAATAATTAAACGAAACTATTTAAAATTAAGATTAATTTTATAATAACTTTTTTTTAAACTTTTATATTTTATTTTACCTTTTTAAAGTATAAAATAATAATTTTTTATAGTATAAATGTTTATTTAGCAGCGCTTTTCTTTTAAATAATTATTTTAATAAGTAGATATATATTAATAATTTTAACTTTTTTACGCTATAAGTTATTAATAAATAAAGTTGCAAGCTTTGTTTATTTAGTATATTAAAAGTTTAGTACAATAATAAATTATTATAAAGTTAAAAATTCTGTCATTAGTAAAATTACGCTTGCTAATATAAACTTTAGCAGTTAGTTTATTTTCACTAAATTAAACCCGTTATTAATATTTTTAATATGTGCGCAGCAAATTCACTAACAATTCTAAAAGCGAAAAATGGTATAGGTGAGAAGGTTGACATCTGGGCAGGCAACCAATGGGCATACCAACTTGACTAGAGCGTAATAACTCTATCTTGCTATCCAAAACCCTTCTAGGAGTACCGATATAGTTCACCTTAATGGTACTAGCTAGACGCTTGCCCCTACTTGTCTGAATGGATCGCCACATCTACGGTGCGTCCAACGGACGGTCCCGAAACAACTCTAGCAGTCTGATGCCTACCGTAAGTCACAGCTTATGATAACACCACCGCCTCATCCTTATTTTCTGGTTGCGGGGGCAAGAAGCGTATCGATCCTATCTAACCCAGCGCAATAGGGGTGTTCATACCGCTCCAGTATTGATTTGGAGTTCCTGCGTCCAGGTGCTCACAACATCTGTCTCGGATCTGAGCTCGAGAACACTAACACAGACACGACAAAACAAACAGCCACGACCGCTTTCGCGAACGCTATCTATGTCGCTTGGCAAGAGAGTGACCTGCCGTTCTGCACACCTGCCTCGGCACCGGTCTAGGCACTGGCCAAGGCCGGGGCCGCGATCTCGGCCGGATTCTACACACTCCCGGCGCTGCAGCAGAAATAGGCGTTGGTGCTACAATCGGCCTCATAGGCGTTGTTGGAGCACCGTGGATTTTTCTGCGTTGCCACAGGGTAAATGTCTCCAGACGAGATTTGCGGATCGGGCAGCCACCGGTCATGTCTGAGCCGGAGAAATATACACCCCAACAGGTATACCAGTGGCCAGGGGTCCACGAAGTTCCCAATAAAACTGTACCGCTACAAGGGCTTGGTTCTCATGAGCCTGCGTTAGCTATATGAAAGAGAAGAATGACAAGAAAGTGCTACTGTACGGTTTATAGGAAATTGAACCAAGGTTCGGTCAAGAGACCTTGGATATACCCCTCTGTTGCTGGGGGCCTGCTCTGGACTTTAATTTCAGACAGCAATTCTATCTAGAGCCTTCTTTATACTCGCCAGTCATCTCTTCTTTAACAAGCCTATCCGCTCCGTCACTTATACAGTTGTTAGACTTAAAATATGGGCTTCTACTTGAATTTAAATCCCACGCGATCTGTTCTCTCAGTTTTCTTGTTAACACTCACCACTAATATTGAAAATTACCTTCATTTAAAGGCTTATACTAGCCTTCAAAAGCCTAGAAATTAAATAGCTCATAAAGCTATTCGCTATTTATTCTGCATATAGGTTGAATTTACTTTAATAACTTAACTATAGATGAATACATAGTTCCTTGTCTATAAGTTTAATTTAAAAAGCTATTCACAATATCTGGACTTCTTAGCGCCACGGCTTTGAAATTTCTTGAACAGGAAACTGGACCGTTAAGTTGTAAATAAAGTAATCTCAAATGTAGAGCCTTTCGGTTCTTAGCTTTATCCACATCAGTCTCTCCTAGAAGGTCATAAACTTGTTTTCCTAGAGCGAGGGACAATTCTAAACTATCAAGAAATTTGGAATCTAGTAAGTCTTCCAATCGTTTCAAAAATTCCATCGTGGTATAGAGCTAGCTATCTTCGTTTCTAGGGCAGCCCTTTGAACGATATGTATGATTTAGCTACGAAGAGCTGACTACATACGCGAGTGAGGGAGATAAGGCGTTTATTCCACCCTGTATTGCCGACACAGGCTCCTTTGAGAGAAGCGTCTTCATTAATGCCTTTGGATGTATGCATAGCCTTGGGTATTAACCGTGCCTAAGAGTAAAATAACAAGAATAGGAATATTTATAAATGTGAATTTTCTGTTACACTTAGACGCACAGTGCCATATTGGCTACATAATGACATTGCGAATCAAACTTTATTACATAGTGCTTCAATCCAGTACATCTTCTAGCCGTGTCAAATTGGACTAAACTACCATAACTCATAGTTTGGGCTAAACACAATGCTTCCTTCTGTTACAAACCCGCCCTGTAGCGCAACAGACCTTAGCCGATCATCATCCCTATTCAACACGTATCGGAGAGAACCTCCATCATCATATTGGTATTTCTGTGCTTGCATTATGTTATGCTATTGTGTTATGCTATTGTCATTCCTCATAATGCTATATGATGTGAGACAGGTGCCTCGACAACGATAAAATCAATAATCTCATCTGATTATCGTGGTGGTTAAGGTCACGTGAAGAAGTTCGGCTTGTGGTTCGCAAGTATAGAGCCACTTGATCAAACAGACGGTAGCCATGGCTGAGATGATAGCAGGTAAGTCTAATTTAGTTATAGGGCAACTCAGCAACACAACGATTGGTCGAACCGGTTCGGATTTACCTACCATTATTACTATCTAACGCGTTAATCAGTGTACCTTTAGATCTCACATTTCTTTCAAGCGCTCCAGCTGGCGATAAGTAGTAGTGTTAGCTATACATCGTAGATTGAGGCCGCGGATAGACCGAAAATTGAACGTGACCAGGAAAAGTAGGAGAGGTTGAATTTTAGTTGCATAAGGTTAAAACCGGGTTATTTAACTCCACAAGGCTGGCAGCAGCACTTATGATAACCTTAATTGAATTGATTTCAGTGGTATCAAGAGCGAGGCATGGCTGAGCATGGTACTGGTAGGTTATCGGGGTACCTGGCAGCTTTTCCGCTTTGGGTTAACCACCATTATCATAGCCGTGCCTACCGTCAGTTTAGCTGAGCTGATAAAGAGGATGCTATTTTCAGATCCCAAACCTTCTGGTCCAGTAAGCTTCTATAAAACCAAACTATTAATCATTCGTGCGAAAAGCCACCAGCTATTATATAATCCTAAGCATAAAGACTGACATCTTATAAGATGCCTTACACTCCTGAATTACCTTTCCGTTCTTCTCCCAGTGACACAAACCACATCAATGATTTATCAATACCCAATCACATACGAGGAAACTACGGAGCTATTTACCAACGAACTAAATATGTTACAGGGACGCGTCGTCTCCAAATTTCTCAGTGTCTCACATCACGGGCAAATACCTGTTCCTGAATGTTGCTTGGTGGTGGACATGTCACAGGGAAATTTGCTGGTGACAAACCGGAACAAAGAGTACCCCAATGATTGTTAGCGTCAATGGCGTCGTTCAAAGACTAATAATAATGAAGTTAGCAAGCGGCTCACCACTTGAGATCTTCGGCCGGGTTCCGTCTTGGCAGTGCTGGCCGTCGATCAGATCCGCAGTTTGGCTGCCATGGAAACCATCATTGAACCTGGAAATTTGTCGCTAGTCTCGCTTCTAAATACTGTACAGAAGCACCGCGATAACAGAGGTATAATGCTTTTCATGAGACGATTGCGTTGCTTGTTCAATCTTGATCGATAATTACTCAGGCACTTGGGGGAGTCGGGGGCTAGATGACATACTATGATCCAGCATTCTTCTCCGATACGAACAAAGAGAAAGCAAGAAGAAAACCGTTTGCGTTCGCCCGGTGAAACATTTAGGGGCGCAGTGCAGCTCATTTCTAAGGACCGAAGAAATACTTGAAATGCATCGGGATTTTCTACCTCGACGCGTCGCAGCCGAAAACGTTGGTGAATAGCAGGTAACAAATCGTATCCCGTGACCAGATCTCAGACCGGCAAGAGGCGTCTGTTGTGTGACTAGGCAAACAAGCTTGTTCAGCTGAACATTCAATGAGGGGCATTGCATAGTGTAGCAATGATGGAAGGTGGCAACGAGATTGGAACAAGTATTTAATTTGAGGGCGATACATAATGTTGCCATAGTGTAGGCGAAAGTGGAGGTCGGTTATAGTGTAGAAGTCCTAGCGGCGCCCAGGCCGTGTTTGGTGGGTACCTACATGTAGGTATAAAGCTTGGAACTTGGAGCTTGAAGCTTCCGTTGCTACGTTGCGGGGTCCATAGAAGGACACTCATGATGACATCAACTGCGTCCCCAAAGCCCGATCTCTTCATTTTTCCATCTGTTTTCGTCGTCGATTTGCTAGTTGCAGAGCTGAGCTCCAAGAGACTGATGCTGTATTATGATCAGCCTTGAATTTTAATTTATCACTAATCCTTATATGTCCACATTTATAGACTACCGAAGGAAACGAGCGAGAGGGTCACTGACACGGATCAGTCCACACTCAGCTTTCAATGAAGGAAATACCTTATTGACAGGACCGGACCGGACTAGACCACGAGATCCCCATCACACCACATTGTTCAGCATATCTACCCTAGCAGCCTAGGTACCTACAGCAACTACGGCCTACCCCTGGAGCCACGTCGCAGCCACCCGGAATACAGATGCAAGATCGATCAATTGGAAACTGAGCCAGCACATTGAATCTTTGGCTGGCAGGGGTAGCTTATGCTCTAGCGATCGATGGGCTTGGAGAACTGGCCAATGAGAGGTCCTAAGACCCCTGGCTACCTATCCTCATGCAGTAATCACCTTGATTTGGCAAACTGGGTTCCGCCAACTTTTATTTACTATCGTCTTCGTCGCTGTTGATCGATCAAGAGCTCCACAGCAAACGCTGTCTGTCTATTGACTAACCGTGCTGAAGAAGCGATTAATTCTTCCCGAGCGTCACCGACTATTGTATCGAGACAGCACGATGATGGCGACCCTGCTTTGTTTGGCATTATAGCAAAAAGAAACAATAACGTCATTCGAGCCAATTAGAGTCGTCAGGAAGATGCTCATATGTAAAAACCATGTACATATGTATAATCAGAGAGGGGATCGCGACGGCGTGTTTTTGTCACGTTATATATTTTAGAAAGGCGCGTCACAGCCACAAGTTCAAGTACGTTTGCTTAAGGTAGGCACGAAAATTCAATGACATTGAAGGGAATTAGAGCAGAATGCAGCTAGGGACGTACCGAGCTAAACGTACAGTCTTTGCAGATGTCATGATGATGAGGTTGACATCTTTAACCCCACGTCATCTGAACCTGTTGTGTGTGTTCCCACTCGAAACCCCGTTTTGCTGGCAAGCACATATTCCCAAGACACTATTAGAGAAGTAGCTACCAGCCCGACATGGGCTCATCTAGCTACATACCTAGCACCTAGGTAGCATGGTACGCCTGTTTATGGCCTGACAATCATCCGCCCGTGAGGATTTACGAGGCTGGTCCTCCATGCTTCCTTAAATCATCAGAAGTATCTACCTACCTTAGCGTGACGTTTACACGGCAGGAAATTCCCGAAACTTGCACCACGACCAACTTCTGGAGCGGCCCCCTGAATCGCGAGTACACAGCAGATCAAGGAAGGAAGCTACAGTAGAAACCAAGGGACTGAATTACCTACTGGCGGTCAGAACAGCCACGATGTTCTATGTATCGTCATGATATGTAGCGGTCACACTTCAATCAGAGCTCGACAGGTCTGCTGAATTGACAGGCTAGGGCAGGCTAAGGCACCTCACAGACCTTGAAGCGGTTAGACTGGACTAGCGGAAAGTAGATATCGCCGGGCTCCCTCAACATCATGCACTTGGTCAATAGCTGGCAAAATATTTTATATGGGTGGGGAACTCTAGCTACCCAACCCCAACCCGCTAGCGAATGTTTGGGCGCTGTGGGTTGAGGGACTCAGCCACGACTGTCCAAATACATCCGTGATTCCATGGATTATCTAGTCTTAAAGAGGTACGTACCTAGGTACGGATACCTATGTTCACGATGAAAACTACCATGACGAAACCTGTGTATGACAAGACCGGGCTTTCATGCCATTGCCACCAGGTATTCTGCAGTCATAGTAGAATACCTATTTAACTTGTGGTAGCTCCCTCCAATGCAAACTGTTTCCCCGCCAATTTATTATCTGGGGAAGAATTGCCATCATACCAAAGTCTTGTCAGCTAGCTATTACCTCTCCCACACCTCGCCCATCTATCCTCCCTTCTACAACGAACAACAAAAGAGAACGGTGTCTCAAGTTATTGCTTAGTTTGCCAGATTTCAACTTGACGGAAGCAGCCATTTGGTTTGACATCCTCTAGGCACATCTCTGACAAGGGAGGTACGTACCGATAATTGGTCGCTCTGGAAGGGCTACATTCTGTCCTCCTACTGGCTTCTCCCTTTTCCATACACAAACAAACCTCTCCCTCACCTTTACACACAATTCTCCTTCCTGACAGCACCTATCAATCAAGCTACCAACCTACTCATCGTAGATATCTGTTTAACTCCCTCCTACGTAAGTATTTGGAGTTCGTTCTGAGGTTATTCGGATCCGGTAGTCTGAGGTGCAGTGCCACTCACACGTCACTAATTCCTTCCCATTTGTGATTGTGATTCACTACACGGTAGCGCCTTCCACGATACACATCGTGTCAACAACCCACCCACATCCTTTTCTTCTCCTGTTCTCGCTCCCGTCTTCTCTTCTTCTTCTTCTTCTTCTTCTCTCCTCTACCAAAACATTTCCGCATCCAAACAGCAGTCCTTACTATTATTGACAGACAGATAGACAGACAAACGGATAAACTCATTACTCTTTCATCTTCGACATCACCCAAGATGAAGTCTTACGTTGTTCTCACTGCCATTTCGGCTGGCTTTGTCGCAGCAGACGTGCTCGCTCCACCTGCTAACTTTCCCGCGTGCGGCGTATGTTGTCTTCTTTCTGTCCCTGTGTATAGTATCCTACTTATCAATTGACTGACTTTTGCCTGGTAGTCAACCTGTTTTGGCAACATGCTCGCGAAAGCCTCCGAGCTTGGCTGCAATGGAGGCACCTCTGCAGACGCTGCCGATGGCGTTTGCCTTTGCAAAAATGCCGATTTCTCCTACGGAATCCGCGATTGTGCTGCCGCAATTTGTTCAGATGAGGAGAAATCCACGACCGTCCAGTATGGCGTCGACTGGTGTAGCGGTACGTCGATCTCACCAAGACAACATCTCACTATGGTCTAGGTTGCTAATTAATTATAATGGAAAAAGGGTTCGGTGTCATCGTTAACGGTCTCGGAGCTACTCCCGTAAGTTATCCTCTTCTCATATATATCCGACGCTTCATAAAACCATGACCGTAGAGCCAATCGTCCATTCCGGAATCCTCTATGCCACGTTCCTCACTCAACTAGAGTTTAGCGCAAGGTGAAACAATAATCAGCGGTTTGCTAATTTGATGATCAGGATTCCTCAGCTGTCACGTCTCCTAGCATCACCGTCTCTGCCACTGGTTCCTCTGATGCTACTACAGGGGATACCTCCGCCCCTACTACTGCGGTCATTATCTCGACTACAACTGATAGTGCCGGTTCGATCGTTACTACCGCAGTCGATACCACCACCCTCTCCAACAGCGCCAGTGGGATTACGGGCACTGGCGGTGTTGTGATCCCCATCTCCACCACCGAGATTGTGTCGACCCTTACGAACAGTGACGGATCTGTCGTAACTACGACTCTTTCCACCAGTACCATATTCTCAACATCTGATACTGCTAGCAGTTCAGGCACTGAGTCCGGATCTGTAACTGACAGTGGCTCTGCCTCTGACTCCACGACCTTTGTCACTGAGTCGACCATTACTACTGGCGGCTCAACCGAGGTTACTAGCATTACCTCCACCGCACCCGTCAGCGGTACGGAGGGAACTCCCAGCACAACCTCCAGCCCTGGTTCCGGCCCTCGCCAGACTGCCGCACCGGTTGGTCTCGTGGCTTTCGCTGGATTAGCTGCCCTTTTGCTATAAGCCTGAATCTGATGCTCGCTCTGATGAACATGAGTTTTGTGTCATGATTCAGTGTTTCTCACTTCGGATATGAAGGGATGAGGTCCCGGGATTACATAATACTAGTGCACTTGTCCATGGACAACTTAGAATGATGGGAAGGGCCTGCATTCATGCTCGGGGATGTGTTCAGAACGAAAAGGGTTTGAGGGTTTTTTTTTATGATGTATAAATGAATTAATGTCCTGTGTCAGGCCGGTAATACCGTATCTGAGATGCTTTTCCCTGGCCCGATAGCATCAGGAGTTTGGGGTTTGTTCTCATTTCGCTACGGACTCTAATCAATACACTTTGTCCTATACGACCTTGGCCGTTGCCGTTGATTCCCGTAAATGATAAAAGACCAAAAGTATATGCCGAAGACTGTACTAGTTTTCTTACATGTTGACTTCGATTTATACAATGTTAACGGTGCGAAATCCTGTCGCTTGAAGCTGACGGGTTTGTTCATTTGTCTATTGCGGGGTAGGTCGCCTATTCTCGGCCACCCATTCAGATACACCTCCAAACGTCCGCGTGATATTATACTGGGGTTCAATCAACTCCAAACTGTGTCGGGAACCTTATCCGCAGAGATACCATACCCAATGGCATCCTTAATTATCACACTCCGATAGAAGCGTAGAAGCCTGACAATTTTACTCATTTTGAGTATACTTATTTCGTAGGAGCACACTGTCGTCTGCTGATAGTTATACAGCGACACCTCCTGTTAAGCGCCAAGTAGCGGGAGAGCAGGAACCGCGTTCCCATCCGTCTAGCTTGGTCTCCGCGCCACTTCTTCTATCAAGTTATTAAGCGTCACTATACGTTCTCCAAGGTCATCTTCTCTCTCATAACACGTGGCGTGACAAAGGGAATGCCATCCACAGCAGCCCCTTCGACGAAGAAAATCCGCCTCGCGACGGCATCCCCTGCCACGCAGAGCACGAGGCAGGAGACTCTCTCGCAGCTTGAACGGCTCGCGCGGACGGCCTCGGATGAGAAGGCGGATTTCTTGCTCCTCCCCGAGGCCTATTTCGGGGGATACCCCCGCGGCTCGGACTTTGGCTGCAAGATCGGCGGACGGACCGAGGAGGGCAGGGATGAATTCGCCAGGTACTTTCGAGACGCGGTTGATCTGGGGGATGTGGTTGGGGATGCGGGGGCGGGGGCGGGGGGGTTAGGGAGGTGGGTTCGGAGGGAGTTGGCGGATGATTTGACTGGTGGGGATGGGGATGAGCATGTCGGAGTCGGGGGAAGTAAGGGGCGGAGGGGAGATGGGACACGCGAGGAACTTGAACGTGTCGCTCGTGAGACGGGCGTCTTTATCGTCGTGGGCGTTGTTGAGCGCGCTGGGGGCAGTTTGTATTGTGCTGTCGTTTATGTGTGTCCTCGACGGGGTATCATTGGGAAGAGGAGGAAGGTTATGCCTGTGAGTTTGGTCCCCCTTTTTTTTGTTCCTTGTCTCTTTTCGTTTGGGGGGTGGTTAAACAGGCTGTGGTTAATTCATTCTTTTGAGAACGACGTGCTGGTTCTTGGATAACTTTGGCTTATGATAGACCATGTCTTATCGAAGATACATCTCATCTGAGGGAGCCGATTGCAGACATGGAGACTTGAGAAAGAGACTAATGATCGTGTACAGACAGGCATGGAGAGGCTGATCTGGGCACAAGGATCGCCTGCAACACTCAAGGCCGTCAGCACGACTATCCGCGGCATCCGCGTCAATCTTGCTGCTGCTATCTGCTGGGAGAATTACATGCCGCTGTTGAGACAGTCGCTTTATGCGCAGAAGTACGTGATAACCCCTATATGTATAAAGACTTCAAGTTCCTACTCGCTAACGCAAATATTGCTGTATTCTAGTATCAACTTGTACCTAGCACCTACGGCCGATGGCAGAGATACCTGGCTTCCTCTAAGTAAGACAACCCGAAAGTAAAACCTGGCCAACAAGCAATTTCTGCTACGGACTTCACTTCATTGTCTTCCTTCTACCTAATAGTAGGTACTGAAACGATGATGTTACTGATATCATTCATAGTGCGCACCATCGGAATCGAAGGACGCTGTTTCGTCGTGAGCTCCAACATGTGCGTGCGAGACGCCGGCCCAGGAACAGACAAGCATC
The DNA here is from genome assembly GCA_023159215.1 of Xylariaceae sp. AK1471. Classification (NCBI taxonomy): domain Eukaryota; kingdom Fungi; phylum Ascomycota; class Sordariomycetes; order Xylariales; family Xylariaceae; species Xylariaceae sp. AK1471. The sequence goes on from JAJKLI010000023.1 coordinate 495,533, forward strand.
AACATCAACAGACGACAAGCGCTGCCTCCACTAGTGGCGCGGAACATAGACTTAACCCGAAGCCGAGGCGGAACTCATGCATCACGGAAGACGGATTCGAAATCGCCCTCCCGTCGCCTTCGCAGAAAGCGCCCGCGAACCCACCGGGGCACGGCAATGGAGCAGCGAGAACGCGACGTCGATCCGTATTCGACGAGGACGGGAATGAGATCGTCCTTAATCCTCCCGAGCCGTCGTCGTCGGCTGTCATCGAGGAAGATGAGGATGAAATTCCGTCTAGTACCAGTAATCACTCAGCCACGACTGCCGTGCAGTCTGACACGCGAAGCGGAAACACAAGCACAAATATAGAGAAAACAACAACAACAAAAACAGCAACCTTCCTCTCGCGCGGCGGCTCGAGCGTCGTCTCGCCGTTCGGTGAAGTCCTCGCCGGTCCGCAATGGGAAGACGAGCACGGGATCATCTACGCGGACGTCGATATGGACGACTGCGTGCGTGGACGGTTGGATCTAGATGCGGCGGGGAGTTATTCGCGGTACGGTCTCTTTATTTTTCCTAAGTCTTTCTTTCTAATTTCCCCTTAAATCTATCTGTATCTGACGTACTGGCTAACCATGCGAAAATGAACAGAAGCGACAGCTTCAAGTTCTCCGTCGAGGGATTGGATCTGGATCCCCTGCCATACTATACATAGACGTCGCTGCCGGATACACATAATAGCTTCGAAGACGCCGAGGGATCGCATATACGAGGATTCAACTGGAAGTAAATATCCTGTTTTATCTATCAGCAAGTCTAGGCACCAGAATGTTCATGAAAATAAAGCCTGCCACGAAAATATTTTACAATCGTCTTTTAATATTATGCAGTATCATGGTCAAGCTACTTTGCTTTGGTTTAACTCAATTGATTCCCTAGATGCAGGATAGTCTACCTAGCCACAAGAACTCCTCGCAACCTCGTTTTGCAAACTTAGAAGAGTTGGAAAGAAAAAAAAAAAGCAAGTAGAAATTCGGGTATCTAATAAAGTAGTCATCTTCACAATTCGGCCCTGACGCCCCTGCTCCCAACATGCCCTGCCTAATCCTACCATCCTAAAAAGGGACATCCTGATAATCCCTCAGCTCATTGGTCGTCTGCTACTTCAAATTGTAATAACCGCAGCGTCGTACAATAAAAAACAGAAAGTAGCTCACCCTTACAGCAAGCAGTATCCGAGCCTCATCATAGAGATAAGTTTCGCTGGTATACACCACCGAGGTTAAGCAGCAAAATCCCATTTTAATGTTTTAATCAGTGTCTTTCTCTTTCTCTCTCGGTGCTCTGTTCTCGTCCTTTTCCTCAACAGCATCTCTCTCAGATACCTCCCTTGGGCTAGCCAAGGGGCTACCGACGCCAGCAACACTACCGCTAATACTATCAGCCCTGCCATGTCCGAGGAGCCCGCTGCGGATACTCGCGCCATCCCCCATGCTCTGCTTCCCGGCGTAGAGGCTGTTGCGCTCGCCGGGTAGAGCTGGTGCGATACCAGTCGTCGAGTAGATGCTTGCGCGCTCGTTGCCCGCAATCCTCGAGGTCGACTGGTGTAGGCCTGGAGTCGAGGGATAAATATCCCGGGTACCATCCATATTAGAACTCAGAACGCTTAGCGGTAGACTCTCACGACTACCTCCCCAGACTGACGACGGAGCCAGAGCTCGAACCGAGGCATCCGTATCCATGGACCGTCTGCGTCTCCTCTTGCTAGAAGAAGCAAGTGTGAGGATGGAGGCGTTATCGGTCAGTAGATTGTTAGCCGTAGCAGAGTTGTAGGTCGTGGGATTGCCGTGGGGTGCAAGATGCGGCGGGATGGCTGAGGCCGGCGAATTTGTGGGAAAGGGTTGAGAGAATTGTATAGTTTGGGAATTACTGTTGTGGTTTGACGAATGCCCGCCAGACGTGCTGCCGCCGGTGGCACCACCATTTGGAGCCATCGACTGAATAGTTGTGAGGGTAGTTGTCAGAGACCGCACTGATGGAGCTGGCGAAGAGAATGTGCTATCGCCTCCTTTGCGTGAGTCAAAACCGCCACCAGCGGTCCGACTCGTCCCGGCTACCGAGGATGCCATATGTGAAGGCGCATGAATGGAATGCGCTGCGTCATGGTCTGTAGAAAGCGTGGGCGCCGTTGACTGAGCTCCGGCCGTGCGAGGAACAGCTCCGTCAGTTGATGAATGGGTCGAAATTCGACTTTGATTTGACGACCGGTTCGAGCGCATGCCGGCTCGTGAAGTCGAGAGTGACGGGTTGCTCTGCGGACTTAGCGGGACAGCGGGGTTGCGGCCGGATTGCGGGTAGGGGTTGTTGTTCTTAGATGGTCGCTTCTTGGAGCCTTTGAAGGCGGCTTCGCGCTTCGAAGGGCCATTTCGACTGCTGCCGGTAGACGAGGACGAGCCGCTCTTGAAGTTGGCGAGCTTCTTGACCCAGGTGGTGAAAGGCCGGCGACGTCCTGCACGTTCCTGTTGTTCTGCTATAAATATGATTAGACCCTTCCTCTTATGACGAAGCATTGCGACACCGTATGAATGAGAATAGTGTAGAAGAACAGTTACAACTGAAAATCATATATGTTCATAGGAAGGGATAGCTTTACCACTGGGGAGAGGGGCAGTCTCAGTCATGGCCATTGGTCTAGAGTAGACGAGTCCACAAAGTAAACACAGCTTAGGGCTCTTGAGAGTTTCACTACAGACAGTGACGAGACGATGTGCAGCAGACCGTGAGCATAGATGATGTATTCGGCGGCGCTTGGTGAAGTCCGTGCTGTGGAGGGTATACCGAGGGACACCCAAACGAGGGTATTCTGAGTTCAGTCGTCAAGGGAATCGTGAAAGATCGAATGCCGGGTACAAGTAGGAGAGTAGGATTAGAAGATGTTGAACTTTGAAGTTATTTAGGTCTAGTATTAGAAGAGGGTGAAAGGTTGTACCTAAGTGTTCTCAAAATGTCCGTGTTGGTCAGGCTAGGCTTGGCAGGGTAGCTACATTGCGCGGGAGAGCCTAACATAAAATAGTGACAGTGGGTGGGACCCCCCATCCAGCCCCTTGGCCCCCAGAGACCCATCTGTGAGGCTGATGAGACCCCTGAAATTCGATGCACTTTTAGCCCCCCTGTTAATTGCGTCATCAGCCACACCTATCTCCACCTATCTCCACCTAGAAAAGAACCTTCGCAGGGGTTTCAAAAGCTACACCTCTTCCGCTACACTACATGGACTACCTACCTATCTATCTTAGGTATGGAGTGTGTTTAATAGCTAATAGCTCGGTTTTATGATCCCCTATCAGAAGTCTCTCCTAAGCTGCTTTTGTACGCTATCCACGTTTATTGTCATAGTATTGGATCTTCCCCCGAGGTAATTGGTAAAGATTCTGGTGCATTCTGTCCCACCAGAGGCTTGTCTAATCAAATATACCTGCAAGACGACCTCACACGACAGCCTGTGCCGCATACATCAGTTTGACTGTTTGGACGTCTCTTCACACTTAGTCAAAGTTTGTATCTGACGTACTGGAGGTCAAGCGCAGAAGGTCACAGTCATAAGCCTTAGCGCAGGCGACAGCCATGCAGGACGCATGATATCTATTCCATGTAGCAATGTCCATACAGCCGTTGCCAGACAATGTGATTGCCCAGATCAAATCCTCGACTGCCATTACGACTCTCAACGGCGTTGTCTGCGGCCTGATCAGTAATTCTCTCGATTCAGGAGCCCATAAAGTAACTGTGTCCGTAGACTATGTAAGAGGGAGCTGTTCAGTCGAAGATGATGGATTGGGGATACCGCCCGTCGAGTTTAGCCCTAGTGGTGGTTTGGGCAAGCTACATTGTAAGTTCGGATAGTTCTATTAACTTTTCCGATCTTACTCGGCTGACGATTTCGTAAAGTCACCTCCAAGTATCCTCCGCATGAAGGCGTTCATGGCAAGTACGGTGCATTCTTAGCATCATTGGCTTCTCTGTCGCTGCTCTCCATCACTTCTCACCACCACAACTATCATTCTCACAACTCGATTCGATTCCATAATTCAGAAATGCTAGCTCAGCACACCCCTGCGCCTCCCGACCAAAGACTATTAAGCTTTCCTCACGGCACAAGAGTCACCGCTCGAGACCTCTTTGGCTCCATGCCAGTTAGAGTGAAGCAACGAGCCATTGACGCGGAAAGGGGCCTCCATTTTAAAAGCTGGGAACTTCTCAAACACTCTATTGTCGCACTGTTGTTCTCTTGGGATGGGCCAGTTTCAATATCAGTACGAGAGCCTGCGAGCCGCTGGACGTTCTCTGTTCGTAGCGGTGATATTCTCCGGGATGGTGAGATGAATGGGCTCAATCTCACAGCAAGGGTATCCAAGATCTTGTACCAAGCTCAACTTACTAATGAAAACGGCTCGGAGGGTTGGGTCCCGCTGAGGGCCTCGGCTGGCAAACTATCAGTTATCGGTGCGGTGTCGTTGCATCCCGTCGCAACGAAACGAACCCAGTTCATGAGCATAGGGGTTCGTCCAGTGCCCAATGAGCATGGATCGAACGTCCTTTATGAAGAAATCAATCGAATCTTCTCGAATTCTAGTTACGGGGTAGATGAAGAAATAGAGAATCCTGTAGGCGATGAACAGGACAGAATGGTAAAAGACGGACATTACAAAAGAGATGGCTTCACTGGCCAAGAGCTCAAGGGTCGGAAAGGTGTGGATCGCTGGCCAATGTTCTACATCAAAATCCATATCGGTGAGGGCACAAGCTCCATTGCGTCTCAGGAGCTTGATGTGGTTCTTGATGAGCGGCACGGGAACTTGGTGGCTATAGTCGATGTCCTCAAGGCGATGATCTACGAGTTTTTGAAGAAGTATAACTTTCGCCCAAAACGAATCAGGAATGCAAGAGGAGAAACCTCTAACAGAAATTCAAGGCCAGCTTCACCTAGAAGGAGCCTGCCTAGTAATTATGATTCAAACCCAACGTCATCTACAGGACATCACAAGAGGCAACTTGTCGGGGATTTGGTTACGACGCAACTTAGTATCCGTTGCGACTGTGGCCCACCTTCACGTCCAGCATCTCCGTTTGATCTGTGGACCCGAATTAAATCAGGTTCGCCCCCATATGTGCTAAGTAACACAAAAGTTGACAAACAGGTCGTGGGTGATGTACTTGGGACTCCTGGCTATTCCAGACCAAGAACGCCAGAACACAACATCAGCGATTCTGTTTTTATTCCCCCTCTATTTGGTCCCGATGGAAGTTTGCTGCGGCCACCTTTCGCAGAAATAGACACCATTGGCAATGGGGCAGGCCAAGAACGCCAGTCCGTGGAAATGGACAAAGGGCGCTTGGACGAAGATATTCAATGGACGAACCCAGTCACGAAAGAAACCTCAGCAATCGATCCAAGAACTGGCTTCATCATACGGCCACCACCCAAGGATACTATCCAAGAAGGCCCAAAGGATGACATGATACGTTGCGGAAGACTTCGGTCGCATGGCAAGGCAACTTCCAAGGAAGATCGGAGCATGTGGCTTGGGGAGTTGCTCTCATCATGGGAAAACCCAGTTTTCAAGACTACAGAGCCGCGTATTCCAAGCGCTTTTAGCGAAGAGAATGGGCTAGGTCGGCCAATGCAGCCCTTTGAGTGCAGTACTTGGGTTCAAGGGTTATCAGAAGCAGGATCGTCGACCCAAGGCCGAGTTTCTAAGGCAGCATTACGCAATGCCGAGATCATTGCACAGGTCGATCGAAAATTTATTTTTGCCAAAGTTCCGGTCAATTCGAATATTCATGAACCTACAGTACCCCTTTCAACAGCATCCCTTTTAATTATTATCGACCAACATGCTGCGGATGAAAGATGCCGAGTTGAATCATTAATGAAGGACTACTTTAAGCACATGGATAGTAAGGAATTAAGTGACATATCGAGCTCATTGTCTGAGCCAATGTCCAAAGCCTCTCCAGCTCGCACAGAGTTGTTGGCACGGCCGATAAGATTTGATCTCTCCATTCGAGATGCGGCGCAGTTTGAACGTGCAGCAACGCACTTTGCTTACTGGGGCATCCAATACGATATTGTGCCGCTATCTCAGACTGGAATTGCTGGGCACAAGCAAGTCAAGGTCACGAAATTGCCGCCAAGTATAGCCGAGAGATGTCGACTTCAGCCACGCCTTCTGATCGAACTCCTTAGGAAAGAGGTTTGGAAAGTCGACGAGCATGACCACCATAACACTAATAAGCCCAACTTGAGCCATTCCAGCCCCAAAGACGACGAGGGTTCTGCACCACACTGGATCACTCGGTTTCACGGTTGCCCCGAAGGGATTTTGGACATGATTAACTCTAGGGCGTGTCGTAGCTCAATCATGTTTAACGATCCCCTCTCCCAAAAGGAGTGCGCAGATTTGTTGAAACGACTCGGGGACTGCGCGTTTCCTTTCCAGTGCGCCCATGGTCGACCGTCAATGGTACCGTTAGTAGATCTAGGCGACAATATGGGTTACACCTCTAATAAACAGAAACCAGCTGACTCCTTTAGTAAGGTGTTCAGGACATGGAATGCTAACAGAAACCATGGGAGATGAGGACAACCGGCGATAGTTACCTTGAGGGATAAGGCCATGGATATTTTATTTGCATATTTAGAGATACCCGTCAATCATCACACCACTTTTAATTATAGAACTCCTCAAATCAACTGGCATATTATTTTCATACACCATGACCTTTTGTTGAAACCCCTGAACGCGGGCCTCGGCAAAAGCTAAGCCACAAGTGCTCGTGCACCGCCACATCCATAGCTCCAGGCCCATTGCATTAGCACCGTCCGGTGACGTGTGGACATCGAAGCTCCTGTCAGAAGTATACATTATCAAGCAAAACACCACGATGCCCTGATAGCTATCGCGCAAACGTGAACATGCACCATGGCTTTGCTTTTGGTATGTTCTACCTTGATGATGCTGAGAAAGGCTCGCTAGACTCAGCCTGCAACTAACGAAAATGCCTATTAGTGGAAAGCATTCGACTTCTTCGAAGTCAGCCAGGTCAAACTCGGCGACGACGAGACGCGATCGTTCTTCGAGAATAATGAGATATCCAGTGTATGCTCCGGCTCCGACAGCCTTTTCCTCGGTAGCGACAATGGATATGTACGCATAATTGGTCCTAGCTGGAAAATCGTCCGGAGTTTCCTAGCACATGAAATGGGTCGCATCACCCATATGCGTCAGGTGGAGGGCACAAGCTTATTGGTCACAGTCTCGGTACGAAGTATTGTATTGTCGCGGAGACTTCCTGGTGCTGATTTCAAATAGGAGGACTTGAGCAACGAACCGGTGCTGAAGGTCTGGGCGCTCGATAAGCCAGTCAAGAAGACAGGGCTACCGACATGTTTGAGCACCATCAACATAAATAACGGACGAAAACAATTCCCAGTAGGTATACTCGTCTATGAGAAACCTCGCATTTTTAATCATGAAGTCATAGATATCTGCTTTCACTGCCCTCGACGACCTTTCTCAGCTCGCAGTGGGCTTCGCAAATGGGTCGGTTACAGTAATACGAGGCGACTTAATACACGACCGAGGCACGAAACAGAGAGTGGTATACGAGTCTGAAGAGCCCATTACTGGAGTCGAATTTATGTCAGACCCAAAACTGACTACACTATTCGTTGCGACTACTTCGAAGCTACTGAAGCTCGTCATTTCAGGAAGAGGGCATGGGCAGCCACCACGGACCGTCGAAGATTCAGGGTGTGCCGCTGGATGTATGACGGTAAACAAGAAGACTGGCGATATCATCGTGGTCCGGGAAGATGCTGTCTATTACTATACAGCGGACGGTAGGGGGCTTTGCTTTGCTAACGACGGAGCTACTACACTGGTTTCGACTTTTGAAGATTACGTTGCCCTCATTTCACCCCCTCCGTCCTCGAAGAATGGAGCATCGGACAATATGCGGAGACGATTTGGCGGTGCTAGTACAGAATCATTATTCAGTGCCGCTGCCTTCACGATGATTGATCCACAGTTACAAATCGTTGCCCACTCGGAGACGCTTATTTCACAAGTGAAGGCGCTCTTTCAAATATGGGGTGATCTCTTCATCTTGAGTCAAGATGGCAAGGTAGGAAGCAGTCACTGAGTTTACAGAATGGGGGGGAATTTGCTAATGCCAGTCAGGTCAACCGGTACCACGAAAAGTCGCTGCAGCAAAGGCTCGAGCTCCTTTATCAGCGAAATCTCTTTCCTCTTGCTATCAACCTAGCTCAGAAGTCCGGCATGGATATGCAACAACAAAACGTCATTTACAGGAGATATGGCGATCACTTGTACCAGAAAGGAGACTATGACAATGCCATGGCCCAATATATCAAGGCAATCAACAACACAGAGCCTTCCCAAGTCATTCGCAAGGCTAGTTTCTTTTAAAAGACCACTGCTGTACTACTTCTGACGATCTTCCAGTTTCTCGATACCCAAAGGATACATAACCTCATTGAATATCTCGAAGAACTGCATCAATACCATAAAGCCACATCAGATCACACCACTCTACTTCTCAATTGTTATGCAAAGCTGAAAGATGTTGAAAAGCTGGAGAAGTTCATTAGATCGGAAGGCGATTTAAAGTTTGACTTAGAAACGGCGATCAACATGTGCAGACAAGGGGGCTATTTCGAACAAGCAGCGTACCTTGCGACGAAGCACGGTGAGAGTGACTTGGTCGTAGATATTTTAATCGAAGACTCCAAACATTACCCTGAAGCGCTAGATTTTATCTGGCACCTCGACGCTGAAACAGTTTGTAGTCCCCGCCCCATTGGTATAAAATGATGACTAACCATCTATAGGCGTACTCTTGTTTGATGAAGTATGCTAGAGTATTATTGGAGCATTGCCCCGATAGTACAGCTGAGCTCTTCATCGACTATTACACGGGCAAATACAAACCAAAGGTGCATAGCACACCTATAGAAGCAGTCCCGGTATCATCCGGAAACCGGCTAGCAGCTGGCGCTGCCAATGCTGTTCAAAATCTTACAAGCTTACTTCCTTTGCCATATATGGGCACTGCTATTCCTTCGCCTGCCATACAAGGAAACAGCCAACCTACAGTAGGAGATGACACCGCAAACCTTGAGCGAGATGATGATTTCATCCAAACTTACACCCTTCCGCCTCCTCGTTCTGCATTTTCATCGTTTATCGACCACCCTGACGAGTTTATTGTCTTTCTCGAGGCGTGTCTTAGGTCCGACTCTCTCGGGGAAGCGGATACAGCCGACATCTATACGACGTTATTCGAGATGTACCTCCACAAAGCGAAAGATGGTAAAGGTGTTCAAAAGGAAGAATGGGAGTCCAAGGCGAAGAAGCTCATAGAAGGGCATGATTTGCCCATCGAAAATTCGAATGTCCTCCTCTTATCTCATCTCTCTGATTTTCGCGACGGTACGACACTCGTCAAAGAGCAGTCGGGTCTTCTCTTCGACATCTTCCGGTCATACACCTCAGCGAAGGACACACGCGGCGCCATCAAAGCTCTACGGAAATATGGGCCACGGGAACCTCAGCTCTATCCCGCTGCCCTCGCGTATTTCACGTCAGATGCACGGATCCTCGACGAGGCTGGCCCCGAAGAGCTCGCAAACGTACTAAAGAGAATCGACGCCGACGGCCTCATGGCACCGTTGCAGGTCATACAGACGCTAGGCTCTAATGCCGTCGCAACCATGGGCATGATCAAGCCGTATTTGCACGAAACCATTACACGGGAGCGCCGTGAGATCGCCGCCAACAAACGGCAAATCGCGTCCTTCCGGAAAGAAACGGAACAGAAACGCGTCGAGATCGCCGAGCTCGGCAGTAAACCCGCCGTCTTCCAGGCCCAAAGGTGTCCGGGATGTGGCGCCCCGCTGGATCTGCCGGTTGTACATTTCTTATGCAAGCATAGCTTTCACCAGCGTTGCCTGAAAGTCGATAGTACTGGAGGCAGTAGGGACGGAGGTGATAAGACTGAGTGTCCTGTCTGCGCGGCGAATAACGCTGCTGTGAGAGCTATGAAGCGTGGGCAAGAGGAGCGTGCTGAACGGCACGATCTTTTCCGTGATGCGCTTAGTAAAGGCGATGAGCGCTTCAAGACCGTCGCGCAGTGGTTTGGTCAAGGCGTCATGGGGGTCAATGGGCCAGAGTGAAGGGATGTGTAATATGATGGCTGTACAACTATGATTTGATAAACTATAATACAGTCTGATACTGGGGGTATCTATCTATCTGCTTCCTCCGACGCCGTCTAATTTGTCATGTAGTGGTCTCTAGATGCTGTGAAATGCCCATGCCGCTGATAGTTATACAAGTGTGGTTCACCCAGAATCGCTCATCCAATGATCTTTCTACCGCTGGGCTCAATATGATATGATGCAAGTATTCAAACATTCAATCTTTCATTTCACTCCTATTAGATTAGATGGATTTGGTTCTTCTCCCCACCTCACCAACACCAAAAAGCCCGTTTAGCCACTGACCTACACTCTCATTCTCATTGCCGACATGTGAGCGCCAGTCCTTGATATGGTGCAAATGTAGGCCCTTCAGGGAGTCGACTAGGTTATTATTACCAGTAACACCGACACTGTCGGCGCCAGCAGCGACGTCAGTGATCTCGGCGTGCCGCACAGTCATCTGCAGACCAGGCGCTGGATTTAAGTCCGGGTCTGGATTAGTAGTCGGGAATAAAGAAGACGGTAGGTCGGTAGGTAAATCAGGGCGCGGCCGGGGGTCGTCGGCCGTCGGGTGCGAGGAGAAGGTGAATTGCGGCGTCTGCGCGTAGATCCAATCGCGGGATTTTAGCTCGGTGACGCCGGCTTGGACCTCGGGAATTTGGTATACATCAGCAGGGTTCAGGATCTCTATTTCGATTTTACTCTTTGAAGTATTCGAGTCGCGGTTCTGCTGGTGCTGCTGGTTTTCGTTTGTGATCTCGGTTTTAGGGTTGAGTTTGGTTTCGTACATGGCCCGGAACTCGGCTACAACGGCGTCCTCGAATTTAGAATTGGATACCCCGACGTTGCGCACGGGCGACCGCACACTCTCGACGCCCCGGGCCTTGATGTACGGCGCCGCGGGCGAGCGCAGAAGCTGGCTGAGGAAGTGGAGGTGAGGCGAGGAGAGGAGACATGTGCCGTGGTGCAGGGAGCGCATGCGCGTTAGCTTGTAGGCGGAGCCGGAGATTTTATATGTGTTTACGTATTCTTTCCTCTCAGTTTTCATGTCCATGTCCGTGTCTCGTGATTGGAAGTTATTGGAGGTTGAGTTTTGATTAGAGGTGGTAACATCGAGCACGATATCGTGACGCTCGTTGACGCGCACGCCGTAGGCGATGTTTAGTGACTGTAACGCCCGCACCACCATCTCGGCGTGCTTGTTGCGGTCAAAGGACGCTGGCGGACAGATTACGCTGTAGTTTACGTTGCCCGCGTCGTGGAAGACTGTGCCGCCGCCGGAGCGTCGGCGTACGAGGAGAACGTTATCTTCGTCGTCTTCTGCTTCTCTCCCTAAACCAGTTTTATCTGCGTTGCTGCCGCTTTCATGCTCGGCTATATTCACATTCCCTACAACGGATCCTGTTCTGGCCCTCAACTGTCTGAGAATCCCGGGTTGGTTTACCAGACCGAGATTCACCTCGACCCAGGGGTTCTGGTTCCGCCCGATGACGACGCAGGGGCGGTTGGTGTACAGCAAAAGGACCACGGAGTCCGGGTGCGATTTCTGCAGAAGGAAGTGCTCGATAGAGAGATTTAGGTACGGGTCTGTGCTCCGCGATATGTAGACTTGGACCTTGTTTGAGGGATGGGAGATTGCTTCGGCGGAGAAGAAGCGGGATGGCGGCACCATCATCACCAACCGACTTCGTGTGCATTGGGCGAGGTTGATGCCATAACGGCTAGAGAGGGCCCTGAGGGTCATGGGATATGTGGTTGTGAGTTTATGATTTTAATGTTTTGTGAGAATGGGTTTTATTTTCATTTTATTAAAGTTAAAAGAGTTCGCTGTGTTGGTATAAGTGAGTTGATGAGAAGGTAGATGAGTGAGTGAGGCTGATGAAAACCGAAAGCCCTGCGGCATGCAGATGTTAGAGCTGAATCTTGGAATTTACAGGGACCATATTAATGGATGGCTTAAATCGACGGTACTCTCCCAGCCCAGTGTCCACCTGTGCTGTGAAGTGAAAAGGTTGACGAAGTACTTTAGGAGAGGCCGAGTTATTCTTGATTAACTCTATCGTATCCTCATCATATTCAGGCACAGAAAATGATCAGCTGCCTTCCCATTCGTGGAGTATTCATCTCTTCATCACCTTATAAGGTTCTCACTCATACCGTTGGATTATCAGACGGTTAAGCCAAGAAATTAGCCGACGCAGACCGGTGGAGCTTAAAAAAGACTAGGGGTCCTACATAGGTACATGTAGTAGTCTCATACTCGCGGGGCGCCGGTTCGGAGGAGGAACCCCACCATGCCACTAATGTCACCGTCTAAAAATTACAGCCCGGGTACGTCGTCTTTGACTCACTGTACACTATGATCATATCTTGCCATTGAGATTGTTTCGTGGTTCTGTCTTGGGAAGAAAACTTGGTACGAACCAGACGCCCAGTATTGAAAACTCAATTCACTCAGCTTTGTGGTTTCACTACTTCCAGTCGTCTTGCCCATCCTTCCCGTAAGATTCAACATCAACAGCATGTCGACCTTTGGGAAAGCTTTCCGAGTCACCACGTATGTGTTTACGCCTCGAATTCCTTAATTCACACATATCAATTGATTGGTTCCTGGGTTTTAACGAACGGTGCCACAGCTATGGTGAATCCCACTGCCGTTCGGTCGGCTGTATTATCGATGGCTGCCCACCCGGCATGCAGCTCACCGAAGACGACATCCAACCTCAGATGACCCGTCGAAGACCCGGCCAGAGCTCTATAACAACCCCGCGAAACGAGAAAGACCGTGTCATGATCCAGTCCGGTACTGAATTCGGAGTCACACTGGGAACCCCCATCGGCCTCATAGTCCTAAACGAGGACCAAAGACCCAAAGACTATGGCAACAAGACGATGGACCTATACCCTCGGCCGAGCCATGCCGATTGGACCTACCTCGAGAAATACGGTGTAAAGGCTAGTAGCGGTGGTGGTCGCAGCTCGGCGCGGGAGACGATTGGGCGTGTCGCTGCGGGTACAATAGCCGAGAAGTACTTGAAATTGGCCTACGGTGTCGAAATCACAGCCTTCGTCAGCTCAGTCGGCGCTGTACATATGTTCCCACCTACATCAGAGTTCCCGACTCCGAGTCAAAACCCGGCTTTTATGGACCTACTCCAGACTATCGACCGGGAGACTGTCGACAAGTTCCTGCCCGTGCGGTGTCCGGACGAGCAGGCTTCATCAAAGATGGCTGAATACATCGCCAAGTTCCGGGACGCCAACGACAGTATTGGAGGCACAGTGACTTGCGTAATCAAGAACGTTCCCAGCGGCCTTGGAGAACCGTGTTTTGACAAGCTGGAGGCAGAACTTGCCCACGCCATGCTCAGCATACCCGCTACAAAAGGTTTCGAGATCGGCTCCGGCTTCGGCGGCTGTGAGGTGCCTGGCTCTATCCACAACGACCCCTTCATTCGAGCCCCAGATACTCCCGCAGCAGCAGAATATGGTGCTGCGCGGAATGGCGTGCCAAGGCCGAAACTGACCACGAAGACGAATAACTCTGGCGGTATACAAGGCGGCATCTCCAACGGCGCTCCGATCTACTTCCGAGTAGCCTTCAAGCCCGCCGCGACTATCAGCCAGGAGCAAACAACTGCTACATACGATGGCGAATCGGAAGGTGTACTGGCCGCTAAGGGACGTCATGATCCCTGCGTGGTGCCAAGGGCCGTGCCGTATGACCTCACTCCTTTCGTGCTATGGGATTCCTTGCTGACAGAGATATAGTATCGTCGAGGCCATGGCCGCGTTAGTGATCATGGATAACCTTATGCAGCAGATGGCTAGACACGAGGCCAGGAGACATCTGCCGCCTTTACAACAGACGGTGCCGCCGGCGGAAAATGGAGTTTCCATGAAGACTAGTTAGTTGTGGAAGTTACAAAAAGTTCATTGTGAATTTAAACATGTATATGGGCGGCATAAACCTTTGAAAATAAGTAGGTAAAATAGCATGATGAGATGCAATAGAGACCAAAGTTCAAAGCTCAAAGTCCGTATTTACTTCGGTAACTACGTTGATGGAGCCTCTTCGCTTGTTCAAGATTACTGTTAAAAGCTTAAGTGACTCCCTACCTAGGTACTTCCTCAGCGTTTTTAACGCTACACGCAACTATAAGCTATGTAGCAAGGAAGGGTTCGCACTAGCCTAGTCAAGAATACCTACCATGTGGATGTTATGTACGTTGTGGGCCGTCGTTTACTAACCTGCCGTTATTGCTATTGACCAATTCTTAGCGAGCAACACACTACACAAGGCCTTGTAAAGCGTTAAGTTTATAAAACTAAGTTTGCTTTAAGCGTGTATTTTATTATTTTTTTTGTTTAGAAACTTGCAATTATTAGTACTTAGCAAGTATAGCTAAATAGTCTTTAGCTGTTTTTATTATTTATTAATTAGGTTTACTTGTATTTTCTGTTTTTTTTTAATATAAGCATTATTTTTTTATTGCTGAATATATTGTATTTTAGTCCAGGGGGCTAGGATTGGGGATGAGTGGCCCATGTCATTGACACTAGCCGACCTCTATAGTCGGTCATGTCTGTGATGCGACAGCACTCGGTTAGCCATGATGACTACAACCCAATGCTCTGAAAATGCCGCGAGCCCAAGGATCTTTCGCCACAAGCCTTTGCGAAACGAAAATGCATGCATTCGTCTGCTGCGCATCTTAGCGGGACGATCCGAGAATGCGGTTGAATGCCAGCTAGACGAGGTAGAAACTGAGAACTGTCCGCCATTTGAGGCCTTATCCTATGTGTGGGGGCCTCGTTTGGCAAGCGATCCGATCATCAGGGTCGACGGCTCCAATTTCCAGGTTACCCGCAACTGTTACGACGCTATAGTTCATCTTCGTGGAACCGAGACTCCTCGGGTTGTCTGGATTGACGCTATCTGCATAGACCAGGATAACGCCCAAGAGAAAAACGCACAAGTCGAGCGGCTTGGCGCAATATACACCAGGGCAGAGAGAACCATAATCTGGCTCGGGGTCCACGAATGGCCGGATTCTTTGTCGGCAAGACTAGACGACGTTACAGTGATATGGATGCTCCAGCAGGCTTGGTGGACGCGTGTTTGGATCATCCAGGAGCTCTCCCTCTCTAAAACACCGGTCTTGCTCGTTGGGAGGCATGAAATTTCGTGGGTCGATCTTGAGGCCGCGGTCAACGAGCTTTTTCCTAGCTGGCAAAGCGGATACTGGACATTGTCCCGTGTACGGCATGTCAAAACTGGGGGTCCTTTTTCCTCTCGCATCATTCAAAGAGCGGAGGCCCTGATGGAGATGAGACGTGCGATTCGGGGGATCAACCACGCTGAAAACAGGGGTCTCCTCGAGCTGCTGATTCTCTTTCAATACTACGAGTCTGGGAGGAAGCGGGATAAAGTATTCTCGCTGCTGAACATCGCCCGAGATAGGTGCGGGATCAGGGCATATTACAGCGAAGGCGGGGCAGACACCAAAGCAGCCGAGATATTTCGCACAGCTGCGGTGCGGATCATCAGGACATATAAGCATGTCAACATCTTGGGTCAGGTATACCGGTCGGAAGCAACAAGAAAGCCGCTCGAGGCCCATCTTCCCACTTGGGTCCCTCACTGGAATCGAGGGGGAAATCTCACTCTAGGTGGGGAGGACCCTGATCCAGGCTGGCACGCAGAACGCCGAAATAAGCACCCTATTCTTATTGTTGAGCCCGCTCTGTCTCATTTGGTCTTCGGTGATGACAGGCCCAAAGCCTCAGGTCCGCGCACAGAGCTCACACCCTTGGAGCTTGACAGGATGACGTCGCCAGACCTGCCATTATTTGCGCTGCGACTGCCTGGCATAGTCATTGACACTATTGTGGCTGTTGGGAGCTTACTCCCCCCGTTGATCTTGGAGGTGGAAATCGACTTCCCCCAACAGAGCGTCCAGACTATGAACAGCTGGCTATCGGCCCCGAGCGTAATCTGGAGCCTCAATAAGACGAAGGAGAAGAAAGAAGCAACAGTAAGCGAGCTCAAGAAGCGCGCGTACACATACGGGGAGACAATCAAGGTTCTGCGGGAGTGGCATGAGTTGGCAGTCGATACTAATTACAATGATGATGAGGTCCAGGCCTCTGCACCCTATTCGCCGATATTACCACCGTCACCTTCGCAACCCGCCCCGTCACCAAGACAGAAAAGGTTCCAGAGATTCCTTGATACAATGGCACGCGGCAATGACGTGGAAATGCCGTCCGAGAAAGATTGGAGTGTCGTATTGGGCACTCGACATAGCGTTGGAAATCGTGTATGGTTGTTTTTAGGTCGTGTATTCCTCCAATACTCCGTACCTGAGGCGGGGGACGACGATGAGAACGTGCATCTAGGGAAGCAGGTCATTCCGCTGATCCTTAGGCATCTTCACAAGTTTGCTAGACTCGTACAAGTATTCAAGCATGCTTTTAATTTCAAGCTTGCAAGAACACAACGTGGGTACCTCGCTCTTGTACCGGAGCTCGCCGCCCCGGGAGATGACCTTGTCCTACTGGCGACAACCGGGTCCCCGTATATAGTAAGGTCGGCATCGCCAAAACGTAATGAGGGTTGCGAGGGATATCTAGAGCTAGTAGGCTGGTGTTATGCGCCTGGTCTGATGGGCGGGCAGCGTTGGAAGGATGAACATGTTACAGATATTATTCTTGTTTAAAACTGATATATCAATATAGGCTTTCCCTGTAATACTCCTCATTAGTTCTGGACTAAACTTTATTAAAATACTACAAATCGTTAAGTATTACCTAGTATTAGTGCTACATATCCAAGGATAATATTAGAAACCAAGCTTAGTACTTACAACAAAGTTAGGAGGTGGTCTAGTACAGTGTTGTATAGTATTACGTATACGGTAATGCTTAGACACTGAAAACCTAACACCCCGTGTGCATTGCTGTCCCTCCTATACTCCCTTTCGATGCTCTTGGCATGATTGTGATGGCAGTTCCTCAGTCGAGGCAGGTCTTTAAACAGCAGTATCGCCGAATCTTGACGCTCAGTCAGGTCTTCCTGTTTCCCATTGTTGTCAATAATCACATGCCGTTTCTTGTGGTCTGGTGATGTCTACTTCGCCATCATCAACTGGTAGGTCGCGGAATAGCGAGGGCTCAATGATATTAATTCCCGAGTATTCATCAACTAACTAAGAGAGCACTTGGCCTTATATTCCTAGAGTATCTCATACCGTCAACGCTTCAGGGTCCCGATAGCCCTGGTGTAGCCCAGTTACCTGACATTGTGGGTCTGTCAAACGTCCTCTTCTTGGGGACCTCGACCCAAACGACGGATTGCGCCATCTGGTTTCACCACATCAAATGTACCTTTCTCGTCAGGCTCCGGTACGTAACGATCGCGCATACCAGCAAGTTCAAACGTGACGATGATGCGACATATTAAAACAGACGCTATGTATCTGAAAATAACCAGAAGCGCATCACGGGGGCCGATAAATAAAAGACCGGAAAACAAGAGTGATCCGAAAATGATGTGAATAACTGTCGAAGTTGATAGAAACCACGACCAAGCGACATATGTTTTCCCTTCGTCGAAAGCGACAGTCCTGATCTCCTCATCCTGCAACACGGCTGGCGTCCATTCTGACTTGCTGAATTCCCAGAGCCTTGTAGGAAGCAATCGGAACCATCGACCAACCCCAATATGGTCCTGTTTGTCTTTATCGCTGTATATTCTGCGCACACGGAGCCGTAGCGAAAACGTGCCCGCGAAGTGGATAGGGATGCTGAGGACTCCCCATACCAGGGGTCCGAATACTGTCTCAGGCCACCAGGAACATACTTCATGATATTAGTGATTGGAGTCTGAACAGATTTCTGTATCCATACCTGTCCCGATCCCCAGCTGCCAGTTCAACACGGCAATATTTGCAACTGCTCCAAGCGCGAAAGCATATTGAAGCACTACCAATGCCCACCGTTTGAAGGAGGAGTTCGTTCTGTATGGACGGTATCGACCTCGGCTACGTCGCAACATCTTTTCCGGTTGGCGAAAGTCGAATACTCTATCCACATAAACGCTCGGGCTCCCAAAAGAAACCAGGAGCGCCAATAATGGTCTGCGATCAATAACGTTCAGCATGGCTAACTCATCGGTGCTCGCGCCCAGGGTAGCCAATATCGGCGGCGTCACGCCGAGAAGCACCTGCGCTGACGAGGAAGCTGCTTTGATGTATTCTGATACGTTATCGAGGAGGCATTTGACCACTGGTTCTACCAAGACGCTAATCGGACTACCTCCTCCGAGCCAATCTATCTCAAAGTCCTGTGGCCGGCCTGTGAGGTAGTTTGCGAACTGCTGGCTGCAGTTTTTGTGTAAGATGTAGTCGTACTTGTCGCCATGTTGCGGGTAGAAGGCTTGGAACTGGGATGTCAGTGCTGCTGACGAAGAAGCAACGAAGAGGAAACCGGACAGTAGAAGCGCTGCGTTGATGCGAGACCGGGAGACCACCCCGCAGGCCATTTGACGTGAATTTCTCCTCAGTTATGCCGTTAACGCCAGGGGGTAACCGAGGTTATCGTCTTATCTTGAACGACGATCCAGTAGATATTCCCTGGCTATGGTCGGGGATATCGTTCAGTGAACCGGGCGTTCGTGTCGGGAGAAGGTGGGAAAGAGAAGAGCAACCACTGCAGTACTCAGAAGGCTGAAGCAGTCCGATAGGGCATATATGGCTTGCCATGGCATGCTATATATAGCGTCCTTTCCAAGACTGCGTTCTTGTCGCGGTACCGATCACCGAGACCGGGCTAGTATCACATGGGCTAGATCCTACAGCATAAGCCGGCAGGCAGGCTCTGCCGCCCACTGGTAGAACGCTCCCTTCTTATGCACTAACAATAATCATCACAGAACCAACAGCAGCGAGAACTGTGGCAGTTATGCAGAATGCAGTATAGAAATGTTGGGAAAAGCATTTACGTCCGTATACCATATGAAGCCGGCTGATAAGATATATTCTCAAAGTTCCTGGTCACCAGTCCGTATCTGCGAAGGATACCCAACTAAGCCCAGAAATTTGCATTCGGAATACTACAAATTACCTATCCCGATCAGTAGGGATAACGTAAACCCACGGCTTGGCAGCAGGGGTAACCTATTCCAACCAGCAACCACAGCTTTCTGCGCACTACCGCCCATTCTCAGCTGAGCCATCAGGCGTAGCGCTTTGAAAGTACGGTATATGATAGGCGTGAACTTCATGGTAGGCTGCGGAATTCAAGAAACTTCAGGATGATCAAGTGCCAGTATTTTTAAGGCGTCAGCACTGTTCTGAACTGTTCGAGAGGATGCAAAAGACTTGGGTTGAAGAATTACCCAATGTTTGTAACCAGAACCATGTCCGCAGCCTTGTTATACTGCGTGGGCAAGCTAGCAAGGATTGACCTAGTCTTGGTAAGCGCCGACACGTTGTGGTTCAACGCACAAGGACCTTTTTGTACGTATGTGGGGCAATTCTGTCTTAATCCAGCCTAGACGGAATCCTACCCAGAATATTGGTTAGCGTCTGGGCCATATGTATTTGGGGGCCAACGCATGGAAATTGGATAAAGCATCAGCTTAGGTACCCAATAGAGCTTGCACTGTCATAACAAACAGACAGGCACTGGCCACAATAATCGGAACCCCCTAATAGCGAGCAGTTTATACTTAATTTTTAACAAGGGGCAACATACCCATGAACAGTGTTGGCTTTAGGGTATTGTGGCTTGCCTGAGGCAGCAAGGTTGGAGTGTGGCTGGAATAGAAAAGAATAGATGAGGCTGGCTCAGTCGAGCCTTTGTACCGCACCACCCACGCTAGGCAGAGAAATACTTAGTTTGTACATAAATCAGCCGATCCGTAGGATCAAACTGAGTAAGAGGCACATACACTTCTGACAGAACCTACCTCAAAGAGGCGAATTGTCAGCAAATAGTTTGAATTTTGAAAAACGTATAATTGTGTTTAATATGAGTAGACTATACAATAATTTTAATTAGCTGCACACTAACCTCTCTGTACGTAACTATTAGCTAAATATCTAAATGTTATTAGGGGTGCTGTGGGCCATCAGTTATTGTGCTGCTCAAATAGGCCTCGAAGGGATAGCTTTTATTAGTCCTGCTGCTGTGTAAACCTGTGGGATAGACAAGGGATTAGTCAAGGCGTACACACTTTAGGGGCTGGGTCGTTGTGATTATTCCGGTCAGTGCTTAACAGAGTCGCCGTACACACATGCGCATCAACTAGTGCTCCGATTATCAGAGGAGTGTACGTACTGGTTGCCTTAGAGGTTACAGCCATTATATTTGACTTCACTGAACGCTTGGCTTGCCGGGTTTTTGTGCATCTTTGCTTTACACACCTGACAAGTTTTGTGGCTCTTCCAACCGGTCGGGCTATCAGCAGCATCAAGGATACAAAATCAGAAGGTTTAAATCACCGGGAGAAGGTCGGATCGAGAGGATTCTGGTGGTTTCTTACAAGTAACGTAGGATACATGGGAAAGGGCGAGTAGAAAGTTAATAATTCCTTACGAGTGTTAAATTTAGCTGCTAGTGTTTCCCAACTGTAGAATTGTTACTAGAGCCCCTAGATCACTCAAAACAATTAGAGGATCGATGGCTTAGCAAAGAAGGAAGATAGTTACATAGAGCAAAATTACATCAGGGCAAAGTGGTTATCTAGATATTAGATTGTGGTAAGTGGGTGAGGCCGGAGTGTACTGGAACTAGATAACATCTGCTGGGTTCTGGGGCCTTAAGCACCCACCTCGGCAACACATATAGTCTAATAGGGGGAACAATGGATAGTTTGACTCTAATATTCTATGTGGTCTAGATAGTGATAGCTTTACTGTTGACCTGGCAGCCCATAACGCTCTAGACGGTACCTAGTGGGTTTAACTTATTAACTAACCACGTTATTACGTTTACACTAAGAATAGGTAGATACGCTATGCTCGATCTGAGGAGTAGTCTTTATAGTGTTTAGTGGTTTAACTGATTGATTAGAGTAAATGTTATGTTGTTGAAGATAGGTAGGTGGTGTAGTGGGTGTATAGTAGGTGCAAGTATAGTTCTGTCTTCCGAAGAGTGCTATATAATTCAAAGTGTATAGCAACTCGCACGGTAGCGCAGCTGGCTTCGATATTCTCCTCTGAATTGGACTTCACCCAGTTCATTCCGCCAGATCTCTAGTTGCCCTTAATTCCTGAATTTCTCGCTGCTCTTCTAGTTCGTATGCCGTCTTTCATTGTTGCACATGAGTCTCGCCTGCCTCACTACCGTGGGGCACAGTTTTCAGCAAAGAGGCACCCCTTTGCTTTCCCACACCGATAGGCAATTATGACGAGGCCAACAGTAGGAGGAAACCCCTTTCCTACCTGACACTAATAGCAATTGACCGTGGCCGGATTGAGCCTAGGGTAGTTGCAATCAGGCTTTTCAGCAACGTTTGTGTTAAATGGTTACATGAAAGTCTCTTTCGTCTCAGCACTGGTAGTGCTTGTCGCTATTTGAGTCATTATCTTAGGCACTACAGTGCATTCTGAGTTCGTTTCCAGCCCCTCGTACAGTCAATGCCTTTGCCAACACTGCAAACCCAGACATATAATATATGGTAGTTGCGACAATTTTAGTACGTACTCCGCTCCTATCAAAACGTCAAACCCCCCCCCCCCCCCCCCCCTGAAAAAAGGAGAGAGCCTTCAGAGGATGTGGTTGGTATACAGGCATTGGGACCGTCGATAGGTAGGTTGGGTACACACGCAAATCCTCTGTTAAACGTTACAACTTCCGTTAGCGGGTTGTATATTATGTGATCTATATGAGGTTTTACTCGCAGAGGATAGCATTTAGTAGTACCAATTATTAAATCCGCGCTTCTACTACAAGCATAAGTGTAACCTAGTCAAAAAGCTCCGGCGAGTAATGGGAACTCCTGTTTGTGATCGGAAGCCCGACGGGAAGTAATCGCTGATAGTTCCATATTGTAGAAAGATCAGTCTCGTGGTTATGCCGACATGTATAGACTGGCAGCCGTGATCCCGGTCCCTAATGAGGTAGCAGTGAGGAAGGGGATCCTCAGGTCCTATCTCCGCAACCGAATAGCATAATTTTCCTCTTATTACAACCTCATTACAGCAAATGCTTTATCAATCTTACTTGCTATGTCAATGTGATAAATTTG
Source organism: Xylariaceae sp. AK1471 (assembly GCA_023159215.1). Classification (NCBI taxonomy): domain Eukaryota; kingdom Fungi; phylum Ascomycota; class Sordariomycetes; order Xylariales; family Xylariaceae; species Xylariaceae sp. AK1471. The sequence goes on from JAJKLI010000023.1 coordinate 518,056, forward strand.
ATTGGTTCGTGGAATCTACTTGTGTTACCAGCCCTTTTGAGGGGATGCTGCCTGAATTACTGTAGTTGCAGTCACATGACCCACAAGCTGGATAGTCTGATTTTGGGTTGTGAATCTAAACCTAATCCGACTAGATAATGTCTATCAAGGTAAGTCAATTACTTCCATCCTAACCAAATTTAGTAAGTATCATGAAGTATACTTTTTTTGTTAAGATGTAATTAAAAATCGACACTTTTAAATTATTAATAAATGCTACATACTGTAATTCAACCGTAAGAATAAGCTCATATTCTCGAGCGCATCTTAATTAAAAAGAATGCTTCTTGATACCTACTAAATTTGGTTAGGATGGAAGTAATTGACCTATTTTGATGGTCATTAGCCGGATTAGGTTTAGACTCACAACCCAAAATCAGAGCTGCCTTTTCAGTACCTATAGGATTCCTAGCCACTCCCTTTCCGCTTTAGCTTCTCTCTTGATCATCATCCAGTTATGTCTCGGAATTCAACCATCACATTGCAGAGCGAAGGTTCTTTCGCTATATTCTGGCTTATGAGGCTAGCTTATAGGACTACCCCCGCTTCCTGTCATTGTAAGAGAATTGGTTCTCCCGCTGCTCCATAACTACGGCTACGAAGCCTCGGACCCGTGGCGGATGCCATTTCAGAAACTGCTGTTAGCATGACACCGATGTTGCTAAAGAGCCCATCAATGTAACATTCCGTGTTTCTACCAAGCCGCAATCACGACTGTCATTATCTTTCTAGAAGAATTGTAGAAACCTGGGCGGGCACCCCTGTACATTGCATGGTATCCTATAGGGCTGCGCCTCGTGAATACGAGATTCCAGGACTCACTAATACATATGAGACTAGCGTAGTACGCCTCGAATATACCGCCGTGCCATTATGAGACCACACAGAACACTCATAAAATAAGACATGCTGTGCGAACATAAACGTAAGAGTCGTACGTTGCGGAAACTACAAATACTAGGCTGAGGACAACTGACCAACTACCTAGATACTTGCCCTTTAGTATTGCCCATACAGCACTTGTATCGCTTACACTCGAAGTTCTGAAGCTTATCTCTTACTATCTACCTAGACCTCTAGGTTTCTTTGCCAATCATGCTTCTTTCAAGTCTCATCACGATTGCAGCCATCTTCGCGCCAACTCTTGCGCTTCCATCTGCATTAGGACTAGACAAACGCCAACATGTGAACACGGACTGGATCGTTACCGGCTGGACCGCTTCATGTCAAAAATCACGGCGCACTGCGACCTTTTCCGTGGGGGCACCCGACGCTTACATCTCGGGTTTCTACGGTTTCTCCGTCCGAGTAAGTTATGTTTCATTCTATCCTGACTAAATCGACCATAGATTTCGTTGTCGCTGGAGTTTTCAAACTAAAATGTACCTAGTGCGATGTTATCCCATACAACGCCTTCAACTACTCGACCTGTGGAAACTTTGGGTCATACCGTATCAACGCCAAGTTGTCCGATGGCTCGACGGCAGGAGCCACTAATATTTCGTTGATACACACGCAGATTGAATCTAACAAGGTTTCGATTGCCTCTGGATCCGCTGAAGTCGTTCCCAGCTCGTTCTTCACAGTCACTCCTACCGACGTGCGAATCGGGATCTAACGAGGATGCAGAGGAGACCCCAACGGCTTTGGGATGTGTACTTATAACGGCCTAAACAGAGGCCTGTAGGTCCATAGCGTTCTACGAAAAGTAAATGCGGCGGTTTCATGAGTCATTGTCTCTGTTGGAAACGATCTGTGCTCTTAGATGATAAGGAGACCAGCCTTTCAGAACCGTAGGTGGTTTACTCATGGATAAATTCTTTAAGAGTTTCTTACTCCAATGTCTGTCCGATTTTCCTCTGTGGAGTGCGAGCAACCCGATGTTAAAGACTCGATGCTGCAAGAAATACACTAGATAATGGGAATCAACGCTCAATCTCTTCGGGGACAACCTCCGTCTCGAGTGTGACAGGGAGACGAAAGTGAATACAAGTTGATTGTGACTGACTCTGTAATAGTTACTGGCGAAAATGTACCAACTGGGCTGTAAAGAATGGTGATGGTTTGTCCCGAAACTCTAGGGGTGTTTAGTATCCATGACTCCCAATGACTTCCCTTGTACAACATCCAGAAATAACCTAACCGTGTAAAAGTGCCGTTACCTTCTCAAATGTTTTAGGTGCCAAGACGTCTATAACATCTGCATTCAAAGTATTTCTGTAACAATAAGGAAGGGGACCTTATACGCCGACGTCCCTTCGAATACCAATCCTTCGACATTAGTAACTAGTTTATTTTAATAACTAAAGCTGTCGCCCCCGCCCCGTATCGTGAACGTCCCGCCTATTCACTTTATGTTCTTGTACAGCTTTCCAACGGCTCCCTTGATTTTAGCAAAGCCATTTCTTAGCGCTCCGAAAGGGTTCGTCGTTGCTGGGGTCACAGAGAGTTCGAGAATTTGACAACTGAATGCGAATTCGTCATCCCAGTCGAGAAATGGAAAATAGATACGTCCATCAATTGACGCCTATGACCAAGTTAGAGCACAGTATTTGTCAGGACGTCTTGACGCATCCCCTTCAACGTCTATAGCAGTGCCTTTGGAAGCTCTATTTTCCATAGTTCCCCAGCATCGTCTATCTCGGCTTTAACTTTCGTGAAGGCTGTTGAACCAGAAAGCGCTGACAGTTTGTCTGTCTCTTTTCTAAATTGTCTCTTCGGAAAATCTGCTGTTACCTCTGACCAGTTAAGGTATCCTGACTTTCTATCTCCGTTGCCTTTTCGGTAATAACTGGATCTTGATAGATGTCGAGAAGTTCGATCTTATCATTTGGTTGGCGACTGAAATATAACTTGGCATTGCAGAGCTGAGTCTTGTTGCATTCCTAAAGGAACTCGCCCATCGTGAAATGCGCACTCCTCCTCGATAGTAGCCACTCCTGGAGAGCTCAACTACGATAACGTAGAGGGTCGGCCTCCTTATCGCTTATAACATGTACGTAGTCTCTTGTGTATCTAGAGTCGTTTCCCCTACGTAAATTGAACCTGACTCTGATGTATGCTTGAGCCATATTGAGATCTCTTCCGTAGAACGTTTCGTACTTGTCTTAAACATGGTGCCACCTCCCAAAGCGTTTTCCGAATCCCCAGGTAAATGAGATGGTACTATTATCATCAAGAAAGACCACTGATAATCCCCAGTACCAGCCTATTTTTGAGATGACATGGGCAAGTGTTTTACAATCGACTGCTTCAGTAGTGATCAAGTTCAGCAGGGTCTGGCGACTATCAATTTGCTTGGACCGAGCCTAGTGGCAATGAACAATTACCTCTAGAGCAAGGCAAACGCCAACCCAAGGTATAGCAACCTCCCAAACTGCCTTAAGTATCTTGCGTAGGCCGCCTTAGCGATATACGTAAACTGCGATAGCCCTTTTTCTCATCGTTCTGCTCAACATCATTCGTTCGGGATGCGAGACCCAAGATATCCAAGTCGGTTCCACGGAGCTGGAGAAAAATAATTCTCTCATATGCGTTGACCAGGTCGGCCTCTTCCACTACTAGGTGGTCGTAAGCACTATTCCAAAGTTATCTTCGCAAGTCTGGTTGTTTCATGGTTCCTAAAACTGGAGAGTGTAATGATGAAGCGCGCGCCAATAAAGCCTGCGAGATGAGCTTGGAGTAGATGGACCTAAGTTTTCGATAATCAGTCCTGAGGTGGAGTAGCAGAAGAGAATCACTAGATCTGCTGTACTCTCTGTGCTAGATAGTAATTGAAGTCATCTGCCCGACCGTATGAGTTCGTTGAAAATTTAATGGTCCCTTAAGCCTAGAAGGCCTTATAAACAACATGATTACACCGAAATTATATAGCAAACGTATTAACTGTGTAATAACTAGTTAATGAATTGATTGAACCAGTTTAATATGTTAATTGATTAGAGAAAGTGTTGTGTTGTAAAAAATGGATAGGTGTAAGTGGTACAGATGTTGCAGGTATCATGCAAGTATAGCTCTCTTTGTGCGCTACCAGGTCATAAGGTCGGTATACGTTTTAAGATGTGTAACAACTTTCACAGTAGCACAGCAGACTCCAACTGGAAACAAATGGATACAGCAGATCTCGTGACGGGATTCTCTTATGAAGATCCCGAGGTCGCCGGTTGAAGAACAACGCCACCCGCTAACGAAAAGATAGTCAGAACTATTGGATCTGCCCCCCAACAACCCATCGCGTCCAAATGACTTTTTACGTATCTAGCTAATAAAAAGAAAAAGAAAGCCCGGCTAAGTATTGAACTTCGAATAATAGGTAGTGTAGTATCAAGCTCAGGTCTGCTGATCTCTAAGTATATCAGGTTCAAGGCTTCAACATAGGAGCGACAACCTCATCATCTGAGTCAAAATTACGGCCGAGTCAAGCCATCAAGCCTTGTCTCGGCCGTAGATCACTTACTATGAGCCTAGCTATAGTATTCATCCAAGCTGTTTATCCCTAAAGAATGCTCCCATATACGGAGTTAGCAGCATTTGTCAAATCTTTAGCGAAGCCACCTACCCTGCTAGAGATTATTCCCCCAATCAGTAAACGAATCCCCTTCTTTAAGGTATGACGAGTGTATTTCTTCACCTGCTCACAGTGAGATCCTAGGTGAGACGAAGGCTTTGAGTTGTATATATATACCTGTTCTGATCCTCTCCCCTAGATTTGCATCACCCAAATCTGCTTGTTTGTGTACGCATGCATAGTGATCTGAGTCCTGCTCCTCCTACTCAAGTAGCACAGTCTTAATGGATCAGCTAAATGATAGTATCGCCCTGCCGCTGGCTACGTCCGGCCTATCAACGACTATAGTCGGTAAATATGGTGCTGATGTGGCACAATTTATTCACAATGGCTCTTTGAATCTCGTCTCCTATGCGTGGCTCCTAACATGGGCATGGGTTACTCTACTTCTCATTTCTTGTACTGTTTTCTACGTCTTTAGTTTGGTAATCTACCGCTTGTACTTGAGCCCTCTCGCGCCATTCCCTGGTCCATTCCTCGCTAAGATCACGCATTGGTACGAATTCTATTACAACGTCATTCACACCGGCAAGTACTATGAGAGAATTCGCGATATGCACGAAAAATATGGTGCGTCGGTATCTGGCCGGTAATAGTCGATATTTATACTAATCACAGACCCAGGACCTGTCATACGGGTTACACCGGAAGAGATTCACGTCATGGAACCGTCCGCATATAATAAACTATTCGTCACTGGAGCCGTGAGAAAAACAAGTTCTTGTAGGTAATTCTTGGTGTTATTTTCTTCCTATTCTAGTCATTTTCAGAGTGCAAGGACTCCTATTCGGGCTAGAATCATGTCTAAAGAGCTTTGCATGCTCCTGAAACTCTTACAAATCTTACTCAAGAAGGCACTTACTGACCCCGACTGTTGCAGACCCACGGTTCAGCAGTGGTACAGGTTTCGAAGGTAGCTCTGATGTTATAATACGGACGCTTAAATCGAGTATTAACCACAGCCGTAGACATGACAGCCATCTCCGTCTCCCATGACGCCCACCGACGTCTTCGCGTTCCCATCGACAAGCTATTTATGCGCAGCAGTATCATGCGTATCGAATCGCGCGTGGCCGACCGTACAGCGAGACTGTGCGATAGACTCTCAAGCTACCAAGGAACCGGAGAAGTGGTCAACTTGACAAATGCACTAAGCTCACTCACAACGGACATCATCTCGTCCGTCATCTTTGAGGAGCCTAGCGATTATCTCGGCGACCCTGACTTCAACAGCGAATGGTACGAGACCCTGAAATGGGGCACACAAAGCGTATTCATGTTCAAGCACCTGCCGTGGACTATTGGGTAATATAATGACGACTCTTGAACGCATGAGGCATGGGTTGACAAGATGCGACAGAGTTCTTGGAAAGCCACTCCTACGATCCCTCGTAACCCATATCACTCGTTGGACCATTTGGGATGAGGCAAGCCTACCCCGTGCAGTTTCTAGCCTCCTATTCAGACTTTACTACGGTGTCTCCCCAAGAAACACTACAACACTGCAGATATATCTAATCAGTATTCCGTAACAGAAAGCCCGCCGTGAAGTCCTCCTCATCCGCAAGCGCCCTTCCGACGAATCGAAAACGCGCGACCAAACCACCGTTCTCGATCATCTCGTACACAGCGACCTCGTCGAAAGAGAGCTCGGAAATGGCGGGTTTCCTCGCCTTGCACAACTAATCCAGCAAGCCGGGTCACACAACGTGTCGCATACGCTTGGAACCATCGTCACGCACCTACTCATGCACCCAGAGAAACTCGAGCCGTTACGTAAAGAGCTCGAGGAGATCTGGAAAGAATTCGATGGCAAGTCCACTGCCCCGTCGTGGTCTGAGCTGGAAAAAGCGCCGTACTTGAGTGCTGTTGTGGCTGAGGGGTTGAGGTGAGTTTTCGGCTTCTTCCCAGTTCACCACTTCTTCATGTGACTCATACATTGCGTAGGATGGCCATTGGCGGCATGAACCGCACGCCTAGGGTATTCCCAGATGACGATGTTGAGATATGTGGTTGGGTAATACCTAAAGGAGTCAGTTCTTCTCCTTTGGCGTCTTCAACACGTTCTTGACCCGATCACACGAGATACTAACGCCCATATAGACACCAGTCTCGATGACGACTCATTGGATGCATAATGATCCTAATGTCTTTCCTGAGCCAGATTCTTTTGAACCTCATCGGTGGCTGACTACCGACGGAGACAAGTTGAAGACGATGCATATGTATTTCGTACCGTTTGCAAGAGGGAGCAGGACCTGTGTTGGCCAGAAGTGAGTTAAATTTATATTAGCTACTATTAACTTTAGTGTCTAGTGTTGAGATCCCTCCATCGTAAGGTACGGAAGTTCTTAAAGCTAACGTTCCGTCATTAGCCTCGTGTACATGCAGATGTTCCACACGCTATCTCGGCTCTTTCGGCCGGGCGCGCCCAACATCTCTCTTCACGATACGACGCTAAGGGATATTATCGCGGTTCAGTATGGCCCCCTTCACAGTCCCAAACCCTCTTGAAAATTTCACGTTAAACGATAGTGGTTGATGCTTTCTTTCTAGTGGCTTGCTATTCCCGATGCCCCCGTTTGACTCTAAGGGGGTTAGGGTGACCGTGTCAGACTAAAACAACGATCTCGGCCTCAAAGACGCGCAAGTCGGTATTTGTGCTTTGCTGTTACCGTTAGGAAAAGACAATAAAAAAAAGAACGTCTCTATGGGGTTTGCTTGTTAAGTTTGGGCTTAGGATCTATTTTTCCTTACACTATAGTCACAAAGCCCCAGAGTGCACTCGGCTGCACCACTGATCCATTCAAGCATCAACGCCTTCCTCTATTTCAATATCCTCCTGACTTGGCGACCACTTTTCTTGGAGACTCTTGTCGAGCACCAGCTCATAGAGATCTTTGGGCCACCACTCTCCCCAGCTCGTGAGGAACAGCTGCTCCGGATCCTCAGGCAAGTCGTCTCGAGTGAAAGCCCTGAGGACGCTTTCCGCACCTTCAGGGATACTCTTCGCATCGGGAAGGTTGTCTGGTATTTTGAAATCACTGCCACGGCCAAGGCCGGTTTTGGGGATGAGTCCAGGGGATACGGCGATAACTTTACACGTGCCTAGGAGTTGGCGCCGCCACCACTGTATGCCGAGGAACTGGACGAACTTGGTGGCAGCATAGACCATTGTTTCTGTCTCTTTGGTGACTAGCATCAAATTCTCCAGGGTGCCTGCAATGATTAGGGTTAGCTGGGCCAGTAGTATTGGAAGTATCAGGGCCTCTTACTAGGATCTTTCACCATGCGTATAGCTCCTGACGAAACTACCACAATGCGGGTTTTGGACTGTTCCAACTTAGGTCGCAGTAGATGGAGGAGGTAATGTTGTGCTATGGCTGGCATTAGTTATGATTATGAGAGAAGACTGGGTACGTCGATACGCACAGAGATGATTGACGAGATACGGCTCAATCCACTTAGAACCGTACGGCCCTGTCTCGGCTACCTTCTTGTCCATACCGGTCGCTGCATTGAGCATGAGATAGTCAATCGGACTTGGTCCCAGCTTCTCGAGAGTCTGCTGGGCAAATGTCTTGACGGCTTTCATGTTATTGAGCTCCAGTGGTAGGAGGGTGATTGTGTGCTTGGTGCTGTCATATTTGAGCCCATTGTAGGCGTCTGTCGTCGTCTTGAGATCTCTCGCACCAAGAATGAACTTGTGTGGCTGCGTCTGGGAAAGCAATTGTTTGATGGCCTCAAAACCCTGCATGATATCAGTAACTGTCTGCGACGAAGTGGCATGCGGCTTCTGCATACTATGCCAGAGGTGGCGCCTGTAGCAACGATGGTCTTGGCGACTGTCGACATTGTAAGGTAAGGTGGTCGTTGTTAGGTTCTCTCTCTGCTGGTGCTTGTGAATCTGATTGTTGCTTCTGTGATGTATTTAGCTGTCTTACCCTTCCTTTTTATAAGTCGACGACAGATAGAGCCCTTGGGATGTTTTGTAATCAATTATACTCAAAGACGGCGTTAGTTGGCATTAAAGCCGTCTCTGGCCTATCAGGTCTCAGTTATTTTGTGATGACGGACTTATCATTGCAGCCAGGCTGAAACAAGCGTCATCATACTCCATAGGTACTATGCTGTATGCTTGAGCCTGTGCTACCTAACAACAATACCATTAACAGCTTGTGTCCATTTTGTTAGACTTCGGAGACTTTCAACATTGAAGTCCCACATATGCACTTGGCTTATTATGCATAGGTATTGTCTACCTACCTCCTTAGGACTAGTTGATTGAATAATACTTCATGAACAGACTTGCAATTTTGTCACATATGTTGTAATTGTCTGGTCCCAAAACTTCGGGATTTTGAGACAGAGGTGTGAGTCGTAATTGGCTACTGCTGAACCCAGGTGGACACGGAGGCAGGCTAGTTCACGGCGGATTGGTGCATAAGAGTGAATATCGACATAAAGAGCTTCGGATGCAACAAACGAAATATTGGACTCCTTGCTTGAAGTCTTCGACGGTTTTCCACCACTGGAGCTGTGAAATGCGCTAACACTAGAGCAGTTAGCGTCTTCAAAGCTCGGATTCTGGGCCGGCTCACCCATTTCATATGCAAAGCCAAAATTTTTGAAGCTCTTCCCCAGCTTTCATCTCTCAAGAACCAATTCATCCTCTCAAATCCCGCATCAACCTCCTTCTCCCTCCCCTTCTCTTGTAATAAGTCTACCTGTGCGGTTGTATATTAACACATATATCTTCTAATACATCACAAACCACAATGCAACGCGCACTCTCATCAAAGGCCAGGGCTTCGGTCCTTGCATCGGCTGCTACTAAGTACCGCGCCGGTGCTCTGTCACAACAGCTTCGATTCGCACATAAGGTGAGTTCGTTGGTTTATCTTGATAGTGGCTGGGATACTCTACACAGACTGCTAACCCACGTACTATAGGAGCTCAAGTTCGGTGTTGAGGGTCGGGCTGCCCTGCTTGCCGGTGTCGAAACTCTAGCAAAGGCCGTTGCCACAACATTAGGTCCCAAGGGCCGTAATGTTCTGATTGAGTCTAGCTATGGCTCACCAAAAATCACTAAGGGTATGTAAATTGTACTGGTGGTGTCGCAAAGAGGCTTCGGATATACTGACGATACGCATAATAGATGGCGTTACTGTCGCCAAAGCCATCAGCTTGCAGGACAAGTTCGAAAACCTCGGAGCCCGTTTACTCCAAGACGTCGCCTCCAAGACCAACGAATCTGCTGGTGATGGTACCACCAGCGCCACCGTGCTAGCCCGGGCCATCTTCTCCGAGACTGTTAAAAATGTCGCTGCCGGCTGCAACCCTATGGACCTCCGCCGCGGTACCCAAGCCGCTGTAGATGCCGTTGTCGAGTACCTCCAGAAGAACAAGCGCGATATCACCACCAGCGAAGAGATTGCCCAGGTCGCCACCATCAGCGCGAATGGAGATACCCACATTGGTAAGCTGATTGCCAACGCCATGGAGAAGGTTGGCAAGGAAGGTGTCATCACCGTCAAGGAGGGAAAGACTATGAACGATGAGCTCGAGGTTACCGAGGGTATGCGATTCGACCGCGGTTTCGTTTCCCCCTACTTTATCACCGACAGCAAGGCCCAGAAGGTCGAGTTCGAGAAACCCCTCATCCTCCTTTCCGAGAAGAAGATCTCGGCTGTCCAGGATATCATCCCTGCCCTCGAAGCGTCTACCCAGATGCGTCGCCCTCTTGTCATCATTGCTGAGGATATTGATGGCGAGGCTCTCGCTGTGTGCATCCTGAACAAGCTCCGTGGACAGCTGCAGGTTGCTGCTGTCAAGGCTCCTGGCTTCGGTGACAACCGCAAGTCTATCCTGGGTGATATCGCTGTTCTCACCAACGGCACTGTCTTCTCTGACGAGCTCGATGTCAAACTAGAGAAGGCCACCCCTGATATGTTGGGCTCCACTGGCTCCATCACCATCACCAAAGAAGACACCATCATCCTTAACGGCGAGGGTAGCAAGGACTCTATTTCTCAGCGATGCGAACAGATCCGTGGCGTCATGTCCGACCCTACCACTTCCGATTACGAGAAGGAGAAGCTGCAAGAGCGTCTTGCTAAGCTATCTGGTGGCGTTGCTGTCATCAAGGTCGGTGGTTCGTCTGAGGTCGAGGTTGGTGAGAAGAAGGACCGATTCGTCGATGCTCTGAACGCTACCCGCGCCGCCGTTGAAGAGGGTATCCTCCCCGGTGGTGGTACTGCCCTCCTCAAGGCCTCCGCTCACGCCCTAAAGGATGTCAAGCCCTCCAACTTCGACCAACAGCTCGGTGTTAGTATCATCAAGAATGCCATCACCCGACCCGCCCGCACCATCGTCGAGAACGCTGGCTTAGAAGGTTCGGTCATCGTTGGTAAGCTGATGGACGAGTTTGGCAACGACTTCCACAAGGGCTTCGACAGCTCCAAGGGTGAGTATGTCGACATGATCGAGGCTGGGATCCTTGATCCCTTTAAGGTTGTTCGGACTGGTCTCGTTGATGCCAGCGGCGTCGCCTCGCTGCTCGGTACCACCGAGGTCGCCATCGTCGAGGCTGCAGATGACAAGCCTGCCAGTCCTATGGGTGGAATGGGCGGCATGGGAGGCATGGGTGGTATGGGTGGCATGATGTAAGAAGTTGCATCAGGCATTCCTAACCTTCCCTGTTCTCTTGTATCAAAACCAAAATGTCTGGGCTAAATGGGGAGCATTGACTTCGGTGTTTGGCGGATTGATTTTGTCATATGTGGCCATGTAATCTCTCTTCCTCTCCCCTCCACATCCACCACGTGTATATTGTTCATACTACTACTACTGATATCCCGAGTGGCGTTGTAAAATGGTGCTGTATACTATAGTCAATTAGGTAGCTTGGCCACTGCCTCCTACTACTGTATAGTTGATTTGAGATCGGAAAACAATAATCTGATCAACATAATGATCTATTCTTGTTAGGCAGTTGTATCTCCAAACGTCCCTAGAGATTCCTAGACATGGTATGATTGCAAGTTTTACTAGACTTAGTACGAGCAATTGTTGCCTACTAAGTGTGGCTATTTCTTCTGCCGGTGACTTCAATACGAATCGTTCTACAAGATGACTTAGCGCATTTGTGGTTGCCTTGCATTACGCAATGCCTGTAGGTTTCTTTGCCGTCCACCATTAGGTAGAGAGTGACCTTATCGCTGGTGTGATTCAGTTTCGCCAAGATGGCAATGTCAACCTTAGTTCTGACAAAGTCATGGTTTCTAGTGATGCCAGCAGGCCGCATTTGCAAGGACCTATCCGGGTTTGCCGGTTAATCCTTTCTTACAATGTGACGAGGGTATCTTGGAGCTTGTTTGGGTTTATAAATAATATATTCATTAGTAGTTCTTCAAATAGATACTAAGCGATTGGCATATCATTAAAGCAACCCAGAATTAGATTAAAAACTTTGCTTAAGATTTTATTAGTAGCTTCGAAGTCAGCAAGAAGGCTTTTTACTTGATAAAACTGAATTTGGTAGTAGGATACATGTTTAGACCCAGACTGTTGTTAGTCGGGAGCGTGTCAATTTTTTGTCACCTGCCTGTTGGGTGGCTTTGTCCCAGCATAGCTCTGTAGCCAGTCGAGATCACACCTCCTAAAGATCAGTATCGCACTGCATACCCATTTTGTATAGAGAAACTGATGACCTCGATTCTCAGTTGTGTATATAGACCTGCAGTCTCCCATTAGTTTAGAGCTTTTATTCTAGACCTTCAACTACGGATTTATACATATAAAGCGATTTCATGCATACATCCAACCCTCCCAGGTGTCTTAGCTCTGAGTCCTTTCCAATAATAACTTGGTGTTAAACCTCGACCCCTGAAACAAACAAAAAACGCCCAGACACACTTTAAAATCTATATTCTAGCCTTCAACTCGAAATTATGGTATGTACGCACTAGCGGTTCTGGGATACCGACCACTAATCCTGCTAGGCCAGCGGGTATGTCAAAACCCACGCCACATACTGAAATAAACTACCTAGGTAGATAATAATTCATGTTTTGCGCAGAGTCGCTGTAAGTGATGACTGTACTACAAAAGTCGCCGCGATCTCGAAATCACCTTCGTCTCGCGAATACATCATCTTCAAGGTATCGGACGACAACAAATCGATCATAGTAGATGATTCGGGCAAAACCTCTAAGTATGGAGACTTTACCGCCAAGCTACCTACAACCGAGTGCCGATATGCCGTTTATAATTTTCACCACGGTAATGAGAAGGACGGCTTCAAGTACTCAAAAGTGTTTATCTCGTGGGCCCCAGATGATGCGAAAGCGAAGGTGTGTATACGCTGTTAGTTACGGATTAGTCTTTATGATTTAGATCACGATTCCTAGATTATACACTTTTGCTAATGAGAGAACAGCTCAAAATGTTATATGCCAGCAGCAAGGCCGCCATCAAGGGAGTAATCGCTGACATTGCTGTCGAGTTGTTAGGAACGGATTCTGACGATATCTCGTACGACACTATCGTAAAGAAGTTGTGAGAGAGGTGCTTAGATGCATATGGCGAATCCCTAGATTTGCTCTAGAAAAATGAAGATTGCTTTCTAGTGTCCGACATGCATATGAAGATCAAGTTCATCCATGAGTTATTCTCTTAGTACACGAAGCAATGTCATCTCTGATGTCGATGCCTTTACTTACCATCAACCAAATCTGGATACTTAGGAGCGTGCAGCGACAATAAACTATGACGAGCTGGAGAGTCTCCCTTTCTTAAAAAATGTCTTATATCTGCTGCAAATAAGCACAACCGGATCTTTAAGCTTTTATCTTCTTATTAAACTCCTTCTCAGGTATTTCTACCCTCTAGATGCAGGGCTGTTGAATGCTATGAAGTGCGTGTCTAGGTACCTACCTACATAGAGGTAGTTAAGCAACCTCTGGTAGGTACTCCGTAGCATACCTACTGTCGGTAGGTACCTACAGTGCGTATAGAGAAAGTCAGGTCATTATTACCCCTCCGTCAGCCAAGCCGACTGCTTGGTACCGTATCTCACAGCCAACCAGCCAAGCCCCGCCAACAACGTAACCCCCACCAAGCTCTTGTTTTCCTTTCTGCCTTTGACCTGGGGAGATTTGTTGTGGCCTTGCTTGCGCCTGCTGCGCCTGCTGCCCCTCTGCTTGGATTTATTTACACAGTGTACGTATGTTTTTTTTTTTCCGCCCATCCTGACCCAACTTCCCCTCCATTGCGACAACCAGCGTCCCACCACGCACATCCCGCATCCAGCCTGCCTAGACCTAGTCGCCAACCAACCCGACCTTTACCTCTCTTTCCCTCCATCTACTCTACCCCTTACGAGTATCACCCGGTCCAAAGCCAAATTTAACGATTGCAGACCACGTCAGCCGCTCAACTGTTCCATTCACTCCCGTCATGTTAGTTCTGCCTGGCTCTAGCGTTCTAGTGTTCTTTCCTATATCTCTCCTTCTCATCTCCTTATCCGCGCTCAGTATTGTCGGCGCTGATCACACCTCATAGCTCTCCTAGTCGCCCTTTGCCGCAATCCCATCCATCTACCGCCACTATGGTAAGAACCTACAGCCGCCACCGCCTTCGACGACATGCTTCTTAGCTAACTTGCTGTCCTCTTGTAGTCTCAGTCAGGGTTCGTTCTGCCTTTCCATGTCCTCATCGTCCCCTATACACGCCAGCTAGCCCGCGACCGCATGTTCAATATTGCGCCGCCCTACCGATATACGACAATAGCTCGCAGATTGACCAGGTGTAACTAACACGGTAAACTTGTCTAGAGCCACCGTCTCGCAGGAATGCATAACTGCCTTCAACGAACTGAAGCTCTCCAAGAAGTACAAATACATCATCTTCAAGCTGTCCGACGACAACAGGCAGATCGTAGTCGAGGAGGCCTCTCCGGATAAGGACTGGGAGAACTTCCGCCAGAAGCTCGTCAGCGCTACCACCAAGAGCAAGACTGTAAGCTGTGCTTGTGCTAGCCGTTAACCTCTTGTCGATATACTTACAATCTTGTTAGGGTGCCGTCACCAAAGGTCCCCGATACGCTGTCTACGACTTCGAGTACAACCTTGCTAGTGGAGAGGGTTTGAGGTTGGTTACGCAGTTCAGCGCAAGGGATGTACCATACTGACGGCAGACTTAGAAACAAGATTACCTTCATTGCTTGGTCTCCAGATGATGCCGGCGTCATGGTTAGCATGCCTGATCCTGCACCCCTCGTATGTGGCGTTCGAGACTAATATCGTTATAGGCCAAGATGATTTATGCCTCATCCAAAGAAGCCCTCAAGCGCTCACTGAACGGCGTTGCCACCGAGTTGCAGGCCAACGACCACGATGACATTGAACATGATGTGGTACTGAAGACCGTCAGCAAGGGTCTAGCCGGTTAAGTGTGCTGACGGCAGCTCATGTAATAAGATGGAGAATACAAAAAGACCGGCTGGCTAAGTCCTGGCCTACGAAGTTCACGATACCGCGCTAGGGGGATTTGCTGCAGAATTTGCAACAGGGGTAGTTTGGTAGCATGTTATGGGTTTTACTCGACACAAAACTCCAGATCCGATGTTAGCCAATGACGATACACTACACTTTAGTCACTCCTGGACTGTAAAACCATTCTCGTCGCATATTCGCATACTCCGAACCTTACAACCCCACTGCCCTTGTTACTCTAGCATCTGGTGCATTAGAGCAGCGAAACGGCGCTGGGCTCTTGTCTTTAGTACCTAACTTCATCGTCACATTCATCCTTTAGCCTTCCATGCCGCCTGGAATGTATTCGTGAGCTCCGCCGCCAGCTGTTCATCTCGTATCCGTTGCAGTAAGAAGCCTTTGAGATCATCCCAGAAATCCTGTGTTTGTAAAACATCGGTGCCGCTTACGCCCTGGGCGACTTCCTTTTGCTTATCTGTTTTTGTCGCTGCAGCCGCAGCACCTCCCATGACCATGACGGAGAATTCGACAGTTGTGTCGTCGTCACTGACCAGATCTTTCAGCACCTTGCTATCGGAAATAGGCTTTTTCTTGTGTAAGATCTTGATCTTGTCCTCGGAAATGCCGGTCTCTTTGGCTACAGAGGCCTTGACAGCATGTACAGAGGTGGTAAGGCTCTGGGACGAGAGTCTTAGGTCGAGCGGAGGGTTGCGGAGTGACTTGACGGTGACGACGAGGCTTCGTTCTTGGCCGGGTGCTACGTTGCTGCCTTTGCGCTTGCTCATCGGTTTGGGCATTTTAGGAAGAATGTACTGTTCATATGTTAGTCGCCAGTGTTCCCCCAAGTTATCTAAACATCATGTTGTTGAGCTGGAACTGCGACTGCTGCGCGGAAGGGTACGTACAGCGCTTCGCGCTTGGTAAGTCTTGGGATCTTCGACATGGTCGGGCGATAGCTTGATTGGGCGGCCATCTAGCGCGGCGAGGAATGATTTGGCGAAAGTTACTTCTGTCATGGTGTTGTCTAGAGATATTATATGTGTAGATACTGTAACTATGCAAATAAAGGCGGGCTCACGTAGTTCCAAACGGGCTCTCTAGCTGTGAACCGGGGACCTAAGGTGAGATAACGATGAATGGCGTGGCGTCTTGCAGTTAAGTAACCCCCACTTTGTGGCTAGAGCTCCCGTCAGCCCCAGTTGGTGCTTGTTGGACCTGTGGTGGGGATGAACAGCTTATCAGCTTATCAAGTGGGACCGCTTTCAAAAAAAGTTATTGCAGCAGGCCTGGCCGACTGCATAAACAGCACCCTCTTGTATACTACTACTTACTATACACGCCTTCTTTGCGAACTCGCTCTCTACGTAGACACAATTTGCACCATGGGTACTGGAAATCGATTCAAGCACCAGGGCATTCCGGAGCCCCTGTCCAATGCACATTTTGCGAAATTGAAGCGCAAAGCTGGACTTCCCGCAGACGATGTCCCGGTCCCTGATACGAAGAAACGAAAGGCGCAAAATGGCAAGGCCGGTGGAAAGGCCAATGGCAAGGCAAATGGAAAGCCGACTAGTGTGAAGGCATCTGCACCCCCTCCGCCTCGGAACGGCAAAGTAGCGAAGCCGAAATCTAAGAAATCCGAACCCGAACTCGACATCGAAGACATTAGTGACGGTGTTGGAGGCGGATTCAGCGACGATGATATGTCCGGTCTAGAAGAGGAGGGTGGACTAGGGGACGACTTCCTGGGATCAGATGATTCTGTTTACGACTCAGAAGGGGAGGGGGAGCGCAAAGCCTTATTCTCTGAGGACGAAGACGATTCCGATGCTGATGAGAAACTCACGGCCGCCAACATTGTCGGTCTATCCCGGAAGTTGGACCAGGAGAAAGCCGAAGAGGAGGCCGCAGCCGAAGCCGAAATTCAAGAGACTCTACAGACAAACATTGATCTTCCCGATCTAGAAGATGGAGATGAAGCGCAGCAGAACCAGGCCCTGCTAGCTCCCGATTTACAGCTACTAAGGCAGAGGATATCGGACACGATTCGCATACTTGATGACTTTGCGAATATGGCGGAGCCTGGTACTTCCCGATCGGAATATACTGCGAAGTTGCTGAAAGATATTTGCGCATACTATGGTGAGTAACTGACTGAACCCTTGAATTACGGGGTTCACTCGGGATGGGACTGACTCTCGATCTACAGGATACTCGGAATTCCTCGCAGAGAAGCTCATGAATCTATTTCCTCCAGTAAGCTTCCATACTGCCTAGTGTTGTTTTCTACTACTCGACTTGACAAAGCAAGTAACAACGCTAACGGACTTTATAGAGAGAGGCTCTTGCATTTTTTGATGCTAATGAGAGGTAAGTGATATCAAGACGGGGTTTCTTTTTACTTTGGCTACAATCAGGAAAAGGATCTCCTCTTCGAGCTAATCCCGTATCTTCGGAGCACTGCATACTTCTGAAACTCCCATGGATTATCCTAGATAGGCAATAACTGACTCGTAATGTTACAGTCCTCGCCCTATTGTCATAAGGTATGTCTTATTCCTAAATACTATTACCATCTATCTTGGTTAACTTGTCGGTCAGAACAAACACCTTGAAAACGAGTAGAAGAGAGCTCGCCTCTGCTCTTATAAACCGTGGCGTAACGCTTGAGCCAGTTAGTGGAACCTCTTATTCTCCCCCTTACCAGGTTTCGGGGTTATTGCTTCTGCATACTTCGAAATCGTTCTGAGATTAACATTCATGGCAACTAACAACTCATGATTTTGGATAGGTTGGAAAGTGGTCAAAAGTTGGCCTACAAATATTCGAGTCGAATGTACCGTAAGTACCCCCTCGCCAAGCCTGTAACTTAATGTCAAGTAATGTGTGCTGTCGCATCCATTGAGCGCCTTCTGCGTCCGTGGTTGCTAACTTTACGCTTGCAGTCTAGGAGCTACGCCTGAATACCTCGCCGGACACTACATCCTACAAGCCGCAAGCTCTTTCCTTCCCTGCATGGCGTTGGCACCACAAGAGGGTGAGAGAATATGTGAGTAACATCTATCGTGCAGACCAAACATCTTCCTTAGCTTGTTATATGTCTTGGAAGCTCTGCGTTTTCCTTGTCCATGAGAACTTATCAAACGTGCATGTACTGACCATAAACGATGAAGTGGATATGGCTAGTGCTCCTGGTGGCAAGACAACATACCTTGCCGCTTTAATGAAGAATACGGGATGTATATTTGCCAACGTACGGAAACTTCACATCTACAACATCAGCTCATGAAACTCATCTTTCCCAGGATCCTTCCAAGACGAGATCGCGCGGTTTGATAGGAAACGTCCACAGGCTTGGAGTAAGGAATGGTAAGCTACCTTACAAGCACCTTGTTAACTTTCTTAGTTAGCTAACACCTTGTTTTAGTTGTTGTCTGCAACTATGACGCTGTATGTCGTGAAATCATCCATTCCATGTCCTAGAGGAGCATATCCTTGAGAATTTTCTTTGGGTGGAAAACTTTCAGAGTGGCTGACTTGACATAGAGGGATTTCCCTAGGGTAATGGGAGGCTTCGACAGAGTTTTGCTCGGTAAGTGATTTTTCGGCTTCCTTTCCCCCATAATGCAGGTTCTGAAGCTAGAATTATCTTTTTGAGTTGTCTCTACTTCTGAAATACCCTAGGATCCCATCATAAACGGCAATTACTGACTCTTGATTACTGCAGATGCGTAAGTCATCGTCAACTATATATATTTGTCGCATTGTGGCCACCTACCCGGGCCCCCCAATTTTGTATCCTATGTTTCCTATGGAAAACCACTTAGTAGTCATTACTGACTAGGCTGTGAATAGGCCATGTACTGGAACAGGTGGTAAGTATTAGTCACTTTTGTTCAAATCCCAGCTTTCCAGTCCCCCACGTCTGACCAAAGCAGTTATTGCGAAGGATCCTTCGGTAAAGACGAACAAGACGGAAAAAGACTTCATCACGATACCCCATACCCAGAAGCAACTACTCTTGGGAGCCATCGATTCGGTCAACCACGCTGGCACAGGCGGTTTCATAGTGAGTACTACCAAGAATCGTCTTTCTATTCTGGCCAACTCTATGGACGAAATCATTCCTTTCTAAACTTGATTCGGTTTCGTCTTAAATATACTGACTCTAGGCTTTTAAAAAGGTATACTCTACGTGCAGTGTGGCCGTCGAGGAGAATGAACAGGGTATGTTTGTTTGGTCGCTTACTACTATTCAATCACGATTTGCTAACAATTAGCAGTCGTTCAGTATGCCTTGAAGAAGAGGGTAGGTCATTTCGATGTATTGGAAGCTTTACAGCATCCAAAGATCCTTTTAGATCTGCTTGAAAGACCAATAACTAACTCGAGACATAATAGCCGAACGTCCGTTTAGTTTCCACTGACCTTCCATTTGGAAAGGAGGGATTTACTGCCTACCAGGGTAAAACCTTCGAGTAAGTGTGATCTTGGTATATTGTTGTGAAATCTGGGTTCCATTTGGTTTAAGGAAAATTTCCAATCATTTCCATAGTTCTCGTCTCATGTAGCACCCGCTAACTCAGCATGGATTTGCAGTAAGAGTTTAAGTCTCACCCGCCGCTTTGTAAGTCATCTGATACACTCTTCCTAATCTGCCCCTACCAGGAGCCAAAAGTTTCTTCATCTGGCTAGTTTTATGACGTATTAGGAGCTTTGTATACTTCTGAAACCACGACCAATTTGCTTCAGTGAACAGATTACTAACCGAGTATCGTAGTATCCCCATACTCTGAACTTGGATGGCTTGTAAGCTCATGATAATCTAACAGCTACTCTGATCGATCTACTAATGTTCTCTAGCTACGTCGCCAAATTCCACAAGATAGGGCCTACACCGGCAAATTTGGTCAAGGATAAGACCGAGCATACATCAAGACAGCAAGAAGAAGTCGTCGACAAGACACCCATTGTGGATGAGGAGAAGATGGTGGAAGACGACGACTTTGGTGGATTCGATGACGAAGAAGATGAGGAATACATGCAGCGCGCGAAGCGAAATGCCATGCGAAAACGTGGTATTGATCCTAATGCTCTCAATAAGCCTGAGGGTCAAGAGAAGACCAAAGAAAAAGCTCCAGAGAAAGCTCAGGAGAAACCTAAGGAGAAGACTCAGGAGAAGGTTAAAGCTCAGGTTCAAGAGAAGACTCAAGAGAAGACTCTAGAGAAGACGGGAGAGAAGACTGGAGAGAAGGCTCAAAAAAAGGCTCAAAAGAAAGCTGAAGAGAAAGCTCAAGACAAGGCTCAGAGTGACACCTCCGGAGTAAAGAGCAAGGCGAAGCTTGCAAATCGCAGCAACCCAAAGACTAATAAGAGCAAAGCATAGATACCTAATTGGAACTGAACAAGGGATTCTTCCAAAATGATGATCTCAACATGTGTGTTTTAGCTCACCTCGAACTAGGACATCTCGCCTACCAAGGAACTCAGCCGCACCTAGACTTCTTGGCAAATGAGAGAAACCCCTCTTCTTCAACACTTGTTTTAATAATACAAGGCGCAAAAGGGAAATAATGCAGTTCTACCAAGGCACATGTGAAAAAGTTGCCTGTGTGAGGCTGCTGTTATGAGAGTGCCATATCTCCTAAAAAGTTAACTCGAAATGACAACTAGCAATATTCAACTATGTCTCTTCTGCAAGTCTATTGACTGGAAACAGTTGACGACAGGAGTCTTCAACCCCAAAAAGGACCCACTTGAAAACGGAAAGGTCAAGTGTGGCGAACATAGCTTGGGTACTATGAGGTCAAATCAGGATACATGTGAGTTGTGTCAACTCATCAGCCATGCCTCTCGGACTCTCAAACCGTGGTGGCCCATAGCCGAATTCTTCGACCGGCCGGACCAGATCACATGTGCATTCTTCAATGGCCGGAACCGCCTGGGCTCGGGAGTCAGGACTAGCGGTATCTCGCAGACGCAGGTGCTCATAGATCAGCTATTTGCGCAGGTGAACCCGAACTATTCGTCTCTGAACCTAATAAAGCAGGAATTCTTCGACTCCCTTGGTGAGCGCGGGGCTTTCCTCGATGGTTCTGAATCCACGACCGGCGGTCCTCGCAGGAACAACACGCTCAATTACCTCTTAGTTATGGCGGGCATTTCCCCCGTAAAGTATACTGCTCAGATATTCGTGCAGCTACATCCTTGCGTGTATCCTATACCTACTGTCGAGGACTACGCGAGCGGGACGAACCCTTTCACGGTGTTTCCTACCGGTCGCATCGCGCAGCCGAAGGTGCACACTCAGTTGCTAAAGCGATGGTACAACACCTGCCTCGAGAACCATGGCGCCGCATGTGATCAGCCATCGTGGCTCGCGCCCGGACGAGCCTGGCCGCGCAACCTTCGTCTCATAGACGTGTCTCAGCGCTGCATCGTCGACGTGCCGACCGCACAACCCTATTTCACGCTGAGCTACGTATGGGGTGCCGAGCAGAACGCGCTGCGGAGCACAACGCAGAACATCACGACTCTTCAAGTCCCAGGCGCATTAGACAACTCACGTGAGCTGCCGAGAACGATCGAGGACGCGCTGTGGCTCACGCGCGAGATGGGCGTCAACTATCTCTGGGTAGACAGACTGTGCGTGCTGCAAGACTCGGACGCCGACAAGGCTGTCCAGCTCCCACAGATGGATCTCGTGTACTCGGGGGCGGCGCTCACGATCGTGGCCGCGAGCGGGACGGCCGTAGATGGACTAGCGGGCATGAATAACACACCGCGGACGACCAATACCAGTAACCAGCGCACGGCGCGCGTAGCGCCGAATCTAAGCCTCATGAACGTCCTGAAGCTCGACGATGCGTACCAGGACTGCGCGTGGCGCACGCGCGGCTGGACGTTTCAGGAAGGACTCTGTTCGCGACGCGCGCTCGTCGTCACGGCGGACCAGGTGTTCTGGTCCTGCGAGACGGCGAAGTATTGCGAGAATATCGCGTTCGAGGATTTCCCCACGGTTGTGAACTCGGGCGATGTCGTCTTCAACGTGCTCTCTGGCCACCGCGTCTTTGGCGAGTTTGGAGGTGCCAATTTCAGTTACAAAGAGCTAAGCTCGATGGTCGCGGCGTATTGCAAGCGGAGCTTGAGCGTCCAGGGCGATATCTTGAATGCGTTTACGGGCGTGTTGAACCGCGTGGCGCTGAATACGGGACACGAGTTCTACTGGGGACACTCCGTGTCCTGCATGTTCGACCTCTCGCTGGCGTGGGTGAATATCGTCTGGTATCCCGACGCCGAGCTGCCTAGTGTCAAAGTCGCCACTCGACGACGGGAAAAATATCGTGTTTATGCGGCTGATGGCTCGAGTTATGATGTCCCCTTCCCGAGTTGGTCCTGGCTTGGGTGGATGTATCTCGAGGGCATTACGCGTGTCATTCCCAAACAAGTCAACATCTCCCCGGAGCTGAATATCATGAAACTCGACGTCCACGGTAAAGCAGCGCCTCTCAACACTTCCGGAACCGAACTTGAAGCTCTGCACAAGGTCAACATGTGCGGCATCGACGCCGCGACCTCGGCGGGCTGGAAAGGAGATCCCGCCATCCCGCCGCATCGACTCCACGCCGGAGGCGAGTTCAGGGACTCGGGACGTCTGCTCTTCTGGACGAGCCATGCCGAGCTGGAGACGCGGGAGGGCAAGATCTATGCATCTTCTCCTTCGGATTCAGGGGTAGACGCAGAGATTGGCGAGCTGCTCCCGCTCTGGCCGTACCAGATCGCCAAGCCGAAGGGCAAGTTCAGCTTCATCGTCGTCTCGCGCAGGAATAACGATTTCTACTATGATTACGTGCGCGCGGAGCGCAGGCTGTATGTCCTGCTTGTGGAGTGGGTGGATCGCGCGAGGTGCGTTGCTGAGAGGATTTGTGCTGGGGAGGTGGATGAGGGGGCTTGGGTTATGAAGGAGGGGAAGGAATGGGTTTTAGTTACTTTGGTTTGAAACGGATTATATTTCGAATGTGGACGATAGCACACAGGCTCAACTGCCGCTATTCTGGGGCAGATCTATGTGGCCGGAACAGCTCTGACACGGTATTATTTGACTCACCCGTGCCAGCGAAGGATCATATAATATGATGATTGATATATTGGCTTTACCTCCCAGTTTGGCGCGGCCTACCTGGGAGAAGCCTACGTCTAAATTCCGAATTTTGGAAAACTAGAGAGAGCGATAAAAGCGCATGGCGCCTTAGACCCATTGACTGTCCTTTTAATAGTAGACTAATTCAACGTCAAATCGATCGATCAGTGATTGCTCGTGGCGCTACTCGGTTTGCCCTTATGGATACACATCGCTGTTGGGCAGATTTTCCCTTTCTAAGTACCGTATGCTTAACCATGACCATGATTAGGATTAACATCTACAGCCATAGGGAGATAGTCACATGGGTAGTATTATTCTGTGGCTGATGTTTGCAGCTAAGCGCTTTACTGGCAAGGCCAGTAAAATCCCGACTGCAGGACTTTTAGGCCGCAGCGGTTACTGTCTTCGTCCACGAACGAATTGACCGCTACACCCGCTAGTTGTTCTCCATCTAGTCTATTTTTCCTATCAATAAAACTGAAAACAATGGCATACAAATATGAACCCATACCCCAAGATGCCCATACTCGCATACTGGAGCTTCAGCCGGCACTTGACCCAAACATGCCGCTTCGTGGAAACTTCCGTTGCGTGAACTTGGACATCGACCCTTTCTACGACGCAATATCTTACACTTGGGGAGATCCCGTTTTCACGGAGGAGATTATTATCGACGAAGTTTTTCGCCTTGATATCACCCTGAATCTTCGCGATGCGCTAGTTCGATTCCGAACCCCCTTGGAGACTCGCTCTATCTGGGCCGATGCGATCTGTATCAACCAAAAGAACGATGCAGAAAAAGCGAAGCAGATCCCACTTATGACTGAGATATACCGATGTGCATCCTCCCTGTTGGTCTGGTTAGGCAGATTTCCCGAGGCAATAAGGTCTATGCAATCGATCGCCTTTCTATCCCAAAAGAAGACCTTCGCAGCAAGCCCATCAGAACAGGATGAAATCACCTCGGCGCTCAATGAACTCGTCTCGCTTCCATGGTTCAGCAGACGCTGGGTCATACAAGAAGTCGTTTCAAATCCTAACGTGGCTTTCTTTTGCGGTACGATATCCTTGCCGTGGCTTCAAATTGTGCTGCTATTGAAGAGACTTCCATCGCCTTCGATTCCACATCTTCTCACTCTAGAGGAGTTATGGAATGTGAAGGTTCTTCAGGCGCCTCCTAAAAGTGAAACGGGGATATTTAATCTTCTCTCAACTTTCTCTGAAGCTCAGTGTTCTGATGGTAGGGATCGGATTTATGCACTCGCAAGTCTTGCCCAAGATGTTGTATTTGATGAAAAAGACGCAGGGCACGATAAAATCGTCATTCACATTGACTACACGAAAAGCGAAGAGCAGGTGTTTATTGATTTCGCTCTAGCGGTCTTGAAAAAACGCCGATCTATATCTTATCACCAAGCTGAAGATTTGATTATGGAGGCCTGTAGACGATCGGACGGTTCCAATCTCAATGGGCTGTGTTCGTGGGCGCCTGATTGGAGGCTTCCAACTCTGAACTATCCCTTGTTTAAATACGATTCCATTAGACATCGTCTGAGTAAAGCGGATGCCAATGCGACACCAAGGGCGCATGCATTGCATTCAGGTTACTTCCTTGGTGAGATTGAGGATGTATCAGAATGTTTCCCAATAGCCGCCGATCGATCAGTTGCACTGGCGTATGTAAAATCGCTCTTCGAGTATCTCAAGAGAGAAATTGTATCCATAAATCAAGGGCGGCACTTGAGAGAAAACGCAGACGATGTGCTGTGGGTTAACCTTATGATGGCGCTAACTGCTGGGGAATGGAGAGAGGGAATAGATACCCTAGAAAGCCTCGATTTTCAGATACTTCAGCGAGTTATGAAGAGCCGGCGACTGTTCATGTTATCATCATATGCGCATTTCGGCATCGACACCTTTAAATGGCTTATAATTGGGATTTGTTCATCACGCACGAGCGTTGGCGATGTGGTCCTCAACTACCGTCACCCTAGTTTCCCAAAGGGTATTGTAGTTCGAGAAACGAGCCCTCGTGTCTCTCGTCCGAAGGACATGCCCGAGGTTCAATGGATCAAACATTGGTCGGAAAGTATGAGATTTCATCTCATTAGCGAAGCATACATCTCCAACTTAAACCTTTGTCTCTGGGGCCCTGATAACCGGGAAGGATCCCGTAAGGAGAAAGATTATTTTCATATAATCTAATTATATAGATCTTGAAGCAATAATGAGACTTGCTACACAATATAAAATATATTTACAAGATTCTTGCCTGGTTTAGGTTATATACCTAGTTACTTGACTTGCTTTCTCGCAACATAAACCACATCCCAACCAACCCTAGCCACATTTGACACAATAACCCAAACTCTCACTCCTAAATATGAGCACAAATCGGCGAGAACGTCCGACTTACGACTAATATTCTTCTAAATTCTCATCAATAGGTACAGAGATGAGATGTTTTCTCAATCATTCTAGATATATATAGATGTATATATATATATGTACCCCAAATTCCCCGGCTTGTGCGACTCGATAAGATGGCCACACTAAGCTCGGTTCGAGGGCGCTGGCCACGTAGGCGGTGCTTGATGTACAGAAGCCTGATCTAGAGTCGTTTCTGCATAGTATCATTGCCGCCACCCCCGACGCCAATCGCCTATCCTAACTCCTTGCCCGAGCCCCCAGTCCCAGTCTGGAATCCACCATCGTGAGGGAGTTGTGAAAATGAAGGGTTATCGAGAATCTACATGATTGGAGGCCCACCGCACGCCCGAGGACTCTCGAAGTTCCCCCCTCCAGTTTTACTATAGTCTACAGTCTGCCACATCCTACAGATCTACTACGGCCTACATGCCTACTGAATCCTACACCTCTGCTTCTTGACCTACGGCATACCGGAGAACCTTGTTACGCATGTCCCCATCTAGTTGAGACTCTCTTAACCCAGTTGACCATATTTATGAACGCCGGAACCCGGAACCGCCCCTCCAAGCCTTCCGTCTTCTTCATAGATACAACAGGGCTAAAAAGAATTTACCTGATGGAGGCCGCCACACACCCGAGTACTCATGAAGTTCCCTCCTCTAGTTGAGCTACATCCTATACAGCAATCACTTGTCCTGCTGTACACTAACTTAGTATACATGCTCAACTACCATACAATATCAGAAGTCAGTTCAATATCATCACGCCCTAGCTGTCCCGATAACCCGGTCAAGAGTACAGCAGCCTATAGTATGGAGATAAATGTTAAGTAGAGGCCCACCGGGTACCCGACAACTCTCGAGATCCCCCTCTCCCCTTTAGTTTCATTGTGTCTATATCTATTTATAAGTTACGGCCTACATTTATAGGTACTTCTTACATCTACATCTACATTCATTTTTGCACATATAACAACGTTTGTATCTACATCACGTGCTAGGCTACACCTACATTACAGTTTACATTTACAGTACAACTACATGGAGGCCCGCCACACACCCGAGGACTCTCGAAGTTCCCCCCTCCAATTTATTACGTTTACGTCTACGTCTACGTCTACGTCTACGCCTACGTTTACATCTACAGTTAGTACTACGTGGAGGCCCACCACTCGCCCGGGGACTCTCGAAGTTCCCCCCTCCAATTGATTTACGTCTACGCCTACTATCGTATCTACGCTCACATATAATGCTATGTGCACTACAGTCCGGACTTGTCACGCTACTGCTACTACTACTCTGCGAGCGATAGGGTATGATAGTAAGCGTGGTAGATACAACATAAGGGTAGTAGGGGCAATAGGGGTATAAAGCTAAGATAAATATATTAAGTAAGTAACTGGATAAGTCGGTACCGAAAAGAACAAAGGAAACAACAAAGCAAAGAGAGAAAGGAAAGGGCAAGCCGCTAAGGGAAGGAAAAGGGAGGGGTAGGGGGTTGAGAAGGCTTAACGTCCGGTGTAAGGACGGAGCCGTGCGCTGTATGCTCAGACAGGGCAGTTTTCCTCATGCTCCGGAGGGAGCTCCTTTTACCTCATGCTCTGGAGGGGGAAGTGACAGGAAAGGACAGGGGGAGTGGTAAGTCAGCTTTAACGTCCGGTGCAAGGACGGAGCCGTTCGCCGTATGCTCAGACAGGGCAGCTTTCCTCATGCTCCGGAGGGGGCTCCTTTAACCTCATGCGCCGGAGGGGGAAGTGACGGGGGAGGTGAAGTGAGGGGAAGGGCAGGGGACGTGTAGTGGCGGGGAGGGTGAAGTGAAGGGGAGGGTGGCCAGTTTAGCCTCGTGTCCGGAGGGGGCTCCTTTACCCTCTGCCCAAGAGTAGTAGTTTATCCTCATATCCAGGAGAAGGGGTGGCCATTTTAACCTCGTGTCCGGAGGAGGCGCCTTTATCCTCTGCCCAGGAGTAACCGGTTTACCCTTATGTCCAGGAGAAGTGTAAGCAGTTTGCCCTCCTGCCGAGCTCGTGACTTACCTGGAGGTTGGCGTTATAGTCTCGTGCCTTAGAGAACTAAGGGGGTAGTTACCCTCTTTCCTGGGAAGAAAAATACATTACTGCTAACCACGCATTATCTATCACGTAAATAAGGGGCAGGAATAAGGCTTACCTAGGTAAGCGCTGTCCGAAACGGATTGCGAGGCCTAAAATAGCACTGCGCGTTCAGCGGCAGCATAACTCTCAGTGTTTTCTACTCGCTCTGTAGTCACCGTCAGTTCAGTTATCTCTCAGTATTGCTAACCCCAGGTAAGATTTGCACTCAGTGTACCCAGTTGATTCGGTGCGGTTGACCCTCAGTATGATTTGCCCTCAGTATAATTATCTCTCAGTGTAGTTATCCCTCATTATGGTTGACCCTCAGTGTGACTAATACAAAGCGGTTAACCCTCAGCATGGTTGACCCAGTGCTGTTGACTTAGTGATAGTTCCAGCCATAGGCCAGCAATCCACAGAGCCCAAACAGAGCCGCCGAGACGAGAAATACGCCCGACGGCCACTGCGCATCCTAGATTAGCGCTACGAATAGCACCCCTAGGGGGGTTGATCACTGCTATGAACACTCGGCCGATGGCCCTATCACACAAACGGAAGAGTGAACACGCAACAGTTATCATACAAATAAGGAACATAGAAAGACCTAGGCGCTCCTCTCTAGGAGGTATGCAAAGGCCAAGCAGTACAGTTAGTATGCTAACCCACTGATCCAACAATCCCCCGGGCTACCGATTTCGTGATGGCGCAAGCGCTTAGTGGTATTTGCCCTCTGTAGGTACAGTTATCCCTCAGTGTAGTTATCCCTCAGTGCAGTTATCCATCAGTGATATTTTCCCTCAGTAGATACGGCGATCCCTCAGTACAGTTAACCCTCACTGTACTTAGCACTTAGTGCTCGCAGTTACCGCAATGCGGTTGACCCTCAGTGTGGTTGACCCAGCGTAGTTACCCTCAGTTTTGTTAATCCCCAGGGGGATATACCCTCAGTACGATACACTAGAACATTTATAATGCTCTGTAGATAGCCTAGAAGTTATGCCGTAGCATGAACTCTCAGTGTGCTTTAGTAGAATAGCCCTCAGTGCCTTGTCCCGTTGCCTGGCTATACACCCACTTGGGGTGGAGATGCGCTTCAGTCCGAGACTGCTCGCTTTCTCATATACCCACCGGGCCCCGTTGGGTTGAAAACACGGCTCAGAAGGTTCCTGGCCACTTAGCCAACTTCCGATAAATTATTTGTATGGTGATTGGGAAAGTTCGACTCACGAAACCGCATTTTGGCCCAGTCCTGAGGAGATTAAGCACATGAACCCTCGATGGCAAACTGATTCAGGGTAGGTACAGGGTAAATACAGGGTAAGTACAGGGTAAGTCTAGGGTAAGTCTAGGGTAAGACGTTCTTGGTAGATTTCGGGTAGGTCGCCTTGCCAATACGGCGTTGTCTTGTATGCGTCATCTCTCCCACTCCGGAGCACCCTGACGAACTGGACTGACTAGAACTTTGCCTTATTGATAGCTTCGTGCTTACTAAACCGAGTATCTCCAACCTTGCTGCCGCGTTCCAGCACTATCCCTTACTATGAGTCTTAACTTTCTGTTCCTTTTAAGTATATAATGGATATCGAAGAGGGTACTTTTTATCAACAACGTGTTTTGTCTATAACACGACTTGGTCACTTTAAGTTGGAGTTTACATAATCAAAAGTTGGCCTACCTTGTTTAATACGATCTCACCTCAAACAAAAGGCATGGCACTAAACAAGCAACTCTCCGGCGGGATCATCCGGTTTTCCCTGTATGATTCCCCATCCGCTGACTTATCGTAGAGTTGTCCGTAGGAATCATTCATCTGTCTGGACGGGATCCTGATGAACGCGCCATTCATGATTTCTCTGAGCTGACAGTCTTCGTTGGCATCAGATACGGAAAGAACCACGTCCCGGCAGCGATTAGCGCAAAGACAAAAACTCCAGCTCTAAAACTAATACAAGCCTCTGCCCCTCTACTAAGGATCGAGTTCACCGGTGATGACGGTATCGCAGAAGCTTTCCCATTGTCAGTGCCGTCGTAGGAGAGGTCACGGATGATGCTATACCGTCATTGAGACACGAGTTTCGAGCAGTTAAATCATCATTTTAAGCTTCGAGGATCACAGTAACAGAACCCGTGTTCAAAGAAGGGAACATATTTGGGCTGGGGAAATGAAAAGTGGTTAGCCGAGCTAGCACTCAACAATATAAGAATGGAGTAATCCTGTGTTTATATACCTATGAAGGAGTATATTTTTAGCATTAGCAAGATGAGGAAACAAAGCCAGGACAATATCTATGTAGTACATAGATAAGTTTAGCTGAGGTAGCAGATGGCGGGGGGTCACCCGGACTTGGCGGGGGTTACGTGAGATATGTGGAGCATATGCTCTCAGTAAGTTGAAAAAAAAAATATGAAAATACATATACAACAGCATATACGAAGCTTATGCAGAATTATATATTTTATTATCTTAAGAATTTTCTAACCTACTGTGACCATATGCCGAGCATAGTTTCCACATATCTCACGTAACCCCCGCCAAGTCCGGGTGACCCCCCGCCATCTGCTACCTCATGAGGGTTGTACAAAAAAACCCATCCCTTGCTTCATGGCGTAATGGTAAATTCAATACCTTCACATGTGATCTGGAAGAGAATACGTAAACTCTTTATTAGAGCGCTACTTACCACTATAGCCTTAACCCTGCGATCACCTACCATCCTCACCTTTTGTCACCAGCATTCCCCTTAATTGGTTCTCAGCAATCATGGCCACGGAAGGTATCGCTCATTTCATTGTTTCAGGCATCTCCTCACACTGTGAAACATGGTACAAAGTCGTCGGTGATCTCAAATCCGACAAAATCCCCTTGATCGTTGTGCATGGAGGTCCTGGAGCATGCCACGAATACTTGCTCCCACTTACGGATCTTGCATCTTCAATGCCGCTTATCTTCTATGATCAGATTGGGAACGGGCGTTCAACTCATCTACCAGACAAAGCCGGCGATGAGGCGATCTGGTCCTCGGAACTTTTCATTGATGAGCTTCAGAACCTTATATGCCACCTTGGGTTGACAGAACGTCCTATCAATGTTTATGGCCATTCGTGGGGCGGCATGCTCACAGCTCTCTGGGCAGCAAGACCAGGCGCTGGTAATCTTTTCCGTCTGGTGATTGCAAGTAGTTTGGCCATTATGGATGTCTGGCGAATCGAATCACTGCCCTACGAAAACAACTGCCTCAAGATGTCCAAAAGGTGCTCGATCATGCTGAAGAAACCCTTAATTTTGAATGTCCAGAGTACGAAGCCGCTGTGAAGGTCTTCTATAAGAGACACCTAAGCCTTGCTAGGCCTTGGCCATCTAAAGAAGTCCAGACTGCACTCGACTGGTTCGCTAAGGACCCAACCACATACGGAACCATGTAAGCCACTTCTTTGCCATAGTTATCAGAACGCGAATGGTTCTAGGAAATTTGGATGATATCAATGACTGACAACTGGTCTAGGTACGGTCCTAGTGAGCTCTATGTTTCGGGCTCGCTCCGTGATTGGACTTGCATTCCAGAGTTAAGTGGCATCAAAGCCGCCACACTTCTTCTAAACGGAGCGGAGGATGAGACTCAGGACGTGGCAATGCGACCTTTCTTTGACCACATTGAGAAAGTCAAATGGGTCACATTAGATGGTGCAGCTCATTTTGCCCATGTTGATCAACGCGAGAAGTATATGCAGCATTTACGAGCATTCTTGACGAATTAAGCTAATGCTTACGTTTGGAACCTGTCTCGTTTGTTCTTGTTCAAGTCTGGCTACACGGTATCTGGAGGCGAAACGGAACAATATGTATCACGATCGCTGGGAAGACAGGTACTCAGCCGAAACATTCCACAAAATCAATACGATCAAACAGAACTCCGTCTATCATTAAATATTTCCCATTAATACATTTATTTCGAATGTGAACGATAGCGCACAGGCTCAGTGCCCCTAGGGCAGATCCATATGGCCAGAACAGCTGTGACAGAGTATTATTTGACTCCTCCCGTGCCAGCGAAAACAACTTCTGATCTTATACCCACTCGACCGTGATGGTAATCGACTACGCCTTAAGCTAGGCTTTACCCGCTGTCCTGACCACTATTCAGTTGTGGCTGCTGTAACTTGTATCAATTGCACAAATCCTGTTCATATGCATTCTCTCTTTAGTTTGGGAATGATGAAATGCCTTTTTGATGGGTTGGGCAACGTAAAATGAAAAGAACGGGACATCACAACAATTCAAGCGACCTCCTATAACATCATCGTAGCATCACTTTGTCATGTTTATCAACCACGCGGATCAACAGGTTCCGATTCTATCTTAGTCTGATAAGGTCAACATTCTCAATGAAGGTGTAACGGAAGTTCCTGCTGATCCCCATGTGCTGAACTTTAAAGTAGAAGCACACTGGATAGAAAGAAACCCCAAATCGTGTAAAGCAAGTGGGCAGATCTATCCGGTGGCCAATTAATCGTCCAAACTCCCGACCAATTGACTGCCAAATGCCTGCAATGAGTAAGCCATGCCCTCAACGTGAACCAACTTGTTCCACTACTCCTGTTGCTTCGGCGCAAGGAACTCTCACTTTCGTTCTTGGCTTCACAGATCCTGGCCAAGACTAGGTATCACTTTCACCACGGCAACACGCTTCAAAGGTATCGAAAAGCCATAGTGCGCACTGGGCTCTGACGCCGGTGATGGCTTGTCGGTTCCACTCTGCCAAGCGAATGCACCGCATGGCCTGGTCTTTGCCATGGTTCTTGATGTTGTACAGAGCAAGTTGTTCCCATCCCTTTGTAAGCGGGTCTCCGGACAGACCTTCACACATCAACAGCTTGACGTATTCCATGGCCATTTCCCAAGCTTGAAAATTGTTATCAGGCCTGACTGCAGGCTCCGGCGCTGCGTGGCCTTGGAGAAAGGCTTCCAGTCCGTCCTTGATGTTCTTGATTCGTTGGCGTCGAGTATCCGAAGCGTCTCGCTTCGATGGTTCGCAGACTCGGCACTCGCACTCGAAGGGGAGTTGGTCGGCGCGGTATTTGTAAGGGCCGTGAAGATCGACGTAGCTTATGAGAACTTCCTCCCCTTGAGAAATATTGATCGTAGCGTAGACTTGAATCTTGCCAGAGTGATTGTCGTAGATCCAAGACGCGTTCGGAACGCAAGAATGGTTAATTCTGCTGAAGTCTGGGAATATACCATATCCATACTCTCCATCGTCCCCCATGGCGGCACAATTGGTATTGAAGATAGCCATAATGGTGGATTTGGCATTGGCTGCCTGCTGGAATTTGTCGTCATTAGTCCACGACTGCACCGTGGAGATCTCGTCGCCAATAGTTTCGACATCTTCCTGGCTGATCATCTCTTTGTCGAATTTAAGGGCGTAGTATTTGCTGCTTGCATCCTCTGGAAGCTTGTTGAACTTATTCATTAGACAATTGTCCCAGTGTTCTTGATTCTCTCCCTCTTGTGCCATGGAGATGAGAGGCGCTTCGGCAAGGAGGAGTGAGCCGCGTGCGACAGCGTGTGTAGCGAACATTCCTACACCCTTAGAGCCAGCGTCAAGCTGGGTCAGAACTAGAAAGGATCAGAAAAAGAGCATTGGGACAGGGTACTTGGGAGCATATTACCATTGCTCTCGGTCGCGGCGGCTGTTGGGATTGCCATGGTTGCTGAAGTTGCAACGTTGCTCTATTTGTCTCTCGTTGGTGATGAACTGGAATTGGGCGTTGGCATATTTGAGTGTCACAGAATTTGCAAGATGTGATGGTGCAGGAGGTATATATAAGAGTGAGTAGGAGCTTTGGAAATTAATCACTTACGTGGATAGTTGGCAGCAGTGATTGGTGATGATGGAGGAAGTATGGGAGTGAGTGGAAGCTGTAAGCTGAGAACCTACCTGGCGAGCTGCAGTGGTGATGATAGATGTGCGAGGAACTGTGGGATGGAGAAGCGGATGTACGAGGTGTTGTGAGTTAGAAGGAAAGCCAGATTGTTTACCTAAGTAAAAACCATTGTTCAAGGTACTTACAATAACGCGGAGCATTCAATGGAGTGACTAATAACGCGGACAAACTTATTATCATTGGCCTGGTGTGGAGCTCAAATAGCATTGCCCTAAGCAAGGAATCAGTTGCCAGGGGAGCATTGTATTCTGCAAACACAAACCAAACCTCCACGGGTGGGAAGACTCCATCACTAACAGTCTCTAAGCGATTGTCTCTCATACCTTGGCAGAAACGAACCGCCCTTAGGATCCAAAAGCTTGTAAAGAAAATGGAAGGGGTTAGAAAATAAACAGAGACAGAGCAGGCAACGGGGAAGATGACAGAAGGCACAAGCATTCCAAGAGCCACGAAACAATAGCTGACTGGATTTAAATATATCCGTAAAAACATATTTACTTATGCTCAAGTACCCATACAGTTTCGTTTGCATATGGCATGATCAGAGATTTCATTGATACCTCGGTCTGCGTCACGTAAAACATAGATTGCTCAACCTGAGCAAGTGAGGCGTGACGATAACCTAGGTAGTAAATGAAATCATTTCTTCCGTATCACAGCCCCGACTGCATCTGGTTTCAAAACGACTGCACAATAGGGGTGTTTCTATCTGTAACAGCATAGTTTACCCTGCTAGATTGTTGGGATGGGATAGGACCCTCGTGCCAACCCCAGTTACGGTCAAACCCGGGTTCGGTACCGCGGTGCCACGTGACCTACATCGACACCGACTGGTGGAACACCTTTTCAACACCCACTTGGAACTCCGGCCTGCATCCTATTCTTGTATTATTTAACTTGATTATCAACTAGAGTCTCTACAAATCAATGCCCTCATTGCAAGATTTTAGCCTTTTCTTCGTAATTTGTGGAACAAAGTACGATAACACTCTGCAATTCACCCACTCAACTATCAACTAAGAATCTACGGAACAGGAGATGGTTATAGAGTTTGTGGAGTTCGAATCCTCTTGGGGACTATTGAATAGAAGGTCGTTCAGACACCTCAAACGAAGAATGAGGGCTATCAGGCTAGGGAATTTAGACTTTCTGGATCTGTCATCACTCAAGTCATCATGAACTGATTACATTTTAGGCCTAGCTGCTTATAATATTGAGTAATTAAAGAGGCATAATCCACGTTAATAAGACACTCTTCCTTACTAGTATACTTCTCCTCGTACCACCTGCATTTTTTTCGTGTTAGCCTTGCCAACTTGCGGAAGGCGGCGAGAGCGAACTATTACGGTACCACTCATATTGCTGGTATGCCCTTTGAGGGCATTGGTAGCCCGCTAACATCTCCTGCAGCCTTATCCGGACACTTCCCACAAGCTCGTTATCAATTCCATCCTATGTCTGAACAAAAAAGACACGCACTGGTTTCCACACCTCGAGAATGTCTGGTACTAGCCACTCCCTTTCTAGCTCTCTCAAGCTCCGAGTGCATTTCTCCGGACCGAGAAATTTTAACATTCTTTCCCGGCATCATCATTCTGGTCCAGTCCGTGCCGCACCATCTCAGGCATGCCGGGTGGATCTAAGCAATGAGGCTAGTGATATATGAGCGGCGCCAACATCCACATTCTGACGATCTCGAATGGCGTCGGCGAGATGGTCACCTTAACATATCACTTCATAGTATTGCAGATTTATATCCAAAAGACACAGCTCGCCTAGAGACATTGTATTGGTGCGATATCCCACTTTGCCATCCTTCTCACTACAATATCGGTAAGTCTGGGACATATCGATGAAATGCTTTCATCTAGCTGTATTGATAACATCAAAGTTATTATTCCAATACGAAGGTCGGTTAACCAATCTAGGTATGTGATGCTTGTCACATTGTGGTTTCACATGTCACATGATCAGTTTGGTTAGCATCAGTGGTTTAGTGGTAAAATCCATCGTTGCCATCGATGGGCCCCGTGTTCGATTCACGGCTGATGCATCATGTTCTTTTTATTTTTTTCATCTTTCTAACCCAGAGGGAATGAGATAGGCAGTGGGAATTACAACGATCGCAATATCATTGCTTTGCTGATTGGTGCCAGGTTTTCCTCCCGCGTCCGTTTTCGTAAAATCGTGAACTTCTGGAAAGCTTCCATTTTATTCAACGGACAGCCGGCCGGGCGGCGTTCGGTTTGCGTTCGGAGGTCCTGGTGGCTCCGGTAACCTCCAACGATTCGGAAACCTTATTGAGATTGGAAAACGTCTCTTTAGAGAATACCTCGGATGTAGGATTCTTGTCGTCGCCATCATAAAACTGACTGCCGCCGCACACGGGAATGGGGCCGAGGCAGGTTGGGCAGCGGTAAACAAGGTTGGCGAGTCGGTCTCCTGCTTTGGGGGGCACGCACGTCTCAGCGACCTCGATGAGCGTCTTCTTGATCTCACCCGCATTTTGTGTGAACAGCTCGGCCACATCGACGTCTTCCCCATCGATAACTTCGATGTCACCACTAAAGACTTTCTTCAGGAATGCCGTTTAATATGCGTCAGACAGCACCGCACTGCCCGTTGTTGGGTCTGTCCTCAGGAAGACGTCCCACATCAGCAGTTTAAGCATGTTACGCCAAGACTGTAGATATCATGGCCAATGTTGTATTTCTCGACATTAATAGTTAGGCGCTGCTCCTCTTGTTGTCACTTCTAGAACCGCTCCGGATATCGGTAGATGAACCTCTGGGGGTCGACTCGCCCACCTGTATCGTAATTGGAGACATGGTGTGAGCGCTTTGCTAGCCCGAGATGTGGATTTCCACGACGTCTTGTAGTCTAAAGCTGCCGAATTCGCTTCGTGCCCCTTGAATTTCAGGATATGTCAGTGGGACACGGCCCCTGAAAGCCTGTTAGGTAATGCGCGCATGCTGGTGTCATCCTTATCCTCAGTGTTGTCGCTGCTAACAGGTGTTTCCCACAAGGCATCAATAGTGGAACTCTCCTTAGCGCTAGGGGCTGTATAGAAGAGATATGCGGTCAAAGTGCCGTCGCTGGCTGTCATAAGCCTTGGACTTGACCGGAGCCCCGGCCCGGACGAACAATGGCCCGAAACCGGATGGACGGCACAGCGTCTTGGGGCACAGCAAGGCAGGCTAAAGATAGTCGAGCAAGTCCTGGCCAAGAAGACTAATATGTCGGCGTCAATACTCGGGGTTGGAGAGTCCTGCAATATGCTTTCCAGGTCCGCGTCTATGGGCTGTGAGGGAGATAGACGCCACTAAAGACGAAGAAGGAGAACATTATGAAGAGCTACGGTAACGGGTGGTTCATGGCTTTTTGAGGGAAATCAACATGAACCACACGAATAAAAAGCGATCTAGATATTAGAGAAACACTCCAAGAAGCAGAGGAGACACCTCAGATTGTGAATAGTGAGGTCATAAAAGGAGACTCACGGATAAGGAACTTGCACAGCATAGAATCTGGAGCACGTACAATATGGGCAGTATGTTCAGCACACCCAGGGTAACGTACCGTGGTAGCCTACCCACCTATCATGGCTGATGGCCTAGTTGAGTGGATTGCGCCGAATAAGAAGTGGTCAGCTGAGTCATCTACTGTTCACAGCCTCGTTGACGTTGAGAAGACGTAGGTTGGCTTCCAAAAGGCGGCGGTGCTCTGCATTGTGGCGGAGTTTCCCGATAGCAAAGGCCATATGTCAAGGGGTATAAGCCGAAGTTCTACCTTCGTAATAACATTAGATTGCGCCATCTAAACCGTTTGACTTTGGAGAGGATTCCTATTACTTTTTTTTGTTTTGTATACGAAGTTTGGTTACCT
This sequence comes from Xylariaceae sp. AK1471, assembly GCA_023159215.1. NCBI lineage: Eukaryota > Fungi > Ascomycota > Sordariomycetes > Xylariales > Xylariaceae > Xylariaceae sp. AK1471. Next base: position 555,651 of record JAJKLI010000023.1, read on the forward strand.
ACGATGTGAAGAGCAGAGGCGACGGTCAAAATAGACTGGCCGACCGGTTGATACTCGGCCACCCACCCTGGGGTGCATTCCAGGATGCGGTGGAGCGTTTTAGGCATACACTAGCTTCCGCTATTAACTGCCGTACGGTAGTGAACAGAGATGTTGTGATATTGATATTTTGATGTTGATGTTGTAGAGAGAGTAGAGGAATTGGATCTGGTCCGCACCGTGAAGTCCTTATATACGCACACTGTTCCCATCGCGCCTAGGCTCAGCTTATACCGAGATTTATCCTGTGAAAGTGATGTCTATGCGCGCCTCCGGGCAGAACCCCAGGCCGGCGGGAAGGATGTATCTCATTTCGTAATTGTCCTGAATGGGTTTGGTCTCGAAACATGCTCTGTTTTTAGGTACCTACAGCTCAGATAGGCATCTCTTTTGTTTTGAAAATAGATTCTCATGTATCACTGGTATCTTACAATGCAATTTCCCATGGTGACACGGAGTAGTTTATTCATCCTTAGACCTGGGTAGATGTAGTACATGCCTTTAATTAGATACAATACGCTCAATAAAAGTATCTTCTCGTTTGCGTGGTTCCCAAGCAGATCCGGCCCTCAAATGGTATAATCGCACAATAAGTACTGTGAATAGTAAGGTAGTTCAATTGACCTGTGCCGCTTTGCACCGTTGTACTACGATAAGCCCATGCCCAAGCTTCTTTTCCTCCTCTTTTCCTCTCTTCGGTTCTCAGTCCAAACCAGCGCAACACGTGCCGGAACAGAACGGCATACCGTCTGTCGATCCCTACAAAGGCACTGACTCACCTACCTACCACCTTCAACTCATATTGAACCAACTCGCCTACCTTTCTCTCCCTCTCTTTATCTTCTCCTCAAGGTCTCGAACTAGACATTTGACTGAAAGAATGGCGCCTGTGACTAAACTTGTCATCGCGGGCATCGCTGCCGCAGGCTTGGGACGAGCCGCACCGCTAGTCAAGTCAACCCACAACAACGCGGTGCATCAGTGGGTGAAGCAGTCCGGCCAGAGCATAGAATGGGGGCCTTGCCCCGACAGATTCCCAGAGATTCTCACATGTGCGACATTCCACGTCCCGCTGGACTGGAATCACATCAACAGCCACCGCAACGAGACGGTCGAGCTGGGCATGGTGCGCCTGGAAGCCGAAGACAAGGACAACCGCATCGGCTACCTATTCGTCAACCCCGGCGGCCCGGGCGGTCAGGCGACGAGTGCCGTGGCGTCATTCTCATCAAGCGACCGTCTCGATCCAGAGATTCATGCCAAGTTTGACATCATCGGCCTGGATCCCCGCGGCGTCGGCATCAGCACACCCGTGCAATGCGACGTCGACGCGTTCAATAAGCGCGTCAAGTTCAGACCCAAGACAGAGGAGGAGTTCGATGCCCTGGTCCAGTACAACAAGGATCTTGGCGCGAGCTGCCTGAAGAAGACGGGTCCTCTTCTCAACTTTGTCGACACCATCAGCACCGCCAAGGACCACGAAGCTGTGCGCATAGCTTTAGGCGAGAAAGCCTCTTTCTTGGGCCTCTCGTACGGTACACAGTTGTTTAGTCAATATGCGCAGCTGTTCCCGGACAGCTTCAGAGCCTTAGTACTCGACGGAAACCTGCAGCGTAGCCAAACCGAGGCCTCCAACCTCCTCATTGAAGCCACGACCTACGAGGCCACGTTGAAGCAATTCTTCGCATGGTGTACTGCGACGGAAAAATGCCCACTGCAGGGCAAGGATGTCGAAGCCGTATTTACCGATGTCAGAGACAAAGCTACTCGAGCTCCTATCCTAGCACCCGGCTGTAACAACACATCATGTCGCTCCGACGTGACAGCAGAGGACTTCCTCTTCACAGCTCAAGGATTTCTGATCTCGCAAGCCAACTGGCCAATCTTCGCCGAAGGCCTCGTCGAAGCCGACAACGGCAACGCGACCATCATATCGCAATTCAACTCGATCGCAGTCGGCAGTGCCTACGACGACTCCTCCTTATACGCCGGGACAGCCATCGCGTGCCAGGACTGGGCGCACGCCTCAAGGGACGTAGCCGACGTGATCGAGAAGGAGAGCCTGGGCGCCGTCTTCAGCCCGCTAAACCTAGCCCTTTCGCAAAGCTACAAGATCCAGACCTCGTGCATCGGCTGGCCAGCGCCTCTGACCAACGTCCCCGCGCCCATCGTCTACACGAGCAAAGTCAAGGCCCTGCAGGTCAACTCGCTCTACGACCCTTCCACGTCGTACACGTGGGCGGTCGGCCTCCAGAGCGAGATCAAGAACAGCGTCCTCTTGACGCGCAACGGAAGCGGACACACGAGCTACGCCCTGGGCGGGGAGACGACGAAATTGACGAATGCTTATCTACTTAACCTGACGCTCCCTGAGCCGGGAACGATCACTACATCATAGACGGCCGTAGGCCAGGAGTTTTCATTTGAGATATCGCGAAGCAACGGGGACCCAGCGTTTTCTATTGTACATATTTCTTATCCGAAGTAATAGCATCATAATAAAGCTAACTTTACCATCACTTCACTTCTACCTGTATAAAGGTAAAGCATACATGAGAGTGAGACAAATAGAGGGATTTCAGGTCGTAGAGTAGTCTATTTCTCCGGAGTGGTATTAACAGTATTTACTCCTCGTCTACAGGAACAAGCCACTCATTCGTGCCAGGTACACATACAGGCAAATCGATTCCACTCACCTCATCCAGCCTTTCACATCTTGGGGCCTGGAAAATATGTGTCTAAACCGGCAGCTGGTTACATCTCGCCATGTCCTCAAAATCCAGCTTCTGCCACTCGACCCTCGCAACAGCATACGACTTAAGTCGTTCCTTCTCATCCTCGCTCATCTCCGCGAAACGGGGGACTCGCGATCCCTGGCAGTTCTCCTCCGTCTCGATCATCTTCGCATCTGGATCAGTCCCATACAAATCGACGAACTGGAAGCTCCGCATCTTCGTATTGCCATAACTCGTAAAGTAATTCTTCCACAGGCCCGAGAAGTCCTCTGTCAAGAAGTGCGCAAACCCACCATGGCTCACAACGACAATATGCGCGTCATCCGGCCCGCTCTGCGCGAGCTCTCTCAAAAAGACCCTCGCCTCGCGCGCCCGCGCCTCGACGAGCGCCACGTCCGGCACGTATTTGCTTCCCGGGCCCTTGTAGCACCAGTTGCGGTCGAGCAGGCTCGTGTCGATCTGCGGTCCGAAGGCCGACTCCAACGCGTCGGGCGGCTGGCCGATGTCGCTGGGTCGCGCACCTGTCTCCTGTAGCTCCGGCAGCAGGATCACCTTCTTGCCCTCGAGTAGCCTGTCTTCGAAGGCGATGAGCGCTGTGCGGATCGCGCGACGCATGGGCGACGACACGATGTGGCTTATGCGCCCCATGAATGCGTATGAGCGCCCCAGTCGGAAGGCTTGCGATTCGCCCTCTGTGGTCAAATTCGGGTCCCGCAAGTAGGCGTTGCCTGTCGTGTTGTGCATCGACTCGGCGTGGCGGATCACGTCGATTACTGGCGCCATGGTTGATGGGGTGTCTCTTTCTTGTTCTTGTGGAAGATGTGGTTTTCGTGATGAGGCTTCTCTGGAGGTGAGAATCCGCAGAAGCTGGCACTGAGGCTGAGTATAAGAGCAACACAGCAACTGAAGAACTAGGTGGGTATATAGTTGGTGAAGAGATGTAGAGCACCGACTGCTTTTTATTTCCCCCCTTCTCCTGGATTTTTCCTCGGATACGTTCCTGGGGTGTCGACCAACGCAGCAACCGGCGCATGTTTCTTCGTGCGACTTACGTACTTTGACTGTCAAAGGCTTAGTGCGTGTCCCAGGAAACAAAGGGAGTCACGTACTTGCCTCCTAGCTAGCCTCCTAGCTACCTAAAATAAGTAACAACAAAAAGGATGGCAAGCGCGTTCATGTGTCAATGAAGATTGCTGTTTGCTGTATCTGACTGGACAATAGACCTAGGACTTAGGACCTATGTAAGGATGTAGTGATGTTACAGTGCAGCGTGTACCGTGCGCATACGCTAGCTGAGCTCCTAAACGGCTGGCCTCCAATATCGGGTTATCTTCATGGACGCCTCGGTGAAGTTTGAAAGCGTTTCTTCACATTGAGAATTGGCAGCTCACTGGACCTATAGCAGGACTGGTGGAGGATTCTAATATAGATGAAGTCAGAAAAGACTTTGCGACAAGCTTTTGGACCAGACTGCCTTCAGACGATGCCCGAGATGCAGTATACTAGGGCAAACGGAAACGACGCAATGGCGCCAACTTAAATCCACTCTTTCAGCAGCTGCTAATTAGAGGAAATACACTACCCGAAGTACTGGAACTGGAGTGCCAAGATTACCACCTAAGGCAATTAAGGATGCCAATCACCGTGATAATACTTAGGTACTTAGGTTAAAATACTAGTCTAGTAGTCATAAACCAAAAATTCAAAACTTGTGACAATTGAACCTACATGTGCTGAACAGATCTCAATTGCGCACCATACATCGATAACCATATTGAGGCCACACGTGACCTATCTCCACGGAATAGCCATACAGGAACCTTTAGTCGCTCGTCAAAATAGAAAAAGCTACTTCAGCCCTCAACAATGATGGTACCGGTAGATGTATCTTACCCCTTGACCTCGAGAAGATCTCTATATGTATCATAGACTATAACGTGGACGCCCTGAAAAGACTCTGCACCAGCTACCAGAAACTCAACATCACCCACAGAAGAAACGATGCAAGCTGGCCTTGTGCCATAGAACTTGGCGGTTATCAAAATATCTAAGCTATAGCGTGATTACAGTAAAACCATTCAATTCGCGCCGTAAAATCAAGGCTCGAAAGTGGTCTGTGTCTAAATTCAAAGAAAATACACGAAATCAGGGAATGTGTATTATTGTTAACACCTTCATCGGGAATTGGATATAAGCTCCCATATGGAGAGATCATGGTAGCAACAGCTTAACGCCGGTTGTGTAGGTCAATTTCAAGGAGGCTTGAATGGTCTTAAGATACTTCATAAGAAATCAGGTTCTTTTAGATGTACTGTAGACATCTCTCAGTTCAAATAAAGCAGAGTTACTGTATAAGTTAGCTCTATGCATTCTCCTTGGTCGACAACAACAGTGAAGCGCACGCCGTACAGCTCTGGCACTGCCACACAAGTATGTACAGCCACCTTGTAAAATTCTAACACTGCCTGCACATGTTATAGGCTCAGCTACGTAAGGCGCCCAACGCGGCGCATTAACAGGTCAGGCTCTGGGCGGGGTAGATTGATCACCCTTCATCTACGCTCTTCGTTCTGATCTTACTCAAGCTCATTCGGCCAGCTACTCTTCTAACAACTATCAACTGCGTACTCATTCGCTCCTACCTCGGAGTCATGGATCCCGTTAGCGCCCTTGCTTTCGCGTCCAGTATCTTTGCTACTATTGACTTTTCGGCCAAGGTGTTGAAGGGTGCATACGACATATACAAGTCTGGCAGCGATGCTACGGAAGAGGAAGCTCAGGTAAAGAGTGTCGTCGAGGAACTTCAAGCGGCCACAAGTACGATCGAGATGGGCTTTGGAGGCTCATCGCCCCACGAGATCGCGCTCACCAATCTAGCCAAAAGAAGCGCCCTCTTGTCTCGAGATATCCTCAAGACGTTAAACTCTACCCGAGTTCAGGGGAACAAGTCGAAATGGCGAATACTCAAAGCTAGCTTGAAATCTGCAATCAAAGCGGGGAAAATTGAGTCGCTGATGAAGAGGGTCCAGAGTTGTCGGTCGGAAATTATTCTACAACTCAACCTACTGCTTGTGTGGGTGGTCTAAGTTTATCGCCCATTTTCGATTACAGATTAGGCTAATCCGTTAATATAGGGATCAGACTTCTAGTGTCAAGGGACACCTAGACAGAATCGAAAAGCAAGGGAGAGAACTTGAGAACGAGACCTGCAGTCGATTTGATGATACTCAAACAAAGCTCAGAGATATTTTGGTCGAACTTCAGTCAGTCAACGAAAAGGAACGTTTGTCTCGCCTTGAAGATGGTTCTGTCGCGATTGAGGTTCGGGACTCGCTCAAGTCTCTTATTAGCATGACCAAAGAGGTCACATATGAGAATACTGTTCTCGCTCGCCTGTATTTCCCAAGTCTGCACTGGCGAGAAGACGCCGTGTCCGAATCGGCACCACACACCTTTCATTGGATCATTGGCCTACCAAGCAATTACAATCGGTCAGATGACACCACCTTGGATGACACTACCTCAGATGATACTGCCTCAGATGATACTGCCCCAGATGATACTGCCCCAGATGACAGTCGATCAGACGCAAGCGTTACAGACGATTCAAGCCTCGGGAGTAGCGAAGTACTCGAGCGCCAATGGGAAAGAGACGAGTACGCCGCAGAACTGAAAGAAGAGGGTAGCAAACGCGAAGAGGTGTCAAGGGATTTTATCGAATTTTTAACAAGAAGAAATGGAATTTTCTTTTTGGCGGGTAAAGCTGGGTGCGGGAAGTCTACCCTTTTAAGTACGTTTTCAGTATCCTCATCTTCCTATTCTCCTCCATTTCCTACGCCTTCCCCTCTCACTCATCACGTCGGTAGAGGTATATGCAGTTAGCCTGGTTGGTATATCCCAGGTGTCCTTCAGTATATAAGCGGACCATGCTGACTGAAGGGTTACTGCTTAGAATATATCCAGCCATCAAGCAATCGCGTTGTAAAGAAAGCTCTCGACCATTGGGCAACTACTCGACAACGTCGCTTGATATTCATTCCCATCTTTTTTTGGGCTGCAGGAGACACCTTGCAAAAGTCGATGGAAGGCTTCTATCGGACCCTTCTTTTTCAGCTGCTTCGACAGTGTCCTGAGATCATGCGATCAGCTTTTCCGCAATCGAAGGTAGCTGGTTTGAATTCATCGTTCAACGAGTATCCATTCAGACTACCTGAAATAATGGTCGCCATGTCTCGCATACCAAGAGCTCTCAGCTTGGAGGACTACTGCCTCTGCCTATTTATTGACGGCCTGGATGAATACGAGGGTGATAAGGTCGACCGCATCGAGTTAGCGAGATCACTAAGCCAGTGGGCCGATCATCCCTTTATTAAAATACTATGCAGTGCAAGACCATACCCCGAGTTCCTCGACACTTTTCAAAAAAGTGCAAGCGCTACACAGCTTCACGAATTGACTAGGGGCGATATTGCACTGTATGGTATCAGCGTTCTCAGGCGAGAGCAAAAACGCCGGCTCGGTCCTGAAAGCGCCTGGACGAGCCAGCATGGATCTCTAGTTAGGTGTATTGTGCAACGCTCAGAGGGCATATTCATCTGGGCCAGAGCAGTAGTCCGTTTTCTTAGCAGCAAGATTGGACATCTCGGTCCTCAATCTCTAGTGTCTCTCCTTGATGAAACACCTCAGTCGCTGTATGACCTTTATCGCCAAATGCTAGCGAAGCGGGAACCGATGGCGAAACATGAAGGCAATAAGATGCTTCTTCTAGCGATAAAGCACCCAGGCCCCCAGTCCCTTAATGCTCTCGCATACTCCTGGCTCGACAGATTAGAAGACTGCGAATTTCCTCTAAGCAGTAAGCCAACTTGTTACTCGCAGGCCGAGATTGAGCAACGGATAAATCTTGTGAGGGAAGGTCTCGGCGATGGAACAGCAGGTTTACTCGAGATACGAAAAAATGATAATAACAGTCAACCTTTCTTTCAGCATCGAGTTGAACCTATTCATCGGACAGCCAGAGATTTTCTAATTAATGACTGGTCAACTACTGAAGCCCTAACTACCGACGCGCAGTTCCCCCAGATGGATACTTACTGGCGGATACATTTGGCCGAGGTTAAATTCACTCTTAGCATCGACTTCCTGGACAATAACAATTCAGTGGTGCCTTTCCCGCACTTATACGACTATTGTTATCTAACCGGCGGCCTCGACCACGACCAGGTACCGATCAACCAAATAGTTCGTTTCAATAAGGACTTTGAAACAGTTATCGGCGATTACCAAGACCTGTTGGATTCCATAGAGCTCGGCGAGCGCGTAGCTATGCGATCTCTAATGGTGCGAATTATCTCAGGAAACTCTCGTAGTTTTTCTACGGGTTACGAGTGGATTAATATAGCAGCACCACCTTTACAGTTGGCACTGTACTTCGGTCAAGATAAATATTTTGAGCACGAAATAGCGACAAACCCAAGACTCTTTGGAGAAGAGGCTGTGCGAGCGAGCCTTCTTTTAGCTTGTTGCCTGGAAGGCAAGAGAAGGTTAGCCGAGATCCTCATAGATTCAGGCACGAAGTATAGCTGGAAGATCTCAGTGAGGTTCTTGCATGATAACATAAAAAATAACTTTTCAGAAAATCACTTTACTCTATGGGTGGTGCTTCTTCGAATGCTCTCAAGTTTGACTCCAGATTACTTGACAGACCATGCTTTTATCGCCCAGGCATTCCTCGACGTCTCGATATTCTTGGAAGAGACACTGCAAACGCATGACTCGGATTGGGATGCAGTGATTCTTGTGGATGACAATCCCCTTAGCACTTCTCCCAGGGCAGACCCTCACTACTACGTCCCACAAGACGAATTCACGATAAAGAAGAACCCGAGGGTCAAGTATATCGAGCTAGAGTCACTGTTGGAACTTCTAGTTTGTGCTATGAAAGCTAAGCTGGAAACTCTCGGCCCCAGAGATGATAAGACCGAAATAACCAAGTGCCTGGAACGACTAGTGTCATTTCAAGCCTCTCGCACAAGAATCACTTCACAACGAGCTTGGCACCAGCCGATCTGGGACGGAGTGGCAGGTTGGTGGCCTGCACTGGCTCAAACTCCAAATCAGCTGACACTGGCGAGAAACACATATTGTCGTGCCAACTTGGAGAATCTGCGAAAAGGGAAATTTCTGGTTTATGGGGTAATCACAAAAACCGAGAGATTTGTGGGAGATTTTGAAGTTAAGTATTATTGAAGCGTTATCATGGGGGAAACGCAAACTGCGTATAGGGGCACAATCGTCAAGGCGTCGGCGGGTCTTGTGTCTCTACTTGGTCGAATGTTGGCATAGAACAAGGTTTTTCTGATTGAGGATGGCCCTATACAACTAAAATGGTCCACTGTCCTTTCTCAGCTATTAAAATACCTTCGCAATTGCCGCCTTCGTGGCGCTATGAGCCTCCGTGCGGATCATGATCTGATCGATGCAATCTTCAGTGCTCACAAGGTATACACGTAAAATTGAAATATAGGGCTTTACCTATAGATCCACCCCAGCGGCATTGAGCCTGTGTGTTATCGCCCACATTTCGAAATACTCTTTATTTTACTACCGAGATGCGAGAGTGCCAGCTTATTTCGAATGTCAGCGATAGCGCACAGGTCCAATGCCGTTAGGGCAAATCCATATGGCCAGAATAGCTGTGATACAGTATTACTTAGTGCCATCTTATATCTACCCTCACGAAAAAGTGAGGCGCACCAAAAGAGCAGTCGGAGAAAACCCTGGGTGTGCGAATGCGAACGACGCTGTCAATGGGACATCTGGGCACGCTGATATTACTAAACTGATGCCTTCGGCGCCTATGACAAGTGCTTCGAGGTCTACAATAATTTCTGCGAGAATCTTAGATCCAGCGGGATCAATACCTCCGACGTCTGTGACGACAAGTGCTTCGAGGGCTTCTGCGTATTCTTAAATTCCGCGGGATCGATCCTAACGACGTCTGTAACGATTAATGCTTGAATGAATTTTTTAGATTCCTTTAATCAAGCGGGATCGGATCGATCGTAACGAACTCTTCTCTACTCTTCCTGAAACTAGCGAGCTCGATCCCTCCATGTGCCAATCGTGCTTCAAAGGTTGACGTCTCAAACCCCCTTCGACACATCTCGCATTCATCGTCGCCTGTAGCTTCCCACTCCCTGCTGATATAAGAGCTAAGCCAGGTGTTTCTGATTTCATTCTCGGAAAGGCTCGAAAGGAAAACTAAACGCTACATCTGCCACCATAATCATCGGCAAAAGCGCTGCAGAGGCGAATTTGGAAGCATTTTACACGGAGTAGATGAAGGCGGACGGTATCGGCGTGGCAACTTCCCTTAGATTTTATCTATGTTCGTTACAGTTGTTTAAACGTTTTCTTCCTTAGTTCAAGTTAGTCTTTACTTAGGCACGCTCATTTATCTATATATAACTCAATGTCCATTTGAAAGACTTAGCTCGAGCGTGTCTGCGTGTGTAAAAGCAACCTATTTTCAATATTATCCAGCATATTAACCAACGATTCCGTGTTGTTGTACTACTTAAAGGACTTGAATGCGATATGAAAGGGTGCGTAGCCGTAGCATCTCCTACCGGGTAAGGGCTAGCAATGAGGGTGACGGAAGGGGTAATCATACACTGGGCTAGATGTCGCTATGTGGTGAGCACCGATACCAAAAGAGAGACATTGCTGCAGTCTTAAATAATTTCTCGCACTTGTCTAAGGGAGTGGGATTGGGGAATCTAATATCAACAAAAGCACGGGATTTTCTCTCCTTTTCACTCCTTTCGGATCTGGCTGCGCAGACTGATGTCCCAACTTGAAGCACAGCACAGAACCTATCAGATAAAATAGGGTTATCTAACGACTGGCATTTACTTATTATCATGGAGCTTTGACAGCTTAAATATGTCTTTCACTTCTGGACGACAGATTTTTCCTGAACTCTAGTTTCATACCCTCGCGACTTTACCAAACCGATAATATGCCCAGCTCAGACTCGCCTCAGGCAAAGTTCACAGTCTTTCACCAACATTGGAACCTACAGCGCCAGCACTCACATAATTCAGAGGGGTATGATTCAGGGTGGGATGCGCCTGCCCAAAACCACTACGCCGCATCGAAGTCGACATCTCCGCCCGCCGCTCCTCTAGCTTCGCCGCAGCAAGGTTCGCTAGCCCAGCCCAATGTCAAGAACCCAAGAAACTAAGTAAGCTCATGCGCGCCCACTATTACTTGGGTTGGGTTTTACCAAGAACCTAAAGCCCAAGTTGTAATGTACTGGTTTTTGTACTATCAAGAAACTGCTTTCGATTAAATAAATATATGATAATTTTTGGTTCTTAAAAGTAGGTTAATACTAAATAAATTATTCTAAAAATTTAAATATAATAATTCAGTTGGGCCCCTAAGTAGAGCCCAACCCTACGTCGAAGCTATAGACATCTCTAAACAGTGTTAGCAAGCATCTAGTCAACATGATTCGCTTAGCTGCTGTAATAAATTCACGGCATCATCTTGCAACTTCCATTCGTGGCTCGGTAATCACAAATATTATGAGTAGCCATGCTAGCACCAATAATAAGATTACCCTCGCCTCGAAGGCCTTCGAGTGCCTGTCCAATGCAGTAACGGAAGCCGTGGCCCTCGTTGTCGAATAGTAGGACTCACACGACCGGAACATTCGATTAGTTCTTCTACGGATTAAAGACTTTCGAAGTTTACTAGTAGAGACAATTCTTCCCAAAAACTTAGATACCTAACGTTCATCGCAACTCACCAACCATAAAACCAGCCAAAACACCGTGATACAGCCCTCGCTTAACCCGATCAACCTCAATACCAATAGATAATCCTTCTCGACGACCTTCTCAGTGACTTAGGGATTACCCCTATTCGTATAGTCGTACTGGTAGTAGTAATGCGATGAAAATTTGTAAAAGTCATAAATAAGATTTGTGTGCTCAGCTGTGTTAATATTAATCTTATTTAGACCATCTTGCTAGTGGGCAGAAAAGCAACCACTACCTTAAGTTTGACTTGTGTTGTACTCTCCCGCTCAACTTCTGCTAGCATATCATACGTAGGGTGCTCCGTGTCTTCCATAAAGTTAGACCTGCTGATTCTGAGGAAGTAGACAAGCATCCGCGAAGTGTTATTTGGAGATAAAGAAGCATACATAACGCTTGTGACTTCTGCGGTTGCTTATGGGGTGATGATTTAACAGATGCCGTTAATGCAGGACTGAGCAGTGTGTGAAATATGAGGATGAACAGGCCTACGAGCAGGATAGCGACATATAACTATCCCACACGGATAGCTAGAAGATTAGGTAATATGGCGCTCACTGTTGTAATACACTCCAGCTAGATTACATCTGAGGCACGACAATAGTTAATCGGCATGGGGTATAACATTACCAATAACTTCAACAACCTAGAAGGTCCTCAATGTAGAATTTCGTGAGAGTCTCTTGTCACGCATTCACATGCATATTTCTGATATCCGTCCCGCGCGGGTAGAGCTCCTGGTTCTCATACATAATACTATACATCAGTCGTCTACGATTTCAGCATGGCGCTCTCGGAAAGCAAGATACGCGCGGTGAAGTGTGGGGAGCCAGTCTTGCATACGACGCGCAGCCCTGCGGACTGCAACGAGGACGAGATGATTTCAAGGTCAGTAACTTGGAGAAGTTCTCAGTAAATGCCTGTAAAATGGCAACGCGCTACTTAGGTAGCTGGCAGCTGCCTCAATGGGGTATCATCTACCTAAGTGATTAGAAAGCTCATCCCAAAAGTGTTGATTACGGAGTTCTCTTCGGGTTGGTCTAGAGCTCACTCAATCTTGTTATTCACTGCTTCTAGATGACGGGTGCTATTACGGTGTAAACTGCCTACTATCACATCGGTTCCGTTGACAAGTGAGGGGAGGGGATTGTAGGCGCTGCCCCGCGCGGCTTTACATATTGGGTGTCTTTGATTCCAGCTAGTCTCCCGGCATGCTCGGTCATCCCGCGACTGATGGGGCTGTTATGGACCTTTTGGGATTAGTGGTTACAGATTGGGTAGTGCACAGACCATTTCAAGTCCAGGCTGTTACGGGCAACGTACTGCTACACTTACCCCAAATAGCTGGCTAACTAGCCAGCTACATACACGTAAGCTCTAGGTAGCATTAAGGTCTACAATTGCATTCGCAACAGGGCCTGCAATTATATTCGTAACAAGGTCTATAATAGTAGTTATAAATCAAACCTGTGACCGTTATGCCAAGTTGCATTTTGGCCTATATTTTGTGGGTCTCAAGATCCACCAATGACCGTGAGTGAGATGATGTGCGGCAACTAACATTCGTTTATACGAAATGGTGCAATACTGGCTGGACGGAGTTGATTATAAATCCTTAGAAATGAGGCTGGTTAGGCTGTAAGGGTTGCGAATCGCTTTCAAAGAAGACTTAGCTATTCTCGCCATAAATAGGAAGCATGCATCTCAACTCTAAGACCGTTTTTCTTCTATCTCACATCTAGACCTACTTGGAAACTAACATTTCTTGAAATCAGACACTGCCTTCCATCATCAGAACAATGGCCACCAACTCTGTTGTATTGATCCTCGGTTCCGGTCCTAGGGTCGGTGCCTCCGTCGCGCAAAAATTCGCCAGTAACGGCTACAAAGTTGCCGTCACGTCTAGAAATGGAACCGGCAGCAAGACCGCAGAAGGATACCTCTCCCTGAAGGCAGATTTAACCAAGCCCGACTCAGTCCCAGCACTATTCGACGCAGTCAAGGCCGAATTCGACAGCTCTCCCAGCGTCGTCATCTACAACGCTGCCGGCCTCACGCCTCCTCCTGACAAGGACGCTGCGCTCTCCATTTCAGCTAGCAATGTGGCGTCCGACTTGAATCTCAACACTGTCAGCCCGTACATTGCGGCGCAACAGGCTGTCGCTGGGTGGGAGACCCTTCCCAAGGAGACCAAGAAGACGTTTATCTACACTGGTAACATCCTGAACGTATCAGTCCCGCCCGTACCACTCTTCGTGAATTTGGGAATGGGAAAGGCAGCTTCGTCATTCTGGATTGCCTTGGCCGACGCGACGTATGCAACTCAAGGATATCGGTGAGTGTCTTAGGCAAGCTCTGTTTGGATGGCCGCTAACCTGCCCTGAACTGCTAGGTTTTTCTACGCTGATGAGCGTACTGTAGATGGTAATAGTAAGGGGAATGCTATTGACGGACCGGCACATGGCGAGTTTTATGCGCAATTGGCAAATCATCACGGTGATGTGCCATGGCTCGCCACGTTTGTCAAGGACAAGGGTTATGTCCAATTCAAGTAGAAGCCGAGGCCGGATTGAGGCTCTAGAGAGAGCATGGAGTTTCTATATCCGAATAAGAATGTATCAAAGGCACCAGATGATGGTCCTTGGGGATAGTGGCAGCTGTTTCCCCTGGTCTGTACGGCTAGACTAGCAAGATTCGATTACCTTAGGACCTGAAGCAGGTGGCAAGGCCCCGAGTCCCGGCGTCTCCTGTATTCCGGTTATACCATACATTTTCTGTAATCTCCAATGCTTTGTAGATCGTGCTAAAAACACGTGGTGGCTGGAATCTTTCTACGATTGCCCGGAATTTTAGTTCCTGCGAAAGCTCCGTGAGGAAGCCCGCCACGCTTAGCGGCCACACTTTTGTGCATAGTAGCGGTGGCAGTAACATTTGACTTGACAGCAGTCTAATGACTCGACTAATATGGTAGCGTATTTCGGTATTGGCAGGCTGCTACCTATATATCACACCAAATAGATAAAGGAGCACCGTATGAGCCAAGATATGGGTGGTCAAGGAACTCTAACTTATAGTTAAACTTGACTACTGATCGTTATGTGGTGCGAAGATATCTAACAAGCTTTTTGTCTCTTTCCCACTTATTATCAGGTTTGTTTTAAGCTATACGAGCTGAGCTTTTAAAGGCTCTTTGATAGTTTTGGCTTATGGCACAAGTTCTGTATTATTAAGGCTGCCAGCTTTATTGGACTAATTACTGTTTATATTTATCGAGAACGGATGTCTTGCCAACATGTAATAGCATCTAGTTTTGATATCTTAGAGTAGCTGTAAGATTGGTGGGCCTGAATTTACTATACTTATTATTAAGAAGGCTATGATGATAATTATAGAGCTCAGGTCCGTTTTTCTGCGCCGTACACGCGATAATGTTATTAAATATTAGAAGAGTGAATAAAGACAGAAACGCGGCTTGTTCAGCACTTGGAATATTGAAAATCTGGGTAGGTGACGAGATGACCCAGACAGCCTAGAACAGCGTGAAAGTTCCGAAGGTCTTAAGATATTCTCTAATTAAGGGTCTTGCCACTGTCAAAAAGCTGTTTAAAAGAGCTGAAGCCGCATTACGGTATATGTGGCAGTCATCGAAGCTCAACACAGTGATCTTGAAGCACTACAATTGCACGATGCTTGCCAAGATTTGTATGGCGCCATGTAAATGCTCTGTGATACCTGACCCATTAACGACTTGTAGTGCTTGCCCCAGGACCCCAAAAGCATCCTTAGTCTGCGTGAGCATCATCTCCCATAGAACATCGCCAATGGGCGTGCCTCGTGCGAGAGAGAATAAGCACTGACTTAGGCAAAGAGTAGCTTGCCGTACCACAGAGCTGCTTATCATCATCTCTAGAATCCATTCTTTACCGCCGTAAAGGGGCGAGAGGCGGTAGAAGAATGAGAAGAGAAATGGTAGCACGTTCTCAGTGTAAAATATTGTGGGATTAGTGTCTGATCGGCCGTGTCCTTATTCGTAAGAGTGCAGTGAGTTCCGCGTAGGGTCTAGATAGTAGTCGCCTGAGAGCGTAGTTCCATGTCATCGTCATGACTGATTGGGCTGCGTTGACGGAATTAGCGGAAGTATCGACCACACGCTCCCCGTGGTGCCGATGAGCATCATTTTTGCCTTCCCATTTGAGCCGTGCAGGGTTTTACTGGGCTCGGAGGTAAGGTATTCGCATAACTAATCCTCAAGAGTACTGATATCATTGTCAAATTCCTTATAGGCTTAGACTACTGTCATAAATTTTTGAATAAACTTAAAAGCCTATATTCTCTATAAGAAAGCTTGATTCTCTCACAGTAGCTACCTAGGTAGTGCCATCTTAGTTCTTTATAGCATTCTCATATAAGACAGGCTAAATATGCTGTTCACCATAAAATAGATCTGCTGTCATCCAATTAGCACCCAGTGCCTTCAGCTGCGCCAATCTCCTGCAGCCCCTGCAGGCTACTCCACCCTACAACGCATCCTTCCAGCCAGCAATTGACCAAGCCACACACCTAGCCACATACTTAGCCACATACTTAGCCACATAGGTGGCACTAGGCCGCAGGTAACCCCCAGAGTTGTGAAGGGTGGTCTGTATAGGGTGGTTTGCCTAGAGTGGTCTGTATTGGGTGGTTATGGCTGTAGGTGTGGCTTTAAGAGCTGAGGAAACCTCCGGCCTCCCTTGCCTCCCCGCTCCGAAACATGTGCAGGACATAGGCGTAGATTGCTGCCTAGAGATTTTATAACGTCCCTACAACCAGATAAGGACTTAGACAATGCACCGCTAAGATCAGTAACTTGCAATGCTTTTGTCTATAGTTTGATCCCTAGTCCTGATTTATAACTACAACTAATTCGAACATGCAGCGAGATACCGACTTCACATTTGAGGATATTCTAGGATGCCCGACTCTTCAAGAGACCGACATCTCCAAATATGTGGCTGCCACGATGAAAGCATCAGAGTCCACTAATACGTTGACAACCCTTCGATTCCTTTGTTTGCCCGAGCTCGGCCCAGAGTTTCCTATAAGCGATGTTGTTTATACCATTCCTATCAGCGACCAGCATGATGGCGAGGTGGAATATATTGCTGTCTCCTACTGCTGGGATTCATTCCCCAACAACACATCACCTTTTCCGAGACCAGCCCAGAGAATTTCCATTATCGATCAAGGCGTTGCTAGAGAACCTCGGTGTCCCGTAGAGATTATACTCAGGGCTGCGAATTTCGCTCGCAGTCGAGGGATTTCCCTCATCTGGATTGACCAGGAATGCATCGACCAAACGAATAATGACGATGTGCAGAATCATTTGCAATGTATGCACCACATTTACCGACGCGCCAAGTTTACTGTCGGCTTGCTCAACTTTGAACTCGCGAATTGGAGTCAGTACATGGCAATGATTAAGCTTGCCATCCTCACCATAAATAGTGAGCCGGACTTCAATGTGGCGGCTTCGTCACTCGAGTATATGCGTGCTGTCAAGGAAATCAACTTCATGACAAGACTTTTGAAAGCAGTTCGAAAAGATCCCTGGTTTTCTCGAACTTGGGTGTTCCAAGAGAGATACTCTAGCGAGGTCAACATGTATCTTCTCTTTCGGACTTCTTCCGATTTCGAGTTCCCGGAGGACATTGCAGCCTCTTGCGAGGATATTGCAGTCTCTTGCGAAAACATTGGAAGCGCTGCGGCTGTTTGGTTCCACACTCTCAGGCGGGAACCGATAGAAACACCTGAGCTAGACCTTGCACTTAGGGCACTCCATACAGCTGCCCAAAGCGTCTGTACCATATTCCACGGGGCTCCTTTTGAGATGCTCGTCGAGGTCCTTGTGACTGGCCAAAATCCTCATGAGAGACAGCGTCCCCTTCACTTCGACGATGTTTTCCATCATATTGAGAGCTGCGACAATAAAATTGTCTCGGATAGGGTGGCTATCTTCGCAAACGTACTGAACTTGGGCTGGCGGATTAACCCAACAGGGCTTTCCAGTTACAGCCTGTCTCTTCTCACAATCCTACAACTTAACGAATATCTCCCTCGTCTCTTAATTGGGCAGGTCGATGAAAATAATCCTAGCTCGCTATTCGTTCATCGTATCAATACCTTGTCCTTGATAGAGCGAGCCTTACAACTGCAGCACTCTAATGCAAACGGACTTGAAGCTTCAACTGAGGACCTACTTGCTGTCAACGAAGTCTTAAAGGAGATAGCACCCTTAGAAGCAAATGGATACGAAACAACTGAGTCGTTTACTGCAGATTTTTCTCTAGGAGGGCGGAATCATGACCTACTTCCTTTATTAGGCAACCAAGCACCAAACATCATGGTTGCGACCGTCATTCCAATGTCTGCTACTATGGGAGAGATATTTAGTGCCATCATCAGAAGCGGGAGCGTACAACGTGTCGATCTGTCGCACAGCTATGGAAACAAGATTGTTCAGTATGCTATCGAAAACGGCCAATTGCCCGAAGGCGCGACATTTTTGGCGTTTTATGGGCAATATTGCTGGAAACCTGAGTTCATCAATGACTACTTCGCAATGTAGGCGCTCCAGGAGGCGAAGGATCAGTCTTTTCGGTTCATCATTAGTTACCAATATATACATAATCAAGGGGCTAACTATTTACGGGCAGACTCGCGAACAGCTAGTCTAAGCTTCACGTCGCATACTATAACATGTGCGCGCTTTTAAGTATTGATTGAAAATGGAGTTATAAAAGACAGAAAAACGACAAATATAACGAAGCATGAAACATAATGTTGAAGATTAAAAGTAATAGATAAATTAGAAAGTGTTTAAAGTAGAGTGGCTGGTAGAAAAGCACGTTTGTGGAGTAAAACGAAGTGGCCTGTAAGGGGATGGCTCATGGAGGGTACGTTAGCTTATAGCTATACGTGGCAGAATGAATATGCTCTCATGAGAACTTATGTAGGAGCCGCCAAGTTAGGTATGGCATTGCCTTTTTGGAGGCGATTTGTCTCCTATTCTATTTCGAAGGTAGGCGATAGCTCACAAGCTCAATGCCGCTAGGGCAGATTCGTGGCTTCTCCTATTCTATCTTCAGGCCTTGGAGCAAGGTTGGCGCCATCACAAGCTCTTGCAGTGTTGAGGCTTAGTCTACTGTTACCAACGCGGCGCCCTCTGTGGAAACTGTCATCGCATCCTTCCCAGTTTCGGCGTTATTCGCTGATTCAAAAGCAACTTGGCGATGGGCTTTCTATATCAACATCGTTGACGCTACAGTCACCGCTCTAGCTACTGTCTGACGAAAATCCATGTGCACTGAATGAACCTTTTATAACCTTGACTTTCTAAAACTGGCCATCTAGAATGTCCTAAGAAGTTCCAGTATACGTTGGCTATTGCAAATAGAATAAATGCCAGGTTATGTTGGCCTGAAGACGGGGGATCTGAGTTACGTATAATATGAAAGATGAGAGGGTGAGTAAGTTCATGAGTCTAGACAGTTACCTTTGAGCTGGGTTGATGAGAATTCATGATGCTAGGTTGATCCATTACTAACTCTCAATTCTGGCCAGCTCTTGCACGAACTAGCAGTGTGCTATAGCTGATCATATACGATGTATTAAAAGCCTTTGGAGTACGGCTCAAGTGTCGTTGAGCTACAAGAGCACCGCGAACTTGGAAACCCCCTATCATCGGATACTTACAAGCAAGGTATGAAGGGTACAGCATCTCTAGACTCCTATTATAACCGTTGATTATACTGCTGTAACACTATCCAACTAAAATATTCAAACTATCCCTTTGGCTCCTCAGCACCCGTATGGAAGTCCCGCAGTACCATTCCCCGTATCTTTAACTTCCAGGTGCCTTTTCACAGAGCGATTGATTTGGGGGCTTTGATCCGGTTCTAGCATCGCCCTCAAGTCTATCATGACCTGAATCAGGCAGTGGGATAGTGTCATTCTCTCTCATAGGCGATTGCCAACCAGTGCGCGTAGTGGCAACCATATCCCGTCTCGAGTATCCGTCAAAGGGCACGTTGCGGTTGAGTGGGATATGGTTGATGCGCCAGTCGAAGACACTAGCATACACCATTCGGAAAGCTGTAAACGCCATAAATGTCCCAATCGTAGCGCCCCCGGCGATATCATACCAGCTATGCGTGTTGTCGATAATGAGCGTGCCCATGAACAGCACAGCAGCCAGGAGAGGTAGGACGAGAGCAATCAGTTTCCACAGGGGCGTGTGGTAGTTGGCGAATATCTTCAGCTTAGCGTTTAGGTATAGGCAGATAAATACCGCCGCTGCAGTAATAGTCGTCGAGTGACCGCTCGGGAAGCTTTGCATTGCGTTTCGAAGGTACCTAGGATTTGTAGTCGTACATGCGTCTTTGGTATACATGTCCCCGCGGAAGCCAATACCGTTCAGACCTGTTTTGTTGCCTTTTCCTTCTGCCCGTTTTGGATCTGGCTTGCAGACATCGTAGAAGTTCGGTCGCAGTCCGCCAACTAACCCTTTCACTGTGCCCTGAAATGCGGATGACACTAAGAGAGCGTAGGTGAAGCCGAAAAGGCCATTATTCAAGTCCCAGAAGCTTCGAATCCATATTTGCATCAGTAAGATAGTGATGACTGGGAAAGCGATGGCGATTATGGCCATCAGCCAGTTGCTGACGATTTGTGTTCGAGCTGGGTATGCGAATCGGGGAGGTATGCCGGAACCGCTTTGGTCCGTCCCAACGTCACTGTCTAGTGGGAAACTGGGGGTGCCAAGTGGTGGTGCGAAATAATACGCCTTGACGAAGGTTAGTTACGCGTGTCCTTACATGGGAAGATTGGTCTTGATGTAGCCTACTGGAAATGCCGCAGCTCCAACGACAAGTATAGCCAAGAAGTCCGGCCACATAAGTTTTAGCCATTGTCCAAACGTAGGGCGCTTCTCAACCGCGTAAGGTTGTCTCGGAGAATATAGCGAAGAAGGTCTTCGTGCCTTAGAATTTGTATTCGCTAGGGGCCTTGGACTTGATTCAGCTGGGGAAATATTAGACGACCGCGGCCGGTCAGGGATACTATGCACTCGGTCCATGGAGACATGCCAATCTAGGCAGTGGAAGAACGTTATGTGAATGTAGCGGTGAAGCGTAGCAAGATTTACGAGCATTCATGCTCTAATACATCTATAGAAAAGGCTTCTAGGTAGTTAGGTATGTACCTAGGTACCTAGGTAGGAACGAGGTTATGCAATAGGGCCGGTGGTTCTTGACTGATGTGATCATATCTCGTATAGACACGTTTCAAGGCAGGTCCGCCAGATGTTTTACCTTCCCGCGTTCTCTTGTTCAATTTCGCTTGAGGTGAAATTAATTACGATGTTCCCCTTCCTATCGTACTAAAACCTTTAGAGGGAGAGGGTTAAGTCGCGCCTAACGAATAGGCAATATCATAACTTGAACACTTCTAGGCTTACACATCCGTCCAATGCATGTAAGATCGAGCTTGTATCTGGACCGTGACGACTTGAAGACATGTTCTCATGCATTGACCTAGGCTATTTATCAATCCAAGAGACGATCAATATTTCCCCTCTATATGATGAGTTGAGTCTCTATTTGGTACTAACTACCAGATTCACTTTCTTCCATACTGACGCATATATATCGTAGTCTGGGTGGACAAAGCGGGCATTCGCTGACCTCTGGTTCACCATTGTCATTCTGTTAAGCTTGTTAATATTGTGTGCATGCACATTAGAGGTCGACGATCTTCACATTCTATGATTCTCACGGTTGTAGCGTACGTGTACGTAGTACACCATAACGGCGAGATCGAGATTAAGCAATCTCTAGGTCTAGTAATATATATATAATAAACTCCGAGCCAATGCCGCGCAGGTCATTAATCCTTAAGTCGTGACATCCCAACTACACTCGCGATGTATTTAGACGATAGCAATCCATCATACTCGATCACGAGCTGCAGCTACACTGCATAGCCCGTCCAACCCTCGGCACGTCCGCAATCCACCGAGTCTCCTCCTCCTTATTGCCCTCATAAGGCTTGCCATCAAACTCGCGTCCAGCCCAGCTATCCTCAAACGGATGCAGCGCCATGGTCATGACCCTGTCAAGAACATCTCTTTCCTTCTCCTTCTCAACGCGACGAATAATTTCGTCAAGGATCCAGCCCCGCGGAATAAAACTCGGGTTCACCTTCTTCATAGCCGCGGTACGCTGCGCGTCCACCTCCTCAGAGACACTCGAGCCGTCACCCCAGTCCTCAAGGATGCGCTGCCGCCACCTATCAAGCCAGACGCCGACGCGCTTGCGGCCCTCTTCTTCGCCTCCGAGACCCGTGACGCCGTCCTGGTAGAAGAAAACAGACGCCTTATCCTGGCGCGCTTGCTCCGATTCCAGCTCGGATAGCCTAACGGTGCTCAGTCGCCGGAAGAACAAGTTGAAGTCTAATTCCAGAGCCTCCATCGTATCCAGCAGTTCGCTAAATAGTTGCTCAAAGTCGCTCTCCTTGAAATTCTTCAGGCCGAGCCGTGCAGTCATGACCTTCTTGTACTCGCCGAGAAACACAGCCTTGTACTCCTCTCCGGTCTGTGTGATGATCTTCTCAGCTCTCTCAATAAGCGCGTTGGCATCATCTTCCGCAACACCATCATTGACGAACTTCTTATCGTCCACACGGTCGCCGGCACCCATGAGCTCACCCAACGACTCGCCGAGCCGTACAAGATTCCACCATATGACACTGGGTTGATTCCGGTAGCTATACCGTAGTAGCGAATCATCGTGATTGGGCGTATACATAGGGTCGAAGTTATCCATGAATGCAAACGGTCCGAAGTCAATACTCAGCCCGAACAGTGATGTATTATCCGTGTTCAGCACGCCATTCATGAACCCGTAAGCCTGCCACTTGGCCACCGTCTGGGCATTCCGGCGCACGATTTCCCTGTACAAGCGTGTGAAGCGGTTTTCGGCTGATTCTGACGGCCCTTCTATCTTCTCAGACGGCACACCACGCTCTGGCGCCGGGCTCTCCGTCGGCTTGTCTGGGTCCTCGAGACGTGCGGGCAACGTCTCCCAGCCGCCGAATAAATCTTCAGCGATATATGTGGCGAGCTGGCGGATGAGCTTACGATCGCCACGCGCGCGGAGGAGATCGAAATTGCCTATGCGCAACCAGCTCTGGGCAAAGCGCGCCACAATAGCGCCAGGCTCAACGGTCTCGCGACGGACCCTCTCCTCTGGCAGGAGCGTCAAGCTGAGGGCGCGCGTAGATGGAATACCGAGTGCGTTCAGCGCTTCACTGACAACGAATTCACGTATACTACTCCTCAACACCGCCTTGCCGTCCGCGAAGCGACTATACGGCGTCAAGCCCGCGCCCTTGAGCTGTAGTTCATATCGCACGCCCGTGTCGGGGTTCGTGGTCTCGAAGAGCGAGATGGCGCGCCCATCGCCGAGCTGGCCGGCCCATGACCCGAATTGGAAGCCTCCGTAGCATTGCGCCCACGGATACCCGCCCTCGCCTTTCTCTTCGTCCCACCCCTGTATCTTGTTCCCCGCTACTGTCGCTACGAAGTCGGGATTTTTCTCATCGCCGGCGCGGATCCCGAGGTCGCGCATGCCCGCGGGGCTCACGGCAAGCAGTTCTGGGTCTTTGACGGGCTGCGGCCGCACCCAGGTAAAGAGGGCATTGCGCACTTGTCGAGGCCCAATCTCGCCCCGCGGTGTCTTGTGTGAGTCTGCAGGTGTCGAATATGCGGCGTCGGCTGGTAGTTTCGATGTGAAAGTCCATGATTTAGGTATATCGTTTATAGATGCACCGGCAGTGGCGCCGTTGGTCGTGGAAGACGCCATTTGCTGTACACGTAGGAATTGCGCTCGTTGGAGGGGTTGGCTGCTGGTGCTTCTGAGAGTTCGAGGGCTGCTGCGGGACAAAATGCGATTAAGAGGTGACATATAGGGCGCTCACGGGCAGTGATTAGCGCTTCTTTGCATTGGGTGTGAAAATACAAATCAGTAGTAATCACGGGTATATTAGGGACGAGAACAGGTCAAGGAAGAAAGTTGATTATATAAGTGTTGTAGGAGGTGAGGATTCATTGGTAGGATGTTGTACAATTAATTACTGCCCGCATGTATGATGTATGTATGTATGAGGAATCGCTGACAAGAAATGTCGTCAGAGGACCTTAGGTAGGTATGTATCCTCCGGGAGCTTCGGTGCAGTTGGTGGCGACCTTTTCGGCTCGTGCTTACGGTAGAAAGCCGCCTACCTAGGTACCTAACTAAGGTAGGCAGTCTAAGTTTCCGTTAACACATACCTCAACATATTATTTCAATAGTGCTCTCTTCGACTCTCCTCGACTCTCCGTCGGTACATCTTCAACCCCAATCATTGTACTTCTTCAAAATTGATACAATTTCAATTATAATTCGCTACTTAGAAATCCGCTCGTATTTGCCAGCTGCGAACATGTAAATGTACTTCTCATTCCTCCAGTGGCGACTCTCGTAAAAGTCCCTGGCTCTCAAGTACCGTAATCGAAAGCAAAAGGGGATAGGTAGTCGCCTTTTGCCATTGTTCATTACCTCTCGTACTCTCGGTCTGTTCGAAACGATGGTATATTGGCTAGATCACGAGCCGTATCAACACCGCTGCTAAGATATGCGATGCTAGCATTGGTGATATGAATTCTATAAGCGCTACCCCGGTAACGCTTATAGAATTCATTTTGTCCTTCTCCGCTTGGCCGGCGAGCTATTCTGTCCAAGTCCGTCACTGTTTGAACTGCTCTTAGCACGAGAGTGTTTCAGTTCGAGTTGCTCGAGCTGCTCTGTCATTGCTCGAACCACGATAGTCTCGCCACCAGTGTCACTTTGTCTAACTCCACCACTGCTCGAACCGTTCTTCGCTTGAGAGTTATTCTGTTTAGCTCTATCGTTGGTTAAACTGCCCATGGCAGGCACCGGGGCGTTTCGGTGGCTAAAACGGGGCTTAGGAGTAGTTGTTTTCTCGCCGTATTTGTGTTTGTGCCCTGCTCGTTCTTTTTGGATATTCGCGCTCTCATGAACCAGAGATATAGGTGACGGCTCCACGGTCATGACCTCCCAGTCCTGGAAATTGAAGGTTGCGGCCGGATTCTTGAGGTCAATGGCCATAACCCAATCGTTTAGTCCCTTCTTGTCGTAACGCATAGTGCCTTCTCTTGTATGCAACACGGTGTTGTCTTCATCCCAAGGGAATCCCCAGAATTCTCTAGTCCAGAAGGCGATCAAGTCAATTAAATCTGCCAGGCACAGTGGCATCAGCTTTTCGCCTGCAATGCTCGGAAAAGGAAGCTCCAGACTAGGTATCCAGAAACCGAAGGGTATGTCGCAATGCTAGGCAAAGGGAACATGACTGGGGGAATGGATGATACAATACGGATTACTAACGTATTATGCCTATCTCGCGGATAGTCGGTGCACTCAGCGCGTCAGGTGCTCTCTTGAGGACTATATCACCGCAGATTAGCATCATATTCAAGGTCAAGACACCAGACTCTGCAAATATACTTACTTCGACCGGTGTAGTAGCTCAGAAACGCCTAATCTTGCAACCACTTGCTCCTGCTCCGCGTGACCCTTGCGTACTGCTCCGTGGGTGGCCTACGGATGTTGTTACGCGTCATGCTGGAAGTATCATCGCCGCATTTAACGAAAGGGTAAGTTAAAAGGCTTATACCTAATACAGATAACTTTCTACTAATAGCTAGCAAGGATTGTAGTCCAAGAAATGAATAGGCGACTATTGCGACTAATACGACGTCAAAGTAGACTGGAGGATTCGATTTTCGGATTATTATTGAGAGGAGTGAGCTAGCAGTGTCAAGATAGACAAAACTAGCCATACCTAGTCAGCAGCAAGGCACCCGTTGTGCTTACCTCTTTATCAGTTCGTTTACAGCATAAACGAAACATTTATTATACCTATGCTCCTGGCTATTTGAAGGCTGCTGCCAGTGCTTAACAAACTTGTATCAATACCTATTTTCCCCGTTATGGTCTAACACGGAATGCCACTTGAACCAAACCTGGACCATTGTGTTACTTATTGACCACAATTTGGGTCAACATGCTATTTCATCCAAGTCATAATTCCATTAAATTCAAGGGGATGCGTAGAAATACGATATTTATCAAAACAGGCTAAGTATAGAGCTAAAATCAGCAGACACTCAGCCAGATTAGCGAATCAAGTGAGCAGGTATATAACGTAGAAATGAATTAGTGGTTAGTTTATGCTACTCTGGTGTTCGTCTTCAGCTTTGGCAAGAAGCACCAACACAAGAGGCCAGTAACGAGGGGTTGCGGGGATGAACGAAGATCGATGCCGTCATCTCACGGCATAGGTAAGGTAAGCCGCTGTGGGCCAAGTCCCAGTTGATGTTTTCAGCTTCAAGCTACCTAGGTATAGCTTCGTTCGCGGCGCTATCCTGACAGATGCTTCATGCTCTCATTAATAATTTAAACAAATCCTAAGGGTTTAATTATCTAATACACTGCCTTTTATAATTTCCATAAGACTTGTAACACGATTTACCGCCGTTCCTCATTCGACTACTTGTTGTAAGACCTTGGCTTACTACGGCTACACCTTGATCAAGACCACACTCCCTCCACAGCAGAGCTCCCATCACAGCCAAGATGCATTCAATGGCAGCTTCTTTTAAACCAGATGCTTCTGGTACGGGTCCCAAGCAAATGGATTATATCCCAAATCTAGAATTGAACGACGGCCATGAAATCCCAATGGTGAATATCAAGCTTCACCCAAGTTATAGACACTTACCCATCTGAATCGATGAGATTGATTAACGATACACCTTTTACAGCTTGCCTATGGCCTCGGTACAGCGCGTTCGAAGGAAGATGCAGCGAAGATCACAGAAGTAACCGTTATGGCGATTAAGAACGGCTACTACCATTTAGATTGCGCCGAATGTGAGCTCTTACTATGCATACCTCGCATACCTCTCATCTTTACATTCACCCACACCCTTTACATGACCATCTTACGCTTTTATCTTACGCAGGACATTGCAACTCACACTAACCACAACAATAGCCTACAAAAATGAAACCGAGCTCGGCGCCGCGATCAAGCAATCCGGCGTAGACCGCTCCAAGCTCTTCGTAACCACAAAACTCCAAAGGTTAGACGGCGACGTAACAGCCGCCTTCGCAACGTCGCTCGTGCGTCTAGGGCTCTCCTACATAGACCTCTACCTCATCCACTCGCCCTTCCGCGCCTCATCGCCCTCGCAACTCCAAGAAGTCTGGGCCGATCTAGAAGCGATCCAAGCATCAGGTCGGGCGCGTTCAATCGGGGTATCCAACTTCTCCGTATCCGAGCTCGAGACGATCCTCCAGACGGCGCGCGTGCCGCCGGCCGTGAACCAGATTGAGTTCCACCCGTACCTGCAGCACACACCGGACAAACTTCTGGACTTCTGCCGCGAGAAGAAGATCGCCGTCGCGGCGTACGGGCCGCTGACTGCCGTCATCAAGGCGAAGCCCGGGCCCTGCGATGATGTGTATGCCGAGCTGGCGAAGAAGTATGGCGTTGAGGAGGCGGATGTGGCGCTTAGGTGGTGTATTGATCAAGGCATTGTGGCGGTTACTACGAGTTCCAATGAGCAAAGGTTGCAGCAGTATATGAATCGACTCCCGGCTTTCAAGCTGACGCCTAGAGAGATTGAGCGCGTTGCTGAGGAGGGGAATAAGAAGCATTTCAGGGGGTTCTGGACGAAGAATTTTGCGCCTGATGATAGGCGGTAGATTTGAATGAATTGAAGTGTACGCTTGAAAGGAAGGCGGGTTCATAGCTTTGGTAGCATGCACATGGAGCCACGGGGTTAATTCATGAATGATGGACCATTACGCGGACGTACAAATCGTCAAGACATGATCTCATTTAGCTTCATAAAGTATCGCTTTTAACACCCTGTACATAACCTGAAACACCTCCTCATAGCTCGGAATCCTCATCCGACTGCGTCTCGTCATCGTCGACAGGCTTCGGGGGTGGCGGCGCTTTCTTGCCTCTCATGAATGGCAGGTTCCGGGGAGGTGGTAGTGCGTCAGCTTCATCCTCCGAGTCACTTGTCGCTGAGGCAGCTTGTTTCTGCGTAACTGCTCTTGTGTTACGGCTTGGCTTGCTCCCTGATGCTGCCGACTTGGCACTACGACCAGGTGGTGATACTGGCTTCTTCCTCTCCCGCACCTCGGCGATCGTCGGGGGCTCGCTATCACTGTCGGGATCACTTGTTGCCGCATCATTATCCGTGCTCAACTGCTGATTCTCGTCCACATCAGAGTCAAGTTCTGAATTCTCTTTGTCGACATCCATCTTCTCAAAGCCGTCTTCGCTCTCATCGGCTTCCTCTTTCACCTTCACCGGCGCTTTCCGCTTGCCCGAGCGCGAAGGCCCCGCATCCCGATGCTCGCTTCCTCCTATGTTAGCGAGTGTCTCTGGGTCAACCTTGGCGGCGGCGAGGAGGCGCTGTTGCTGTCGGATCTTAAGTTTCTTCTCGTTTAGTAAATCGCGGAACTTCTCGAGCATCTGGGTTTCTTCTTCTTGCTTTGTAGCGATGAAGTCGTCGAGCTGGGCTTTGAGCTCGTTGACGGACTGCTCTAATGCCTCGATCTTGGCTGTCGCAGCTGCTAGCTCCTCTGTTACCTTGGTGCGGGACGTGATGGCGGACACACACCAATCAAAGGGCGAGATCTCAGTCTTGTCATTCTCTTCTAATTTGATAGACCCAAGCCGTTGCTAATTTAATGCATTTAGTAACTAGGCAGATTCATGAATAAGGTATAATGCTCGGAAGAGAGCGTACCGTAATGCCTTGGATGTTTTTCCGGAAGGACAATGTCACTGCATCGCCATCCGATTGGACATCTGCCCTGACCTCGATATCAGGTACGGGCTTTAGGTCGACAAAGGTTGATATCAGGATTTGTTGCCATTGCTCATCGGTGCATTGACCAGGCGAAGCCTTGTATTCATCAATCTTTTTGTGGCGCACTATATCGGGTGGTCAGCCTCTTACCGGCCAGCTGCAGGTATTTGCATGAATTTGCATGAATGTCGCGTGCTAGGGAGGTCTCTGATCCGGGCCGCGTTCGATCTTGGTCCCGACGCAACCACAACACGCGGGGAATGACCTGATCTAGGACCTGGGGGACTGGTGGAACTCACACTTGATTAAAAATACTGCGGTGCTCTCCGATCCGATCAGCTTTAGGTCCAGGGGTCGCGATCCGTTGGGAGACACCTCCAGCAGAAAGGACCCGTCTTCCTGTCCCGAGATTGGGAAACGTAATACAGGCGTTTCTGTCATATTGGTAGCGAATCGTCTGGGCGAAATAAGAAAGCAGAAAGATGCGAGTGGTTTGTGTTGCCTCTTTTTCAATTGGCTGCGTCGTTGATAGACCGGATGAAGCAGGGCCGGGAGATGAAAGTGGGCGTCCTTCGTGATGACTTCAATGTCGGCTTGGGGAATGCGGATGCCGTGGCGGGTGAGTGAGTTCCATCAATAAGAGGGATAGGAATGTTTCAATTCTTGAAAGAGGTGGTGGTATATGAGGCCGAATTAGTATAGGAAGGCTGCTATGACGCCAGGGAATCGCAGATTAAAGTGCTTGCATGTTCAGCCGAAACCCTCAGGCTGCGCGTAAGCCAATGCAACAAAATATCGAGGTAGCGCAGGATAGAGCTGGATTCTTTATTAACACAGATGAGTACTCTTAGTAACAAGCAATGGCAGTGATCTCGACTTATTACTGGGAGAGTTATTGTCGTTTGCGAGTAAGGTTCAAGTTAAACCATCATCAAATAGGTACCAATTTGGGAGCGTAGGCAGCTGCCAGGCAGCCGTGTCCTACAGTACAAGAGACGGGACGGGATACAATTAATACGTAGGTTACGGGCATTCCTTAGCTTCACATTTCCTTTGATCCGACATCAGATGTACACTAAAGAGTAGATTCTCGTTCGTTGAGCAGAGCGAAGCGGAACGAACCACAAATATAGAATTAATTTGTGACCTCCGGAATGGTGTAAGACATTTCCTTCCGTGGCCAATTTATATTGTGTTCCTTATGACTGACTTGGGAGTATAAAGTCAGCTACGATGAGGGGTAAATCGCGTCTCAACACGCGCCTGTCTCGCGTGCTTCTGCCACCTGGTGCCGCCTGCCCATGATGGCGGGCCTGAAATAGGTATGAATTGACAAGTTGAGAGCGATGCACCACAAAGCGATACGGTAAGAGAAAATCTCAACGTAGAATGAGTCAGAGAAATTGTACGGCAATAGGTGGAAAGTAATTAAAGTAGTTGTTTAATCTGCAGATTAAGTTCTGGCCTACCTAGGTACTAACAACCATGATGGAACCTCTTAAGGTTTTGGGTCAAAATAATATAACAGGTGGCAGAAGTAGTGGGAAACTGTCATTCCACCTGTCGGCCAGCTCTCAAGCAACTTGAAGGTTCCAAGGTTCTAAAGTAAATGTCCGGTGCACAGACCATCCCAACCACCCACAAAGGGAGGTCCGCCCAGGCCCAGCTGCTTTTTCGCTTTTTCCCCCCCAGCCATTCCGCAGGTTACACACCGCCCGCCCCGACCACCTCTCTGCCAATCATGCATTCAATCAAGCGACCCGATCCCGCCAACAATCCTCATCACATTCTCTCCCACCATTCTACACCCACCACACCACACAGCACACAGTTGCATTGTGACCTAACAACGCATTCACCTGCACAACGATTACATTCCTCTCGCATACAACAAAAATCTTGAGGCCGTAAATTCGGAGCGTCGTACACACTCTCAATTCGATCCCAAACAAACAACGCTATCCATCAATCGATCAATCCATATCCATTTCGCGTCTTTCCGCCATAGCAGCCTGAGCGCATTGATGCCCACATCTTCCACGTCACCCAACCATTCACCCGAATTGATGACGCGCAAACTGAATCGACTGCCCTCATTACCTCTTTGCGAAGACTACCGCTGCTATACCAACATCCCAGACCCGACCGTTGCGATTCACGCTAACATCAGTATACGTGGTTGATTTGTCGATACTCAGTTCTAAACACCACCGGGAGGATGCGACCCGGGATGAATCGATAATCGTGGAAGGGAGTGGACAGCAGACATCGACGAGAGCTTTATTTTTGTGGTGGCATCACAAACTCTTGACCCAGAGGGATTTGCCTACGCGTTACAAATAATACGCATTTTCATTCGCTACACTCCGCACCTTGCGATACTTCAAACAAACCTTCGTACAAAGACATAGATGAGATGGAGCAGTTACGCCTCAAACTGCGCAAGCCGCTCGAGGAGATGGTTGAGAACTGGGATGACGACGATTTCATGATTGAAGACGATGAGGACCTCACTTTCAAAAGCCATTCAACCACGACCACCACTATTCACAATACTTCAAACAGTCGCCGCCGCGATAGCTCAAGCAGCCGCCGTCGCGATAGCCGCTCTTCATTCCGCTCAGATCGAGAGTCACTGCCTAGCGAGGAACAGCATGTGCATCTACCAGGAGATGACGAGAAATCCACATTGGACGCCATAGCTGCTGCTACTCATGCAGGCATTCCTATACCCACAAATGTTCCGCCATCCGCTCTTATGGGAGGGACCATCAAGCGATTAGGTGGACGCAAGATTAAGAAGGTCTTCCAGGAAGACTGGGGTGATGAACTAGAACTACCCACGGCCGGCCAGGCACTTCGATTAAAGGCCCAAGACGGAAACAAGTTTCCTGAAATCTTGCGCCAAGTTAGTGGCTCATCGAATCTGAGTCCGGCCAAGAAGTCCATACCTACCATTACTCAAGTCTCACCTCCACACGTTGGACAGTTCAAGTCACTAGGTGCACCCATCAATCTTGAAATGTTCAGAGATACAGATGATGATGACGACGACATCTTTGGCGATGGGGCCGCCACGATCAAGGCATCTAAGCTTCAAATCAGGGGCAGACCTATCTCCTTAATAACGCCTCCCACGCCTTCACCATCTAAGAAAAAGGGCAAGGGGGTAGAAGACGATGACTTTGAGAACGATCTCGAGTTGCCATCGGACGGAAAGTTGAAACTGTCTAGTAGAAGAGACATACCCAAAACCCCCTCTCTACACACTAGCGACGACTTTGACTGGGGCGAAGGAAGTCTTGGGACGCGCTTTGGTGGTACGAGACGGGACGCTTTCTCCAATCGCAGCTCATCTGTTTCGGCTATGAGCCCTAGTATTGCTAGCTCATTCACTGCTGAGAGTGAAGATGAGTTTTTCGACGGATTGGTCTTACCCACTGGACCTCTAGACTTGAGCGAACGATTGCAGAGGCGGAAACAAAGCCGATCTCCGGAGCGCCCGGACCCCAAGAAGTCGCAGCAAGACAATAGGCGACCTTGTTCACCGAAAAGTATTTCACCAGCGCTCTATTCTCCCAAGCGAGCTTCGCCTAAACCCGCTTCGCCTAAACGTGGCCTAACTAGCCGCGCTCTTCAAGCCAGCAAAGACGAAGAAGATTTGATTTCCGGCTTGGATTTTGGCGAGGGCAATGTCTTCCGCTATGCCAAGCCTACCGTGCACCGCAACATCAAAGTAAAGGAAGCACGACCTGCTAGTCCTGCTCGGATCAAGGCTGCAGTTTCCATTACATTCACAAACAAACCTGTCAATACGGTCACTTCTCGGATTCCGCGACCCATGGTCAGCCATGAGCGATCTCATACGCAATCATCGCTTGAGCCTGTCTCTGAAAGCGGTGGTCCGATTCCACTGAAGCCCGCTCGGAGACCCCAATCTAGGCTAAGTGGCCATTCGGCTCATTCATCAGTCTCCAGTATACATACGCCTACGACACCCTCTTCAGCTCAGCCTAACTTTCCTTCTACTCCGCGAAGAAGAGAGTTAGGCCAAAAGGCCTCGACAGGGGCTCTCCGCGCAGAGCCAACAACGACGAATGCACAGCTTCTGCGTTTGAAGCGTTCACTCCCGGCTATGAGACACCCTCAGTCACCAGCCAAGCCCGTATCAACTCGGACCGACCGTCCGCCATCGCGTGGAGACTCCCATGCAGATTTGTACCGTCCCCAATCGTCTCTGCGGCCAAAGACGCCCGTGGAGCGAGCCCGCCCCGCCTACGAGAGCAGTACAGCCCAGGCAAGGAAAGTCCAGGCGCCTTTTCTGCCGGCGGGTGCGTCGCAATCTCAATCACATAATGTGAATGCAAGGGGTTCTCGTACATTCAGGCGCCATGACTCTGACCAAGGCCCTGAGATGAGACCACTCTCTCGAGCTTTCTCGCGTAATGCGATGCGATCTCCTAGTCCGAGACGATCCAGGAACGAGAAGTCAACACCAGAGCCTGCTTGGCAACAAATTAACAAACCGCGCCGAGTTCGCCACTTTGGGGACGGTCATGAATTGGATGCCTTTGATGATCTACCAACCTCAGCTCAAACAGAATCGCGGTACACCAAGCAACCAATTGCCAGTGGCAATAGGACTAACATCCGAAATAAGATATACCAGAACGTATTGCCCGACCGTGGTACGCCTAGCCCTGTCTCGCCATATTCTCCTGCTCGGACCGATTCGCAGCCTCGTTTCGCTCGGGATACCGCTGCCAGTCGCATGGCCCGAGAAGTCAGCTTGGCTCAGCGCGCACAGCCTACTGGCCCTCTAGCCCCCTTGACTTCACAACGGGTTGCACAGTTATCAACTCGAACAAATCTCAACCCTCATATTTCGCTTAATCATAGTCGATCCAAAAAGTCCCGGAAGCCGACCCAGCTTAAACCACACCTGATCTCTAACCTGAACTCAGCTAAAGACTCTAAAAGTACGTTCATTACCTTTAACATGAACGAAGCATGGCTGACTAATTCCTAATAGTTATTAATGGAATGACATATAATCCTGTAACTTTTCGATGGGAGGGCAATGAGAATGTGCTGAACGCATTTGACGTTCCAGCTTCATCACCATCAACGGCGTCTTTACCCTATCCAATGATCCGTGATAAGGAAACTTCAACACCCCGACCGCTCTTGATCACGAATATCAATACGAAAAAGGAAACAAGACGAATGGGCGATATGGTTTTTGATCCTCAGAACATGTGCTGGCTCAAAGTTGAGACGGGTGGGCCGATTACCCTTGAGGATGATCCCATGTCCGGTTTCGCCGCGATAGAAGAAGAAGACCCCTTCAAAGATATTCCAGACCTAGAAGACAAAGTATCATCCGCCAACGACCACGGTCGTGTTAGCGACGTCCGAGAAGACTGGCTCGTTGGCGAGGAGTTTGATGTCGGCCCCGAATTTGTGAGACGACAGCACGACGAGGAAGCCCGCTGGCGACGGAAATGTGAGAAATGGACAGGCAAGGTCAGTCGCAATCGAACAGATTGGCGATGGGCGATCCGCGACATTGTCATACAAGGCCCTTGAGCTAGTCAAACTACTCAGGACGATGACAGACATAAACCGCACATGATAACGAATAATTGATGCATGCATTTTTGGCGTTTGGAACGGATGCAACAAGCCACCAATATTTAATCGAGGAGGGCGAAGGTATGATTGTATGTTCAATTCTTGCTTGTTATTCACTATATACGGCTTGCTTGTTTGAGGGAGATGTTGATGAGCAATTCCATTGACCGGGATTTGGAAGATAGACGAGCCTGGTCATTTGTCGGCTACTGTCATCTGGGTACGAGGTTGGACGAATTCGGCTTTTCCACTGGCTTTTGCATAGATGGACTCGCCGCAGCCAGGCATTGTTACGAGACATGACGTTTGATGAACTTTTGTTGCTTATGATACATGTGTTGTATATATAGATGACAGAACAACCGGGTTGGTCTACCCAGGTGTTATAGACAAAAGAGGAACAGGAGTTCATTGCTTGCAAACACATCACTGACCATCTCTATATCCCTGTGTGATTTTGTTATATATTACGACCATCGAGCCACAGCTCGTGGTCGAGTTCTCTACTTCATCCCCAGCTTATACATCAAACAGACGTGCATAGATCAAGGGCACCGCCATGTTCGACAAAATTAAATATCTAGGTAAGGATTGCAAGGGAAGAAGGGATACGATAGTTAGCCTGTCAGGTGAATCGCCCATAGTCCCGAATGCCTATTGTCATCTTTGATATCATATCCAGTGGCCAAAGGAGACAGTGAGTAAGAGATCTTCCCAGGGAAACTTTGTCGTGAAAAGAAATGGGTTCAAACCGTCAGGAGGCACCGCGCTCTAATCATGCAGTCGAGTCCCACACAGAGCACACAGCAAATGAAAAGGAAAATATGCTAAAAAATTGAAATTGATATAACTCTTCTTAGTTATGGATTTCCTGGAAAAAGGAAATGAACGCCGACACCTCAGGGATTCGAACCCTGGCCTCCGAAGAGACGGGCTTAGCAGGCCCGCGCGTTAACCACTCCGCCAAAGTGCCCCTTGTCACTTGCAAGTTAGTAGTGCTAGCTTGGTGAGTTGTGAGCTGTCCCCGAATTGGAGAATGAGTTGTTGAGTTCGTGATGGCTCATTTGGCAGATTATGGGTTTGTCTGGTGGCCGTTCTTCTGCTGTTATTGATAGTGTGAAATGCTCAGGTGCAGACGGCCATGACGGAAAAGAGAAGAAATGAGGGGGGGAGAAGTGAGAGGTAAATCGAAAGAAAGGGACATTTTGGGGAGATGGTATAGGTAGGGGTTCAGTTACTGGCGGTCTTGTCGAACGCAGTCTTCTTGTTGTTCCGTTCATCATTGTCAGATCTCCGATAGATGGCTCCTATCCATCTGTACGAACTGATCTGTTTGGCTTGGATGAGCTGCTTGGTTGAGAGAGATAATGATCGTGATTGCTGTACATGTGATATATATGATGATCTGGAGACAGAGTGAAGGGGTTTTGAGTATACAAGCCAGCATTATGCAATGAACGCTTCCGTTTTATCAACGTCCTTCTAGTGAATATAAGTATAAACTCACTCAAGGCGTAAATCTAAAAACAGCGGGAAATAAATGAAAAGTCTTCATAGAAAATATAAAGGTAAAACAAAATTGCAAAAGTTATCATGAGGTAGCATTTACCTAGCTTCATCCCAGCCAGCAACCCAACATTCGACCGGAAAACTCATGGGGTCCTAGAATTGACTGGCGTTATACGGGGAGTTTATCCTGGTGACTACTCTTCCACTTGTCCATTAGGCTAGTGGAATTGTCAGTTAGAAGAAGGGCGAGTTTTTCTATATTATCTGCTCAATAGATGGCTGTAGCAAAAAATTATCTACAAGGACACCAGGAGATGCCTCATATACTAAGGTGTACGTAAAAATAATGGCTTACTATCCTGAGCACATGATTTATCTACATTGATACAATTGACATGAGGTATCAATATGTGAATGGTTATCAAGACCGAGGAGCTTTTGACATGACATTACAATATTCTCCAGAGCTATAATTATACTACCTTTGAACTATTCAATCCTCTTTTTTAATTCTTTCTTTTCGTCGCGTTTTCAGGTCATAGCGATATAGGGGCGTGTTTGCATAATTATTGTTTAAAACCAAGCTTGCGATAGTAGATGCCATAGCTTTCGTGTACCGTACTCGATGGCAACTATTACAAGCCCATACGCGCCTTTGAATATTGCAACATATTCCTACATGACATCCTTTCATTCTATTTTCTCGAGATGTCCTTTCTGCTTAGACATTGTGCTGGGGTTGGTTCCGGCCATTCCTATTTATATACACTGTCTCTTTCATGGTCAGCTCGGCGAAATAGATAGCGAGCAGAAATATCCACCGGGCTCTTTGCGATCTATACTTTTGCTGGTAATATACTGTCTAATATCTTATCGTATACGAAACTGCGCTTCACTCTTTTCCTATTTGCCAGCCGCCTTGGGCCGTGTTACATTTTGTTATGTCGATCCAACTTCACCCTCATTACAGGATGTGACAGTTCATCGTATCAGATGAACATGATGCTTGCTTCTTATCTCTACAACCACACGGCGACAAATTCGGTTACCGTCCGGAAACTGTACGGAAACTGTGGCCGGCTCCACGACCGCTGAGCTAGTGGAATGATCGGAAATACATATGCGCTCCGGAACATTGATGATTGGGGAGCTATGGTCATTGGGCACGTCTGCCCAACCAGAAGACTTGCAATTAAAATCATATCTCCGATGCTCAACGCCGCAGGAAGAGCTTTTCCTATACTCGCCCCTATCTAGCTAAACCCCCATGATAGTGTAGCGTATAGATACCGCACGATCAGGAGACTAGTGGATTGAAGCTGCGGAATCGGTCTCTTTAGGGAGTCAGGTTTTCGGCCCTTTTAATCACGAGAGTCTAAAGTAATGATTCTAGATTAGAAGAATCCAACGTGATCCATCATAATCTCTTAGTGCTGGTTTTTCTCGCAATATCGTGATATCAACAGCTACAGTCCGGTATTATGACGTGTGAGTCGGACTGCAACAGCTGTACTGCAGCATGCAACAGCAAGCCACCACTTGACATCGAGGATTATAAAGCGGAAACCCAGAGGCTTCAAGCGCGGGTCAAGGAGCTCGAGGAGAGACTCTCGGCGCAGACACTCAACAGCAGCTTGGCAGCCAATACCAATGATGTGACCCCTAAGAAGCCTCTGAGATCGGCAGCCTGGTTCGACCGCCCAGATGACCGCACCATGCAGACGCTGTACGTCGAGCGATATCTCAATTACGGGCTAACGAAAGAGGAGCTTCTTTCAGGGAAGCCGATCATCGGCATCGCCCAGTCCGGATCGGACTTGGCGCCCTGCAATAGACACCACCAGGTACTTGCGAAGCGGGTGCGCGAAGGCATCCGAACTGCAGGGGGCATCGCCTTCGAGTTCCCCACGCATCCAATCCAAGAGTCTACGAGGCGGCCCACGGCCACGCTCGACCGCAACCTCGCGTACCTGTCTTTGGTCGAGTTACTATACGCGTACCCCTTTGACGGCGTGGTGCTTCTTACAGGATGTGATAAGACAACGCCCGCGTGCCTTATGGCCGCTGCGACTATGAATATCCCCGCCATCTGCCTCAATGTAGGCCCGATGTTGAACGGATGGGGAAAAGGAGAGAGAATGGGCTCCGGGACAGTCGTGTGGAAGGCTCGGGAATTACATGCCGCATGCCTTATCGACGATGACCAGGTCACGGATATGGTGTCGGCAGGCACGCCGTCCGTAGGCCACTGCAACACGATGGGCACAGCATCGACGATGAACGCACTCGCCGAAGCGCTGGGCATGGCGCTTCCGGGATCCGCTGCTATACCGGCTGCGTACCGTGAGCGCGCGCAGATCGCGTATAAGACGGGCGAGCGCATCGTGGGCATGGTGCGCGAGGACCTCAAGCCCAGCGACTTGGTTAGTATTCTAGAGTCATTTATTTCCCTTTTCGACGTGTCTTGGAGCAAGAATTACCCAATCAGTGATTTTTACTCCTGAAGACTACTGCATGCCCGCTAAACCCTCCTAGAATGAGCCCAGCTTTTGCTATAAACAGTGATTACTGACTCCTGGTTTCTAACAGATGACGCGTCAGGCGTTTGAGAACGCTATTGTCACTAACACGGCGATAGGCGGGAGTACGAACGCGCCGATTCACTTGAATGCCATCGCAAAACATGTCGGTGTGCCGCTCGACCTGGACGACTGGGACCGCATCGGCTTCGGGATCCCACTCTTGCTCAACATGATGCCCGCCGGGGAAGTTCTCGGCGAGGAGTACTACCGTGCGGGCGGTCTACCCGCCATCCTCGCGGAACTCCTCGAGGCGGGCGCGTTGCCGCACCCCGACGCGCTGACAGCCAACGGGCGTAGCATCGGCGACAACGTGCGCGGAAAGAAGACCTGGGACAATCACACAATCCGCCCATTTTCGTACCCGCTGAAGACGAACGCGGGTCTCGTGCACTTGAAGGGCACGTTGTTCGACAGCGCCATCATGAAGACGTCAGTGATCTCGCAGGCGTTCCGGAAAACGTTTCTCGAGAACCCAGACGACCCCAACGCCTTCGAGGGAAAAGTGGCTGTCTTTGACGGTCCGGAAGTTTATCATAAGACCGTGGACACCGCGTCCATCGACGAGTGGACTATCCTCGTCATGCGCGGCGTTGGGCCCTTGGGCTACCCCGGCGCGGCTGAAGTCGTCAATATGCGCGCGCCCGATCACCTGCTGAAGCGCGGCATTAGCGATCTCCCGTGTATCGGGGACGGGCGCCAGAGCGGGACGTCGGGATCCCCGTCCATCCTGAATGCGACCCCTGAGGCGGCCAACGGCGGCAATCTCGCGCTGCTGAGGAATGGGGATGTCGTCCGTGTGGATCTGAATAAACGCCGTGTCGACATCATGATCTCAGATGAGGAGCTCACTGCGAGGAGAAAGGAGCTCGAGGCTAATGGCGGATACCATTGCCCACCTAGCCATACTCCCTGGCAGGATATCTTTAGGCGTGAGGTGGGTGGTTTGAGTGAGGGTATGGTGCTCAAGCGTGCTGTGCAGTTTCAGCGTATTGCGCAGACTTATCCTACACCTAGAGATAATCATTAAGTCGCTTCTCTACGGATAATGTTTTGGCGAATTTAATAGAAGTATATGTGGATCAGAGGACAGATATTATTCATCGTGAAGAGTTCTAAAGTTGATAATTTATAATAAGTTGCATAGGGGTTTTATGAGCGGCCACGGATAGCTTGGTACATGTATCAATAGTCTGCCCGTTAATCACTCTATTCTTGATCTGTTATAATAATGCTCTAAGTTCTTTTGTTACGAGAAGCCCCTTCTCGTTCTCTCGCCTCGACGTAAAGCATACGTGAAGTTGCGCGTCTTCATACTTAGGGTTCTAATCTCTATGTTCCGAAGGGCCTCTGTTTATTACTACTTCGCCACGCGTCCTTAAAGTTTACTAGTAACGTTGTATAGACAATCTTTACAGTTACATCTTTACTATGCTTAGTGCGTGCTTGATGCAGGCTCTTTAAACAGAGGAACCCCTGTACTCACCTCGGAAGCGCTAAGCTACGTAGTATTATCTCCCGCAGGATGTTATTGTAGTTCAAGAAAGAATACACAATTGTTCAAGCTTCAACGCGCTGATTTATTAAGAGAGTTGCATGATATATGTTCTATGTCATAAAAAGAGCCTTTGGTTCTCTGGTCCGCTAAGGTTCCTCCGTGACTTTTGCCCTGACGATATCAATAAGTTCTATGTCTGAAAGGTCCTTATGTACCATAGTAGCCCCTTCAATCGTGAAGGTGCCCCTAGGATCGAAAGCCCTGTATCAACGGGCCGGCTCTAGTGTAGGCATCAACCATAGATGCGTTGTGTTGATCTGGGGCCGCACCTAGGAAGGAAAAGGCCGCTGCTTCATTCGGCAACTAGAGATGCCAAGCCAAAGTCCTATCTTTTACAGGCCATTGATGATACGTCTAAGCCAATTTTTTGTAGCTGCATCGTTCTTCGACAACAATTTTAGCCGATCGTCATACAAAATATGTTCGGACTGAAACCAGACATCTCGGCCTGTACCGACTTTTAGAAAATTAATTCCAGCAACCCTAATGAACGATGGCTTAACAAGGCAAACCACACTGCAACAGCGGGATAGCTTAGACCTAACTCATGTTACCGCGAACAGGATGCAAGGTACCATTATTTCTTTTCTCGTTGCCGACTTTGCTCGATGTCCATGTTTCATCACCATGACGCCTAACACTCGCCAAGTTGTTGAATTCCGGGAGAGTTTTTACACGAGCGCGGCTGTTTTAATTTCTTTTGTCATTTGGTTACTCTTCTCCGTACTATCACTGAGAGGGGAAATTATGGGTATTAGATGACTAGGAGATCCCATCTACGAATCCTCACCGCCCATAGATATCAGACTATAATTGCAAGCACAAAACAGCGAAATCGTTATGTAAGTATTAACTCGCTTAGACAAAGTCGCATACCCACCGACATTCCTTATCAGGAGTAGGACATGGCATGTTCGAGACGCTGGGTAGCCGAATTTCACGGTCTTTCGCAGTGTAGGCCCATATTATCACCGAAGCCGAATCATCCGGCGGTGTTCATGCGTTCCTTTTTCACTGCCTACACCAGAGCAAGCAGTAAGATAGCGCTAGGGTTCCTGGGGTTCCTGGGGTTCCCTAGTTCAATTAGAGCTCGTAACATCTTCCCGAGTCTTTCATATCTTTTAAGGGCTATGCAGGTTGCTGCGACCGTCGTATAGACGGATAGCTTGATACGATGAAGGTAGTATCATTTAGTTCCAGGATCTCATTCCCATACGACCGATCGCTTGCAGGCTCCTACAGGCCAAGAAATCTCCCCAGTTCGGGCCAGCCCAGCCTGCAGATGCTTAATTGCGGCGGTTCCGGATCTGAAGGGAGGCTGGACTTCTTTCTCAACGTATCCTATCTAGAACGGCAACTCTCGGGCTGGGACGGCCGACATGCCAAATGTAGATATTGATGCGGTGCAGCCTCCCGTTGCCAAAGATGAGCTGTATTGATCATTAATCAACCACCAGATGACCTATAACCGCTTCGGATTTACAACGGAATCCATAACAAAAGAATAATAGAGGAATTAATAAAAAAACGGTGAACCTGTATCTGAGTCAGAAAGTCGGCTGCGGTGGCGAGCGAGGCGCAAAGGATGAATAAAGTCAGCATGAGACACGTAGAAGGAATAATAAGCATATAAGCGCCACTGAAGATCTCCAAAAAGCCTCGGGGTAAATCAGATAAAACTGCCGGCTGGCATTTCGAGGCTGTGTAGCCGCCACACCAACAAAAGGCCCATCGAGCTGCATGATAAGATTCAGCTTGATTCTCGGCGGCGGGACCTACTTGACGGTATGCGGGACAGGGGAGCGGTGTGAGCATCAAGTAGCAACGATGGAACAGTCAGCAGCAAGCTACCGACTTGTGTGGCTAGATCCTCAGCAGTAATCCACTCTCGGCCCTTATTACCGGTAGTAGCGAAGGGAAATAATTCGTGGCTTTCAAGTCTCCCTGTTACGGAAATAATCATCGTCTTGCGCGTCTATCTGCAGGCTCGCGCTGCAGCAAGACTTTCATCGGTACCGATTGTTTGTTTCGAGCGGAAATTCTTTGGGTCTTCTTGAGCTTATTTAGACACCAAAGACTAAACAATGCAAGACATTGCAGGATCATATTCTAGGTAGTATAGCCTCAAGTTACTATGAGCGGTACCCTTGACCCTTCAGCAGCAAGACTCCACCACGCCAGGAAAACAACTTGTCCTACTTAAGTATACCGTACAGGGAATATGGTACTATGTCGGGTAAAATGACTCCTCTACAACACTCTCACGTATCAACATGCCTCAGCGACGCCGGATTAGGACACAGCAGGCGGCAAAGGTAAGCCAACGCTTTCATTGATCGTTGTACGGCAGCGTCGAAGTCAAATTATCCACGCCTCATTTCCAGCCATCCAACCACGCGTCAAGTAACGCAGTTATAATGAATCACTATCTATTAATAAAAACGCATAACAGCGAGTCAGGTTACTCCCATGACCTTAAGTGCGAATGCCGCAAGATCTACTACCTATAGCAGTGGAGGCTAATTATCGGCACATGTACGCTAATTTAGTACGAAGCACTCCATAATTTATCCTTTCCCAAGATCTTCTCTATTTCTGTTCGAAGAAGAAGAAAGCTAACGTATTCTGTTACTACACTCTATGCTCACATGAAACATCACGTGGCTTAGCTCAGTAAGAGTAGCGAGTACATCTTCAAGAAGTATCTCTTCCCTTCCAAGATACTTAGTCCTAGATCTTGGCATCCTTATGCCAGAGCCTCCTTAACGGCTATACTCTAAGTCAATGGCGGTCTTACTAAGTGTTTAATTGAAACACATGGTGTGGTCGGAATTACTTCGACTCAGCTGCCCTTTGTCGGATTTTTATCGCACAGCTTCACAAGCCTACGGTTGATACCGCTTCTACAATACCCGCCTTTGGAACCCGGATATACTTGCTATTGACACGCTTCAAACGCTGTAGGATGATAACTTCGGGCGACAGGGCCTGCTGATAGAGAGAAAAGGGAGTGAAATGAATTTACATTATTATGTTTCCTATTTTGTCTAATAGACCTCTGAAACAAGTGTAATCACTACAAACGCAGTTCAACAACTGAATTGGCGGTAATATCTTAGATACTGGTCTGAGGACAACATCTAGTGTAACCGATTAGTTTCATTATGAGTTCAGTGTTATAAGAAGAGGAAAATCCATATCCTTAACAAGAAAAGGGAGCTGACTTTACAGTTGTTTACTATGAAAGTTAATTCACACATATTCGATAGATAAATCTTAAGCTCTAAAAGCCCAGGAGGAGAGGAGATAAAGCAACAAGTTCTGAGACTACGATGAGAGCTAGACACTCAAAAGATCTTTAAATCAATGAGGCCTGATTATAAGTTATTAAATTTTTGGAATCGGAGATCTCGTTACAGGTTTTGTGTAATTATATGATCTATGTACGCAAGGACTTGTTTTCGATTATTCTAGAACTTCATACATCGTCGACGGGCATATGAAACATATTTAAAACTGTCTTCTCCCCAACTATGCCAACCTAATTACACCATGGGCCACCCTTCCCGGCACTTGATACTGACTCCATGTGCCGTGTAACCCTGACAGAATGTTTCACGATGCAGGCAAATGCCGAAGGCCCCTGGAATCGAGGTGACACGATCAAGATCACGGATCACAACATTGTGTTCCATCGTAACTACGGCATTTTCACCCCTTGTGACTGTCAGTTGAGATCTTGTACGACTCTCTCATGTGCGTTTCCAAACGCCACGCATGCAATGCGATTCTCCTTGAAATATTGAATTCCGTAGTGGTTGCTGTTAGGCAACCCCAACGTGTGTGTAGGTTCTGGGCCCACCAATAGCCTTTGCCACGACACGTGGCGACCTTGTCTACGGAAACGGAGCTCTCAGGAGTGTCTTTAGAAACTAGGTAGCAGCGGGTGAGGTGCTAATCTGCGAGGCAGCATGTGAGAATCTCTTTTTGCAAGTTCTGGTTCCAACAGGCTGGGTCCCGAATCCATCTATTTCTGCAGAATAATATTATGCACATACCAATTTAGCCGGTAACTGTATTATTGCCCTGTGGTTGGG
Organism: Xylariaceae sp. AK1471; assembly: GCA_023159215.1. NCBI lineage: Eukaryota > Fungi > Ascomycota > Sordariomycetes > Xylariales > Xylariaceae > Xylariaceae sp. AK1471. The sequence continues at coordinate 599,617 of JAJKLI010000023.1, forward strand.
CGACTTGGTTCCTGTTGGTCAGCTACGTAGTAGACTTTCGGTGTTTTTTTCTTGGTTTTCTGCACACTGCTATGCGAACCGAGTTTATACGTGCCTTTTGCTGACCATTAGATAGGCCTCATGACTGAGACAGAGCCAAACCTGATAACACGAATATGTTTTGCCCACGAAGTGACGCGATATCTTACCAACCGGGCGTATCTGAATGGGGGGTATGAATGATGTGTAGTAGCGGCAAGAGAGATAACGGACAAGTTTCTTGAAAGCAATAAGTCGAGGGTTACAGCTGATTAGCTGACGAGAGATTCTAGTGTACGTTTTATGCAACCTGCCAAGCAGCACTGTACGTAAGGGCCTTGAGTGGGTTGCATTTGCAACCCCAGTCTAAACGGCCGGCCGGCAACTTTAAATCTTCAACGGCAGCTTATCCCTTGGTTCTACCCTAGCCAGAAGCGCCCTTCAGGCGCTTACCGCAAGAGACAATACATCCGACTTGAGGATTTTATGGATCCCCGTGAGAAGAGGATCAACCGGATCAGGATCTATTTCTAGATAATTATCGAAAGGCTTTCCGCTCTTTGATCTCACCTCCAGTAACATATTATCTAAAGAGTAATAGAAGGTGCCCCGGAGGAGCGTTTAGAACAACGCCTTCCGTATCTAGGGTAATGAAACGACCTGTGTTTCTGATAAGTCCCCATATAAATTTAACCGCGTATTTAGATCAAAGTAATCAGATTTATACAACTCATGTTGTATGACTAGTACGGGAATTGCCCGCGGTATTCAGCTTATCTCCAGGTGCTCGAGAAAAGCCGTACCTGCGACGTTAGCCTTGGATAGGTGTAAGTGATGATCCGAACCGTAAACCGATTTCTGGGCAGGAGTCCCTCAGCGATTAGCATGCACTCCGAAGAAGCTCTTAGTGATCGGTAAGAGAAGTTTTGTTCACATGATAATATAGGCGTCAGTTCGTTAGTTACGATTGGGCATAATGTGGTGAAAGGCATCCACTTTCTTGCTTCGCTATAGCGGGGACTTCTGCTGCAGACAAGATAACTAATGTCTCACTAATATGTTGGACATGAGACAGTATCTCTTTGAATGTCGCTTCGGCAGAAAATGCCCTACTTTAGTAAGTGAATCGCTAAATCGACTAGGCAAAATTACCGAAACAGGACTGCTGATCATGATGGAGTAACTATCTACATGGTATTCTTTCTAATCAAACGGCTGGACAAAGCAGACCACCTGATCGGTTATATCGGAGATGTTCTTTTAGTCTAAGTTGCTGCCGAAACGAGGATAGAGGGCCCATTTTAGATATCCATGCGAATTTACATCGGGAATAGGTAGGTACTTTCGATATAGCTCGTGGGATGAGCTGCACTTACGATAAGGTTATTTCGATCCTGTTCCTCTTCGGTACCGTCCAGAGGGTAGTCGGACCGCCCACATCCCAGAGAGCCAACGAAAGCAGAGTCTTGTTCATCGAGGCGAATCGCTTCCTATGGATCCGCGCCTCTCATCCCGTACGGGGGCTGGACTACAAGGACCTGGGGGAGGCACAACAAATCCACTTCAAATGTCCACTCGATGCCAAGGAGGAGTCTTACTACCACGGCATCAATGTTACATAATCGGGCAAAAAAATTCTCCGAAGAGGCTATGAGAAGACGCATTTGATTCTTTAAAGCCTGGTAAATCCCACGACCGTACATTGACTACAGGCACTGACAGACACTAGAGTGGAGAGCCACGTCGATCCTGTCAAACGGAGTCGCAACGTGTTCTTCTTTTGAGTCGTAGGAAGCACCTGTGTTTATGCCTTCGATGGGCGGACGTTCTACAGTTGTCCCCACGAAAGCCCCTTGAGAAGTTTGCTTAGGTCGAGGGATAGATGACTGATCTTATATAATCGGATTGATTACTGTAGTTTGGGCTGAGCCGGACCTCGGACTTGGCGATGGCATATGTCTTGGCATAGCGATTAGGCGTTATCTCGGGTTTTAGGGGCTACCCTCCCCCCCGGTCAGTTCGGCCCGGCTTATTGTGACAAAGGTTCTAACGGCTATGCCGACACTCATCCTCGATATCGTAACTGGTTGGAATTGTTCCACTGTCCCTGTTGGCTTCCTATCGCAGAAAAGATCCTGATCTACCCTGATCTACATGCAATGGCGAGACTGCCAGATATGCAAGTAGTTGTATGTTGATTGTTCACAGCTGCCGGTTATGGGAGGGTCGGGAGTTTTTGACCGAGATGCGGTCGGTCTTACTCTCTCGTGCGGTGTACATCTTGTCCAGGACTCTGCCTAGGGCAAGCTAGGTCAACGGTTGACGGCATTCCTGCAGTATCCCCCTGTCAGGTGAGTGAGCGGACGCGACCGTGTGGCACAGCCATTTAAGGTTTTAAGCATATTTCTTACACTAGGGAACAGTAAGTAGAATGACGCGATCGAGGAGCATCACAGGAAACAGGGGGAAATGATTTTCTACTGCTACTGTACTTACTTAGATCATGGCTAGTAGCGAAACATGTTCTATTTTTGAAGTTGTGAAACAAAATGGGACGATGATCGGTTTACTGGTTGATCGACGACCTATATTCATGTACATAAGCAAAGTACGTTCTAATCGAGTTAACATCTAATAACGGTATTATGATTTTTTTTGGTTTGTTCGCAGAGCCGGCTACTGTATGTACGTATGTATGTATGTATGTATGTATGTATGTATGTATGTAGTGAGCGACTTACCTACCGTATTAGACAGTATAGTAACCTCGTGAGATACTTGATACAATTTAGCGGAAAGCCATAAGCCAATCAGGATTATGAGCGAGACTCAGTTGAGCCAATAAGAAGACAGATTCTCGCTCAGCTCAGATAATGCTCTAGTAAGTCATCTGGGGAGTCTTTGTACTTTAGTTCTCACCTCATACAGCATATCCATGCAGAGTACTGTAAAACTTGCATGCGGACGAATAATCCACTCCTCCCTCAACGACAACGTCCGCCTGAGTGGTACTTACGGTAGTGTACTATTGTACTATTGTACTATTATAGAGGAAGATCCGAAGATGCGGGTATCAGGGCTAGACAGGTCCCACCGCCTCCACACGCTTGAACGGTTCAAGCTGACTGTTAATTCATTGGCGCTTCTTGTCTGCTAAGCTTTGCCCATTTTCAACCAACCTGCAGCAGCATGGAGTGACAAGTCCAGCAGGACTATGGCATGCATGCTGATATGCTGTATCTCGAGTCCCTGGCCCGCCTCGAGACGCCTTGGCAAGATGAGGTACTTTGATACCCTGACACCACGTACCGTTGGAAAACAAGCCCGGTGTAATGCTGTGATCCAAAGGTTTTTGTACGCGCCACTACCTTACAAGTCTCCGCCTTATCTTAGTGCTGACTGACTGGACTTACTGCTCACCATACAGATACCCAAGCTTGACGTGGGGACACCTGGATGTTCGGTCTATGGTTACGTCCAGAGATGGATAACACGCTTGGTATATAACACCAGGCGGCCCAGTTCCTCTACGTTCCCGAGAATGGCTCATATCCCCAACTTCTTTTCTTGTGGTCTTTTACGATTAACGAACCCGGGGAGATTTCTCCGTTTATAGAGCTATAGAATCCATTTGTTCAACACACGAGGGTTCCAACAAGCCCTCTTCCTCAAGCTTGTTATTCAACTTTCACATTCTTTAACGGCCCCTGTTGTATATACCCCTCTACCCCACGCACACACACACACACCGAGTCAAAATGGCGATGTCACAACAAGAAATCGAGTCCATCCTCGCCAAGGATGGTGCGATGCCCATCGCTATCGTGGGTGTATCCGGCAGATTCCCGGGAGATGCTTCGACCCCAGACAAACTATGGGATATGGTCTCCCAGGCGAGGAGTGCGTTGACCGACGTACCCAAGGACCGGTACAACATCGATGGATTCTACCACCCCAGTGCCGAGCACCAGGGAACAACAAGTACACGAAAGGGCCACTTCATCTCCTCCGATGTTGGCCTATTCGATGCTCCTTTCTTCAAGATCTCTGCCCAGGAAGCCCATGCTATGGACCCCCAGCAGAGACTTGCTCTCGAACTCTCATACGAGGCCTTGGAATCAGGTGAGTTCACATGCTCTCCAAGGTTTAAAGAGCGACATTGGCTAATGATTGCCGCACAGCTGGTTTGACAATGGCCGACGTTGCCAAGGCCAAGATGGGGTGCTATCTGGGCACCTGTGTCAGAGATTACGCTGCGATTCGCGCGATCGATCCTGATGACTACCCGTAAGCGACTGCACTCAATAACTTGAAACTTGACTAACTCTTGTCTAGTCGTTACGAAGCCAATGGCTCTATGGGTACTGCCATGGTTTCCAACCGAGTTTCCTGGTACTTTGACCTGAAGGGACCTAGTTTGACGCTTGATACCGCTTGCTCGTCGTCCCTTGTCTGCCTGCATTTAGCTATGCAAAGCATTCGCACTGGAGAGTCAAATATGGTATGCTTGGACGAGAACTAGCACACGTACGCAGCTAAATGCTGACACTCAAATAGGCTCTCGTTGGTGCCACCAATCTGATTTTGGCACCACACACATCCAACCACCTCAGTACACTATCATTCTTGTCCAAGGATGGCAAGTCGCAGTCGTTCGACCACAAGGCTAACGGTTACTCCCGTGGTGAGGGTGTTTCTTTCATTGTTGTCAAGTCTTTGGCCGATGCTCTGAGAGATGGTGACTGCATTCGTGCGGTCGTCCGAGGAACATCGGTGACTCATGATGGTCGAACTCCTGGTATCAACCTGCCCTCTGCCGAGTCACAGGAGGACCTGATCCAGGCCGCATACGCAAATGCGAACTTGACCCCCGAGGACACGACCTACTTCGAGGCTCACGGCCCCGGCACACCTGCCGGTGACCCGTTAGAGACTTCCGCTATTTCGAAGGTCTTCAGCAAGTACCATTCGAACGACTTTCCTCTGTACGTCGGATCCGTCAAGTCTAACATCGGTCACTTGGAGGCTGCTGCTGGTATTGCCGGTCTTACCAAGGCTATCTATGCCCTTGAGAAGGGCCAAATCCCTCCCAACATTTGGTTCGAAAGAGCCAACCCCAAGATTTTGCTGAAGGAATGGAACCTTTCCGTTCCGACCGAGCTTCTTCCTTGGCCCACCGATGGCCTGCGACGTGCTAGTATCAACTCTTTCGGATACGGTGGTACAAACGCCCACTGCATCATTGATGATGCTTACCACTACCTTAGCAGCCGTGGGCTCATTGGGCGACACAACACCTCTCCTGTCGTTCCCCGACCTGCGTTCAAGCCTACAGATGCCCTCCTAGCCTCCGAATCTGAGCTCGCCACCTCGGCTTTTGCCACCAGTGTCATGAACTCCGAGGCTGTTAGTACTCAAGGCACTAGCACTCCAGTCTCTGAGGTTGGCAGTGTTGGGGACCTGGGAGTCATCTCCTCTACTCCTCAGCTTATTGTCTGGTCTCACCACGAGCAGAATGGCATTGCTAGGACTGCCAAGGACCTGCAGACATATCTAAAGGAGAATCAGGTCCTCGCTACTGAGGCCCCCACTCACCTCAAGCGTCTGGCTTACACGCTATCTGCGCGCCGAACCCGACATCCTTGGGCGTCGTTCGTTGTCGCGTCAGACCTTTACGAGGCTGTGAAGGAACTTGAAACTCCTGCCAAGCACCTGCGTCCCTCGGAGAACCTTGCCTCGGTATGGATCTTCACTGGTCAAGGTGCTCAGTGGTTCGGTATGGGCCGAGAACTTCTTTCCTACCGCACCTACCGAAATCGCATCGAAGAGGCTGCTGCCCACCTCAAGTCTCTTGGCTGCGAGTGGGACCTCGTTGAGGAGCTTGGAAAGAGCCAGGCTGACTCGCGTGTCAACGAACCCCAGGTCAGCCAGCCGGCTTGCACTGCCGTCCAGGTTGGTCTCGTCGACCTGCTGAAGGAGTGGGGTGCCGCTCCCGACTTCACTGTCGGTCACTCCAGCGGTGAAATCGCTGCCGCCTACGCCAAGGGCGCTCTTTCTCGCGAGGCAGCCTGGACCGTTGCCTACCACCGCGGTCGTCTGTCCGCCAGCCTCAACATCACTGGTGCCATGTTGGCAGTCGCTCTGGGCGAGGAAGGTGTACAGCCTTTCATCGATCAATGCACTTCCGATCCCAAGCCGGTCATTGCTTGCGTGAACAGCCCTGAGAGTGTAACCCTTTCCGGCAGTGATGAGGGTATTGATGAGGTGCTGAAAATCATCGGCAACCAAGCATGGGCCAGGAAGCTCCTGGTCAAGACTCCTTACCACAGCCCTTTCATGAGAAAACTAGCGGAGCCTTACTATGAGTCCTTGAAGGGAATTACAGGGGGTGAACCTAGCTCTGCTCGCATGTTCTCTTCCGTCACTGGAAAGGAGATTGACGACGCCGGCCTTCTCAACCCTCAATACTGGGTGGACAACATGGTCAACTGTGTCCGTTTCAGCCCTGCTTTGGCTACCATTCTGGACGAGCCCACTGTTTCCGGCAAGCCCGTTGTTCTGATGGAAATTGGACCCCACGGTGCCCTGCAGGGACCTGTTAAGCAGGTCATCAAGGCCCAGAAGACCCAACCATCGGAGATGAACCTGTTCAGCTTGCTCGCGCGCAAAGAGGATGCCATCCGAACTACCCTCAAGGGTGTTGGTATTCTATTCCAGAAGGGTCTGCCCATTGATGTCAGCAAGGCCAACCACCTGGATTCTAAGCAGGACTCTCCAAGCTTCCTGGTTGATTTGCCTCCTTTCTCCTGGAATCACAACACGCGATTTTGGTACGAGTCCGCTTTGTCCTATGCATACAAGAACCGAAGCGAGCCCAAGCACGATATTCTTGGTTCGCGCGATGTGTTCTCCGGTGATGCTGAGCCCGCTTGGCGCAACTACCTACGCCCTTCCGAGATCCCTTGGGCTCGACACCACGGCGTTGGGGACATATTCCTGTTCTCCGCTGCCGGCTTCTTGACCATGGTTGCGGAGGCCATGCGCCAGATTGCCGAGCCTGGCAAGGTAATCGAGGGCATCCAGTTCCGAGATGTCTTCCCCGGTGCAGCGATCGTCCTCACCGACAACGAGGATCAGCCTGTCGAGACCAAGCTCCAACTCCGCAACTGGCGTGTTGCCTCGCGATCCCTCACAACGTACTGGAAGGAGTTCAGCATTTCTAGCCGTGCCCGTGATGGTACCTGGACACAGCACAGCACTGGCCTCGTCTCGCTGAAGTATGCGGCTGACAATCACGCCTCCAGCTTTGCTGATGAGCAGGTTGCCAACAACGAAGCTTACAAGAGCGAGTACGCTCGCATCCAGAACGGCCAACTAACTCCCCACACAGGCGAGGAGTTCTACACCAAGTTCGAGAAGCTTGGTATGCGCTGGGGTGAGACTTTCAAGACGCTCAAGGAGTCGCGCACTGCTGGTAACGCCATTGTTGCTACCCTCGAGGTTCCCGACACTCAATCTTGGATGCCTGCTCACGTCGAATCGTCCTACATCATCCACCCCGCTACCCTTGATGGTATCTTCCACGTCCTCTTGGCCGCTGAGGGTGTTGAGAAAATCACGGTTCCCAAGTACATCGAGCGCATATATGTCTCCGCCAAACTACCCACCGAAGCTGGCTCCAAGCTCCAGGGTTACGCCGAGATTAAGGAGAAGTGGGCCGATGGCACCAACGGCACTGTCGTTCTTTCCGATGAGAAGTGGGCTGAGCCTCTGCTCATCTTTGAGGGCTTGAAGTCGACTGACTACAACTCCGAGACCAAGGAGAGTGAGGAAGAGGAGGCCAAGATCAAGGCTGTTAGCAAACTTGGTGCCTACTCGACTTGGCACGTTGATGTCGAGAACTCTCCTGATACCCTGAAGGAGGTTCTTACTGAAGCTGTCAACAAGGCTCCACAGGTGCCATACAAGGAAGTCTATGACCTCGAGTGGTGCGCCTACATCGTGTGCAAGAGAATGGCTCAGCGTTTCACTGATGAGGATGCCAAGCGCATGACGCCTCACCACCTGATCTTCTACAACTATATGAAGAACCAGGTCAAGCTAGCCAGCGAGAATGGGCTTCCTTGCCAGACTCCTGAGTGGCTCTCTTCTAGCAAAGAGACTGAGGACGAGGTCCTTGCTCGCGCTGCCGCCACCAGCCTCGAGGGTAAGATGATGGTTCGCATCAGTGACAATATCGAGAGCGTCCTCCTGGGCGAGATTGAGCCTTGGGAGCTCATGAACCATGACAACGCCCTCAACGAGATGTACCGCTATGGTCTTTCTGACGAGCGCACTCCTGCCGTCCAGTGCGAATACATCAAGCGCCTCGCTGCCAAGAAACCCCTCCGCATCCTCGAAATTGGTGCCGGTACTGGTTCCGCCACCAGCCGTATCTTTTCCGCTCTAGGCGAAAACATTGCTGGCAAGCTAACCAAGTACACTTACACTGATATCTCTGGTTCTTTCTTCGCCGAAGCCGCCGAGGAGTTCAAGGAATACCGCTCCCTGATGGACTTCAAGGTCCTGAACGTCGAGAGCGAGCCGGGCAAGCAGGGCTTCGAGGAGGGTAGCTACGATGTTGTTGTCGCCTTCCAGGTTCTGCACGCTACTTCCAAGATCAGCACAACCCTGGCCAACGCCCGCAGACTGCTGAAGCCTGGTGGCAAGCTCATCGTAACTGAGTTGACTAGCAAGATTGGTAGACGCTCTGCCGTCTTCGGTTTGCTCGCTGGTTGGTGGCTTGGTGAGGACGACGACCGACACTGGGGTCCTGAGCTTTCTGAGGAGGGCTGGGACGAGCGTCTTAAGTCTGTCGGCTTCACTGGCGCTGATTTATGCTTCCGTGACCGTGATGATATTGGTTGGTCATCTTCGCTCGTGGCCTCTACCAACCCTATTACGCCTGAGATCTCTCCTCTCAACAACGTCACCATCGTCACTGGCTCCGATGAGTCTGATCAAGCCAAGGGTCTTGCTGAGGAGCTGACCAAGAAGCTCGCCGCCAAAGGCGCCACTGTTGACAAGAAGACCCTCACTGAGGCTGCTGAGGCCGACCTGACCAAGAGCCGTGTCATTGTCACCGCAGAGGTTGAGAATTCGGTGCTTACAACTATGGATGAAGCGCAGTACACTGCCGTCAAGAACATCCTCCTCCGATCTGATGGAACCCTCTGGCTCACCCAGGGTGGTGCCACAATTGACACCCGACGGCCTGCGCTCAACATGATCACCGGCCTGGCCCGCACTCTCCGTGGTGAAGATACCTCGATCCGCGTCACTACCCTCGATCTCGACCCTGATGTCGCACTCGATGCTGCTACTACTACCGACACCATCTTCAAGGTACTCGACATCCAGGGCGACGCTGCAAACAACGAGCACGAGTTTGCCGCTCGCAAGGGTGCTCTCAATATCCTCCGTCTCGGCACTGACGAGAACCTCAGTAGACTGCTTAAACCTGACGAGGATAATGAGAATGCTATTTCCCTACAACCTCTCAAGCAAGCCGGTCGCGCTCTCAAGCTTAACCTCAAGGCCACTGGTGAGCTCGACAGCTTCTTCTACAACGACGACGCTGAGTACGAGACGCCACTCGGTGACTCGGAGGTTGAGATCGAGGTCAAGGCCGTCGGTCTCGACCAGTTCGACATGGTCGTCGCTGTTGGTCAGATCTGGGACGTTAACCTTGGTATCGAATGTTCTGGTGTCGTCACCCGCCTCGGCAAGGACGTCTCTGACTACGCTGTTGGAGACCGTGTCTTGACCGTTGCCAATGGTTGGTACAAGACCTACATCCGCAACAGCCAAGAGAACTTCCAGAAGCTGCCCGAGTCAATGTCCTTCGAGGAGGGTGCTTCCATGATGATCTCCTACGGTACTGCGGCCTACAGTATCTACAACGCCGCCCGCCTTGAGGCAGGCGAGACCATCCTCATCCACTCTGCCGCCGATGTCCTCGGCCAAGCTGCGATCCAGATGGCGCAACACATCGGCGCCGAGGTGCTTGTCACCGTCTCCTCCGAGACCGAGAAGAACCTGCTCAAGGAGAAGTACAGTATCTCCGATGACCACATCTTCAGCAACAAGGATGCTGGCTTCGTCCAGGGCATCAAGCGCATCACCAAGGGTGAGGGTGTTCAGGTTGTCATCAACTCGCTTACTGGTGAGCTGCTGCGCCAGACCTGGCACTGCATTGCGCCCTTTGGTCGCTTCATCGAGCTGGGTGTCAAGGACATCAAGTCCAACAGCGGTCTGGACATGGTGCCGTTCCTGAACAACGCCTCGTTCTCCGGTGTCAACATTCTGCAGATGTATCGCACCAACAAGCGCGTCTTCAGTAAGCTCATGGCCGATGTCTTGAAGTACTACGCCGAGGGCGTCTTCAAGCTCGTGCCGCTCAACATCAAGAAGTTCTCCGAGATCGCCGACGCCTTCCGCATCCTGCAGTCCCGCCGCTCTCTGAGCAAGGTCGTTCTGCAGGTCGTCGACAATGACATCGTCCCCATCACCCGTGGCAAGAAGACCGAGCTCAAGCTCTCCCCCAACGCTACCTACCTCATCCCTGGTGGTACTGGTGGCCTTGGTCGCTCTATGCTCACCTGGATGGCTGACAAGGGTGCCAAGTACTTCGCCCTCACCTCTCGCTCAGGCGCCTCGGGCCCCGAGGTTCAGGCTGTCCTCGCCGAGCTCGCCGCTAGAGGTGTCCAGACTCGTGCCTTCGCCGCCGACATTGGTGACGAGGCTCAGTGTGCTAATGTCCTTGAGGAGCTGGCCAAGAGCGACTTCCCACCCGTCAAAGGTACAATCGTCTTGGCCATGAACGTTAAGGTAAGCCATTCTTTACAACCCGACTAAAATCTCCTAACATACTAACACCGACCCTAGGATTCCATGTTCGAGACTATGCCCCTTGACGCTTGGAAGGGTGCCATCCAGCCCAAGTACTTCGTCACCACCAACCTACACAACCAGCTGCCTAAAGACCTCGACTTCTTTATCACTCTCTCGTCGGCCGCCGGCCAAATCGGCTCTATCGCGCAGAGCAACTACAACGCCGGTAACGTGTACCAGGACGCCATCATGCACCACCGACGCACACTAGGTCTAACCGGTACATCAATCGACCTCGGCTGGATGGGCGACATCGGCTTCGTAGCGTCGGACGACGGCAAGGTGCCTGAAATCGTGTCCTGCGGTGCGCCGAAGATCTACTCGCCGCAGCTATGGGCGATCCTCGAGGAGGCCATGGCGGGCGAGATCCGCAACCAGCCGATCCTAGGTCTGGCTAGCGGCGGACTCGTCAAGGCGAACGGATTCGACGAGCCGTACTGGTTCGCCGACGCGCGCTTCGGCCCTCTCCGCGTGTACGACGCGGCGACGCAGAGTGCCAAGGCCAACAAGAACAACGGCTCGGCCGTCGACCTCGCGGCCCTCATCGGCGCGGCCAAGACCAGCGGCGACGCCACCAAGGTCGTGTGCCAGGGCCTCATGGCCAAGCTCGCCAAGGGTCTCATGATGGAGCTCGAGGACCTTGACCCGGCGCGCCCCATCAACATCTATGGCGTCGACTCCCTCATCGCTGTCGACATCCGCGCCTGGGCCCTCAAGGACCTCCAGAGCGTCGTCCACGTGTCCGAGATCCTCAAGAACCAGCCCATGATCGATCTCGCGCAGCACATCGCTTTCAAGTCAAAGCTCTTACCTGCTGCTCTTCAGACGAAGGCATAAACGATAGAAATCGGAAATACATTATAAAAAGGGAAAAGGAAAGGGTTTTTGCATATAGGTAGAACAGACAACTTTGTCTAGGTTCTAAGATTCTTGCTGTATATTCTCTTTTTATGAGTTTTACTATTTTTGTATTTGGGGAGTTGGGGGGGTATGGGTAGATTATATCCTTTGTTCACATACTACATGAACATAATGAAGCATTTAGAATAGCGAATGAATTTACGACCACAAGACCACATTTCAATAAAAAAAATATTAAAAAAACTTTTCGGTTCCAATTTACCTTGTGAGGATCTGAGCAATTTACACTGTTGAAGCTTGTAAATCATTAAGAAGGTGGGCATTTAGGTACTCGTGGGCTGAGGTAATCTGAAGTTTCCCCGCTGCTTGAAGCTGCACGTGGTACTATTGGAAGGATCCATTCTGTACTGGCGGAATGTCATTGAAACCCTTATTTCTACAACATCAACGCCACCATGGACCATGACAGGAGCCTTATTGCTGTATGCAACGCCACTATGTCTCCCTCTTGTTTTCAATCGCAGGGTTTAGTCCAATGACGCCTTCGTCTACCTCCCACCAACCACGATGCCACGCGTTCTGTGCGTGCTAAGAAGCACGATCTACCTCCTCTGCCTCGTCCGGTATCATAGTACCTCTCAATGAGCATGTAATCAGTTCGCCAGGGTGTCTGACGTTATCACCACCGACAAAAAGGTATTGCTGTATATTCTATCCTGTCTCTCCTGACACCACAGCGCCGTGTCCAGTACCCTACCTTACTAGTTAGTGAGGAGTAAAGAAGAAAAAAGAAAAAAAGAGGTTGTTACTCCTAGTTAAACTGGGAGGCATCAGGAATTGAGCCCGATGCGGGGGTCGAACCCGCAACCTTGAGATTAAGAGTCTCACGCTCTACCGATTGAGCTAACCGGGCGAGGTGTGATTGATGTAGAAGGCTGTGCTAGAACAGGTCATGTTGTGGTGGAGCAACAATAACATAGGAGCTCCGCTAGGCGTTCGAATGAGGGCCATGAGGGTTTTTGCTGCAATGTCTGCCTTCACCAAGGTGTAGAGAACCTGAAGGTGGTCTTCTAGGTAGCTTGCTTACTTGCACTCGGAATGCAACGAAAAGGCTGCTTAGAACTGTGGGTGTCGGCTTGGCCTTTGGAACATAGAGAACTGTGCCCAATCGTAACAATGAAGACCTTCATAGACTTGAGTCGCTAATCTTGCATAGAATGATCGGTCTACATAGGAATCCATGCTCGTCCTCTATTAAGTTCAATACCACATCACGCCTTGTGCGACGGGGCTGGATCGCAAATCGATTTGGCGGATTGGGAGATGATTCGGCGGCCAATAAAAGAATTTACAACCCTACCTAAAGAGACGAAGGGAATGATTGAGCTATTGACACGGCTCAAGTATTAATCGAAGAGTTACAATTGAACGACGCGTGGGTTAAATAGGGCGGCCATTATTTACACAAGACGTTGAAAATTCAAGTGATCAAGGCCAATATTAGACCATATCAAGATTTCTAGTTGGCTAGAGACCATAAAAGACTTGTTCAATTCAAGGGGAAATGTAACGACCGGCGGTAAGAGGCAGAGATCATCAAAACCATAAAGCTCTCACTTGCTTCCATAATCGGCGTCCACGATGGTTTCTCTAGAGCACAAGATAGAGGAAGACTCGACTATAACAAGAGTCCTGGTAAAACCAGGTGCTTGTCCAAGCTCACCTACAATAAAATGTGCCCATGGTACAATTTTTGTTGGAAAAGAAGGAAAAACATGAAAAGGATTAAGATTGAGACTGTTTAAATAGATAGAAGCAGTGGGCCCATATTTTCCCGGGAAGTCGAGTGGTCCGAGCTGCTATAAGAGTTAAAGTGGGGTTGAGAAAGCAATGGCCAATAATGAGGCTTCTGAAATAATCCGCCCGTTTAATTGACTAGCGCCGTCATTCAACCACCAACCAATGGTCAGTGCTCTGTAATCTGTAATCCTCCAGCGAGCGAGCGACTCGAGCATCTTGGACTTTGAAAAAGAGACGTCAACACCTTGAGCTGGTCCATCAATTGACCGCCACCCGCCCTCCTTCTGTCCCCCCACTCTCCTCTCTACCTCATATTCCGTCGGGACGATACGATGCTTCGACAGACTCTGGCTCGTTCGGCTTGGCGGACGCCCCGGCAGGCTGCCGCCAAAGCTTCGAGAGCTTTTTCCGCGACACCACAACGACCAGCTGAGGTCGAGCTCACAGTTGGTCAGTCACCAACGCCTTGGAGTACATATACAGCTTTGGACGCTTGCTAATGGGCTCATAGATGGGAAGAAGGTATCAATTGAAGGTATGAAGCTATGATATATCTGACTGACGCAGCAAAGATTCAGCCGCTAACTTCGCAACAGCCGGATCTGCATTGATTCAAGCTTGCGAGAAGGCAGGCGTCACAATTCCAAGGTTAGCAAGCTTCATCAGCGACAGTCGATCTGTCCATGGATAGTTCTAACATGATGGTTCTTAGATATTGTTACCATGAGTACGAATACCAGCCTATATACGACCCGACCCGCCGCCCTGCTAACAATATCCCTCAGAAAACTAATGATCGCCGGTAACTGCCGTATGTGCCTCGTCGAAGTCGAACGTGCTCCCAAACCCGTCGCCTCTTGCGCCTGGCCTGTGCAACCCGGCATGGTCGTCAAGACGAACTCGCCGCTCACCCACAAAGCAAGAGAAGGAGTCATGGAGTTCCTGCTGGCAAACCATCCCCTCGACTGCCCTATTTGCGATCAAGGTGGTGAGTGCGATCTTCAGGATCAGTCTATGCGGTATGGTGGCGACAGAGGCCGATTCCATGAGGTCAGTGGCAAGCGAGCTGTAGAGGATAAGAATATCGGACCTCTAATCAAGACCTCGATGAATCGATGCATTCACTGCACAAGATGTATTCGATTCGCAAACGATGTTGCTGGTGCTCCAGAGATGGGATCATTCGGCCGTGGCAATGATATTCAGATCGGTACTTACCTCGAACAAAACCTCGATTCCGAAATGTCTGGCAACGTCATCGACCTTTGCCCCGTCGGCGCCCTCACCTCGAAACCCTATGCCTTTCGAGCGCGTCCCTGGGAACTAAAGAAGACCGAGTCTATTGATGTGCTAGATGGATTGGGATCTGCGATTCGTGTCGATAGTCGTGGTCTCGAGGTCATGCGTGTTCAGCCCCGCCTAAATGACGATGTCAACGAGGAGTGGATTAATGACAAGACTCGATTCGCCTGCGATGGCCTAAAGACACAGCGTCTCACCATGCCTCTTGCTCGGAGGGGAGGCAAGTTCGAACCTGCTACCTGGGAACAGGCCCTGACCGAGATTGGTGCCGCCTACCAACATCTGGCGCCCAAGGCGAACGAATTCAAGGTGATCGCTGGTGAGCTAATAGAAGTCGAGTCTCTGGTGGCTATAAAGGATTTAGCGAACAAGCTTGGCCACGATAACCTAGCTCTAGACATGCCTTCTGGAAGCCAGCCCATTGCCCACGGTATTGATGTCCGTTCCAACTACCTCTTCAACTCCACGATCTGGGGTGCAGAGACCGTTGATTGCTTGCTTCTTGTTGGCACCAACCCGAGACACGAAGCTGCTGGCCTGAACGCCCGTATCCGGAAGCAGTGGCTGCGATCGGACTTGGAAATCGGCGTTGTTGGTGACACATGGGACTCGACCTTCGAGTTTGAGCACCTCGGTACCGACTTCGCCGCTCTCAAGAAGGCCCTTGCTGGTCCCTTCGGAAAGAAGCTGCAAGCAGCCAAGAAGCCCATGATCGTCGTTGGCTCGGGTGTCACGGATCACGCCGATGCCAAGGCTTTCTATGAGCTTATTGGTGCCTTTGTTGACAAGAATGCCGCAAACTTCTTGACTGAGGAGCACAACGGCTTCAACATTCTGCAAAGGGCAGCTTCGAGAGCGGGTGCTTTCGAGGTTGGCTTCACAACACCGTCTCCCGCCGTCGCAGAAACCAAGCCCAAGTTCGTCTGGCTACTCGGCGCTGACGAGTTTGCCGATGCCGATATTCCCAAGGATGCCTTCGTTGTCTACCAGGGCCACCATGGTGACCGGGGGGCTCAGATCGCTGACATTGTTCTGCCCGGGGCTGCTTACACAGAGAAGGCTGGAACTTACGTCAACACCGAAGGACGTGTGCAAATGACCCGTGCCGCCACCTCATTGCCTGGCGCTGCTCGCACAGATTGGAAGATCATACGTGCCGTCAGTGAATTCCTCGGCGCTCCTCTTCCGTATGACGACGTTGCCATGCTGCGGGACAGGATGATTGAGATCAGCCCTGCGCTCGCCGCCTACGATGTTGTTGAGCCCACGTCGCTCAAGCAACTCAGCAAGGTGCAGCTCGTAGATCAGAACAAGGGCTCAAAGCCTACCGGTGAACCTCTTAAGAAGGTTATCCAAGATTTCTACTTTACAGATGTCATCTCCAGGAGGTAAGTTCAAGTCTTTTATTTATCGACTCATGGAAACTTCTTCTAACCTCATTAACTCAGTTCACCGACAATGGCGCGCTGCTCAGCCGCTAAGGCTACCGGTAACCCCGATACAAACTTCATGGCACCTGGTATAAGCGAGGACAAGCCAATGGGACAAATTGCTTACGGCGTATAAAAGCAATCGAAGAGCTAGGTTTCCATCGACCAACCGCAGCGAGAGGAAATACGATAGACGCAGGATAATTACCGCGATGCTTATCTGTGAAAAAAAGCCCACCCGTACCTATATACCAATGAAGGAAGAAGAAGGGGCTTGAGCTTGTCTTTCCCTTTGTCGCTGCCGAAGTTGAATGGGGGTGTGCACTACGCCAAAATGTGTAGTTAGATGTACATATATCGCATAGTTATTTTCCATCAAGGAGTTCAGAGAGGAAGAAAGATTGAGAAGCTGAAGAGTATGGTCAGAGTGGAAGACACGTAGAAGAGAATCGTACATAAAGCGCCATGTCCCTTCAGTTTATGAAATCTCGTTAGGTGTTGACGAACTTGTCTTCTACGCATCGAACTCCAGTATGGCATACTCTGGTAGAAGGACAGAAAAGATGAGGCTTCCCAAGTTGGTACTATCTCCGAGGAAAAACAGGGCATGACCAACCAAAAGAAATGTTGGTGAACGAGACACTTAGTAACCCCATGATCTAAGGGACTAGTATTGCCAACTGCGTATTCTTGAGCACTGTCAACCTGGCCTAATCCTAGTTGCCGACAGAGTCTAGCCAAGAGCATGTTGCGGGCCATTACATCTCGTATAACGCGGCAAAGCATAGAGTATCTCGCAACTTTCTTGGTGGAGATATGGCATCAGGACAAGGCATGATTAGGTAATAGAGGCTGAGGATAATCTCCATTTTGGCTACTCTAGAGAGGCAGAAACACACTCAATTCTGTACCCACAGCAATGAGTAGCTAAAACACTCTGCACAGTAGAGTGAGAATGTAAGGAAACTTTTGCTTAATACAAACTAGAGCCTATGTAACAATGCCTTCACAGCACAAAAATACAAGAGCGTCGGAATCCCTCCATTACGTCTAGGCCTATTGACTCGTTCTCACCGAATTTTCTTTTTTGCAATACCACTCGGAAACCTGCAACCTGAATTCTCCAATGACTAACACAGAGTATCTTATTCTTTGCAGAATGCTACGTGGTTGAGATCGAGGAAACCATCCACGCAACTATATGAGACGATACGTCATGACCATGCTGTATGGCACTTTGAGTGAACGGAAAATTGACCCCTGCTCAGACCAACCGAGGTGATGAACCTAGGCTGAATTCTGGGTAGGATGGCGATGTGTTCCGAACATTCGACGTCATATCGCAAAATCCATAACCATGATGTGTCCAAAGCACCCAGACAAGGCAGTAGCCTGCTGGGCGTAGGATGTTGTAGACGTATGATTTGTAAATTGTCTGCTCCAGATGATGCTTCTGTGCGACGTGTCATATGTTGATCGCTCGGAACAAGAATCGAGCTGAAATTCGTCGAGGTTCTATTAGTTCGGAAGCTGAGTATTAGAAACAAGAAATTCTTATTGCAAAGGACAGGGAAAACAACAAACACCAGTATGGTGCGAAGCCACGGGCTACCGGAGAACAACGGTTACCCGGTATCATGACATCAATCGGATGAAGGTGACATTCAGAAGGGCGGATCCAGCTATTGGTAAGCACGGCCACCATAACGAGGCCCAGCAGGCAGACGACCGACTCCAGGACCAACGCCAGGTCCAGGTCGTGTGGCGACGGCAGGATTTGTGCAAAGCATACCAACCCGGCTTCCGAACTTAGATCCACGAAGCGACACCATGTGCTTTCGAATATGCGCAGCCACAATCTCTTTGTGCTGTGGGTTAGCATGTTGCAGTATCCATTGGATTAGATAGTTGCCATATTGGTCGCTTGCAATATCAATCAAGGGGATGCGAGGCCGGTCGATGCGACCTTCGCAGACACGGTCGAGATAGCGGGCCAGAAATTCTGGTCCTCCAATCTTCAGGCACTTTTCAACCACTTTGGAAGCGTACTGGTCCATGCTGTATTCAGCTGCATAGCGGATCACATGATCGATGGCTCGGCTCCGATCGGCCGGTGCGCCATGCTCACAGATGTGTTGAATGCACCAGTTACCAAACTGGCCATGTGCAACAATATCAATGTTGCTAAGCACTTCCTCAATGCAAGGTCTCTGAGTGATTGTTAGTATCGTAATGTCGGTATCCGACCATGGACTATTAGATAACATACCTTGTCTTCTTCGAGGCAGTTCTCGAATATATTTTGGACAACAAGGCTCCCAGTCTCGCCTAGAGCAACCTCGTGCCACATGCCACGGAGTGCTTCGTTCACATATTTCATGATCTGGGGTGGAGACTCAGTCCATCTGAGTTCAAAGAGCTTCTGCCAAACATGACAGGCATAGCGGTGAATGACGGTCTCAGGGATGCGACGTAGAAGCTCATGGACCATAATCGCCTTGTAGTCCTCTGGAACCGAGTCGAACGCCTTTTGGACAACATGGCATCCAAACGGGTCCATAGACAAGGTGAGAGTACATCCTCTAATGGCTTCTGCAATCTTGATCACTTGCTCCGGAGTGCCGTGCTCGAAGCATCTCTGCACCAAGAAGTTGCCGAATCGATTCACCATCAGTGGGTAAGCTTGGGCAACAATAGCCTCAACAATTTCGTACTTCTGATCCGGGGTCCCAACCTTGAGTTTTTGTTGGAGGAAGATAGAAGCTTGCTGATCATTACTGCATACGATCTTGTCGACAATGTACTTCCAATTGCAGTTCACATTGCGGTCCAGAAGTCGACGATAGTTCAGTGGCTCAGTAGTAGGCAGGTATGTCTGCCCCTCGGTCGAGATAGGCTGCTATAGGAAGAGTGTTAGTCAACTAGTATACCTCGGTCTCCAGAGCTGAAAACTTACCTCTGATTTCCACGGTCCAGCACTACCAGATATCGAAGTGAACTCACTGGCCAAAGGAGATAGAGGGGTCCCGACTGGCGATGGATGATAGCTGGAATATACTCCGGTACCCATACCGTTCTGCGAACCGCCGGATGCAATGGGACCAGATTCGTACTGGCCTTGAGGATAAGCGTATCCATTATAACCCGGCTGGCTACCGTAGGCTTGCCCAGCGCCGCCATAACCTTGTCCGCTAAAACGAGTGTCATACCGATTTCCCCGTCTAGTGCCGGGAGGCTTTGTAGTCAAGTCGAAATCTGGTGTCAATCGTTCAGGTCGGTAGTTGCCAGTGGTGACAGGGTCATAAGACATGCCAGATTCGACGTAGCCGTGACTTGCAGCTCGTCCAATCCATGGGCCACCCTGCGGCATATCTGGAGGGGGCATACCACCCGAAGCTTGCTTGGCACCTCCCCAAATATTGCGGGGACGATTGAAGCCCGCCGCCGACAGAGCATCGCTAGTATCGGATCGAGAATCATCATAGCCAGACCAAGGATGCCCACCTTCTCTGCCGATGTACTGTGCACTGGTGTTGAGGGGATGGAGGCCGGGGATGATGCGTGACACTGTCGGCCCAGATTGACCTCCCCCAGGGAATTCAGCTTCAACTGGAGAAGTACTGGTTGGTTCGTCCAGGCCTGGCGGCATTTGGCGAGTCGAAGCAAGTTCTTGATCAAGACGAGATATCTTGTTCTGTGCTTGGGCAAGCTCAAACTTGAGGCGCATCACCTCCTCGTCGCTGACATTGGATTCATTCACTGTAGCACTGGCAGGCCTAGTAGAAGGAGCTGTGCTTCCGAAAATCTCGGTAGCAGGAGTAATTGGCACCGAGTTGCTTGACGCGGTTTGTTCCATGTTGGAACCGTTGCTAGCCTCTGTCGAGTACTTAAGGGCATTCCCAATAGGAGGAAGACCAGAGGAATGCTGGGCCAGTCTGTGTAACGCAGGGTCGGCCGGGGTCGAATCGGAGACCTCGGAAGGGCACAATGTCTCGTGATTCAGCTTTGTCCTCTGTCCCAAAGCTATTAGTTCGAGACGTGTATTTAACCCGGCCAGACAGTTGGGACTGACCTTAGGACAGCTTTGGTTGACTAGCGACGAGGTCTCAAGAGCCCCAGTGGATCTCTTCTGCGAATCCGGCTCCTGTCAGATACGAAGATGAGCTTTCAGAGGAGAAAAAGAAAATAAACATGACATAGGAAGCGGCTAACTTCCACGATGTGGGTGGGACGACGTGGCGGCAAGTATAATAAACAATCTCGCTATTCGTCACAGGCATAGATACGGTCGATAGCAAAACAACAATGGTCATGACTGTACTTACAAAAATGAGGAGGGACTTGAGCTGGTCACTTACAGCGGCAATAGAGAAATCCTCCTTGCCGACCTTGATGTTCTCGTCCATCTGTGCTGTCTTGGATGCCGGAGTACCCAGATGATGGAAAGTCGGGGATCCGGTCGAGCGAGCTGCCGACATGATGTTCCGGCTAGATTCCAGGTGCCCGTCACGACGGTTGTAGAAGGGCTTGCAGAGGTCGTGGTGGATGGGGATTGCTGTTTTAGCTGAATCTCTAATTCCTCAAAACAAAAATGGCAGATGGCAGAGATGCCAGGATAGCAAAGACTAAATGGTATGGCGAGTGAGAGATTCCACAGTAGGTGGCCAGAGGTGGCCAGATGATTGAAATGCAGGATGGGAAGAGAGTGAAAGGACAGAAGACGAGATTTCCACCACAGAATACGATTAGAACAAATTAGATGGTGTAGTCCCACAGATTTGAGCTCAATACATGACAAGTGCAAGGAAGCTAGCTCCGAGTCACTATGAGGTGAAATCAAAGAAGAGAAGGTGTCGGTAGAGACAGCATGGGCTAGAGTGGGATGTGCATGCCTACTCAGGTAGATACCATGTAGATAGACGAATGGTGGTAGCGTGAAGGGAGAGTTGACAGTCGTACACCTGAGAAACAACGAGATCGTGGGTAGATTGCGGATGTGTCAAGCGGGGTACTAGGTAGTTGTTCTAAGGCACCTAGACACCTGCTCGATGGCCTAGATTCAGATGACCTAGAAATGGAAAGTGTTAGACAGCTGCAATAGAAGCCGTCAAAAGAGGTCGGTACGTAAATAAAATAGGCAGTAGGTGTCTTCAATGGAAGGGGTGGTGTGGAAGTAGGTAGGGAGATGTGAGGTGGGATGTGGGTGGTGGGTTGTGGCGATGGAGGAGGTCGTGATGGAGGCGATGGTGGAGTGGAAATAAGTAAGTAAGTAAGTATGTAAGTATGTAAATAAAGGGAAGACAGACGCGTACCTATGTCTTTCGAATAAGGGTAGACAGAAGCGTGCGGAAGAAGAAAGGCCTGGGGCAAGTCTAATTGATAACAGGGTACCTACCCAGGCAACCAGGTGTTGGAACTGGAAAGCGCGGTGGTCATGAGGACAGCCTAAAGTAAACAATACGGAGTGACCTCCTTTTTCATGTATGTTAGCCTTGTTTTCCAAGCAGGGACGAGCACAATACCTAATAAACTTGAATAACCACTATGGACATGATTTGAACATCTCCATGTAAGTACGCGTGACATCACCAACACATTGTCGAGTACATAGTAGTGGGTATAAGTCGACTTGGGGGCCTATAACCAGAATAGGCATAAGCTAGTATCTTGAGAGTTGAGGTTCTTGATTGCTTGCTCATTGCCATTAACGGTCCTAACTTTGAAGGTGTGGGTTGCGTGCTCATGTGACCTACCTACACAGTCACGATATTGCTAGACTATACAAGCTCCGAGTCAACTTTGTACAACCACAAGGAAGCCCTAGAATCACCACCTATTGGTAGCACACATCTTTTAGACACATGCATGCGGTTCACACATCAGATAATCACCGACACATAAGTCAGGCATGAAGAGAGGTCGAGACATCTATGACCGAGACCGAGAGAGTTGCTTACTAAGTACTATGTTAATCTTGTGTACAGTATATCCATATCATTTCAGTATCGGATAGCGATGTATCGAGGAGGCCAAAACCAACTATTACATCTCACTATTCCTGGCGAGCACACCCCTCACAGATCTCGCTGTCTCATCCCGCCTCTCTCGGTCGGCAATCGCAACCCTCGTGTCTGCCGTCTAGAAGATCTGATCCTCGAAGTCATATCCAGCATGAGCGGTGCATAAGCATTGTTTATTACGCGGCATTTTTAATCGAACATTGCAACACACCTCCCAACTTGTCCTGGGAATTAGTTGGGGGAGAGTCGTAGTGCTATCAGAATGTACGGTCGAGGGGTTGGCTTTAACTGCCAGATTGATTGCCAAAGTTCTTGTCTTCATATTCTCAAATCGGTACTCTCTCCGTCTATGTGTCGTGGATATCACAATTGTTATACATATGAATACAAGTAGGGTCGTGGTCAGCGTAGGCCTTTATTTTCCTTTCCTCTCTGTACCATGGTTAGCATCCAGAACCTGGAAAGCCTTAACGAGAATCATACCTGGCGCAGTGCGCTTCTTCTTCGGTGCACCCTTTCCACGTTGTCTCCGACTGCAAAAAGGTCAGTACTGCGTACGCGACACGTAAGGGCACGCAAATAACTTGCCCTGCCAAATGTTCTTGTCGATCTTCCTCTTCCTCATTCAACGTCTCGAGTCCCATGCTCTTGAACTCCTTTTCTAATGTATTGATCGTAGGGCCCTTTAGAGGATAGTATTTCGCTAGTGATGGGCCTCGTAGCCTCTGTCGAAGAATCTTGTTTCCGGTTCGAATTCGCTCGGGGTTGTAGGTAGTTGAGAAGATCTGGCACTGGACCTGAATGGCATGTTAATCATATGGGCCACGATTCGGGAGCGGAGGCAACTTGTACCTTCATAAGGTCCAGCAGTCGTGCGCGAGGAACGGCCGCCATCTTAACTGCCTGGAAAGCTCGATAACGGTAGCTTCAATGTCTCGTTGGACGATTTGTCGCAAGGTCAGAGCTGCATCTTCACCAAACGGGAACTTTGAAGTTGAGATCAGGGCTCCACCATTGGTCTGTGCTCTGCATTAGCTCCCCTGGTAGTGCAGACTCGCAAAATCAATAAGAACTGGTAAGCTCATAAAACCTTTGTGCAGGTGGTTTCTCTGATCACTGCCCAGGTGGTCTTCAAGCTAAAAGCTGTGCCGATCTACGTGCATCAAGAACTCAACCACAGTATTAATATGAAATTTCCCAAAACACTCTTACTATAGTCAAAATGTTGAAGCGCTCTTTCGAGGAGTTTTCGACGACAGCGTCAGACTCTCGCTATCTTGCAGTCTTAGACCATGCAAACAACCTACTCAAAGCTGCACAGTCCTTGAAGCAGGACCTTGAGCGATTGGGAAGAGACCGTCATGAAGCGTCGCACGAGAAGATACTGTCGACTCTGAAACGGCATAATGCAGAAATACTTCCTGCCACGCAGGCATTATCCCAAGATGAGGTATGAACAAGCAACATATCATATCATATCATATTATTATTAGATTACTGACATTTATCAATTAGACAGCCCACGTGATGGAAGCGCCAGAGAGGTCTCATAAGACTAATAAAGTGAATCATCATCAAGGACCTTCAAACACTCGTCCGCAGTCAGGTCTATCGATTCCTCACCCAGCACTACTCACGAGATGGACGCCTGAAGACGTTCCCAATGCGGATGTGCTGCCACCACTTCCTCCTGTAATGGACCCCGTTCTTGAAAAAGCATCCCGTACCCACTCTGGCATAGCGAGCGGACTGGGGGAAATGAACTACGAGAAGCTCGAGTGGATTGGCGACGCGTATCTATACCTTATCTCATCCGCCTTCATCTCCCAGACTTTCCCCAACCTGCCCACGGGGCGATGCTCACAGCTTCGAGAGCGACTTATAAAGAACGAGGCGCTATCCGAATTTACTGTACGATACGGCATCGACAAGCGAGCTAGATTGCCCACCGAGTTTCAGCCCGAAGGTAGACGGTCTGGGGGTGGTACCTCGGCTTCAAAGAAGGAGAGAAAGAAGATTCTTGGCGATCTCTTCGAGGCCTACGCCGCCGCAGCGATACTAGGGGACGCCGACGGACTCTCACGCATCACTGCATGGCTAAAGATGGCCTGGGGCTCTATCTTGGCGCGCGAGATTCGTGATGAGTATAAGCCTTCCATTGCACAAGGATTTTCTAATTCGGCAATGAGAGAGGAATCCTCCGATAATTGTACTCCTTTGCAACCACCTCAAAAGAACCTGAATCCGAAGGTAGCATTGACCCAAGCCATTGGGACGAAAGGGGTCAGGGTTTCCTACCGAGACGAGGGCCAGCCTAAGAAGGATAAGAACACCGGTCTACCTTGGTACACCGTTGGGGCGTACTACGACGGCTTAGGCGAGACGAATCTCAATCTTGGATACGGGGGTGGTCTGTCAAAGAAGGAAGCGGGTGCCAATGCAGCGGTTAAAGCTCTGGAGAACAAGAAGCTGATCAAGCGGTTGCAAAAGTTGAAGGAGGACATGAATGCCATACTAGTCAGGTCGGAGAATGTATGAGCGAAGAATGTACCATATCCAGGCATTGTAGGAGTACAATAACATACCTTGTTTATTCAATACTCAACATCAGACGATATGGCTCACATTGCTCTTACAAAATTGTAAAGCTTAGTGTTCAATCCAGTAAAAAGTGCACCTCAAACGAAGTAAGTATGTCGTCGCCCGTATAAGTTTCGTGACGAACCCGTGGACTTTATATTCACTGCGAGACACACTAGACCTTAATTGTGTTTATGATGGGAAATCCACCAGCGGCTGTCATAATGTGTTCTTAGAGAAAGTCAAAAGCGGACCAAGTAACTGCACTACTTGAAGAGCCTTCCACAGGTTGAGCTAAAGAGATTAACCCTTTATATGTAATAAGCATTAATGCAAGCAACCAATTCATCCCGCAGTTAGGCGGCGATATTGAAGTGGAATTGAACCTTTTCCCCTTTTCTCGATGAGCTAACAATGACCGCGAAGAGATGCTGAGTGTCGGGCGTTGTCTTTGTTTGAATTGGCAAGTATCCTATATAATATTGCTATCGTTCCCCCCTCCTCTAGCTCATAATGCTCCCTCAACTTGTGATGGTTGAATTCGAGTTAAATGTAATATAGCACATGGCTATCAAAACCTACGGAAGCAAGAACCTGCGTAAGCTCTTGAAAGGTTCCATTGAACCATTCATGGCTGAGCTAATACTACCGCAGCCAGGGGCCATGTGAAATCATATGTTGTGCGGACGACATGTAGATTAACGAAAGGTGCTTCCCGCGATTGTGCATTCGGAACAGAGAAATCTGTTGCGATGACACCAAATTGAAACGGGCAGGATAGACACGGATAGGGGGGCAAAGGCCAAGGATTCTTACGTCAAGCCCATTTCGCATCTCGCAAGCCTTCAAGGTCCGTGATTCCAGGAATTGTCCTGAAAGGCTTAAAGTCGATCGAACATGTCGCATTAGGGTGCTTAACGACATTTTGAATCAGACTTCGTGTATTGTTGTTGACAATAGCGATGCCTAGTCCTAAAGTCCTCTGGTAATGATAACCATTGTTGGCGCAAACTGCCATTGCTGGTATAGAGAAAAGGAGTACAAAATAGTAGTGGTCTAGTATTTCTGTAGTCAGTTATAGTAGGCTAAGTCTTGTCAACGATAGCTGATGGAAAGAAATCCCTATATACCGTATCCTAGCAACCTAGGTATCTATTAGACAAAGGTAGCAGCAGTGAGACAGAAACGTTGAGAGGAAGACAGCAAGTGGCATATTGAAGTTGAGTGAGGTCGACTAAGAAACAAGAGGAGGGCTGCACGTTTAGTTTTGAGTAGATCATTAGCTGTGCCGCTGTGGTAATGGCATCTACAATGTGTTCAGATAGATCAATAGATTGGATGCGTAATTGATGACTACCCCCCAACCTTCTGTTAATATGTGTAACTCTCTCTGTAGGTGTTGTTGTAGGATCACCATCATTTATGTACGGCCTTGGCTTTGTCAGGATTATACGTGCCGTTCCATTGCGTCGGTAAGCATTCTTGCTGGTGGCCTGAACACCCACTCCGTTTCTAATCATTTCTTTCATACCTAGGCCAATCTCTTGTTGGTCATACTCGATGCAGATCAGGGTACTGGGTTAAAAACAATACATACTTCAAGCGTAGACAACAACAGCACTAATATTCTAGTTAGTTGACGCGGTTAAGCATCTATTCAACCGGGATCACCATCGGAATATGCGCAGAACAGCCAATGGTGCCAGAAAGCTTCCACTTGAAGATTCATCCATCGCCAGAGAAAAAAATGCCGAAATGAGGCACCACATCTTCTCGTATAGAGGGAGTGGCACGAGGGTGTGACGATTCACAACATTGGTCTCCAGCCAGCAAACACGGGGATGACTGTCCTATGAAATGGCTCCTCAAGTCCGCAGTAAAATAAAGCCCGCGATTCGACCGTGTCCGTGAGTGTCTTGCGATACGCAGCCACGCGTACGCATACGCATGGGCGTGTTTGCTGTACATCCGTCAAAATGCAGTGCCTTCTCCCCGGCCAATGTGGCCTAATTGTCTGAGAGGTATCTCTAAATATTTGATGGGTTCGCATCCCACACATGTACGTAGTCCTACACCAAATGGATATGGGTGCTGGAGTAGACTTGCCGGATCATCCATGTTGCGATGTGGAACCAGTGCCGCGTTCTCAAGTCTTTGGGTCAAATTTTGATTGCTTCACAGAAAATGAGAACTCGATGGGTTTATCTATGTTTATTCTGTTTTTTCTAGATAATGATTATTGACATGCCGCCGTTTAACCATAACACCTCGGACTCAGAGGCGGTTCTCGGAGGATATGGAAATGTACTGTTCGTACATATGTCCCTCTTCGACTGCCGACATATGCGGGCATGTCGATCCTCAGAGGGTAATTTAGGTGATACTAACGCAACGTTCGTTTTCGACGGACAGCTAGGGATCCTTACGACCAGCATTTGAGTCAATGATATCCAATTTCGAAGATATGAATCAGGTCTTACGTCTTGTGGAAATAACCTACTCAATGACCGCTCGTCTATATCAACGCATAATGGCCTTGAAGGCCTATTCGGAAATTTTCGAAGCTTAGCTTAGCTTCTAGCCTTTCGACGGATAACGTGGAGGGGATTGCAGCTGATAAACAAGGCTGGCTTGGGCTGCAGTATTAAGCACTAAGAAGGTGCTCGAGAAAACCAGTCATTCGTCTCCGTTTCGTGAATCCAACTGAATATTGGTGAGACGAGGCTGAGCATCACCTCGACGGGAGGACCTTTCTCGCATACTCGCGTGCTACTCGGAGGATTGCCCGAACCTGATCCTCAAATCGCCGGTCTTTTCGTTTCCGCATCCAAATTAAAACGATACCGAGGATGAATATGTCGGTGGCGAGATGTTTTGTGATGAGCCAAAGCACCCACCCAATCCTTACTGGAATGCTTCTTTCTTTCTTTGTCCTCCACTCTCGCCCTGTCGTGATCTGTTCTCGTAATGCTGCAATTTCCGCAGATAAACGCACTAGTGCCCGTTCGACTTTGCGTGACCAGCGGTCTCCTTTCTTAACGTATTCGCCCTCGTCTTCGTCATCTTGCTTCTCTCGATACTGGTGTTCTGCTGCGTCATCCTCGCTCATTGGACTTAATACTTTCATGGGCCCCTCTGTCCCGCTCGTGGGTTGCTGGAAACGCCGAGGCTCGGTGAACGAGGCGCGACCTTTTGGTGATGAATTCGATGACGAGGGACTATTGTTTTTTATCTGGTTCCACACAAATTCGAGCTCACCGACTAGCTCTAACGCGTCTCTAGTGCTCGGTCAGCCAAACCCTTGCCCTAGACATCTCTGTTCCTTATCACTTCATCGGTAAATGGAAGTATAGACATGACTTACGGAGTGGTGGCATAGCGATGCATGGTATCGATCAGCGCCTCGACATACCGCCTCTTAGCCTCGGTACGACTGAGACCACTTTGGGCATTCCATGCATCCCACTTATCCTTCTCGCGCTGTAGTTCGTCGGCGTCTATCCCTGGTCCTGACCGTGGCCGCTCCATGACGCCATCCACATCCCCTTCCATTGCTTGCTTGTATAGGCCATAGAGACGCAATCGATCGCTCGGCGGGGGTCGCGATGCTCCGGTCTTGGGGATCTTCTTAACGGTGTTGAGCGCGTGCACAAACACGCGGTCTATAACGATAGAAAAGCATCAGCGTATGTTCAAGGCAGAGAAGTGAAGTGAGGGTACAGGAAAGCCATATGCGTAAACTAAGAAGCCGATTCAAAAGGGGAAGAGGAAAGAATGCGAGAAGTAGTAGTATCAAGAAAGATGGGCAGCGCATACCAACCGAGTCCGCCATTGCGGGCTCGACTCCGAGTTGCAATTCCAAACACGGTGTATGATGTTTTCTCCTGATCGTATACTGATGTTTGTTGGATTAAGAATTGAAGGATCCCAAAGTGGTGGTCCGTTTATGTAGGGACTCGTTCTCCTCCTCGTTCAATCAGGAGTCGATCGTTGTCGGATTGCCGCCCAATCGTCTCGGGAGCCGATAAGGATTGTTAGGGAGTTTAAATGTCACCAAGACGTCATTAATGTTGAATAGCAGAAAACAGAAAGGCGGATATAAATAAATGGAGAGCAAATGTATCGCAATTGATCCTAGATATTCTAGCAATGTTTAGTTCATGTGGTTGAAGTTGGAAGAGTTAGCTGCAGATAGGTAGATAGGTAGAGAGTTGTTGTCTCCTCGGCTGGTCTGCGCCAATGCGCCGCGCAGCAAGTGGTGGTGCAGGTGAGGCTTTGTGCTTTTGCCTCGGCGTCAAGGTAATATCTATGTATGTGAGACAGCTGGAAGTTGAGACCCCTGGTTCTGCCCTGGCACTGTACCTAGTGGTAGGTAGGTACCTGGTACCAGCTGTTCTGGCGCCTTGAACCTTTGGGGGTTAGCGCAGTGGGGTCCCCAACTTTCCTCACTTCCCGAGGCGTGTGGATAGCACGTGAAGATCCTGATTCCCCTATATAGTAAGGATGTAAGCATCTGGTCTGACCATGAGTCCGTGACAAACATAAATATAATACTCATGGCTTTTTCGTTTGTATTTATTCGCTGGTTATCTGACTGGGCGGTTACAAGAGAGAGTCCACTTGTACACTTGTACGGTAAGGCATACAAACTCGTCACAGTATGCAAGTTCGACAGTGAGAGGTTAGTTACGAACAGCGGCCCTTTGTCTTGCCAGGGCAATTTTAGGTTTTTACTTATTGGATTTCCCTAATGAATAGAAAAAATATCTATAATGGGGGACCTGGAGAGGACATGTTTCGTACTGCCCGATTAATGACAACATAGTGTTCGGAGCCGACTGCAGACGTGCAAGTTGAGATGGAGATTGCAAACAACAGGTGTGTAGTTACACTTACTCAAATGTTCTTATTTGCGCTGATATCATGCGATTATATCTCCTTCTTATCATTTAGATCGATGCTCGAATTACGAGCCTTGTATCTCTTTGATTCAAAAAGTTTAAGATGTTAAAATTCCCTAACCTCATCACAACCACCTTTCTCTCAATTCAACTCTCGCCCACAGTCCTACTGATGCCTAAAGCCTCACATGATACTTAATTCCAAGGAAGTACACCGCAAGCGAAGTAGCACTTTATTGTTCTCATCTACGCAGGGACATAATGTTAACAATCGGTTCTCAGTCGTAGTGGGATATGCTTACATCACTCGCTAACGGGTCATGACTGTAATAGCCAGGCTGAATTAGACCTGCTTCGGGCGGATGACAGCAAGTACCTCTCCTACCCCATTCCGAAGGAAGGCAGGAGGCCTTATCGTTCTTAGGAGTAGTGGTATCCCACGCCGTGCCGGACAGGTTGAAGTAAACGACGCTGCTATAAGAAATCGGGAGTTAGAAATTACCGCTTGTAGTATCAAATCGGCTCATTTTTGGGGTGTTTTGGGAGTATACAGGAGCATATTGCATATGGGAGTAAAATTTTTGCCAAAGCGGGAAATAAAAGACTCAGGATGCCGTACTCTTTCAACTCATCGTCATACTCGGCATATACCGCTAGACCCGTCTCCTTCTCTCCATGCTTCAAGGTAAAGATTCCATCTCCGCTCGTCGAGATGTCAAAAAGGTCAGGGATGATGGCGAGAGTTGTTGGCGAAGTAGAGATGCTCATTCTCGCCCTGTACTCCTGTCCAGGCGGGGCGCAGTGCTCGAACTGATCCATAGTGATATAACAAGCTGAGTTGGCTTCATCGAAAACCGTGGTCGATCTTTTCTCGAGATTGGGAATGTCGACTTGAAGGCCTGTTGCAGTCCGTCCGAAGTTGATGGCGCGCTTTTGTGGACGGCTATCATGACACTCGCGGGCAAGGGCTTGCTTGTGAACTAGGAGAAGCAGCAGAGCGACGAAGACAGATATCATATTTGCAATCTCGCAGAAAGGTGATGACAGGGTGAAATGTCTAACAATGGGACTAAGCTATTTTCCTGGTACTTAGTACCAGCAGCCGGCTCAAGAGTAGAGATGAGAATATGTGAGAACAATAGCAACTCGGAATAAGGGCGAAGGTTAAAGGAAGCGTTGTTTTGTATTGTAGATACACCATCCCACTGTGCTAGTGAGTTGCATCATGTTTGCGTTGGCAGTTCCCCGCTTCGTGATACTCTCAGGTCAGTGTTTGCATCTACGATTATTAGATCCCGATGTAAATTCCACGCAAGGGTTTCACAGCCATGCTGGCCTACGCCTCCTGCCGTCAGACACAAACAAGTGGAAGCACATGAATGCCGAGGGGCGGTGCCGTCACATCTCAGATAAGGGGGATGAGTTCCTAAGCTAGCACTTCAATGATATAAATATAGCTCCCCGTGTCACTCGAACCGCTGTAGGGCGATTCAGGTTTTTGGTAGAGCAAAGTGATCATGATATGTCATCGTCCTTATTTCTCTACCCAACGCATCTGGTGCCGGCGATTTTTCTGCGAAGCTGATAACTACTTAGTTGAGGAGTAATCACACCCACAGCCTGAAAAAAATAAAAAATAGAACATAATTATTAAAAGCCCTGGGAGCGCTGGAATACCTGAATAAGGCTTCCATGGATATCGAAGTAGTGGCACACATTAGCCTTTGGCCGTGCTATCGAGTGACTAAATGTATAAACGCGATGAGGCAAGCCCGGTCACATTGACGAGGCTTGAAGTAGTTGCTTATGTCAGGTCAAATTACAAAGGAGATATTTTCATAGCTGTATGTCCCCTTGGCCATTAGTCAACAGCGACAGTTGCAGGGCTCATTTCAAATAAGTATGTATTTGAGTTTGAAGGCAGCAGCATGTGGTGGAAGACTTATTTATTGTGCAATGTCAAAATCAATCTCAATACAATCTCATCCTATATATTGAAGAGGTCCACATATCTCAGATCGCAATGTGAAGACATGCAGTCCTGACTTAGTATCTTTGGGGCTTGGTCACCCTCAATTCCTGATAGGGCAGATATCAACAGCCATACATACCTAGTAGTCTACACGAATCATAGTTACCCACTTAGCAACTCAAGTCCAAGGACAATGGCTGTAAGCTCCCGACGATGTATCTTCCAAAATTCACGAATAACTCCAAAAAGGGAACTGTTTGCTCAGTATGAGGGTCGAACTCATGACCTTCGTATTACCAATGTTATATAACAACGATATATAATATTAGTACGACGCTCTAACCAACTGAGCTAACCGAGCAGATGTCAAAATGTTTCACATATTCCAATCATCAGGCTACACACAAAAGCGACTCGATCGACAACCTCATGACTCTTCGGATCCATCTCAGTTGACTTCCTATGTCATAGTAGCCGTTTCATTTCATCCCTGAGGACCTCTCCTCAACCCGCAGGAGCATCACACCTAAGCCAGATGGACCCCTATTTATTTGGATTTCACCCCTCAGGGCATACCTGGCCGTGGATCTATGTACACTCCTTGCCTGCATACTGGGAGTATCACCGAGGAAATGGGTTACCAACCGTTAGCGCCTGTGAAAAATATTGTCACGGGGAGCTAGGGCCCAGGCAATAGCGTCGTGAAGTGTCCGATCCTAGCAGAATCATCAGTTGTTATTCTTGCGTACATGTGGTATGAGATAAGGAATCATGATGTTACCTATCTTTTTCCCATCGTATACATACTTGCTACAAGAGCTTAGGTCGCGGCAAGAATCAATGCACCCACTGGGCTGTATCGAGCCGAGGTTGCCGTGCCCTCATGCCTATCACTGTCACTACCGTCCCCGTCGTCACCAGGCGCCGGCAGCTGAGTTGTATTAGCTCTCTTGCGCAGCAATTCTGGGTGTGACGACTTCTTGACCACACGGTTGACGAGCATGATCTACAGCATATTCGCAGCGTTCTCGTAGTTAGTAGTGTTGGTGTCATGTGACACCTCCGTCGTGTGCCCTAGAGAACGCCACCGCTAAGAGGAGCGGAAGTGTTCTGCGAGCTGAGGTCACCGTTGATATTTTATATGTAGTGTTCAATGATTTGATTGAACGTGTATCTGAAGGTGCTCGCACACTCTGGAAGCGAGAACCACTTTGAACCATAACCACACGTAGAGCTGCTAAGATAAGCCCTTTTGAGGGTAGCGTTAATGTAAGTAGAGCCTTAGCAGGCTCGCAGTTCGGGCTCCGGGTGTCTTCTATGTAAACATTGCTGATATTGGCGGGCACCATGAAGATCTCGAAGCTGCTGACGCAGAACGGATCGGTCGACCCGTTCAAAGCCGCGCTGAGATTGCCATTGCCGGGCCACGTGAAGTCCTTACTCATGATCACGGCATGCGGGCCAACGAAAGTTGTGTCCCACGCTTTAGCGTTACGAGCCGCAAATTTGGGACACCTTTACCCCTATTCAGACGAATCAACAACATTGGAACTGATCTAGAGGGATAGCAAAGGAGCCAAGGAGTACGAAAGCCTACGCCATTTCCATTTAGTATCCTGTAGGCTTCTAAGACTAGACTTCTCTAGAACGCTAGAGAAGAGTTTCAAACTGGCTGAGCGCGTAGCATTAGGATACCTCAAGGCGTTTGAACGAGGCCACGAGTATAATCGTCAGCATTGAGTAGAACGCCCACGCCTAGTGCGTTATGATAGTGATAGCCATCATCGGCGTATGTTAATACTGCAGACAGAATGAGAAATAGCGAGATTTACTTGTATGGTACGGTACTGGTGAATATGTGAGCTGAGAGTGCCGAAGCGTGTCCTGCATCCTATACTAGAAATACTAGATTAAGGTTAGCAAAGCGTTGGGGTTTGCCTATTAGTCTGAGGATGTATGATATGCGCTGTAAGTTTCCTAGTGGTTGGTAGATCTTTGCTGCGCCGCTGCTACATGAGTGACATCGGAAAAGAAAGTCAGATCCTTTGGGAAATATTGACATGAATAATAATGGGTCCCCCATCAGCTTCGAAGTAATGGCACCTGCATCGGGGAGACTGACAGGCGTTGGGCAGAATATCTGAGTGATAACGCTAGAAGGCATGTGTTCGCTAATAATTTGAATTACACCCCAAAGGTGATTTAGCTTTGTTGCTAAATGGCATGGCTGATGGCCGAATGCTGTTGTAGTAGTTCATCTCCATGTTAGACATGCCAAGCATGTGAAGCGAGATAATCGCCGATGCCTTACCAGCCAATGCTATTATTATTCAATTCGAACCGTCTAAAACGGCAAGAGATGGACATTTGAGCATCCGACGGCCTTCTTGTTAGACCAATTGGAGAGTGCTGCGCCTCGCTCTCAGAAATAGGGTTGTGTTTCATACAGTAGTTTCCTTCCGTGAGTTGTGTACCTCCACCATTTCCACTGGTGACGCTAGAACAGGAACCATGGCGGCGAGAAGTCGTAGGAGATAGGTGAATAAAATCTTATTGAAATACTATCGAGGGCTGTTTGATTCTACGGGATGCAAAAAAA
The DNA here is from genome assembly GCA_023159215.1 of Xylariaceae sp. AK1471. Lineage (NCBI taxonomy): Eukaryota > Fungi > Ascomycota > Sordariomycetes > Xylariales > Xylariaceae > Xylariaceae sp. AK1471. The sequence continues at coordinate 634,032 of JAJKLI010000023.1, forward strand.
CGGCTGGATCAACTTTGATTGAGTCTCATATGAGTGTTTTGAGTTTGAAGCAACAGAAAGATACTACGTAGGACACGAGATGGTTAATGTATGAGTCTCTACAAGCGTTTGAAAATAAATTCTATTGGCCAGCCTCGGGACTGCCACGCAGTCTTCCGTACAGGCCAAAGCGTGGGTTACAGATAGTTGAGGGCTTGTAGCCTATGCGCCTAGAGTAAGTATATTCATTTTCCGCTAATATTCCATACTGAAGGATAATTACCAATACACCCTTGCCAACGTGATTTTGAGGGGTACCACTGCGATAGAGGCGTGTTAGCTTTTGTTTAACATCATAGGATAAACTCGTAGTGCCCTACCAGAAACCAAAAGTAGGAGTATCGGCGGTGAGGGGGGTTACATATTCCTTCATAGCTTCGCTTGATCCATTCATAAGACAATAGAAAGTATGCGTAACCAAACTAGCCGATTGAATAACTAGAGAACACCCACCTATTGTAACTTCCACGAGGCTCGCGTAGGTGGCAGAGGTCAGTTCTGAGGCAGGGGAAGATCATAAACGCCATTCCACTCATATTTAATCTTTCAAGAAAGTATAACACTCGTAGGATGAACCAACATACCTTAGACTTGTCTTGGAACGGAAAGGGCCACATAATGGCCACATAATAGCCGCGTATTATGATGGTTGTATGAGCCAACGACCATAGACTAGACTTCACGTTATATAAATACATTTCTCATTAGCAGCTATTTACATAGTATTGAATACCTTGATTCACCTAGCATACTTCGTTTATTAGTCTCATCATCATGCTCACACGTATCATCACCAGCATACATTTGGGTGACGGAATCTTGAGCGCAACTTATTTTGCAGACGTTGATAATCTGAGCCTGGGTAGACGACTGTCGGGCCTAGTACTACGCGTGATCATAGAGTAAAAAACTATAACTAGACAATTTCATGGTGATCGTGATGCTCTGGCGTAATTGGAACCTGCCACTAGGTGTTAACCAACTAACAGGTCAGTCTATGTATTTCAATGTCAATCTTATGTTTCTGACTGGCTATAGATGATCAAAAAGCTATAATTAGCTACCATATTCTGTCTAACACTATCAACCATAATCAATACTACCTGGGGTAAGCCATCGTTGTCAGATGTCATCATGAATAAGCGCGCAACCTTTAGAGATCTGGATGACGTCGTCAAGTTTGTTTATTGTCTGGATGCTCGTCCAGAGAAATAAATAGGTAGGAGATTAATTATTTAGATGGTGAGAACCCACTTTACGGCCACGCAAAATTTCGGTACGCCCACCAAAACATCACCTTAGGAACTCGGCCGGAATGAACACAATTTTGAAGCTATCGCCCAAAAGAAATAAATTCATAGATAGGGTATTGATCAATTTATTCGAATCTCGTATTTTGCAGACCCTGCCCGACCGTGTGGATCGTTGTGGTGATTGAAGTGCAAAGGCCACTTCGATTTCTCACAGCGTCCCGCCTTCAGAGCTAGAATCCACCTCCATAAGGGTCTCGTCGCTTGGCGCCCTGGGAGTAGAGTCACCTGTCCCTAGACACTTGAGAGTGTCGCTTCGCGCAAAGGCGCGGTTGCAGAAAATGCACTAGTAGATGAGAAAGCAGCGCATTCCACCTCCCACAGACGTCTTCTTATACACGCCAATTCCCGTACACCTAATGCCTCGCTCCTTATGGTCGCCTATTTTATGCCGCTTCAGTCAGCGCGGGGCCATGTCCCGCCGCATGGGCCGAAGCCCGTAGGTGCTCAAACAGGGCGCTGCGGTTGCCAAACGTCCTGTGGTATATCAAGCATGTTTGTCGGGGGGTCGAGGACGGCAAAATCCTGCTCATCCTCCTCCTTTTCTTCTACTACTTCTCCTGGCCGCTGCCACCCCCTCCATCAACATCCTCATCATCGTCGGCGGCGTTGCCTGCTTCTTCGTCGTCCATCCTCCGCGACTTTTCGGCCGTGTGTACTCCTCCACTCCGCCTGTGTCCAGGTTGCGCGCGTGACCGGTCTGTTCGAGGTGCTCGAAGAGATGATTCCGCTCGGAAAAGGACCGCTTGCACGCGATACAGGTCAGGCGCGGGTCGACCTGGACCTGCGGTTTGTGGCCTCGGGTTGCGGTGTGGGTATCGAGGCCCTCGCGCCTGGCAAAGGTCTTGTTGCAGGTTCCGCAGGTCAGGTACCACGGGGAGCCGTCGTTGCTTCTTTCCGGGGCTCCCACTGTGCTGCTGGCAGTCTCTTCGCGCATATTTGATGATGGCGCTACCCTGGTGCCAATTTCGGGCTCGTGGCCTCGGGCCTCGACGTGTCGCATCAGATATTCCCGCTCTTTGAAGATCTTGTCACAAGTCCTGCAGGTCAGGTACGCCTTGCTCGTAGTCGGGGTTGCTGCTGTACTGCCGGTGAGCGGAGGGGGGCTTGGCAACCTCGGCTTTACCTGGTGAGTGGTAGAGTCAAGCTGCGGCTTGTGGCCCCAAACCTCGACGTGGCCCATGAGGTAGTTACGTTCCTTGAATGTCTTGCCACAGGTCTCACATGTCAGGTACGGGTCGTTTGTCGTCTGAGTTGCTGTTGTGCTTGGCGGCTCTACCGCGTCTACCCTGGCTGATTTAGAGTTAGTTTGCGGCGAGTGGCCCCGAGCTTTAACGTGACCTATGAGGTAGCTACGCTCCTTGAATGTCTTGCCACAGGTCTCACAGGTCAGGTACGGATCGCTTGTCGTCTGGATTGCTACTGTGCTTGGCGGCTTTACCGCATCTGCCCCGTGTAACTCGGAATCAATTTGCGGCGAGTGGCCCCGGGCTTTGACGTGAGCCATAAGATACTCGCGCGTCTTGAAGGTCTTGCCACAGGTCTCACAGGCCAGATAAAGGTCGCTGCTCGCGATCTGGGTCGTCGGTATGCTGCTAGTAGGTGGAGTACTAGAAGGCTCTGCCGCATGAGAGCTCGAGTAGTACTGCGGCGGGACGATGGTCGGCTCGAAGAAACCCCAGGTCGGGCCGGCATTGCGCGATGCGGGTTCTGATGATCCAGCTTGAGTGACGGGCTTGGAGATACTGGCTGGTTGCGTAGCTGGCGGCGAAACAGGCGCGGAGCTAAGGCCCGTGGATGTACTAATATTAGTACTATCAGAACCTCCCGTCTGCCAGCTTGTGATGCTTGATGTCGTGTCTGCTCGTGGTATCTCGGGCCTGGCGGCGTCAAGCAGTGGCGGCGGCACTGGCGTCTGCTGCATGTGCTGTGGCACGATCCCCCATGTCCGAGCCTTTACCGATGTTGGTGCGGCCAGGGGCGACGGAGACCTCGGCTGGGAGCCCGGCAGAGCATTCGCTGGCATCGATTGGGCCCTCCATGGGTCTGTGTGTTGTGGGTCATTCTCAAGAACAACTGTTGGCAGCGACTGCTGTACGGTTGAGGTGCCGTTGTATGTGTCTGACCAGGCGTTCCTGGGCTCTATACCCCAGGTAGATGTCATAGCCGCTCCCGAATGTACGTCCATACTACCAGTTATCAGCACAAATACACCTTCGCGGGCGATACTCCTTAGGAACCACCTACTAGTTGGTTTCTCCCGTGTGGATGGCAAGCCAGTCGTGAGCAAGGACTTGTTCGATGGTCAAACGTCGTTCAGGTCGCTCATTCATGGTGCCCAAGACGAAGTTCATGCAAAACCCACTAGAGCTGCCCAATGCGCGCACGGGAAAGTGCGTTTGGTCTCTATGGTAATCGTACAACTGCATATGCGTGCGGAAAGGTGGGAAGCCCGTACGCATGCAGAAGGCAACAGCTCCAAGCGCCCACACATCGACGGCAGACGTGTAGTCGGACGAGCCATAGAGCTCGGGCGCCATGTAGCCGGGCGTACCGATACCGAGTGTTGCAGCAGCAGTGCCGTCGGTGTGTTTGGCGATGCCGAAGTCTGCAACCTTGATGCGCCATTGGGGGCCCAGCTGGGAGACGAGGATATTCTTTGAAGCCAGGTCAGCGTCACTGAGAAAACTGGAGGTGCTTATGGGAACATACCATTGGCTTGAGATCCCTGTGAACAAAGTGCTTTTGGTGCATGTACTGCAAAGCCCGGCCGACCTGGGTTGTGACGGAGGCCGCCTCGGGTTCGGGGAAAACCCCCTGGTCTATGTATTGCTGGAGGTTACCATGCTGGATGAACTCCATAGCGATGTACAAGTCCACGGAATCCTCGAACCAGCCCAGGAAGCGGACGAAGTGCTGGTGATACTGTGTCTTGTTATTGAATGAAGCGTCGTGGCCCGGTCATGATTACGAACTCACCTGAGGTTGGGAAAAAGTGATGAGAGCTTCGAGCTCCCGTTTCGACGATTGGGAGAAGTGGGCTTGCCGCTTGCTGATTCGCTTTACAGCGCGAACTGCGTTTTGGGACGAGGCCGATATGCATAGTTCCTGCGAGACATCTCCAAATGTGCCGCTTCCCAAATGTTTGACCTCCCTCCAGCACTCAGTACTCGACGACAAGTCGTGATACCAGTCTCCGTCTTTCTTCCGGGCGTCTAGCCGCCATGGCCGGAGGAGTTCGGTGAGAATCGAGTCCATGGGCAAGACGGATATGCACTTCCCAGGCTCTCATAGCCCAGAAGGACTTGGGGGAAGACGGATGGTAGTTGACGGATCTCGAGAGGTGGGTGTGGGTGGCCAGTGTCTAATTACTAATTAGTAGTCATCTAGGACCGCTCGAAGGCCTGGAGGATCACTCCTCACCTTAAGGTGCTTTATGTCTAGACTCTCCGGCAGTCAGCAACAGCGGAGACCACCACTACCACCCTTCCCAGATGTCACGCCACACTCGAACAGCGCAGCCGCAATCAATGCCATGTAAGCCGGGCCATTCACGTTCAGCTGCCATCACCACCCACACCAGCCAGTAGGAGAGCACGGAGGGGAAATGCAGTCCCCGAAAAGGGAGCTGTGCAGCCGGGATTGACGGCATGGTTCGCATAAGAACGAATCAGCAGCCCGTCATCCGAGTACAGCTGTAGCTGAGGGGACATCCATGTCGCAATATTGATTATTGATAACCGTGCCACGCTTACCCCGCGAAGTTACATGAGAGCAGAGCCTCTTAGTTGCTCGCTCGCTCGCTCGTCTTTTCCGGCCCCCACATAAGAACCTCTGGAATGCGCTCGGAGAACCGGGCCTGGTGGGATCGTTGGCGGCGGCATGACGGGAGCTCCCTTGACAATTCAGTCAATCAATCAACAACATTTAAACAGACAGTATGGATCCTTTTGCCATTGTTTCGGCTATTGAGACGTGCTACAGGTGAGTGTGGGATACATACCCTCTAGACACGACTGACCTGGTAACAGCCTCGGCACCAAGGTGGTTGAGATCTGCGAGACCTGGAAGAATGCGGACATCGAGGTTGAGCGGCGCGTCGTAATCGTCGAAAGCGCCTGGGATCGCACCAGGCGTCAGGCTGAGTTCATGGCACGCGTCGTTCCTATCATGGACGTCCATTTGGGCCGGATCAACGACAACCTCCTGCGCCAGCTCTCGGTCTGCCTCACACTGGCAATAAACACGCTAGAAACTGTGATCAAAAAGGATTCACTTGCGCGACCGAGCTTGTTCGGCTTTGGATCTAGAGCGAAGAAGGCGTCATGGGTGTGGAAGAAAGAAGCGATAGACGGCATCGTTAGCGATCTTGAGGCCTGGCAGCGCCGTTTCGATCCCTCGTGGTTCCTGCTGATGAAGATCGCGGATCCCGTCGTTGACAGTGAGCTCGCCAGGGCACGGGTTTCCGAGGCCCGAACCCGCGGACTTCCCACCGCAGCCAAGCAACCGTTCGCTGTGGCGGCAGGCTTGCGCCATGTGCTGTCTCCCAAGCCCGAGCAGACAAAAGCCATGTTTTTGACCGACACACCGATGGAGTGGCGCGACATCCCCTTCTCCGACGTGAAGGCCGGGCGGCTGGTGGGGAGTGATGCGAAATGGTACATTGTGGACACGGTTGAGGTAGGGGCGGCTGCCCGAGTGCGCGATATTGCGCGAGATGTCGGCGTGCTTGCATTCAAGCTTTCCCGAGCCGATCCCCTCGCTTTTGGCTTGCTCAACTGCAAGGGAGTCGTAGCAGTGCCGCGCCAAGGGCGACACCCGCAATTACCTCTGCCGCACCTCCGCCCCTCTCATCCCAACCAGCACGACTATGCCTGCTTCAGGTTTGTCTTTCGAATTCCCGAGGGCATGGAGGTGCTGCAATCGCTCCGGCACCTCCTGCTCAACTCGGACGCACACATCTCGCTGTCGCGCAAGGTGCGCATCGCGCGCGAGCTCGCCAAGGCTGTCAACTACGTGCACACCTTCGCCTTTGTGCACAAGAACGTGCGGCCCGAGTCTGTGCTCTGCTTCGAGGACCCGCGGGCCTCGACTCCGAGTCCCTCTAGCAGCAGCCGCGCGTTCCTGGTCGGCTTCGACGCCTTCCGCGCCGCCGCCGCCGAGACTATCATGGCTGGCGACATGCGCTGGGACCGTAACGTCTACCGCCACCCGCTGCGCCAGGGCGACGACCCAGCCGAGAAGTATCGCATGCAGCATGACATCTACAGCCTCGGCGTCTGCCTACTCGAGATTGGCCTGTGGGAGTCGTTTGTCGAGTACACCACCGAAGACGAGGTGGCCCGCCTGCCACAGGCTAAGCTTGGCAGGACGTACAACCACTTCCAGACATGGCTTCGGGAGAACCCCCCAAAGACGATCAGCACTCGGCAGGATGATGGCGCAGCCAGATTCCTAAACGCAGTCGCCTTCCGGCTCAAGGATTATCTTGTCGAGCAGACCCGCACGAGGCTAGCACCGCGCATGGGCGAGAAGTACGCGCACGCCGTGCTGTCGTGCTTGACGTGTTTGGATGAAGACAACGAGGACTTTGGCGGGGTCGAGGTGGCTAATGCGAGCGATGATGCTACTGCCGCCCTGTGCTTCATTGAGGGGATCATGAAGTACCTAGACGAAATCTCAGTATGAATCGCCGGCAATCGATCTGAAGGTCTAATCTGCTATAGTTCAAACGTGCTGGAGAAAACGTTATCCTGTCCAGCAAAACGCTGATTATCAGCCGGCATGCCGGTACACGTAGAGGGAGTGGTTAAACTGGAATGGTTCGTGCGACAATTCCGTAGTATGATTTGTAAACTACAGCTCGAAGATGGGGAATGTCTTGTCACCGGCTCATTTGACCTTCGGGCCACATGCCACTGCTCTTGTACTTAGGGTCTGGTCGCACGCACATAACCAGCTCTTGCTACTAACCGAGTGTGTTGCCGACACCCCCAAGATCCAGGCCCTGTACATCTTCACCTCCAACGATCAGGCCGTCCCCCAAGCGCTAATCCCACCCTTAAGTTAGATGAGAGAAGCTCGGCATAGCTCAGAGATCCTGATGGACATTTTTATTTAATTAAGATAGTAAAAGCTACGTCAAACGGCTTTACGCTTCCGTTTTCGATGTAGAATATTTTTACCTTAACTTGCGACGAAGCAGCCGTTACATTTAGTAACACGTTCTACAATCTACTAAAAAGCCTAAGAGCTTAAAACAAAACCTAAAAGAAGGTACGATTAATAAAGCACGTACTTATTACCTATAAACTTCTTAAAAACGTATTAGTATCCGTAAAACAAAAACGTTATTAATAAAGTATACCAAATTACGCTAATTGCAACCATAACTTTTTATAAATATATTAAAAAAATTATCTTTTATTGAAAAAGAAAAGATAAGAGGTCCTTGCTTGATATACGAAAAGAAGAAACGATCGAAATAAACTTTAAATGTACACTCGGGGACAAAAGCTTTTAGGAAGAGAACGCTGGTGAGTTCCAATCAGAGAGGTGGCATATCTTGAACCTACTTGAGAATATAACTATGATCATCATACAGAGCATTGCCGCAGTTGCTAACCTAAATTGCTGACAGAGATAGTCTTCAAAATCTCTGCAGGAATACTCGTTGGATGATAAATCATATGATCAAACCCGTCATCAATAGAAGTAGTTTAGGAGGATATGGTTCAGAGGGAATAATGAGAATTCTAGGAAGAAATGCGTTGAACATACCCGAGTTTGGAAATTAGGAAGCTCGATCTCTTCATCTATAACATTCTATTAGAAGAGCTGCTGTGTAAGCTTCAAAGACAGAGCTTTTAACCTCAAGCAAACCAAGTTTCTTCAATTATAACTAGCCCACTTGCCATAAAGTTGTAATACGCGATGAGATAAGACTGTACTAAGGCTTGACGTATTGCACTTTACAGTCAACAAGCCTGGACTGGGCAACAATTAACAAAGGAGCAAAGGAAAAATACTTGGTCATAAAAAGACAAGAAATCAGATGAGTATCAGGTGAAGATAGACGCGGAGACTAACCCGATGAAGATACAGCTGAGGTGGAGGGACTTAGGCAATAAGATGTAACTACACATTCTCGGGTAAACCCAGGTCGAATAACTTTAGTCCTAGATCTCTGCTTTGAAATACCGTGCCTACTTAGGCTAGGAAACGACTATCTTGTGCGAAAAAGTTTCTTGTAGACCTCATATTATGTCAACATGATCTCAACAATGACCTCCTACACGAAGTATTCCAGAAATCATTACAATAGCAATGGTTCTCGGCCCGCCATGTCCTATCACCAGAAGTATCTCATATATATGTTAAATCTGTATTACCCCTTAGGCTAGAGAGGCAGTTTTCTAGGTAAGCATCAGAGTAATCACCCGCCGCTCAAAGCAGAAACAGATATAGGAGACAATATAATGTTTAAACTGTTGAACAAGGCATGATCCTTGATATGTATGTACAACCGCTGGGAATAATTTTTGGTTTGAGCAACCTAGAAAAATCAAGATATAATTTGGAGGGTGGCTGGGAGGTTGGCGGAGTAACATGATGTGTTGTACTGTACCTCGGCCATTCATGGTCGCCCGCGCTGGCCATTTGCTTAAAAGAGAGAGAAACTTTACGATTCAGTTTCCAATCGTAAAATAAATATAAATGCAATTGGTGCACGGCTATTAACCCTGTCATTTTCCTTTACATCCTTCTAGTCATTTCCATCAGGTTGCGGTCAATCCATCCTACAATAGCCCACTCACTAGGTACTATCTACTGCTGCACGTCGAAGTGAATTAGTCATGCCCGGCTGGAGCCACTCGGATCAAGCACCCACAGCGTATTCTGAGCTTGGATTGGCTGATCTGATTATATGGCTGATCCGAGTGGGTGGAGGCGTCCAATCATGTGTTAATAAAGTGGTCCGCTAGGTTAGTTGGCTTGCAGGTTCCGAGCAGTCGGAGCTCCATTCTGCAGGGGCAACCCTAACCCATACCTCTCCTATCTACCCCCGGTTTAACTATCAAATATGTGTGTACAGTACGCCAAAACACAACGCATCTCACCCTTCTCCACCGTTTCCCCCTTTCCAGCACCGCCATTGGCATCAATCCTTACCTACCATCCTTCGTTTTGCCGATGCGACGAGAACCTGATGGATGAGGTTTGCATTGCTTAGAGGCTTACACATCATATTTCACTCACTAACCTCATCCCACAGTCAGCACAGCAGAGCTATGAGCATCCGACAATCAGCTAACTGCACCTCCACAAAATGAGATGAGGCATCGCACCTCCGATCAACATACATCATCTTCATCTCATTGATCCACACGCCCTGCAAACAGTAGTAACACTACCGAATACAGAACAGTACGCCTACAACTGTTCTTGATACTTGCATGCATGAGGAGTAGGATGTCCCCGGTGGATGCCCGGAAAGCTGCACCATCAATTTGACCAAAGAACCACTAGTAGAAATTACACTCTATACTTAGACTTTAAGTCTTTTTGCAAAACTTTTTGTTTTAGTTACACAGTTGTGGCATCATCCTCATCGACGGTGTGCGCCATGTCTACTCAAAATGAGTCCAACCCCAGTTACCTGGACGACATTCCACCTTTAACTAGCATCGCACCAGCAATCTTCGTTCCCATTGATAGAGACCTCACTAAGACGCCACCGCCACTGCCAGATGACCCCGTAGCTCGCCTAGAATATAAACTCGCGGAATTCGATCGATACGCAGCTAAGGTCGAGGAGAACATAATCTTGATGCTAGAGCGCGAGGCCGAGCGAGTTCGACGCGCAGGGCTAGTTGATCATCGCCCGATCAAGAATCGGCAGGAAGACACAGTCCCAGACCTCACTCTTGAGGAGAGGATCCTCAAGGAGGACGAGGCGGCTGTGTTGAAGATGTTAGGAGATCCAGAGTACCAGGGTTACGGAGATGCTAGTGGAAGCCGAGAGGAGCCGCGTGCCGATAGATGGCATCGTAATCGTCCCCATTCGCCTCCAGCACCATCTCCCCGACCTCGAGGCCCTGGAGACCCCGAATATGCGGATCTTACTACCTTGCGTAGCCAGATGTTCAGGGTAGATCCGGGCGAGGCCCGAGACCCGCCACGCACCGTGGCATTGACGCATATGCTGAATCTGGTTCAATGGGGGTGGGAAGATCAAATTGAGGGACACAGGGCTGCAGTTAAGAAATACAAGGAAGAACAGAGAGCGGCCCTTCGGCGTGAAATGGCCGCGAATCTCTCCCCTCTTGCTACGACTGGACCATCTGCTTCCGCACCACCGGCTCCTAGACCACCGACTCCTGGGCTACCGCATCATCATTTGGCTGACAGTGATGCAATGGATTTAGACGGATGAGGATAAATTACTGGATTTATTGATTGAAGTAGTGTTGTACTATCCTAGGCGAATATAGTAATGTTACGCCTGGTTTGCTGCTAAATGAAGGGGAACTAATGCCAGTGCTTTTCATCGCCATAGGTGTTCATTCATGGTACACATCTTGATTCTTTCTTCCAAGGCATCTACTGCATATTGAGGAGATGGAGGCCGTATGCACGCCTCGTTACCAGGACCCAAGACAGCTAGAACCAAAGAGTCAACTGGAATGCCTAACTAGATGAGCGCACCACATCGGCGCCCTGTCGGATCTTCATGGCACAATTATTTCAAACTCATGTTTGCATTGCGCATTTGATTCTACACTAACATAATAGGCTATTTCCAGAATCTGGGGATCGTGGGGTTCTTGGTGCGAAGTACAGAACATCTTATTACATCATGACTCCCTATCAATGACGTAAACACCTCAAAAAGCAATTTGTTTAACAAACAATTTTCAACGCTCAGTTACCCTACTGTACTTACAGGTAGAGTTAGGGTAAACACGGTGCTCAGAGTGTTCTAAGGAACCTGGAGTCAAGAGAGACAGTACATAGGTATTCTACTACCTAGATGTAGGTACTAATACCTACCTGCCACTATCGATTAATACAACAACATCCCTAGTACCATCATACCTTACATATCTAGATGTGTGTGTTTTAACGTATTAGATCTCTCCCTCGACGAGAAGGTCACTGTTGGTACCTCATTCCTACATCAGCAGATTATATGTCCGCAATTCCTGACTCTCGCTTTAGTAACTGGTTACCTCAAGCTCAGCCTGTATACGAGCTAGCCAACCCAGGTACTGAGCCATTACGAAACTATCCGACCTATAATAATATCAGCGCTTCCTAGGCACTCGGGGCTCATATTCTCGCCGCGTTCGGCTTGTCTGGAACGTACGGCCCAGTCGTGGACGTGAAGCAATCTGCTGCTAATCAATCTGTAAAACATCTACTGGAGGAAGCCAAGCAGGCCCGGGCTACCGGTGCCCAAGATGCATGGTTATGAGTGCGACACGCCGTCCGAAGAAGGCGTCAAACCCACGTGAGACAAGATCGTCTCGGACTTCGGCAAGGTCGACATTCTTGTCACCAACGCGGGTATCAGGGGGTGGTGCGCCAGCCGAGGACTACCCCTTCAAAGATTTCCAACGAATATCGACAATCGCATCACAGGGAGAATCTTCATGGTGTCTTCCATGTCCAGGTCGATTGTCAATAGACCGCAGAAATATTCCGCGTACAACGCGTCCAAGCCGGCGCATGCGCAGCTGATGAAGTCATTGGCGGTCGAATGGGCGCCGCATGGTATCAGAGTTAATGCGCTTTCTCAGGACTATATTCAGACCGCTGCCAACGAAGGCGAGGAGATGAAGAAATTGATCAAGGAGTGGATCAAGCACATACCAATGAGTAGGATTACGAAACGTGAAGATTTTCGAGGCACGGTGGTGTGGATAGTCAGTGATGTAAGTAGCTATTTAACTGCTAGCGAGGCTGTGGTTGACGACGGATACCTCGCGTGGTAGAACGTGACAATCTTCTGCGTAGAGTTGCAGGACATGGCCCAAACGCGTTCTATGGTGAGAGTAGGTGTTGCTAAAAATACACACATATATACCTGAGACTAGCCTTTTCCGGCATGAGAAAATGAACGCAATGGAGGGAAGCTGGAGGCGACAGAGTCATCCTGTACTACAATAACAGCCAAGACCTCGTGTCTGCAACAACTTGATTTCCATTCACGGGTGCATATCACCTCCAAGGCTTCTGTGCCCTTAGCCATCGAAGCCAAGCAAACTTGACCTGTCTCCTTCTATCAAGGTAAAGTAACAATTTTATCGCTCGAAAAGACCATATAAAAACTGGCTTTAGCTCTCATAAGTGATACTTCAATCGCAGAGCAAAGACGGCCATAGTGCTTTTTGCAGGCAAACCATTGCTAATCAATAAACAACGGCTATGTGCCTCCGCTGTTCAAAGGCCATGCTAAGGGTCATAAGAGGCTGACAAAAAGACTTCAAAATTGTTAGCTCCCTTCTCTGATTTCCTTTGACATTCTGTAAGATGATTGCTGCACAATGGGATTGTATGTTGCAGCTGACCATGCGCAGCGTACAATTCACTAAATATAAATGGTTGTAAACCCTCTCTTATCTTCATGGTCACCTTGTCGAGATATCCTCGTTTCCATTCATAACTCACAAACCAGAAGCTTCACTCACTCTAAATCTTGGTCCACCATGGCATACAACAAACCTAGCCGGAAAAGAATCGGGCGGCGCAAAGAGTGCAGCGTGTATACGTGTCATACAGCACCAGTCCTGTGGAGATCCCTGTGCGTTGAGCACCAAGAAGAAAGGGCCAAAGGTAATAAGGAAGTATACCGAAAGAGGAAAGAGAGCGGAAAGTGCCCTCGCTGCGGTTTCGATCGCGAAGATCCCAAGTTCAGCTACTGTGTCACGTGTAGAAGTCAAGGGCGAGAAAAACAAAAGCTCTGGAGAAAGGTCAAGCCGGACGACGACGAGATCTACTATCCAGAAGATACAGAGAAGTGGAAACGAGAAAGAGAAGCCCGGCGCAACAAGTCGCGCAAGTGTGGAGTTTGCACAGACCCTGTAAATCGTCGGGAGGCGACGTTATGCTGTGACAATTGCCACGAGAAAGCCGTCGGACTTGGTGTGGGGATCCGGGAGGAGGAGCAGGACGGCATGCAATTGGATGCTGACCAACAAGAGCCCGAAAACGAAGATGTTTTGGTTGCGCTGAGCTTGCTGGAGTTGAAAAAGCCACGGTATAATCTGCGATCTTCGAGGAAGTAGGCAATCATTTCTCGAGATGCTCTCACGACACGATATGCTTCATAGATTAACTCTATCCAGGTCCGGTAACTGACCTATCTCAGCATGAAATTCACAATTTTTTTTTCAGAGCTTTCTCATCACGCTTGACAATCTTAGTATAATGGAGGTGAAAGTGTAATTATTGGCTTATCAATCTATTTCCTGACTATCGGTTCCTGACTTGAAGGATAAAAAACCATGATTATTCGCTGTATAGTCAGATTGCTCCAGGTTTCTCTATAGTGTTTTAAATTTTTAAAGTAGCCGTCAAGAATTGGGAACTATTTTGTTGAACTGCTTCTGTGTCTTTGGTAATGCTCCTTGACAAGATCTCTAATGTCTTTGTGCAGTATTATCAGAAAGTGAAAAGGTTAACCGTAGTACTTTTCCATGGTACTACGCTATTTATGCTGACAAGTATTATGATTGACAAGCTGAAAATTTTCTCTATGATATGATTCTGCATAACTCATGCATGTCCCTATGTCTTGCGTTGCTTTGCTTTGCCTATATGTGTCACTCCAAGTCTCTAGAGCAGGCTGCTCAGATGTTTCAAACTAGGCATACCGATTAGATAAAACCTGAAATCTGCTTATAGCATTTTAATAACTTACTTTAGTTATCATAAAGTTATATTATCACAATATGAAAATTTGATAACGCCGGGAGTACTTTCCGATACAAAAAGCTATCTCGGAAAGCGCTCTTGTTCGCACATATCGAAACCAACTACGTATAATACTCTACTACCCCTAAATTCAACTAAAATAATTCTGAAAACGGGGAAAGTACATCCTTAGCCGATTTTAACTGGCCCATTTGTTTCGCTTTTTTGCTTGCTGTTATTATCGATACTGAAGCAGCGGCAGGTACTGCTCAAATCCAGGCTACACAAAATGTCCTTATAAAACGCCACCACGTTATAGAAACTGCCCTATCGTCTTCCCTCAGCCTTGACAGTGGGACAACACAAAACAAGGGTAGACAGCAACGCCAACTGGGCAAATAGTAGGCGCCTACTGCGCTTTTCTCGAGAACATAAATACGGGTAGTGCGAACTTAAACACTAAAAGAGCAGACCAAGAAAACTGTTGATATTTGGGAGCGCACACCTAGTGTGGGTGAACTCAAAGGAGAGACTGAGATATCAGAAAACAAGAATTAGGTCCAAGCCATCAGGAAAGCTGCCGGAAGAGAAAGTATATCAACACTGACCACGCACAGTACGTACGTACCTAAAGTACTTATCCATCCATCCATCCCTAGAAGGCCAGGTGCATTATTAAACGTGTACAACGTGCCACACCAGGGCGTTAAATAGCTGGTCTATACCTGTATTATCCTACTCTGCGCCCGTGGTTTGATTTGTGATGTGTTCCGCGAGGCCAAATTTCACCTAGATGATCGTAGCATCGCTTGAAGATATGCCTGAGCCCTGTTCTGCACCATTTGTAATCGAGCCTTCTCCAGTGTTCCTCTCCCACGGCTTTAACGGCGCCTGCATACTCCCGCGAGTCGAAATAGACGGATCATCAATGACCGTGTCTGGGATCTGACGAATACCCGGGATCGTCTGGCCTGTCTCTAAGAACTTGACGATATCTTCAAACTTCTTCGGGTAGGGCAACGCCTCCTTATCAGCATTTGACGGCCCCCCGTTCTTCGGCACGTAAAGCTCGGCTTTAGGGGCCTCACGCTGCCAGCTGGGAACTGAGGGATCTATGACCGGCTCTGGGGCTGCTGGTTGATATGGAGGATATCCGTACTCAGCATGAAGGATGGCGAATCTTCTTTCTTCTGGGGGTACCTGTTTCCCTCTCAGTAACCTATTCATATGGTATTCCCAAATACCATGTAAGGTAAACATGTGAAAATGGAGTGCGAGGTAGGAGGGAAGAATAAAGATCCTACCCTTCCTACTACTTCTTGAGCTAAATTCTGATCTGAGAAGAGACGAGGTTGTAAAGTGCCTGTTTCGGCAAGCCATTGCTTGTATGCGTCTTTGTCGATTTGAATCTTTATCCGCTCTGCGAATCGGTCGATGCGCAACTGGAGTGCGACCTCGGCTAGAAGGGAGCCTTTGGGTTCAGCACCATATAAAGCACCCGTTAACTTTCTCTATATTTTCTCTGTTACTACCGATAATGGTGATGGCACCGATGGTTGGTGACGCATATGATATAGGTTACTTACGTTGAACAACTGGTCCGCCTGCCAGGGATACGTGTTGAATGCCTTGAATGCGACTTCGGGTTTGTCGGCAGCGCGGCGCTGAATATCAGCCACAGCTTCTGGGGCTGCCATTTTTGATCTGAGTACTATGATGTTGTAGATGGCGTGTGTATTGATCGATACACGTGCACTGGACTTAGAGGTATTTAGTATCTCTAATAAACGACATCATAGCTGAGATTGATTAAATAGATTTGGCGTTGAACGAAGGCTTGGATAATAAGTAGGATCCGATGAACCCTTGTAGAAGAGTAAGATTTCTCTTTTCTCGACTTCGGACCGATCCGAGAAAGTACTGATAAGTGCTTGCTCACCTGTACAGAAACTTAACGATTAAATCATATCTGAATTACTGTAACGTCAAGGCCGACACCTGCTTGTTCTTGAGGTCAGGTCGTGGCGGGCCGAAAGAAGAAAGCGGGCAACACCTGCTGGACCCAATTCCCGAGGCAAACAGTGTCGACCCACTACCAGGTACCTCTAGGTACACTACCTAGTGTGGCTACTGTGGGGCGGCATAGTGAAACTGACTGGCCCCATTTAAAGTAAAGCACCCTCGCTATTCGTTGAAGTACAGCAGCATAAATAATCTCTTGCACAAGACCTATGGCCTAAAAGTCGTGGAAAGAATAATTGATACCTTTACCTAATAGCTCTTTGATTTCGAGCGGGCCCGAGCTCGGTAGTACTCAGCCTCAGCCACCCGGAAGGAGGTAGTGATGGTGTTGTCGGCGGTGAGGCAGGCGGCAGCGGAGGTGATGGCAGGGCCCGGACTGTTCAAGCTTCATTACCTAGGTAGTAAGTCATTCACCGGGGTGTAAGCCTGGAATATCAGAGATGTAAGAAAAACACAGCGCTCACTTAATGCTACTGGTGCTGCTACTGCTACTATTGCGCATGTTGTTGTTACTAAATAGCCCGTATTGCTTTGACCGCGATTCAGCTTTGGCCTTCTGCTCTTTCCATTGGGGATCTAATAATTCGATTTACATGTGCGCCTTTAGCTCGTTCATCGGGATTTACTCTTTACAATTTGGACACAAGGCTATTTACGTTCTTTACCTGTTAGCTGCTTGAGCAGCAGTTGTAAGAAATCAGAAGTTGGTAATTACTGCTTGTAGTAAAAAATCGGCTCATTTTTGAGGTGTTTCGGGAGTATGCAGGAGCATTTTGCATATGGGAGTAAAATCTTTGCCAAAACGGGAAATAAAAGACTCAGGATGCCGCGCGGGAATAGTTGTAGAGGGACTATCCGCTTAAGCTGTATTGGGTGGTCTGTATTAGGTGGTTATGGCTCGAGGTGTGGCTGTGGGTGTGGCTAAAGCGCTCAGAAAACCTCCGGCCTCCTTGCCTACCCGCTCCGAAACGTGTGCAGGTCGTGGCGTAGGCCTATAATAAACTATAATCCTGAGTAGATCCTGTGGGTTGTTATAGTCTGGGTTAAGGTCCCGGGCCGTGGGAATTTCGGGGTAAGTCTGTTATTCGGGAATGTTGCTGGAGGCGGATTGATCAAAGTTTAGGTGCTGCTGGATAATCTCCAGCTTTTCCTATATTTCTCTGTATCAGTATGTAGTAGTCCCGGATAGGACGAGGAGGTAGTATGTAGTTCTGTTACCTAGTAGTCAAGGCCATGTTGAGCTATATTGTTCTTGAACATAGTTAGTTCATATATGAAGAAGAGTACACAAATACCAAGCTAAATTGATGAGAAATGCTTATAAAAAAGTGTGTGTATATGTGTGTGTGTGTGAGAGAGAGAGAGAGAGAGAGAGAGAGAGAAAACGAGTGAGTGTAAGAGTGGGAGAGAGAAAGAGAAAGCTTGTAGGTGTGTGTGATGTCGTCACAACGTTGGACCTGAGCTTCCACATATAAGAAAACAATAAGGGCGTAGTACCTACCATTGCCCCTATTGATCTGGGGAAAGAACACCCGCGGTGGTTCCCCTGATGTAGCCTCCTATTCGGACTGGAGAGGGGGAGCCAGAAGTCGAAGACTTCGAAGTGCATATATGGTTTGCATTGATCTGGGCTTCTAGTGCTGGCTATTCTGAACATGGAAAGAATGGGTGATTCTTGATGCCCTGGCTGTTTCGTACGCGGAACACAAGGTCTAGAAATAGCTGGGCAATCAGAATTTTCCTGGCTCCATTTGCCACGTGGCCGAACTTCCCTATCCCGAATCACTATGGTAAAGAGTCCAAGGGGTGTAATTGCAATTGAGTACGTATATTGATGCTGTAGAAGGAAAGAGGGTCTCTCTGGATTTAATTGCAATAGCTAAAGCTTCCTGTAGGTCCCCTTGCAGGGGTGCATAGTTCGGGGCTGGCAAGTCGTGAAAAACTTAATTGACATACCCACCCTAATAATTACATTTAAACTAACCGTAAGAAAAGACATGAAAAGATGCTTAAATAAATCAAAGAAAATTACACGCAGTTTTTAATATTATAATTAATTATAAATATAATTTTCTAGCTAATAATAAACCAAGAATTAGAAGAGGCCTTATCACTTGAAATTAGAGAGCTGTTAGGTAAAGGTGTGAACATTAATTTTTCCCCAACTTGGCTGGGTGCCTCAGTTATTTTTTCGCTCCCATGCCAGGTACCAATGAACAGAAGATCGTATCTATGCCATGGAGAGAGAAAGTCTATGGGGAACGAACAGTTTCTATCCTACTAAAATATATCTTATTGTTTTACTTCAGATCGATGCTCTGATTCTACTTACACGCCTAAAACGCCGCGCTCAGCTGGTTCTATACCATACAAGCTGTAATACACAATATTGGATATCTACTAAAGCAGTAGTCTTCCTCGTAGTTCACTCAAAAGCTAGAATTTCGCCTAGGGCTTGAGCCCCCTATAGCTTGGCTTGGATAGGCGATAGTGGCGGGCTCGAGGCTTCCTCGTTAACCAAAACTTCGCCCGTCTTCTGACCGTTACCAAAGAACACGACTTGCACTGTCAGATCGTCCCTGCATAATGTTAGTTTCGCACAGAGACGTGGCATTAACTTGGCTTACCTGTATCTTCTCGAAAATGGCGAGACCAGAGTCAATAATGCACAAACTTGCTCTTCATTCTTTCCACCAAGCGCGTTGCGGATAAGGTGTGTAGCAACGTTCTTGTCCTTGACAACAAAACGTTCCTCATCAGGCGAGATACCCCATTGTCGTTGACGAACAGGCGTTTTCTGACCATCAGGTCCTCCACGCTGTCCAGCTTCGACAGGCAGACTTTGGCTTGAACCAAATATCTTGGACCATACCGACCCAAACTGCGAGTTGGACTGTTCCATGGCCTGTGACTCAATCCATTTTCCAACAAGTCCCACCACTTCTTCGTTTGTTAGCATCTCCCAAAGCCCGTCGGTAGCCAGCACCAAGAAATCACCCTTTTCGGGATGGATTTTGGTCGTAGTCACAACAGGCTCAGCTGTTACATACGGAGGGGTTTTCAGGTGTGGCGAGGTATGTCGGCCAAAGAAGGAGTCTCGAAGTCGCTGAGATATATCCCTGCTCCACTTGTAACTGGCGTCACCAAATGCTCGTGAGGGCTCCAGACCGCCGAGAATTCGACCATTGTGTACGACACGATCTTCGCCAGGGTGTGCTTTGCGCAAGCGAGCTGCCTCATTCGGATTGCTCCCAGTCTGGTCTTCGGAAAGAGCTGTGGCAGTCCATTTACCAGAGCCGCTCCGCCTACCAAGCACAGCTCGCGAATCACCTGTGCAGGCAACACGTAGTGTCTTGGAACTGCTATCATAGAACGAGAGAAGAGCACATGATCCTGACAGAGCCGGGCCGAGGAGCTCAGCTGCCACTCTCTTCGAATTGGACTTCAAGACCTTATCCACGCTCTCATACACAATATCGTTGTCTAAGCGCGTGAAACCAACCTTCATTGCAGCGTCAATAGCCTCGGGCGATGGCGTCGTGCCCAAAGTCGCGGCGGCTTTGTATGTAGTATTCAGTTCTCGACCAACATAGCTAATCAAGGTTTGCCGTAGCTTTGCTGATGTAGTCCATCCTCTAAGTGCATTGTTAGGTCTCTTGGCTGTGTCTAAACTGAGAAGGATGTGGTTGAAACGTACGCATGACCATCGAAAACACCCCAAAACATCCAATCATTATTCGAGTTATCCTGGGGTGAAGCGACTTCGACAATCTTCTCGGCGTGATCATCCTCGATTGGGTTGTTGCTTGCCAGTTGTACAATGTCGTATCTCAAGACGCCTTGTCCCCTGTTGACCATGAAAGAAACCTCATTCTGTCGCAACTTCTCGGTGGCTTGTTCGGGGGTGAGCATTTCCAGAACGTTCCTCCCGCTTCCGTCAGCGTTCTTCGAAATGGGACCCTCGCCTACAAAAGTGCCAGTGTGTAGTTCATCGGCACCAACGACGAGGACGTTCCGCGTGGGCGCGGCGTCGCTTGTAAGCTGGGTTGGCGTGGTGGTGAGGGCTCTCCCCAAGGTCTGGTCCAAGCTATTGCCCTTGTATGTGTACCAGGCACCGTACCCAACGAGGCTTGACAACAGAGCAACAGAGAAGCGGCGTATATACATGGAGGATCGAAGCGATTCGCTCAGAGCATAGTTGGGTCGGGAGGAAGACAACCGAGCGAGGGTGAGGCTGGGATGTTGGGGAAAGATGATACGCCGCGGGCGGCTCGTACGAGGTAAGCTTCGGACGGTGAATTGGCCTGTCGTCCGAAGGGCTTTGATAGCTGCGCGACGCATTTGGGAGACTGTTCGCTTGTCAACGTTGAGCAAGCGTCGCGCGTAGTCGTTCGTAGTCGTGGGCTGGATGGAGGAAGAGGAAGGCGGACAGGGATAATTAATATGTGAGAGTGGATCAGATGTGGTAGAATGCAGTTCCCTAGCAGGTGACAACGATCACTGCTGCTGTGTCATTCGCCGAACGCTACCTACCTTAGCGCCCCCCCCCCAGGTCTACGTACGAATAGGAGATAGGTACCTACATATGTACCTACAGGTACTCTTTTATTAATTAATACCGTAGTTGACACAGTCAAACAGTTAGGTACCTAGGTAGGGGGTGACCTTTAATAATACCTAGGTACTGGAATTAATCAACCGAGTTTAACAACTTAACACAAGCAATAAACAATGACCAAAAAAAGTATAAGCATATACTTTAATTACTTATTAATTTGATTACGGATGCCTCATTTATTATTTCGGTCGCAAGCCTAGCAAGCCTTTACTTCCATTACGACGTGCGCATCCCTCGCAAAGCTACCGTTTCTTCTCTTCGCCATACATGCATGTGGCTTGCTAAGATGATACGTGAGGCTCGGATCACGGGATCGCGAACTGACTTAACTCGCCACGATGGTCTCCCGTTTACCAAGCCTACCCCGCTGGAGGCTGTGGGGTGCATTTCTTTCCCCATCTCGGGGACACCCAACCGTTACCCCAACCCGAATCTGGTCTCCTCATCTCTCGCATATCATTCTCCGGCTTTTTTCAGATGTCGTCACACCCAGCCGATTGGAGCGCATCTATAACTGCGTCGTCGGGCGGGCTTTTTCTGGTCTTCGCCTTAATGTTCTCCATGTATAGCGGGACGCGGTATGAGGTCCAAACTGGTCAGCATACCGTTGAGAGATGGGGGCCTCGGTACCTCCGAATTGTTAACGGAGCCGCACTGCTCGGTAAGGAAGGAATCTCGCTGCGGCCAAGAGATGCTGCTTCACCATGACAGCTTGTTCCTATTGAGTTATGGGGTTGAGGGACGCTGCCCGGATGCTTGGCTTGGTATTTGGAGATACTTAAAAAACTCTACATCGCCAATAAAACCCATTTGCACTTTGATTTGGGGTCACTGACGTCTTTTACACGCAACCGGTGAAATATGAGACCTTCTACTCTCATATGTTCGCTGTTTTCGGGGCTGGCCTACGCGTCGGCGACATCTCCACTGAATGCGCGGCAATGGCCATACGCGCCGTTTAGTACGAAGGGCCGGGATATAGTGAATAGTCGAGGAGATGTTGTCACTTGGGCCGGAGTTAATTGGCCCATGAGCGGTAAGTCAAGTTGGAAACTCGGGTTGTTGAATTCGAGTAGAAGGGAGGGAGAATCCAAGGTTCGAAAGCTGATTGCTTTTGTTTAATAGGCGAGACTATGATCCCGGAAGGCTTGGAGTGGAAGTCGGCCGCTGATATACTCGACGATGTTGCCAGCGTTGGGTTTAACTTTATCCGCATGTGAGAGAGCATCTTGTACTATCTCAAACTAGGGCACCTGGTGACGGGTTATATGCATGTTGTTTACAGTACTCACACCAACACATAGGGGCTACGCCATCCAGATAGTCGACGAGATCTACGACCGCAAAGGACACGACGTGCCCATGATCGACGCACTGACAGCAGCCCTGGGCTCGACGAACGGGACTCTCGTCGCCAAGGCCATCGTAGCGAAGAACCCCGCCTGGACTACACAAACGACACGATTCGAGATCTGGTCCGACATTGTGCGCACGGCTCTAGAAAAGGGCATCTTCATCCACCCGGACGTGCACGTGGGCAAGGCGCAATGGTGCTGCAGCCACGTGGACGGGAACGCATGGTTCGACGACGTGAATTTCCCCGTGGCGAACTGGCTGCGCGGACTGAGTTACGTCGCGACGTGGGCGAAGGACCATCCGAATATCGTGAGCATGAGCCTGCGCAACGAGCTGCGCGAGAGCTGGAATCGGACGGATTTGTATTATAACTGGCAGACGCTCGTGGGAAATAGTAAGTAACTCTCGGAGTCGTTTCCTTCTCATTCTGGTCATTTCCCAGAGTAAACCCTCCTGCGCGGGCTAGAATCATGTCTTCAAGAGCCTTGCATGCTCTTGAAACCTTACATATCTCGCTCGAGAAGACAATTACTGACCCCGAACATCGCAGTGACGGCCGGCACGGACGCCATCCACGCCGCAAATAAGGATCTGTTGGTCACCTGGAGCGGCATGCAGTACGACCAGGACCTGTCCGCGCTGACCTCGGGCAAGAACATCCTGACGGCGCCGTGCTACAAGTGCACGGCGATCCGGGACGCTCACCGCAGAGATCCGGTCGTGTTTGATCTGGACAAGCACCCATGGGCCAACAAGCTCGTATGGGAACTTCATCTCTACGGCAGCAGCGAGGACGTCGACACGGGCACGTGCGACGTCATCGAGGCGGGGCTATACAGAAACGGGTTCAACGCGCTTGGCATCGAGCCGAACGCCGCCGGGTGCGCCGTCACGGGGGACTGTCCGCGCGCCAAACGCCTGACGCCCGTGATATTCAGCGAGTTCGGACATGCCCAAGCCGGGAGTCTGTATGACGACCTGTTGCAGAATTGTATTCAAGCGTTCACGAAGAAGCACGGCGTGAGTTGGATGATGTGGGCGCTTGCGGGGAGCTATCGTATTCGGCAGGGCACGCAGGGTCTTGTTGATACGTGGGGGCTGACGAGTAAGGATTGGAGTAGTTGGAATGATCCTGCTACTGTGGAGGGATATTGGAAGCCTTGGGTCAAGGCTATGAATGTTACCCGGAAGGGATGAGGTGTGAAATAGGGTGATGCTTAGCGCGGTATTCGTTCATGAAGCTATTGAAGTGTTCCATGTTGAAAATGCTCTTCGCTACTCACTCGTTACATGTGACTCTATGCTGTGTGCTTCGAAGTCGCAAATTCATGTTTTGACTGAGCTTGAGCTGGGTTACTGGTAGCCCCTGATTTCACTCGTTAACCAGCCCGGCGAATGCAGAGCGTGAGTACATACCAATTAGTATGAGAGTTTGGAGATCAAAAGATCAGAACCTCTTAGTGTTGTATTCGGAATCGATTCTACCATTAACTAGCCCATCATATATTAAATAAGTAAAACTCTAGCTCAGATCCGGAGGACTAGCTAGTCCCGCCTCAGAGATGGTATATCTTGTGTATGCACAGAGAGGGCCCAGATATATTGCTTCTGCCTCAGTCTAACCCAGATTTAAACGCCAAAAACCATGCAGTCGAGGCTACCCCCTCAGACCTGACCTGTTGTCATATACTGCTCATGCCAATATGTTGAATCTCGTAATCGTACTCAGAGCCGGATGTTGAGATCCATGCACTCAATCCTCCATTCCCTCTTGCCGAGTAGACTTCTCAACCACTCGATACCCAGCCCTGTCCACTCGGTTCTTTTGCGCGCAATCTCGTCGGTAGCGATACCGGCCAGAGCACTGACTGTCGTATTCAACGTCTCGATGGTAGTGCTGTTGAAGATGTTGAAGTCAACGGCGGCCGCGGGTGCCGTCGAGGTCGCCGCGGTTGTGGCATTTGCCCCTGGGTAATACGACTCTAGCCAGGACTCAAAGGCGGCGGACGTCATCCTCGGCGCGAACCAGTTGCTACTGAACTCGAAGAAGCAGCGGTCGGACCAGTAGCACGACGTTACGAATAGGATGAGCAGCAGGATCGAGCAGTAGACGCATGGCCGGTTCAGGAAGTATGTGCACACGAAGAATAGAAAGATGAAGGCCGGCGAGGCATTCGCGGGGATGAAGAGGAGCGGGATCCAACTACGTTCGTGTCCTTTTGTCAGCATGGCCATGGATACCCCTCCTCGGAAGGGGCGGGAGCTGGCAACAAATAGCTTACCTCCGTAAACAAAACATGGCGGGCGGTCCAATCTGATAGGTTGGTTGACCAAGTTATTGTGCGATGGAGAGTTTTCTTCAGTGACAGTTATATGAAAATGAGGCACTTCGCAGAACAAGACGTTCGTGGGAAACCGAGAGGGTCGAGGGCGTGGTTAATGAGTGGACAATCCGCAAAAAGTTAAATGAATAAGACAACGCGATAACGAGGAAGGACCGCAGGGAGAGACAGCTTTGTTGATGAAGGAAGGCGTCACGAGAAGTTGCCGTGATGCAGCGCAATGTGCAGCTGTAGTAGTACAATTCAAGTTAAGTGACTACCTAACGCTTTGAAGGCCCGTGGAATTGGCTGCACTGCCGTTACCCCAGATTAAAGTTAAAGTCGCAAGCCGGAGGGCGAAATGGAACCTTGGAAAGGCGATGCAAAATACCTACAGTACTAGGTAGGTAGAGAATATCAAATCAATCCGACCCAATCAAATCAAGGTATCACAGGTGTTTCCCTCCTGAAACTGGGAAATATGGGCCTTGTATCGAAAGGGTACCGGTATGCAGCGAGAATCAATTGTAGGTACCTTACCGAAGGGCCAATCGACACAGCTACTGAGGGGCACTAAGAAAGGGTCCGGACTCCGCTAGATTGACCGCCTTTGGTAGGTCCTGCCTGGGCACTCCAGGTGCTGCGCTAATGTCGATTTTGTACAGTACTGTAGGTAGGTGCGCTGGTATCAAACTTGCAGCGCAGCGCAGCGCAGCTCAATTACCCCACCATTCGATGCAGCAGCCACCAGATACTCCCCAAGGTGGTTCTGGCGGTACTTGATGCTCTCTTACCATTGTTTCAAAGTGCATTCTGATTGGGAGTCTACCTCTTCCAAGGTTCTAGATACATGTAGCAGCTATCTATCTTTAGGTGCCTGCACACTTCAATGTTTGCACCACGGATATCTACCTACCTATATGTATACATACCTTAAAGGTACTACCCTTACTCTCGAGAACCTAGGTGGCGGTTGTTACGACCAAGAGATTGTGGAATCGATCTCTATCATCACCTGGGCATCTTCGATCAACCAACCTCCTACTATTACACACACAAAGACCAGCCCAATCAGTTACACTTGGGATACCTACCTAGGTAGCAAGTGTAAATGAGTTGGTGCTGGTACGATAGGTAAAGGCCTAGGCAGAGAGACGCGGGTGCACACCACACCTATTTCGGCTACGCCAGCTCATACCTGCATGACCGCCCAACCACCAACCACACTCAAATCAAACTTTCATCATCAGCAGCAGCGGTGTCTTTTCTTCCACGCAATCACTTCTGCCCTGACTGACATCTTGGGTGCTGCATGGAATTCTGAGCGAGAGGGTGTATGTAATATCTCTCTCTCTCTCTCTCTTCTCCATCAACTTGACTTGGTTTCTTCATCATCACCATCATCATCATCATCTTTCCCAAACCTGCATTTGATTTCCCCAGTCTGGATACGTACTCGATACGGGCGCTTCTCCACCACCTGGTGGAAACACCTCGACACAGTCAAACAGTCAAGGGCCCGTGCACGCTGGGGAGGTAGAGCTCTTTTTTTGGGGTAAATTAATACCCCCCAAGCTGTTTGTTACCCGCCGGCTTGTCAATTTTGGCGAGGCTGGAGCAGAAGAAGTCGCGCGCCTATCAAGTTGGGCTCGGGAGATCACTTTATTTTATCACTTTTCTTTTTCTTTTTCTCTCCCCATCTTCGTCGTTAACCGCCACTACATCCGTATTATTTTTCAGCTCCCGCTTGATTGTACGTACACGCTACCCCGTTTGGCTTTCTCGTTGTCTTACTTGACGGCTTCTGTTCGTCGGCACTAGTTTCAAAAGCTCACAGTCGATCAGTCACAGCTCCACGTTTGGTTTGCTGCATGTGGGCCGGCTCGCCATCTCTCAATTCTCACCATGGCGAGCTACAATAATTTGAATCCACCTGGTGGCAACGAACAAAACGCTCACCTGCAGGCAATGTACGCCCGTTTGCAAGCTGCCCGAAACGCACAAAACGAAGATTCTGCCTCTGCTAGCGCAGCCACTCACGATCTTCTTTCGCGCTTCCACAGTTACAACCAGGCAAATAACCCGCACGACTACTATGGTCAAGCTTCTGCCGAATCGCCTGTAACCGGTTTGGATGATTATCCTCCTCCTGCTGCCCCGACACCACCCAGCAGTTTTGGTGCTCACTCTCATCACCCTCCCGGTATTATTGGCAGCACCTTGCCTCCCATTGGCACCATGCCGTCCCATCTTACCAATAACCCCGACCAGAGTACCAATCTGCTGAATCTTCTAAAGTTTAGCGGTGCGCAAGGACAAGGACAAAATTCTCAGGCCAATTCGCAGGCCTCGCCGTCGGGCAGTGCTCATGCCTTATCCTTCGGGTCTTCGCCTAATAACCAACCGCATGCCAGCGAACCTCCTCGCCTCCATGCACCTGTTCCTATGCCCGCTGATCCTCAAGGCCTGCTTGCCACTCTTATTAAGGGAAACATGCACAACGAGGTCGCAGCCCCGCGAGTAGAACATCAGCAGCCCAACATTCGGGATTCGTGGAATATCGGTCCTCCTGCAAACACTCAAGAGTATCTGCTTAACTTGTTGCATCGTCCAAAGCCAGCCCAGAACGATCAGCCGTCGACGAACGAATCATCGCAACCAGCCGTTTTGACTCCCCAGTCGGTCAACGATTCATCGGCGGATCATTACAAGGAATATGCACCCAGACAGGCTCTGCTCGAAAATGCCTCGCACGAGTCGACACCTCTGCCTCATCAGTATGCGTCGTCCCCTCAGGCCAAGTACGAGTATCAGTCGCCGTCTTCTCAGCATAGCCACCATGACGCAACACGGAAGTCCAGCAGATTCGACTACCCAAATCCATTCGACGAACTTGCCGGATCCCAAGGCAAAGCTTCCAAGTCATCTACCCCGGGTGCTCCTGCTCCTGTGAACACGATGCCTACAGAACTTCCAGCGGCCACTGCTATCAAGATCTTACAGAAGACTCCTGCCAGTGCCATCTCTTCCCCCGGAAATGCATCGGACCATCAACGGCCCCCGTCTTACCAAAGCCCAATTGTGAACGCTGAGCCTATCCGACCTAAATCCGAGCGCTATCCTTCCGATACGGGACGTAGCCATGGCTCTCCATACACCACCACCTCACATTCTGATCGTCGCTATGAGCATGAGCACGAGTATCGACAAAATAGGGAAACTGTATCCGAGGCCATCGAGGACTTGGCGGAGAAAGCAGACCTGGAAGCTCAAGAAGCTCTTGCTCGTGCTGAGCAGGAAGAGGTACAAGCCCAGATTGCCGCCGATCTTGAAGACATGATGAGCGCCAAGACTGATGCCGAGTTCCAGGAATCGGCGGAAGCAGCGGCTAGAGACATCAGGAAGGAACTCGACAAGGAAGAAAACGCCGAAGCTCTTGAGACGCAGTACTCGCCAGAGGTTGCCCAAGCCATCCGCAATATTGTCGAGGATACCGCGCATGGCCCTGTAGCTGACAGCTGGGAAAGTGCCGAGGCTGACGAGATTGTTGTAATCGAGGAACCACCCGCACCTGTCAAGGTGTATAACTTCCCCATGAAGCCATGGATCTCGATCGCGATGCAGGACTCGTTCGATGAGCCCCGTCCACAGTTCCGAGATGATGTCATTTTAGACATCGCGAGACTGAAGAAAGAGTTCGACCAGATTGATAGGAACCTTGTTGCTGCCACCGAATCGTACATAGCTTATGGCATGTCTAAAGCCGGTGGCCTGCGCGTGATTCGGCAAGAAGACGGTAAGGACGCCAAGCTTTTCACGGATACCAAGGACCGCGTGTTCAACGTCGCTGTATCATACACTTCAGACGATGGTGATATCCCTCCTGAAGAATCCATTATCGGTACTGGCATCAGTGGCACCGTCTACTATATTCAAATCAGGGGTGGAGGCAAAGACCATCTCGAAGAGCCACACCCAGAGCAGTATGGGTTCGCTCTGCCCCCCGCCAGCACGCAAGAAGGCGATGCGCCCGGAGGTGTTTTGAAGACACGTGCGAGGACCTCAGCGACTCACCCGGAGTACTTTGCTGTTGGCCGTGGTAAGACCATCAGCATCATCTGGCCAGCTGTTGTCATCCAGAAGAATATCTTCAAACCTGGTCATGATCGCCTTGTTGATACTGAAAGGCTCGCAAAGGAGTGTGCTCTTCGAATCAATACCGGAAAAGCAGGCAAAGATTTCACCTTTAGTCAGGACGACACGACTATTGTGTCATTAGATAAATCCGGCCGTGTCAAGTTCTGGGATGTGCGGGACCTGACTGCAGTTGATATGAACTCTGACGTTCGTTTCCCCATGCCAGCCCACACGTCCCTCGAAATTAAGGAACCGCTCATGACCCTCAACACTACGCCTGAAGGCGAGAAAGCGTGGCCAACCTCTGTGTTATTGCTGGATAAGCAACGGCCTTACCAGAAGCGTTGTGCCCTCCGCTACATGATTGTTGGCATGAAGCAGAACCATACACTTCAGCTGTGGGATCTTGCCCTTGGAAAACCGGTTCAAGAGTTCAATCTGCCCCACAGCAAGGAATCAGACGCAGTCTGTAGCGTCATGTACCACCCTGCTACCGGTATGGTCGTAGTTGGTCACCCTACTCGCAACTCGATCTACTTCCTCCATTTGTCGGCACCAAAATACACAATTAAGGGTCTGTCACAAGTCGACTATATACAGAAGTTGGTCGCCAAGGATTCATCTATTCCCGAGCCGGACTCAACGGCCGTCATTAGTGGTGTACGGGAATACTCCTTGGCAAACAAGGGAATGCTCCGGAGCTTGGACATGTTAGAGAATCCATCTTGCTCGTCTTCCAGCGATGAGCAGTCGCTTTTCGATCTTTATGCGATGCACTCCAAGGGTGTTACCGCTGTGACCGTGAAGCAAGCCGACTTGGGGTGGTCTAAGGACAATAAGGTTGTTCTTGGTGTCGATGCTACCGAGGCTGGGCTTGTCAAGATTTCAAAACTTAAGGAGTTGCCTAACACCATAGTTCCAGAACTTCACGCCCAGGAGGACCCAGCGGCTCCTATCAAAATTGCGGCACGGTCATCCGCAAAAGAAACTTCACCCTCAAATACAACAACTATCGTGGCCAGCCAAGAGGGACACAAGCGAAGTGGTGAATTGAATGCACCTCACCCGCAGAATGAGCGTAAGGAGTCTGATCTTCCCGTGACACCTGTCAACCAGGCCGATAAGTCCGAGAAGAAAGCCCGGAAGAAGCGGGAGAAGGCGGCTGCTGCTGCCGCTGCCGCTGCCGCTGCCGAGAAGCTCGCTACAGAGAATTCCCAGTTAAACGCGGGTCGTAACTCGCCTCGCGTCGATGCGATACCTAGTACAAAGAATGCCGAGCCTAAAGCCACAGCTTCGCCTGCTATGCAGCCAATTATGTCAGCCGAATCTGTCCAGGCAGCAGTGAGGCAGATCTCGACCGGTCTCGGTGACAAGTTAACTGCGGTGGTTTCGCACGAACTGAAGGATCATCGTACCAAGGTCGAAGCTGAGTTCCGTACCCGGAGCGACACATTTGCGAAAAGTCAGAAGGAGCTACTGGAACTTGTGTCATCAGTACTGAACGAGAATACCCAAGCTGTTCTCGCTAGAACCGTCACGGACCAGTTTGAGGATAGCGTTATCCCTCATCTGAGTAACCTCGTCACCAATCATCTGGGTAACCTCGTGACGAAGACTATCGAAACACAGATTGATTCTAAGCTCGGTGGTAAAGTATCTCACTCGATCCAGAACCAGATGCAGAAAACGCTCCCGAATGCGGTTGCGCAAGCACTAAACAAGGGTGATCTAACAAAGTCCATCTCTGACAAACTCGCTGCTAGCGTGGCTCTGGATATGGAAGAGTCGTTCCGTGAGACGCTCGTTTCGAGCATCACACCAATCTTTAGTGACATGGCTATTGCTGCTTCGCGTTCGCTGATCCAAGATGTCCAGCGCCGAACAGCAGAACAGATTCAAGAGTTTGAGCAGCGTCACATTGCCGATACTCAAAAGATTGACCAGCTCACAACTATCGTCTCTAAACTATCTGATACGGTCGGTGAGATGGCTGTGGCTCAAACACAATTTCAGGAGCGACTACTTCAAATGCAACACCGAGTGTCTCAGGACCGAGCGCCAGCCCAACCCCAACCCGCACAGCCTGCACAGCCTGCGCAGCCCGTGTCGAACCGGGCCACTTCATATGGAAGCCCATCAGCGACCTCGAGCAACCATGGTAACCAGTTAGTTCCATACCCTGGCAGTAACCATTCCACCGCCAAAGACAATGAGCTTCACCAACTGATCAACACCGTCGGGTCTTTCATGGAGCGAGGTGAATACGAGACCGGGTTGGTCCGTTGGATCCAGCTTCCAAGAAAGCATGACATCTTTGATGAATACCTTGTGAAGTTCGACCCTCAAATCACGCAAGGAATGCCAGCCCTGGTCTCCCTCTCTGTTGCCTCCGTTATCGCGGAACAACTCGACGGCCCACATCTTCGGGAAAGGGTTAGCTGGGTAGAGCTTGTGCTGAACAGCCTATACAGTAGCCTCCCACACGTCACTGTTCGTAGCCAACCGTTGTCACCTAGTGATCCCCGAGTTAACACCCTACAGGATCCAGCAGTGAGAGATGTGATTCCCAAAATCATGGGTACATTCCTCGAGCGAGTTGAGAAGCTATTCATGCGCATCAGCAGTCGTGCACCTACAGATCCCATGCTTCCACATCTCTCCAACATGACTCACATGGCGACAAGAATCCAGAACTTTGCTCGCAACTCGACCTACTAACTCGGTGGACCATACGAGCCATTCGAGCCGCCTACAAATATTGTTCTTACACGCGGTAGTGTCTGAACTGACTTGTTGGGGGCTTGGCGATCGGTAGTCTTGTCGGTATGTCCTCTAGGCATAAATGCTGTTCGCTCGAGCGTTAACAACATGCAGAATACTCGGTATTTCGTTTCGTATCACGGTTAATATTATTAGCATCTTATCGTACGGTCCGGCTTCCTGCGCAAGAAACGTACGACCTTAGCCTCCCATGGCTGGGTCTCGACCTTGTCATAGGAAGTTCTTTTAGGGATGATAATGTCTCAAGGCAGGGTATCATAGTACGGCGTGCGACTTGCCCGGAAAGGACATAAGGGTATTTTCGGTTCTCCCGCAGGGGCATCGTATCATTAGCTTCATGCACGTTTTGCACATGGCGCGAAATAGCGGTTCTATCGGATGCAACGATGATCACGATCACTTTTCCACATGTTCATGTAGATTGAATTATTTCATTCGATCAGGGATACTGTAGAGTAATAAAAATGGCATGGCGTGGGTTCTCGAGCGCTTCCTTCAATATTTGACGTATTAAAGATTTGACGTGAAATAGATGCTCGGCACATGAAAGCCTTGCCGTGATGCCACTGATGAGCTAAGCATTGAGACTAATTAGCTACTTAAGCTTTTCCATATCTAATATTTCATACAGATTGTCGCAATACAGTTCAGAATATTGAACTATCTCTCAACAACTAGATGCCCTGTTTAACGTTATAGGTGTGTTACGGTTTACCGCATGCCGCCTAAATGGTCAGGTATCTAGACTAACCTACACTTATATCGCATGACGTAAGGCAAGTTAGACGACCAACAGCCAACAAACCTCAGCTCCAACCTTGTTCTGAACCTGCACACGAGCCCAGCAAGGTCGCAACAACCAAAAAAAATGACATCAAAACTCACGCCGCTCAAGGACCCAAAGGTCCTCCAATACCAAATACCGGCTCACGGCCTGATCCCCAACACGTCGATCCAGAAAAAACCGCTCCTCATCTACAAATCGGCGTTCCCCAACACCAACGCCACGACGGCATCGGGTATAGAATCGCACCTCGCCAAAGTAGGTGTTGTCACGCCACAGTGGAGGTATACGATGTACAGCACGTCCCATTTCCACAGCACGTCGCACGAAGTGCTGGTCGTGGCGAAGGGCAAGGCGAAGCTGTGTTTTGGACACGAGGAGAACGAGGGGCGGGCTGAAGAGGTTGTGGAGAGGGGGGATGTGGTTGTTGTGCCGGCGGGGGTGGCGCATCGGTTACTTGAGGATTTGGGTCAGGGTGACGAGGATATGGAAGGGGGAGGGGGTTTTGAGATGGTTGGGGCTTATCCTGCTGGATGTACTTGGGATATGTGTTATGGGAGGGAAGGGGAAGGGGAGGAGGAGAAGGTTGAAGGGATTAAGGCGTTGGGGTGGTTTGAGCGAGATCCGCTTTATGGGGATGAGGGACCTGTGCTGGATGTTTAGGGGAGGGATGGATGAATGGGTTGGGGGGTGCGAATGATGTTTTCAGACTTGAACTGTCTTTGTCTAGAGGCTCTAGGATTGACTTTGGAGGTCCTGCTGTAATGTTCGTCTGATAAAACCTCTTGGGGGAAGAGGGATATACTAGGAGATGGTCATGACTACGACTTCTCAATGACGACTGCTTGGTTTGTAGGGCCTTAGGTTTTATCTGAGAATACGGTGGAGATGGTAAACTCCCTTGTTGGATATATTGGGCATTAAAACATTAGAAGACCAAATTGAGAAGTTGAGTGTAGTGCCACAGCACAACTATATTTCGAATGTAAGGGATAGCACATAGGCTCAATGCTGATAGGGCAGATAGATGGTCAGAACAGCTGTGACACAGCGTTATTTGACTCTCCCCCGTGTTAGAGTTAATTATACAATACTATATAATATACTACTGAATTGAGTAGGGTGGTTGAATCGTATATTTCGCTGGCCACCCAAGCCCTCACGCTTTGGTGGAAGGCCGTTCCACGCAACCAAAGGTACTAAGTTTGAGTCTCTGCTGTGCTTTCTGAAGCCAGCTTTCAAATCTTGAATTCGGAAGCGTGCGCAATTGATTGATCAAAGAGAGCGCAATTGAATGAATATATTCTGTGTCTGTGGCTATGAATACTGATGATGCTGGTGAAATTGCACATCCACGTGAAAGTGTGGTGTTTAGGGGCGGGCTGGTCCACCCCTTGAACCCAACACACGCACCACTTCACTACTACTGTAATAATATTAGGCTCCTTTACATTTAATTATATAGAATCGTTAGTTAAAGCTTTTGCTTTTTTTTAGCAGCAGGCTAAAGAGTTTATTTGTCTATAGTAATAAATGACGCATTATGGGTATACCAAAATGCCAAAACCCCTTCAAGCGGCTTACAGTTCCATCCTTTCTCTTCATGTGTGTGAGAATCTGCTCTCCAGTTAACTTGTATGTTGTAAAGTACCTCATGACCTTTTCCACAGACGGAGTCCATGCGAAAACATATTTGTGATGGTTGCAAAAACTGCCTTGATGAGTCCACGTAAACACGGCATTGTCCGACCGTCCGGCAACCACCGTTCTGATAGTATAATAGCATGCCTCTACAGTACCGACTATTTCGATCGTAAAACACCTCCACTAACTGAAGATCCTGTAACGAAGCCATTGAGAGACATGCTTCTTTGCCGATTGGACAAGGCCTGGGCTTGTAGGCTTGGAAACGCTTAGGGAATTCACTACTGGTCGGTGGTTGGCAGTATGTACCGAAGTATGGAACAGGTTGCCCTTCCTGGGGTTCTCCGTGAACAAGGGTAATGGGAGCATGCCAACCTAGACATCGATCTTTAGCCGGGCTTGACATATACTGCCCGATAATCACGTCGCCAGCCTTCTCCATTCTCACTAATATGTTGACATGTTGGTTCGGTGATGTCCGTACACCTAGAACAAGGATTCGATCTTGATTCGTAATAGGCAAATAACACTATAAGGCACTCTTTCGGCGCCGAGGTGGGAAGCGCTGCAATGACGACAATGCACAAAGAGCGCCAGACCGATGGACGTGAACACCATAGAGTTGGTGCGAGGAAAAGAAGAAGGTGATGCCTCTTGTACTAGCCACTTCAACAGCAAAAAACCGCTGATAATAAGATACCTGCTTTGTTTCATATGCTCGACAAAGCTGTAGGTTTGGAGGGTTTGGTGTATTCCAAACAGCTGGAGGGTATGAAGAAGCTAGCTCGAGACGTAAAAACCCGTCCTTCAGTATGATTAGAAACGACATTAACATGATCCTTGAGGAAAACATACCTTGAACTGTGCTTTGCATGTAGAGACTGCGCTACGTTTAGTCCGCGCCCCTCGCCCTCACCCCCATCTTCCAAAAGAAACACGTCAACTTCCTGGCTCATAACCTGTTGAAAGTATCCAAGAGCATGTGTTACATAGAATAGAGAAGTTATCTGTAGGGTATCTGGGAGAGGATAGAAATAAATACGCCATCGGAGTGAGTTGTACCAAGCCCCTTATTTCCAACAGTTTGGTTATGTGGTCACGCTCCTTGGAGATTCTTCAATCTGGTTTCCGGCTAATTAGCTGGCTTGATCGGCTCTTGGCGCATTGTGTAGGATCCTCAGGCCTTACACAAGCTGTCCTTTCTATGGGCACCGGTGCTAAACTAGCAATCCTCTATAAAAAGCTAAAGATATGAGCATAATTGCGATTAGAATAACTGTGATAGCGGTGAGGGATGATGGAAGATTGAGCCATTGTTCGAAACTGCCGATCTCTTGTCGAAAAAAGGTGCTATTCTTGAAGCGAAACGAGGAGAGGCTATACTTCCCTGGCCGTCAAGCCTCTTATAAAGCAGTCGATATCCTTCAAGAAGGAACTAGTGTGAACCAAGATCCGTGCAAAGAAAAAGAAGCCCAATGATGAGCCAGCTTAAAATGACTGCCCAATTCCCCTCTTAACATCTTGATCGTCGTGCGCCTCAAAGCTTGAGCAAGATGAAGGACGCCGCCAGGAAGGCCTACTATGGACTGGCCACCACGTAACTCGGCGTAAAATGCGGCGCTGAATGCCCGCCCGCACTCACTGTCGATAGGCCACAGACATCCTAGCACGGAGCTCGCACCCGCATGCAACAAGGCGGGTATGATTCCGAGAGGTTCGTCGCCCGGTGCCATATCATGAGTGCCCGAGTCGCAGGCAATGACAGTAAAGTGGACGGCACCGTTTGGCAACTCTAGCTCGAAGATCTCCCGGACCGACAGATAATCCTCACCAAGATGACTCTGGTCTGACCCATTCGTTGACGAGAACAGATCGGTACCATCACTCAAGACCAACGATGATGTCACGACATCGTTCTTTCCGTAACTCGCGTGCCCGTGGTAATGAACCCAGTGGGCTCCGCAGCACTCCTTCTGGAAATGAGCTTTCGTGACCTCGGGACCCAAGGATACTTTCCCAGGTATGTCGGCGGCGAGCGTGCGAACGTGAGAGAATATTGAGTCGCGTTCCATTGTGTTGGAAATCTCCTCATAGACAGCAAAGTACTTGGTATTGGCCTCGAAAAATCCGCTATGGTCATGCGGACCAGCGGACGTACTTGAGGTCATTCGTCTTAAGCATCTCCGTATTGTCGCGACGCTGAAAGTGTATATGACTAGATTCCGTTCTGCTAGCGACTTGCCCTCAACAAAAAGGGCATGCAAAGGCACTCTATTAAGCAAGCCAGACGGTGACAGGATCAATAGGTCGTCTTCGCTTGTTAGGCCCGTCAAGGGCTCCACAAGGCCATTCATTTTCTTCAGAAAATTGTTTCCCCCTTTCCGTTTAAGAGGGGGAGTGGCTAGATCTGCGAAACTGAAAGCTGTGCGGACCCAATCCGTAACGTCAGACATTGACACAGTTAACTCCACAGCGTGGGTGACACCGTTCAGCTGCCTAACCAAAAGTACGATGCTGTCATCCTTGGAGTCGCTCAGCGAAGGGACAAACCAGTCAATAAATTTGACCTTCTCAGGTATTAAGCCAGTCAGTTCAAGTCCCTGGGAAATAGCCTCGCTGGCATCAATATCGAACAGGCCTTGTTGATGGTTTGTGATTTCCCTCAAAAGATGATTCTCAGCCATCTTCAGCCGGTGATCCACGAGTCTCCGAGCGCCGATTACATAATTTGCGCTGGGGTCGTTGAGCATCTCCAGTATGGCTTGCTCGGTCTGGATAAGCGCACCTGCAATCGGATCACACATGAGCTCCGTAATACGATCTGATTGCAGATCGAAATTCACCCCGAGGGAGTCGATAAAGGCACGAGCTTTACCTCTCTGAAGCCAGGACCAAGCTTCGGCGGGGTTGTCGAGTCGGAGTGCCACTTTGACTCCAACATTGTACAGCTTGAGGCACGCTTCCTTCGAAACGAGCAATCGCTTGTTCATTAGAGATTCTAGGCCTCGAACAGGTAGAACGCTTCGTCTCATACCATCAATAGTTGCTTCCGTTTGCGACAGCTCAGAAAGAAAGGCTGTCAGGAGACTTTGACGTGCTTCATCGTTCACGAAGTGCAGGTACATCTTGAGCTGCTCCCAGATCTGGTTTGTGGCAGTAATAATGATTTCTGAACCGCTAGCACATCTGTACAACTCCACAGCCTTGGACGACAGTCGAAGCGAAGCTCCGAGATGTCTAAGCGCAGCTTGGAAAGTCGTGGCCGGAACGCTCTGCCCTGATCGAAAGATGTTCCACGCTAGTAATTGAGCCTGTAGTGAACTATGAAGGAATGCGTTCCCTCTTGCGACTGGATGTATGCCTTCGGCGCTCTCTAGGTCGTTTAGATACTTTTCCGAAAGATCCAAACTTTGCTCGTACTTTTGCTGTCTCATTAGCATTCTCAGTTTTAACTGCAGAATTCCAGTACGCTTTAGAGCCGGCAAAGAGTCTGGGATGCACTTCTCAGCACGATCGATCCACAACTGCTCATCGCCTGGGCCAGCTTCTTCACTCCAAAGCAGCCGGTCGTATTCACACTCAGCGATTTGAATACATTTGTCGGCCTCGCGATTTCCATAACAAGCTTCGGCATCCTTATCCGCCCAAGCCACCAATACGGCCCTTGCTGATGAGTTCAAGGCAAGAGCCTCTGGTGAACCGGGAACATGCTTGCGAGAGAGCTCGAGTCTGCGTAGTCCAACCGCAAATGCTGCATCGGATTGGTCTACGTAGCTCATGCTAGACTCAGCTATTTCCAGGCTCTTTTCAGCAAATTGCAGGGACTTCTGTACCTGGCCGAAGGTGGCGTAAGCCTGGCTCAGCAGGCCCATGATGTAGCCGTGCGTCTTGGGCCCGATCTGCGCTGGTGGATTGGCGCAATACGACTCCAGCGACTTGAGGGCAAATCCGTACTCGCTCGAACGGAGAGAGGCCTGTGCAACGGCATGGATGAGGGACAACTGCTTGAGAATCTCTCCGCCTGCGAATTCGATCTTGTCCTGTAGGAGTTCCATCGCTTGAGCAACCCCATCGAATTGAATGTCGACATTCATCTCTGGGCTGATGACGAAGGCTAGGCATCTAATTCCATTTTGCAGGTGATCCACATTAAAATAGCGTTCAGCAATTTTCCTCTTTTCCGCGAACTTCTCGCTGGCGGACATATGACGATCTGTTGTAATGCACTCTAGGTCGAGATCAATCTCCCCATAGCCATGTTCAAGTTGCTGGAAAAGGAACCGGGCTTTTGTCACGCTGATGGGGACCTCCATGGTTAAATCCCTACTGGGCAATTTGAGCTCGAAGTGGGCGATCTGTCCGAGCGTTAATGCTTTCTCTGTTGACCACTTCTCATCTTCGAGTTGGTTAACGATTCCGTACAGTTCTTTCAAAGCCTGTTCCTCATCTGCATACAGGTCTGCTTCGAAATAGATGAGAAATCTCGCTTCCCGTAACCGACCGGCATGTTGAGTTTTTTTTTCTGAGGGTCCGAATGTGTTGAACTGCCAGATCCTTCGTTGACTGCTCTTCCAGAAGGCCTTGCTCTGCTGCGACTACAAGTATTTTCCAATAGTAGAAATGAACGAGAACCTTGGTATGTGACTTAGCAGTGTGAAGGACGCAAGTAGAAGGGCGATTACTTACTCTATATTCTGTAATCTCTTCATCGTCTTTAGCGCATTTTATTTGTTGTTGGTCATTGGCTCTTGCAGAAGTGGCTACACAGTCGTCTGTTTGGCTAGACTGATACGCAGCTGCTGCTGTGGGACAAAACTCCCACACTTGTCCTACCAACTGAGCGAGTTTCAGTGCAGTGCTGAGTTTTGAATATCTAGAAATCTCGATATATGCTCGTACTAATTCGAAGGCTGCTGTCAGTGGGTCTCTCAGCAACGCGGCGATCTGGTCTGCCTCCTGGCCACACTCGAAGATGGATGAAGATTCATCATTGCATGCTTGCACTGCGCGTCGATAGTTTCCTTGGACTAGAAAGAGCTGTGCCACTTCCAACCCTATGTCCTTGCGAGATTTAAGCTCCTGTGGAAGACCATCGATGAATTTTATGCCTTCTTTGAAATGCCCATTGCCACGGTAGCGCCTAATTGCCCTTTGCACGATCTCTGTGTTGAATTCGTTCATTTGAAACATTGATAATCTTTCCAGCGAAACCTGCTATTGTAAAAAAGCTGTAGACCCGATAATAGCAGCTATGTTGGAGAGCGCTGAGGTTGGGGTAACTCGAGGCGTCGTGTTCGGTGTGTGACAACTAAAAGGACGCACACGGAGTCTCACTCAAGTATGCTGCTGTTAGATGTTATCGCATGGCTATAACAGTCAATAGGTGTCAGATAGCGTATCAGATGAAATATGTAACAAGCTCACGTCTGAATAGGGGAGGCTTAGATGGATTACTGTCTCACAGACTTCGCATGCTTAATCCATAGGCACGCACTAGTCGCATGAAAGTTGCCAGTATTTGGCGACCCCACTGATCCTCGTTGGGCTGAAATCGCCTCGGCGGTCCAGGGCCCCTTGTCATTGGGTCTAAAGCTGAGCAGTAGCTGAATTACGACACATCTGCCTGCCGCTAGAAGAAGCAAAAGTAAAGTTAGGTTACTTCAAAATGCTCGATGACCACGCGCTTCGCTGACGATATTCGCCCCATCATTCAAACATGGCAGACCCAAACAACAATAACCCAAGCTCATTAGTATCGGAAGCGAATTTTGAATTCTCGGACGAGATCGAGATCGATACATTATTGGGTATCCGAAATGAAAGCAGAGTCAACCGGCCCCTAGCTACTCAAGAGCACATCGGAAAGACCAGCTACAGCGCGTATGTCAATCACATACAGTACGGGACATTTAGCGGCAGACCGGCATGCTTGCTGGGGTTAGACTTCTCATTCCGCTTTCCGTCCCTGTCCGCAGGTCGGTTTTCATCCGCGGAGATTGAAGTTACTTTCGAGAAGGCGTTGAACACCTCCAAACCGAGTCTCCGGTCTACCGATGCTTCGCTCGACCCTATTGTCGCCAATTTTGCACCGAAGCATATGATCGGTCAGGTCAAAGAGCGGGAAAGCTCCCGGGCGCTCGAACTTGAGATCCCCGTTACTTTTGGGGTCCCGTTTGGATCGGTAGGACTCACCGCAAGCTGGTCCAAAACGACAAGTTTCACCGAAGAAGGCAGGCTGGAAATATTGGGAAATCTGGCTCAAGATGACGAGCACGACGAGGG
Source organism: Xylariaceae sp. AK1471 (assembly GCA_023159215.1). Classification (NCBI taxonomy): domain Eukaryota; kingdom Fungi; phylum Ascomycota; class Sordariomycetes; order Xylariales; family Xylariaceae; species Xylariaceae sp. AK1471. Next base: position 674,244 of record JAJKLI010000023.1, read on the forward strand.
CGCGAACTCGGTGCAGTGGGACTTGAATGAAAACAAAGTTTCCAAAGAAGGGATAATCCGTTCTTTCCGGGGCGTGGTCTTGCTTTACCACCAGCCCCAGGAGGCATTCTGGATGCGTGTTTCTGTAAAGCCTGTGGTTAAGTTCAGCTTAGATCCCCGTCGATTGTTGACGAAAAGGCTTGTAGGGGACAAGGATGATCCGGTATTGCTGGACGGATACACTGAACGAGGGGAAGCACGTTGCTTAGCGAACCGGAGTTTCGACTCGGCAGACTTCCCATGGCACATCATCTTGGATTTGCCTAAGTCTATTGGCGAGAGTTCTGTGTAACTTAGTAGGCCATAGTAGTACGGGCCCATATTCTTTTGAGCAACGATGAATCTGCTGCTGTTAGAAATAAGGGAGCTAACCTATTAATGAATCAGCTCTTTTGTTTCTTATAGAAAAGAGCTCAAGTTAGAATATTTTATAAAGGACAATATAAGATAATTAGATATGTTTTAAGAAAAGTGAAAATTCGATTCTTGAGGTGATACCGTGAGTGCCGAAATAAAGATGGTAGGGTCACGTAAGGCTGATATAAGGACGCGAGCAAATGGGAACTTGTTTGCTTAAAACTGAACCCGAGAAAGAGTTATTTGTAAATTAAGTACATAGGCCCTCCAAGTTGCCGAATCATGCTCGCAACGAATGTAGATGTGAGTAAGCATATGCAGCAGTTTTCCTAAGAAACTTCGCCGATTGTGACGCCTCTAGCTTCCCATTGCCAAATGTACCAAAAATGACGGCATTGTTGCACCCGGCAGCAACGCTGAATATGACGTGACAAGAAAATATAAATAACGACACATGCCAGATCAACTCCGTAAAGAAAACCTATCCGTGACGAGGAAATACCCTGGGGCTTGCGAGAAGAGCTAACTATCTTATTTGACACAAGCTCGACCATTACGGTCTTCTCCTACGACCAATCCGAGTAAATGGCAGATCTTTTGCTAGAGTTCGAAAACTCCCGAGACACATTGAGGACAAAAATCCACTTGATACGACCCAACATCAACTTAAGACGAGCTATCTGGTTGAGCTGGCTAAAAGAGATTGTGTGGCGAAGAGTAAATTCCTTAGGGACTGCCTTATCGGTAATCCTATACCTCGGCGTGGTTCTTGCGTCCGGCGGCGTGAATCTCTCGATACAAACGCTGAGTTTCGAGCACCATCTTGACGGGATATGTGAGAATAGTGCTCTCTTGTCTGTTTTGGTAGTGAGCTCAACTTTTTTCTTGTTTGGATTATGGGAAAGGCTTACTCGACAGCTCTCCGATATTGGACCTAACGATAAGCTCATTTTTGGTGCAATTGTAGACAAGGACGTCAATGGAACGACTACTGGAGCTTGACGACTCCGAAATAACGTCGCTGCTTATTGGATAGTCCACTTCGGCTGGCACCCATATGCGGCCAGGCCAGACAGCTACCGACGGTTCAGTGGGATGAGATTGCTCAATGTCGGGTGTTGTGTCGAGACCTGTTACTCCACTGTCTCTCTGGCGTTTCTCATCTAAGTCGCGTTCATGCCGCAACTGCGTTCGCCAGTCTTGGAGAATTTCATACAGCTTGTCAGGGTCCTTTCGATATTGATCGAGATCATCTTTTTCCCAGCCTTGATTCGTCGTCGTACCCATGTTTGCAAAGAAATCAGATCACAGATATACTGAGATGTGAGATATGAATGAGGCTCTAGCCACAAGTAAGAGATGTCCGACAGCGCTGGGGTTATATGGGTATATACTACGCCGCGTGGTTGAGATGCACCGGCGAATAACCGGATCTCCTGCATCAGCTGAAATGCTGTGTAACACACGCTTGCCAATTCATTGACCCCATGACCAATTGGTAGGCGTCTCATATTGAGACTAGTGTAAAAAGGAGGATGCTGCTTCCGACTCGGAAGGGGATCGGTTGAAGTGGGCTGTGCATGAGCTTGTGCCCGAACAGTAAATAATTAACAGCAAGGCAGAATCTGCGAATTTCCAGTCTAGCCTAATAATGCTCATTCCAAAGCCCTTCTCGCCCTACCTGGGGTTCTAAGTATTTCGCCCTACATTATTAGGACTTCGTTCATTATGAACTTTGAGGCAAGCGAACGTAGCGAGTCACTGATTTGACAATCGATAGCGAGATGAGGGACCGTCAGCACGGGTTTAGATCGACTTTTTCTATTTGAAGCCACGCTGAGAGAGGGATCGACTCGAACACCCTCCATTACAAGCGTGACAGGGGATTATCGAAACACCTGCCTCAATAAGCGCGTGGCGTGCATTTTGGCCTCCATCGTGAATAGTAAGACACAGCTAACGCCATTATGCCTTTCTCGGAAATGTCATCTGCTGCATGACATCTGCCACCTACGACTTAGCTGCAGTTCGCGATGAGAAGGATCATCAGGCGCTTACGGGCGCAGCAAGCTCTGGCAAGGCTGCGCAGTCAGTGAAAGCACACGGCGGCTGGTTTTTTTATCACTGGCACACCAACGTTTCATTGCAGAGGATAAAATCACTCTCAGCCGTACCCAGCAGGGCATAATGGTCTCGACTAATCCACCACTTCTTCATCGGTTTCATTCCTTTTCACCGGCTTTTTCTAGGGTCGCTCGTTTATCTATGTATCAATTGAACTGAAACTGCTGAACACCGTTAACCATGTCAGAAAAACAGCCAAGGTGGCCTAAAGCTATCCTCTCTTTGGGTGAGTAATGCGATAGCCCTAAACATCTTCCTTTCGAATGTAACAAGAGTCCCCGGCACTTTATACTAATAGTGAACTAGAAGGCGGCGGCACAAGAGGATTTGCAAGTCTTGTCATACTGCAAATGCTGATGTGCAAGATCCAAGAGCTCGAAACAAGTATTGAGGCTCCTCCTAACATCCCATCTGATGGGTGGGAACCACACAACTCTAGCTTTGGTCCAATTCATTGTGTGCGGCGGGAAACTCAGCGTGAGATGCCGATCCTGCAGGAACGACGCTCCTGGGCGACTATCAATACCAGGGGTAATCAAAACGGGCTAGATTTAGAGGAGAAAAGAAGAGAGAAAACCTTAATAGAGCTCGAAGATAAGGCTCACAAGTACCTCCCTTGTCATTATTTCGACTATATTGGAGGGACTAGCACTGGAGGGTCTGTAATATCGAAACTTGAACTGGGCCGTGCTAACCTTGGTTTAACAGCCTGGCCGCAATCATGCTAGGACGCTTACGAATGAGCGTGGATGAGTGCATAAACCGGTACCCGACTATGGCCAAGAAAGTTTTCGGAAAAGAAAGAGTGTCCTTTAAAGGGATACTGAGGGATCGATATGATGCAAAAAACTTGGAAGAAGAGATTAGGAGTATCGTTCATGAGCGATTGCCCAAAGATGGTAGAGACGCATTGTGTTCTAGGTTTCCATCCCCGGAGGACCTTTGCAAAACGTAAGTGGTCCCGAATACTATCCGTTCGGTTGTAACTGACTCTCCGGCGAGATTAGCGTGGTATTTTCGAAAAAAGACGGTCAAAATGATGCTCCTTACCTTTTTCGATCGTATGAGGTGAATGACAAACCCGAATTGGGTTTGTCTGCTGACAACCCCGGCCCTGCTGCTGATTACGAAATTTGGCAAGTGGGTAGGGCTACCTCTGCTGCTCCGCCTTACTTGAAGCCAATGAATATCAATGGCGTCAAGTATGTTGATGGGGCTATAGGCTATAACGACCCTACTCATCAGTTATTTCAGGACGTCTTGGTCAGCGAAAGCGCCCCTAGGGGGACTCGAAATGTCATATCGCTCGTCCTGACTCTCGGCACTGGTCTCCGGCCCACGGTAAAAGAACGAGCTAAAGGCATAATGAGCCAACGCTACGTCAAGCGTGCGAAGAAAATATTCCACTGGCTGGAGGGAACCGTGACGGGCACTGGCCAGGTGGAGCGAATCATGCAAAGTGAAGCCAGACTTCACCAATTTCACTATCATAAGTGGAATGGGGGAAACGAAGTCGGGGCGCTCTCACTTGATAACTGCAAAGAAGGCGTGTTTGACGACATGACGGAGTGGATCAATGCCTACATGAGTCAAGCTAACAGACCCAACGAGTTGACTGAAATCGCCACCATGCTGGTGGCTCAGCGCCGCGAACGGTATCGTCAAGCTCAGGATCACTGGGAACGCTTTGCTTTCTGCACCAAAACACCATGCCTGCTGCAAGGGTGCACGTACGAGTTCAATACCAGGGGCCAAGTTAAAGAGCATGTGATATCTAGTCACAAAGGAGTCTTCGACATCTCGAAACTGGATGAAACGATCGATCGTGTCCGATTGATTGAGCCCTGGATGAGAGGCCCGTGGTGAATTACACCGATAAGTAGAATATGCTAAGAATCCCATCTTCTCGACATGTACATATTACACTCGCATTTACGGTCTGGTGGTAGAACATTTTGGGCTTCATATTGTTGTCACATGAATTGGAGCATAACAGATAATGCTTTGAACCATGAGATATCAATGTTAGCACGGCGCTCTTAAGGATATATATATTGGGCCCAGCGGATGTAAATACCTGCTACGGATTCTTAATTTTATCACGGTTGTTGTTAATAATTGACTTACCTAATCAATTACACTTCCTTCCTGATCGTTTACGAACAATCCATGACCGAATTATTTGGTGTCTTTACACTTTGTGACGTTGTTTATGAAGCAAAGCTGGATAACACAGAATACCTAGGTAATCAGTTACCCTGCTATTATTCCTTAGGAAAGGAACTTCCACTCGAGGTAAATGGGTATAGATTTCGGCGTCGTGCGATCTAAACTTTTGAGGCTCAGAACTTACAAAGCATACCGGGATTGAACCTAGAGCAGTGATAGACCGGTCAGTATCCACAGAGAGTAGGTCCACACCCCCATATTCAACCCATGACCGATCTATTGAAACAAGTCCTGAAGTCTGGGCATAATTTACTTGCCCGTCTACATGTGAGTGTAAGTTGACATAAAGTGGGTTAAAGGCACAACGTTAAAGCGATATAGTTTGGATTGGGTTGTTCTAGTTGATTAATCTACTGTTCATATAACCAAAAATACTCATCAACCTGGCCATCAAACGACTCGGTATCCTGAGCCATGCTAGCGAGACTTTCACGAAAATCCATGAAGTGACGCATCGTTCATAGTGCAATTAGACAACCAACCCGCAACACACTGGGGTTATTCTGCGGCGCAGCATCTTCGATGCGTCCCCTCTAATTTCTAAAGGCTGAATTTAGAGATTTGTATGGCTTACATGGCCTGGTAACGTCTGTAAATATTCATTGTAAACTGAGAGAATAGTCTCCAAAGACACGACATCTGGACCTTGCATATTTCTGGGTAAAGACAATCTAACATGCAATGGGTTGCGGGTAACATACCGATGTACAATTTCAGCTCTGTTGAAGGGGCCCCCTGGCCTAACTTCACTGTCAATTGCACGTATTGCCAGCCCCCATGGCCCTCCATAGCCCTAGCCAATTTGCAACAAAGCAGGCCATTGCTGATCCTACTAGGAACATGGTGTAACATCTAGGTATTTGTCAGCAAAATTTGATGTATAGCCCCTACCGCGACGCATTCTTTCGTGTGGTTACGGGCAATCCCAAGGTTGCTTTAAATTCACTACACGTGTAAGTCAGATGTAAATAATATGGTCACCGGGGTGTTAGATATGTGGCAGCTCGTTTGCACCTAGACCATGCACGAAGAAGAAACTTAAATAATCCTGGACAGATACCCTCTGGTACGTCTTATGATAACTTATCGTGCCTTTTAAAATGTCGTGTACGGTAGATTGGTGTTGTGGCTAAGTGTGGTTGTTGTTGTGGTTGTGGTGAATGGGATTGGTGGGGCACACACTCCGCCAGGGCCGTATTGATCTATTGTTGTTGCAATGAATGGAGATTGCTAGTAACAATGGTCAATGGACTTTGGCTAGACTATATATGCTGGCCGCACAATTAAAATTTCCATTCCTTCAATCTCAACTTTTCAAGAACATGAGGTACAGTTGGGCCCAGAGCCAACTACCGCTTCCATGAGCCATAACACATATTTGGTGTGTGTGATCGATATGACTTCGTGCACTTCTATTTTCGTATGACATGAGCTTCTTCAGGTCACAGCACGCTTCTTTTGTCTTTCTGTTTCAGCACCTTGTACATTTTTGCTTGTTTCTCCCACGACCAGCTCTGCTATTGTATCTGCCACTTTCTACCTTTGCATCGTACCTCGTACACGACGACAACACCAGCAGACTACGGTCATTCTGCCTCATACAACACAATGACTTCACCCATCCGCAGAAGCACTCGCGTCCGATCCGGCCGGCCCACTCGATCCCGGCGCCGTGCCCCCCTATCAAACGCGTTTGACACAATAATCAAGCGAGCCAAGGCGAGCGCCTTGCGCGAGAAGCGTGCCTCCGACAAGCAGAAGTATGCCGAAATCAACCATCTAGTATTCTACAAATTCATGCAGCTGCCGCTTGAGCTCCGCGAGAAAATCTACTTCTTCGCAATGGAGGAACCCGGATCTCCGCGTGACCTCCGCCTGTTACGGTCACCCCCACTCGCCTCGGTCAACAAACAGGTGCGCGAGGAGTCTTTATACGTCTTTCTGACTCAATGCGTGTTCTGTATCACCCTCGACAAGGTCATATCTCCTCCCGATGCAGTGTACATAAAGCGAGAGGGCTACAAGTCGCTTAATATGCTTGTGGAAAAGATACCACTAAGCCGTTGGACGGCAGCAGGTTCAGAATCTTTCTTCCCCAACATAGAAATTAGTATTCCGGACCCCTGCAGACATACTTGGTCAATTCATCTACGAGCTCAGAAAGGACGCTTGATAATCGACTACGATATTTCATGTAAGACGGGGCGAGCAGTTCGCAGACATAAAGGTCCTGATAAGGGCCTTCGTAAGTGGATCCGCCACGCCGTTGATACTATGCAAGGCCTTAGCCGCGAGCGGACTCGTTTCATAACGAACCTACTCAAGGAGGTCTTCAACCCAGACGGTTCTTCGCACTATGTAGTCGCGGATTACCCACCAAATGATTACTTTCGTGGGTTCCGTCTCGACGAGTTGGACGGGGTCACAAGGGCCTTGCACATGTACGGCGGCTTAGACCCGGTCTGCTTGCCCATGTTCAACCAGGATATCACGCGTTGGTCACCCATAAATTATTATTATCATCCTTCTATAAGGGAGGAAGATCTGAATAGCTCGCAATGAAGAAGCCCAAAACCATGAAAAAGTTGTCAAACAAGTCGCTCCAGCACAGAGCCCACCTTCTTGGATGGGATTGTTCCAAATACGGCTGCCCATGACAGGAACTACGGCTGGCGGCCCTGACGACGAGTTGTATGGCATCGGCACCCAGTCGGCGGACACGTGGTAGCCACAGGCATCGAGGGAAGGGGCATAAGGACGTGTTTTCCCTGGTTGCTTTCTACTTTCGGAGAGGCTGTAGCCACCGCTGGATCCTTTTCTACTCGAGGCTGTCCTACATCCCCTGCGCAGGAGGATGAGAATGTACTACTAGATTAGATACTGTCAGCACCGCGAGCTTAATGCAGATCGCTTTGACCAGGCCACTATGCCACATAAAAAAGTAAACTGGCATAACGTAAGAACCTATCGTGATGTCGAGCAATACCAGAAGACTTCGTTGTTCCCCTTGCCACATTCTTCTACTTATAACTCTTTTCAATTTGATATAGAAGCCCGTTGTTTGGAACATGCTAATGTTTGAAAAAGGATAAAAAGCGCTTATATATTCACCAGGAATTCTGTTAAGTGCTTTAAATAATGATTTATAATCTAGGAGGCTTAAACATGAGACTATAGATGCAGCTACATCATTAAAAGTAGGAATTGAACTATTGTCCAGTACCAAAGATTTTTCATGCTGAAAAAATCTACCGTTATGGTTGAACAAGCTATATTTCTGAGATATAGGCGGCAAGTCAGAAACGGGCTTATCTTCCTACTTAGTAGCCCTCTAGGGGCGTTTCGTTTGATACCAGCGCTTACAAAATATGGTTCACGGTTCCTGAATAGATTTTGAGACTTGACAATGGAGATATTTGCCATTACAAGCCAGCTATTACGGCTCCTTCGATCTCAAGCATATGAAATGCGGCTCATCTAACGAACCCCTACTTTTCGTCAATGCCTCTACAGCCACTATAACCATCTTGTACCTCATTACCCTATATCGCCTGTACAATATCCAAAATAACCCTACTCAGGCGATGCTTGTAAAGACCAATGCGACGAGAAAGCCGGGACACCCACGCCTCTAGAGTATTCCATCAGTCTCACATATCGATGACGTTATTCAGGCCTGCAACAAATATAGCCGGAAAATACGTCTCCTCACGAGACGAGATCGCCACGTGGATAAGCAGAAGATGTGCTCAAGATCCTTCACGTGTCTCTACCACCCTCTGATACTTCGATTGCGGCCGAGGATCCCCCAAAGCTCTTCAGTATGCGTAGAAGTTAATAGCCTCGCTATCCTGTGCTCTGATCTTCCTGTTGGTTCTGATCAAGATCCATTTCATAGTCCAGGCCGTGACGATGACCCCAAAGGAAAATCCGATGCTAGCCAGGCAAGCGGGACGGAAAAGGGGTGCGGTATCGTCAGACCATAGGTAGGGAGTGTAGACGAAAGATAGATTGCCAAATGTATTGGCGATGGCAAGGGCGGCTGCCTTCTTCTCGTCTGTCTGTCCGACCGTGGCGGCGGCCCATGCAAGGGTGATGTTGTTGACGCCGTAGGTAGCGCCTACGAACAGTACGATGGCAAAATAACGTGCTCCGATGTTGTATGTGGCTGTCGCCACTGCAAAGCCCACGATGGCTAGTGTCTTCGAGGCAGTAATGTGCCATGTCCGCTCATTGAAGTGACCGGAGGACCAGGACACTGCCACAGACGCGAACGTGGCGACCAAGTAGGGCGGACTAGTGAGCACGAGTGAGATGGTACTGCTGAAGCCTAGCGAAGCAACAGCCGTGGGTAGATAGTTCTTAAAGCCATTGGCGGATAGATGCAGGTTCGTTAGGAGAGTGAAAATCCAGGTTCGGTAGTCTCGCGCGGCATCCCATAGACCAGACCAGGCACTTGTCGGTGTGTAGCGCTTCTCGGTCGTGTCTCGTGCAATACGATCATGGGCCAGCTGCCGCTCCTCCTCAGTAAGCCAACGGGTCTTGAGCGGTGTGTCAGGAAGGATGAAGAAACCTGCAATGGCAACCCCGACTAGTAAAATTGTCAGTGACATGGCGACGCCGGTGATCGCGAAAGTCTAAGCTCACCAGTAGCCACGCCTTGGATCAAGAAAAGCCACCGCCAGCCCGCCAGGCCGTGCGCTCCGTCGAGGCCGGCGAATACGCCAGCTGCAATCAGCCCAGAGAAGGTGCTGGCAAGAAGGTTTCCAGTGTAGAACACGGCAAGCCTAGTAGCCGTCTCCTTGCGGGTGTAGAATAGACTGACAAGGTAAATAGCGCCTGGGTAGAAAGGGGCTTCGGTGACTCCTAGCACCAGCCTGAAAAACGTCAGTTGCCATCCTTTCAGTGACTATCCCTGGAGTTTTCTACGGCAGACTGGGGGAGGATGGTAAACTTGTTGACGTCAAAACCCCTACCGTACAGCTAGTAGGCCGTGATAGTCCTTTACCAGGCAGTTGAGGGTGGACACGATGGCCCAGGCCAGCATCCACCCTGACAGATACCAAGACGGCCTAAGCCGAGTGACCAGCATGTTTGACGGGACCTGGCCGGTAATGTAGCTGCGGGGAAACTCCACCATTAGCATGAGGCCCTCAAACCAGGAACCTTGCGAAAAGCTAACAGGGCTTACCCTACGAAGAAGATGCTCACACAGGTGTTGTACTGTGAGCCAACCAGCCCAAGATCTTTGTCGATGTGGTTGAGCTTGCCATTGACGATCGCATTGCGGTCGAGAAAGTTGAAGAAATACATGAGCCAGAGTACGGGCTACCCATGTTGGTCAACTTCCATCATCTAAGACAAGCCGTGGTGAGCTACCATCATGTACAGGTCCAGTTTTTTCACCAGGGCGATTTCTTTCGGATTAACTCTGGCGTAAGACCCAAACCTGTCTGGCTGCTCGATATCCTTCTTCGGGTCATCTCTGGTATCGTCATAGTGCTCAAGAACTGCCCCTTCCTTCGTCGATTCGACGACTGGCAGTGGTTGTGAGGAGACCATATTGGTATTATGTGCTTGATAGTAAAGGAGGTTGTGTTGGGTCGGTATGGTGAGCAGCACTGCTAAGGGTGGGGCAGAGTAGCGTGACGGTAGAGGTCGACCGGGTCTTTATAGATGACGGCCGACCGACTTGGAGCACACGTGCGCCGACGTGGAGTAGGAAGGGAACCTCTCGGCGGCAGGAAGCGAGCCCTTCAGCGTTATCGGGGCAGCCGAAGACCCCCTCTCGGCATAAGAAGGATAAGCAACAAGTTGATGCCGACATCGATTGCCGACTGCTCTGCCGCCTGGGTGAGCGGGATAACTTGTCAACCATGTTGACAGATTGGTTTGATTGATATATTTGACAGACCATGTTGATTACTCTTTGAGGTTATTCAAATTGGTTCTTTGCTAATGTCTTAGATCATCATTGTCTAAGGCCCAAGAGCTCGGGGTAATAGTGGGTTCCGGGCTATTATGACCCTTAGCCTGTCCAGACTGGCTGCGTTGCATTCGACTGTCCAGGGTGCTATCAAAGAGCGAGTGAGGGGTTGTTAGTTTGTATGTGTGTGGTTATAGTCGACCTGCTGCTCGTCACGATATCAACGGTCTGATACGTCGCGCTAGGGTGACTGTGGATGCCAGGAGCCGCCCAAATCTACGTACACGACTCCGGTCGATAGTAAATATCATCCCCACACGGAGAAAATGTGCCCGAATCCTACGTCCAGCTTATTCCCGTCCTCAATCGTGACGATGGTGAGGAGGTTCTAGGCTAGTGCTTCATAGATCACGTACAGTGCTGCCCCACGAGTGCTGAGACGAGGTGCATAAATTGTTCACGCAGAACCAGATATTGGACCGTATCCTCCTTGACTAACGGGAACCAGGGAATTAACATGCCTACGACGGTAACCATCGCTCCCGAGGGACGTGCCTCCGCGGAGGTCCCCCAGTCATTGGTGGACTCAAGCCGGCCCATCCTCACGCTCGACGAGTTGATCCGGAGCCGTGCGTCTGAGATGGGAGACGCTCCCTTGATTGGATATCCAAACCATTCACTACTCCACTTCGAGGAACACAGCGCCCGCTCTGTGGACCGATACGTCGACGCTGCAGTAGACAAGCTACAGCAGCTGGGCCTGTCGCCTGTTGTAAGGCTTACCAGGTACCCGCGAGGCTATGCCTGCACATGACTATGCCTTACTGACCGTACGCTGACTCCTACTCCAGGATCCCTCTCTCTCTCGGCCGCCCGTAGTCGGAGTTCTATCTCAGTCGGGCTTGCATGTGGCCGTCACAATCATCGCCCTGAGCCGGCTGGGCTACACCGTCTTCTTGATCTCGACCAGGCTCGCGAGCCCGGCTCTCGACCGCCTGATCGAGCTGACCGGGTGCAGGACCATTCTCACCACGCCGAACTTCCATGCCATCTTGGCCGAAGTTCCGAAGGAGAGACAGCCCGTTCTAATCCCGATTCTTTCCCATTCAGACTACTACTGTAGAGATGCACCGGCGTTTGTGCGTCTCTGCAATGCCGAGTATGAGAGCAAGAAGATGGCCATCATCCTCCATTCATCGGGGTCTACCGGGCTGCCGAAACCCATATGGCTGTCCCACAGAAGCTGCATTGGTGCCTTTGCTCTCCACATGAATATGCGGTCGCTGCTCACTTCACCCCTCTTCCACAGCCATGGGTTCTATGAGCTGTTCCGGTCCATCTACTCGAGGAAAACCATATACCTCGCTAACTACTCGCTCCCGTTGACCAGGCAGAGTCTACTGAAGATGCTGGAGCACGTGAAACCAGAGCTCTTTCATTGCGTACCGTACGTGGTGAAACTCCTGGCTGAGTCCGACGCAGGGATACGGGCTCTGGCAAACGTGAAAATGGTCCTCTTCGCGGGGAGCAGCTGTCCCGACGACCTTGGAGACCTGCTCGTAAGCCGCGGGGTAAACCTGGTTGCAAACTACGGAGCGTAAGTCCCTCTGGCCCCCCAGCCGGCGTATCTTATCGAGCGAGCGAGTGCTAACGCCTAGCGAAGCACCGAGACAGGCAGGCTGATGAACTCGGCTCGACCGCCGGGCGACCGGTACTGGAACTATCTGCGCCTTCTAGCACCCGCACGGCCGTTCGTCCTGATGGACGAGGTCGCGCCCGGGCTGTACGAGTGTGTTGCGCTCGACGGCCTGAAATCGAAGAGCACGGTCAACTCGGACGACCCGCCGGGGTCTTTCCGGACCAGAGATCTCTTCGCACCTCACGCAACGGAGCCGGGCCTATGGAAGTACGTCTGCAGGCTGGACGACCGCTTCACCCTCATCAACGGCGAGAAGGTCTTGCCAATCTCGATGGAGGGCCGCATCCGCCAGGAAGAGTGCGTGAAGGAGGCCGTCATCTTTGGCGAGGGCAAAAGCTACCCCGGAGCGCTGATCTTCCGGGCCGATGCGGCAGCTCACATGTCAGATGAGGAGTTCCTCGAGGCTGTCTGGCCGGCCGTGGAGGCGGCGAACTCTCGGGCTGAGACCTTCTCTCGCATTCCCAAAGAGCTGGTCGTGGTACTACCGGCCGACGCTACCTTTCCCCGGACAGACAAAGGAACCTTCATCCGTGTCCCCACGTACAGACAGTTCGAGCGGGAGATCGAATCAGCTTACGAGCAGTTTGAGAACGAGAAGGAAGGCACCTTGTCCCTCTCGGGTCAGGAGTTGGAAGACTTCCTGTTGCGCGGACTGAAGGACCGGCTCGGCATTGAGCTGTCGGCAGAGGACGAATTCTTCGCCTCGGGCGTGGACAGCCTGCAATGCATCCAGATGTGGAACCTGATCAAGAGGGAGCTCGATCTGGGGGGGAACGGGCCTAGGTTGAGCCAGAATGTCTTGTACGAGACAGGAAACATCCGAGCGCTTGCCCGTCACCTCGAGAGGCTGAGGTCAGGAGAGGAATCTTCAGCAGACGAACTTGGCAAGATGCAGGAACTGGTCGACGCGTACTCCTCATTCGAGCCGCATGTCGGCGGAGACGCTCCACGACCGGACAAAGATGTCGTTGTAAGGAACACCCTCCCATGTCTACCCATAACCTACCGATGCTGACACATCTGACCGGTCGCAGCTATTGACGGGTGTCACCGGCGGCCTAGGTGCACACCTGCTCGCACAATTGGTATCGCGAGCCAATGTTTCGTCCGTGTGGGCCATGGTGCGCGCGCCTACAGATAGCGCGGCCTCGGATCGCGTCTTCAGCTCCCTCAAGGCTCGCAGCATCGAGCTCTCGCCCGGGGAAAGCAGCAAGGTGGTTCCACTGGCCTGTGATCTTAGCCGTCCCGACTTTGGGCTGAGCCCATCGCGCCTCGCGGCGTTGACGCGCATCCTCACGCTGGTCATCCACAGCGCCTGGGCCGTCAACTTCAACATCCCCGTCCAGAGCTTCGAGAACCAGCACATCAGAGCGGTCCACAACCTGATCCAACAATGTATCCGGGTGCAGACGCCCGATCCGGCCCGCTTCTTCTTCTGCTCTTCCGTTTCGGCGGCCGGCGGGACCCCTCGCCCTGGCACCGTAGCAGAAAGCCCCGTCATGGATCCTGCGCATGCCCAAAACACCGGTTACGCACGATCAAAGTATGTGGCAGAACACATTACCTGCAACGCGATGAGGAATGCCCGCGCACCCGCACAAGTGCTGCGCATAGGCCAGCTGATAGGCGACACCGTGGTTGGCGAATGGAACGCGACCGAGGGCATGCCCATGATGATACAGACCGCAGTCACGCTAGGTGCCCTACCCATGCTGGACGAAGTAAGTAACCAGACACCCCCTGACCGAGGCCGCGAGGTACTAATTGCACTTGCCAGGAGATGAGCTGGCTGCCGGTTGACTTTGCAGCTGCCGCCATTGTCGAGCTGGCCGGGGTCGCCGAAAACGGTAAGCCGAGCGCTCCGGCCATGAGCTCGGACATGGTGTACCATGTTCTCAACCCGCAGCGCTTCCATTGGACGCGGGACATGCTTCCTTCGTTGGCCAACGCCGGTCTCGAGTTCGAGACTCTTCCCACCGACCAGTGGATGGAGAGACTAAGGAGTTCAGACCGAGATCCAACCAAGAACCCCCCAATCAAGCTGCTAGAGTGGTTCGAAAGCAAGTACGGCCACGGGAAATCAGCTACCCAGAGTGGGGGACTAGTCTACCTGACCGACGAGACAACGAGCAATTCCGAGACGCTGAGAAACGTGCCGGACGTTACCGAAGTCGGGTTCGTGCAAATGATGCTAGGCAGGCTGAGGAGGCACTGGGCCAACATTGCTTAGGGCACAATCTCACCACGTTCATAGAGGACCTTGAAATAGACTTTTCGCCTTTGGCTTGGTGCATCTTTCATACAAACGAAGTTGACGGCTGTTGTTCCACCATCTTTTGCAGCCCGTTGGCCAGTGTGGTTAGTCCTTGGCGTGGGAGCGAAAACGTAACTCAGGCACCTAGCCCCAAACTATATATCTCTAGTATTACTGGAATTAATTAGCCGAGTTTAACAAGTTGACACAAACCATTAAAAAAGAAAGGTGGCGGTACGGCGGTTTTACTGGCTCCGCCGTTTAAGTCTTAGCTCTGTGTTGCTGTTGTTGGCCGTGGCATGTTTAAGTCCTCTTCTTTAAAGCTAAATACGTGTGCTGGCTGGAAATACGGCGATGAAGCCTCGGTGATGACAGTGGCAGACGTGGTTGGTAGCGATGGTGGTGCGCAGAGACATGACGACGATATATGTCGGAAGATTGGGTCTCAGAGTGAAAATAAGGGCTATTACGGCTGGGTAGGTGTTGTAGTAGAGGGCCTAAGAGAAAAGAGAATTATTGAGTTTCTCAAGGGTCCAGATTGGTGCCTGTTACATACCCACCTGGCAATATATTAACTTGGTCTCGGCTAGTTCTAGTGAATGAATACTTTTTGCAGGCTTCTCGAGGTAGATCAGGTCACGCTAGGCCACGTATGCACTAATGTAAGCACCTAGAAGGTAGGATTCCGATTAAGGCATTCTCTACGCGGGAGTCATGCAATACTAATCAACTAAACTGTCTGAATTCAACCGCTCAGCAGATATGGGAATTTGGACAGTGCTAGATGGAGAGTGTATTACGAAGACGATCGATACCACCGCCAGTTAATAGAGCCAGGTGTTATAATGGAGTATATTGATGCCATTCCTAGAAGTATCTACCCATATCGCCATAGCAGGTTACTCTGCCCTATCGTCATCTGATGTCTGTTCCTGTTTCGCCTCTGGAACATAGAAGGCAGCGATAACACTAATAACTAGAACAAAGCTCGAAATTCCTATAATCATCTGTTTTAGAAAATCCCCTACCTACGGTTGAGGTGAGTCAGGAGGTGACTAATTACGTGCCGAATGCCTTTTCACTTGACGATATGAAGGCGTCTAAGACAATGCGCTGAACAGCTGGAGGGAATTGGCTGATAGCGCTAAAACCTTCAAGGCTTTTACGAATTATCTGAAGAAACAGGATCAGCGTCCGGAAGCGTGGCCAGAAAATGAAAAAGTTCTATACCTCTTCCTTGTCGGGGTAGTTGATTAGCTTAGATTGAAGATTTGAACGAATCATAGCATTAGTCGAGGCCAAAGCCATTGCTATGCCAAAATTGCCGGTATTGGCGCGTCCCAAATCAAAGAATGCGTAAAGAGTAGGTTGGTCTACCGAGTCATGTTCAGTATAGTATTCAAACAATTAGGCGTTTAGTATTACCTTCGGGACTAGCCTGAGAAAAGATTGAGACTAGCCAACAACTATCAAGCACGCCTACATTTAGCCCTACCAGAAGTAGGACGGGGGCAAACGCTGGGTTTTCTGGATCTATGAATTAAGCAGTCAGGAACCATTTTCAACTTCTACTGGACCTCGACATACGTATCCAGCCTGCTGCAAAGCAGAGATAGGCCAAGAGGTTTAGAACGGCAACAACTCGAAGGAGCAGCTTAAGAGCACAGTATCTTCGAATAATGATACCACTGAAGAAGCTTCCTAGAGGTATTCCCAGGAAGACGCAGCTCAACGCCCAGTCAGAAAACGTTGACGTGGAGGTCGAAGTCATAGACCGCGCTTGGACGTATTGCCCAAGTCCGTATTTGAGCTAGAGAATGTTAGCGGTGTTTCAACGAGTAAAATCAAGTGGATTATTTGATCCCAAGAAAACCAGGCTGGCAGCCCACAGGCAAAAATAGCAACCACAGATTTATTTTCGGAGAAATCGTAGCGGCACAAGCGTTTGACCTCTGCGGCGGCTCTGCGAGTGGAAAAACAGAATAACGAGGGCTGGTGAGAGAATACAGAGAAGAATCATGACCGGGTGGCTCCAAGGCAGAACCTGTCCACCAAGATCAAGAGCGAGTAGGGGAGTAGCGACGGCAAGCAGTAGAATACCAGCGCCAATATGGTCCATGGACTCTCCGGTAGGGGCGACTCTTTTGTCGTTTGATCTTGGTAATCGGACAGTAAGTATGATACCAATTATCCCAACAAGCATCATGATAAACTCTATCCCAAAGACCCTGCGAATATTATCATTTGAGACCTGCTCAACGGTAGAGATGTGCGGGTAGAGTCAAACCTACAAGCGAAAACCAGCCCTATCTGTAATAGCAGCCCCAGCTGAGGGTCCCAGAAAACCAGCTAGAGTCGATACCACAGTGACTATTGTTCTCCACAAGGGTAGAGAGTAAAGATCAACCTGATCTAGTATCAATTAGGACACCTTCGCCATCAAAGGCGAATGAAAGCAGTAGGCATACCGTTGATAATGACAAGAATAAGCAGTTCCAAGCCAGCAGCACCGAGTCCAACGACAGCTCGATATACTGCGAGCTGCCATAGATTCTGGCTTAGTTAACTACGACAGTTAAAGACCGGCTGCTAGGAGACCATAGACACACATACCACAGAAACAGTCCAACTGTCATTGATGATGCAGCGGTGACTAAAGACATTTTGTGCCCGTTATATAAGCTGAGATGAGCGTACTACTGGGTATTAACGATAAGGATCGAAAAATCGGATTTGGCAAGAGAAGAAACATACCATCGGTTGAAAAGCCGACTCGGTAATGAGATAGCCTGTCACCAACCAACTTGCATTCCCGACTTGACCGAGATTATCCGCTGACGTAGTCAGTATCGTCCAGGAAAATGAGTGGGCAGAATCGAAGTACCTATTCTTCGGCTGTAGTTCGCCGCTACATAAAAGAGATCTACCGTAGAAACAAAAGTGCTAGGTATATATCAGCATAGAAGAGAAGTGTTGCATGGCTATAGGCTTGCCTTAGCAGCAAAGCAGGTCCTGCGAACAACAGCAAGTGTGAGTTTTTTCCACCCGCCGAAGGTTGCTCGCCGAGAAGCGACATTTCATCACTTGCTGCTTCGTCATCGTCTCTAGCGGTTTCGTGGGGTTCGCCATAGGTGTTTAGCAGTTGTTGGGAACTCATTAAAAGAATTTGGCTAGAATTTCAAGTATCGCGCTAGATGAGGTTCTAAGCGGCGTCAATGGTATGATCAAGCCATCACAAGCCACACTACCAGCCACACTACTAGTGTTATCAGCGTAATACTAAGCTTTATGCTAGCGTGAGAGGAGCTAGCACGATTTTCACTGTTTGCCTGATTCATTAAATTTGCGGATGACTAATAAAGGGTCTAGCCCTGTCCTCACTCTCGCCGATTTCTAATTCCAGTTAGCATAAGGCAGCCCCGTACTTTAGAACTACTTTAAGCTGTTGCACCACATCCGATACGTTGGGAGTGGATGGTTTACTGCTCGGAACACGCGCCTCGTGCAAGCCACATAAACGCCATATCTCGCTCAACACTTGTCCTAAAACCTTACCACAACTTATTATGGGGACAAGTCATGCTTGTTTTCTCAATATTATTCATTCGGCGTGACGTTCAAGGTCTAATCGCTTGTAAGCAGGTACAATAGTCTTGTAAGCATGGCTGAGGGCCGTCACGAATGGAAGTTTTAACGACGTGCGATTGATGACAATTCTATTGTAATGTCGTGACTTAAAATACGATTTGTATGGACAAGAATCAAAAAGGCAAGATCTCGCTAAAGTGGGTTGTATTGTGTATGGAGACTACAGTATGCCCACTAGGTATAGGAATTAGCTCTTATGCATGTGGATCAGCCCCACCACGTCAGGTGATCTAACTGAATCCTGTAGTTAACTTCGAGTACCAGCAACACGGATACGCTATGATCTGTCCGGGTTTTAGTGCTCGTGGCCCGATTGGCTGTTAGTGTGTCCACTTGCCTTTACAAACCAACAATAGCTTGCCCGAGACTGCTCCACTATAGTGAGGTTAGATTTGCATGTATTTTATATGTACAGCTCCATAATGAATTTTATCACTGCAACCGCACGCAACACCTATGCTTGCGATTGTCTGCTGTAAGTAGTGTGTTGTCGCTGCCTTCAACACGAACAAAGCAATAAATGATTAAACAAGAAATGATTTAAAGATAGTAATCTGTAAAAACATTCAATTATCTAATTATCAATCACCTGCCCAGCTTGTCCATGATGGAGCTAGGGATAGCGCGTCTCACCAAGTGGCACAGCCGGTTCAGCTAGCTCAGCTGCAACAAGAACGGGATAGCTTGAGCGGTGCACGGTGCCTCACCGACCCGTTGCCCTGGGACCGGCATAAGCCTCTTGTCCCGTAGTGTGACACTATTCAGATCTGGTGTAGCGAGCAATGGCCAGAAGCAATGGGGCCATGGTAAAATGACGCTTCTGCAGGTCTGATCATGCCGGGTGTTAGCTTGCCATTGCCATGACCTTCCTGCTGGCTTCTAGCCCTGATACCTGGACGGGAATGAAATTCCGATGCGCGACAGGGGGTCGGTGAGCTAACCTTAGAAACTATGTACGGGCCACCCGAAATTTTGCATGTCGACTCAATACGCAGACCTAGGCTGGCATTGCTATCCAACTCACTTAACTTATAAAGTCCGCAGGTAGCCAAACTATAGAGCTCAATGACCTTTCCCACGTGTCTTTAATATAGTACGGTACGCCACATTCATGAATGGGCATTCACATTACTTTTCGTTACCCGAAACGTCACGAGCCGAGTTCGTTCGAGCTTATCGCGCCTCAGTAACGTACTTCATATGTGCCCGTCGACACTTGACCCACCCAGGCTGCGAAGGGCAACAGCAAGATGGGGACGCACCTAGACATGGACCCAGCGACACTCGCTGGCATGCCGGCGGGAGAACCTCCACCGGGC
Organism: Xylariaceae sp. AK1471; assembly: GCA_023159215.1. Taxonomy (NCBI): domain Eukaryota; kingdom Fungi; phylum Ascomycota; class Sordariomycetes; order Xylariales; family Xylariaceae; species Xylariaceae sp. AK1471. The sequence continues at coordinate 693,839 of JAJKLI010000023.1, forward strand.
GTGACTTCGAATCTCATCGATCCTGTGTCGCGATCGTGGCAGGTGCACCTCACTATTGGTCTCACCATTATACCGGCTGTATTCCTCGTGGCTTTGCGTATCTACGCTGGCCTCAAACTTGTTCGAAAACTGGAGCTTGATGATTGTAAGTTATGCCTGGTGTTGGTCACCCACATCTCTATGTGCGTGTGCTGTGTGTGTGTGTGTGTGTGTGCATGTTGGAGGCTGACTTGACCCTTAATCAAGACGTTTGCGTATTAGCCACTGTTTGTCATCCCGGTGCTCTCTGGAGGGGGTAACACTCGTTAACGAGGCTGTTGACACGGTCCCTCCTAGGTTTTTACCCTTGTATTCAATGGCCTTTTATTGTCCGGTATGTTCCTCCGCTGCCCCTTCGCACATATTTGGCGTATTCGCAGTCTGCTCACTGTCCTTCCCTAGTCCTGGACAAGCCCGGTGGGGGGGTCATTGGACACCATGTATGGGATGTAACGGTCGGACGAGTACTTGAGTATACGTGGGTGCGTATCCTATTTCTCGCCCTTCGAATCGTCCCGTGTCGACGTACTAAGTCATACACAGCCTGCGACCGTAGATGCCGTTTTTCTGCGAATAAGCAATACATTAATCAAGGTGTTGCTGCTCCTTTTCTATCTCCGAATCTTTAACCCCCTCACGAGGATTAGGTGGATGATCTATATCGGGTTGTTCCTTGTCGTCGTATTTTGCCTCGGGTCCGTCATCGGGACCCTCGCAGTGTGTTTTCCTCGGCCGGGAGTGCACTACGAACTCTTTCCTTCATACAAGGTACCGCCCGAGTGCTTTACCGAACTACCAAAGATTCAGACGGCAGGCACGATTTTCTCCGTCGTCACGGATTTTTATATCCTTTTCATACCTATCCATTTGCTGCCAATGCTGAAACTGTCGTGGAGACGCAAGGTTGCTGTTGCCAGCGTCTTCCTGATTGGGCTATTGTGAGTCCAGAAATCCACGTTGAGTGTGACCTTGTTTGGGGATGATAGTTGGACTGACTTTTAATCATCCGAAATGTAGCGCTTGCCTTGCTGGGGTGGGGAATTTGACTATTCGGTTCGCCAGATATCTCCCCAAGCGTAACGGCGACTATACGTGGAACGTAATTGATACCTACATCACTCAGTGAGAAAACCATCCATATTACGATAAACCCTCCCGGCTACTTTGTTTCTTTCTTTCTGTCTTCCTTCTTCTTCTGCTGTCGGGGGATACGTTACGCACCGCTGACCAGAAGTCCAGACTTGTGGAAACCAATGTTGGTTTGATATGCGCGTGCATGCCAATGGCGACACCCATTGTCGCTGGACCGGTGCGACGCCTCAACGCATTTTTCAGCTCACTCTTCCGGAAGGGAGAAGCGGACACCCAGCGGACTAAAGGCCGCCAAGATATCCCGGTCCCGGTATGCGACAGTTCACAAAGTGGAAGCGGTCCGGCTGTTCCGCGGAAGACACTCACCAGCCTGTCTACATGGAGATGGCGGGCAGCTGGCTACAGAGAAAGAGATGAAGAATCCATAATGTTCGATACACTTTCAACATATACCAGCTTAACCACACCACGACCTTTACATTCCCATGGTAGTTCCTTATCTTACCATAGTGGAGTCGATACGGACGTAGCGTCAGAATCCCAACTGCATCCTCGATAAATAACTGGGACACGACCATTTTAAGCCATACTCTAATGGTCTAATAGGATATAGCTAGCTAATTGTTCATCAGAACGATAATACAAAACATGCACAGGATAAGGGAATAGCAGCTTCCTAGACTGGGAACTGCTCTAGTTTAGGGGTACTTTTCCATAGAAGCCGATTTTTCCTCTGTATCCGGACTGTAACTGTGCTGGAGAAACAGCCCGGGTGGCCGTCATTCTCGACTATACCAATCCAAAGTGGGATAAGACGAAGGCGTCGCGTCGCTAGCCGACCAACATGCTTCTTCTCAAAGCCCGTGCTATGAGAGGTGCTTGGTAGCCCCCCAAGTACAGCCCATGGGCTGGGTTGGGTTGGACCCAACTTGGGGGCCGAACTAAATTTTTATATGTAAAATTTTAATACAAATTATTAGTATTATTTTACTAATAAAACTAAAAGAAAACTATTATTAAATTTATATATGTGTAAAAAATAGTTTTATTATTAATATAACGACTAGTACATGGTAACTTGGGCTTTAGGTTCTTGGCTAAACCCAACCCAAGTTGATAAAAAAGTAATAGGCGCCCGTGGACTTACTTGGGTGCTTGGGTTCTTGGCATTGGATTGGGCCGGCGAACCCTACTCTGAAATAAGAACCGTTGAGGATATTTCGTGACAATCACCCATTGTATGAGGATCGGATATTCCTATATACATGTTAGGAGGTGGGCTACAAAGCAGCGTGAAAGGGCATCTCTTCCGGGGACCAACTATGAAGACAGAATGAAACCTGACGAATATACCTCAACAGCTGAAGGGTTTATATACTACCCCTCATCGGAGATACTGCCTATCGCCGAAGCCCCTGACAATACATTAGATTTCAAAGGCACATTTGAGTACTGATTTAGACCCTAGTAGCAATTACAAAGACCTTAGATCCCACTCTAAGTGGTTAGACATAGAAGCACATATCTGTATGTTGTATATCTGCTTGTCTAGCTTTGGAAAGGTGGCGACTTTGGAGTTAGACGGATCTCAGTTTTCCTTGGCCACGCTTGGCCGACAACTACCTCGTATAGCACGACATCAAGTCCCCAGCGAAGCCCTAGATTAGACAAAGCTATAAAGACACCCTATGGAGCATTAGCCAAATATTCTCCCCCTCTAAGATTGTAATATTTTTCTTTTCAGCGGGGAATCAACTCACCCCATACGAAAGCGGAATTGGTATCCAAAGCTCTGGAATTTCCATCTCAGTTAAGACCGAGAGCTGTGGCATGTGGAAGACATGCCCGGATATCTAGAGAATACCGTAGCGATGAGCTAATCATACTCGTTGCGCCAGACATGATGGAGAGGAAGGGACAGCGAAGTCTTACAAACTGGCCGAACTTTTCGACCATAATCTTGTGAAGCTGAGTTTCAAGATCTTCCAGGGCCGAAGGATCGAGGGCATGAATGATTCTGGGCTGCAGAAGGTCCATGAGATACTCATTTTCGTACCTATGGGCTAGCTCGTAGGCCATGTTGCGAGCGCTATCGAATGACTTCACTGTCTCTTTACGTATCCGTTAGTCTCCCTACCAAGGTGGGAATTTCAAGGGTTTCCTCACTCCAAACTCCCGGTTCACAAGCGCCGTCAATGAGGCGCTCCCAGCACTCGAATCTCTCCTTCTCTTCTGGTGGGGGAGGCGGCTTGGTAGCCAGAATATGGAGCAGTGTCAGGTTGTCGTTGACAAGCTCTTCCCCGTGATCTTCGAGGAGAGAGCGTCAGAAACATCGGAGGATGCGCTCATTTCCCTTAAGTTTTCGAGACACACATACCTGTCAATTCTCCCACGTTGTACCAATCTCGTTTCTTCCACTCATACTCTTCTTGCAGAATCTTATCAGCCTCCTTCCAATTTTCCTCCCTTATTCCAGTCTGCCACCTAATTCGTTTCTCTGCATAATATCGAGGATAGCTCTTCTGAAGAGCACCACCGAGCCAGGTCGCCACATTCTTTACGCGGCGCTCAGCCAAGCGGCCGTCGAGAGTTGCATGGATGCCATCCACATCCCGAAGCTGTCGCAGTGTATCGTTCTGCAACGCCCTGTACGGCTCCGCATCTTGAGGGGCATACTTTTCAGCAATGGCGGCGCAGACTTCAAACTTGGACGCAGAGACAGCCCGGAGGAAACACTGCCGCTGCTTCTCCTTTTCTCCCGTGTCTGAGGCGTGCTCCATCCCGTGGTCTCGGTTTGAGTTCATCATAACCACGACGAGTTTTTCGCAGGGCCGACCATTAATCTCTCCGCTCGTCATAGAGATTATATGGAAGAAAGGGCCGCGAAGGAGGATTTCCTTCTCCCCGTGAGGCGATACGTGGCCGACAGGCATGGCACATATAGATGTGACGACGCTATCGGGGTATAATGCCCGGTACTCTGTAAGTAGTGCCGGATCAAGACTGTGCACGTGAATCGTGAAATGAAGTCGTATGGGTCTTTTCTCGTCGCTGTGGGTCGACTTGGAGAACTCTTCCATGATTTTCTCGTCCGTCGAGCTGGAAAGCAGACCCAGCGGTACCGAGAAATTGCGCTTCGCCAACTCAGGGCGCGCCAGGATGGCCCTGTACTCCTTCAACTCCTCTAAAGTGACAGAGAGACCTCGGAAGGCTACTCCTTCGAAGTTGGCGTACATGGGGTGGCCAATCTGCGAAAGTCGGAGGTTGTAAAGGTCGATGGTCAACAGCTCTACTAAGGCAGCTACAACCTCTAGTTCGACTTCGCTTGGCTCCTCTCTACGCAACGCCTTCGTAATCAAGCTGTATATGTAGTCGAAGCTCTTCTCTGCCGTATATAACTCGATAGCGTCAAACTGCTCCACAAGTGGCTTCTGGGGCCGACTCATATCTAGATCGCCATAGTCTCGAAACCCTTCGAGCAACTTGGCAAAAGAATCTTTGACATCATCGGGAATGTCTGTTTTGCGGAAGTAAACCCGAATTTTGCCCATCAATATTCTGTACCCCTCATTTGACATCCAAGCCCTGCGAATCTTCTCGATATATGGCCGAATGGCCTTCATGCGGAGAGTTTCATGATCTCCTCCGTATGTAGTCCTCAGAGACACAGAATCTGGCGAGGACTGGAAAAACCTCGATTTTGAAGCCATATCATGCTAGAAGACACCATAATTGTCCTGAATCTGACCATGTGGGAAGAGGGAAAAGTCACGAAAGGATATGTGCTCGAATGAGACTAGACCCTTAACGACACGAATTCTCCGCGCGTCCTCCCTGGTTTATTGCCCCAGGTCGCCATCTTCCACCCCTAACCTTCTGTCTCGATAACAGTCGGTTCGTCCCGCATCGGGCAGGTGGCTTCTGCAGAGTTCCTGGTCTTGGCAAATATAACCGCCAGGATTGGCTGGGCACGGGTGTCCGAGCCTGCCTGAGCTGAGGTCAATGTGGCGCATGTCAGACACACCTGAAATCTTATTTCCCTTCCTCCATTGGTTTTATGTCTTGCTGATGTTGCAAAAGCAATTCCAGAATCTAGAATATCAGTGAATACGGCACGCAGAAAGGCGGTGAAGCTGGCTTATCGGTAAGCGCTCCGCAGCGGTTATTCTACGCCTCGTTCTGAAGACTAGGCAGACTAACGAACAGCATATCAATACGTGAGGCCAAGGTTTGGGTAATTGGCTTAAAAGCATCAAACCTACTACGATGGCCGATATCATTGGTGCTATCGGCTTAGCCACACAATTGGCGTCTTTATGCGTTACTGCGATCAGCGCACTGAAGAGGTTCACGAAGGATGTGAGGTCAGCCGAGAGTGATCTCGCCGAGGTGCTGACGCGCGTCCAGCGGTCGCACAACCTGCTCGATATCATTCGCGCCGCACTGATTGAGACCAAGAAGAGTAACATCGAAGAATTCAACATCGTGATATCCGTGGACGGCTTCAGAGAAACCGTGAACGAAATTTTGAAGTTAGCCAAGGACGTGGTCAGGGGCGAGGCCCGCCTGAGCTTAGTTCGTAGGGTGACATGGTCACTGCAGAAGTCAAGAACGGCAAGATTGGTCGAGCGTCTCGAGGATCATGAGAAAGAGCTAGTCAATCTGATCACCGTTATAAATGTGTGAGTTCAAAGTTGATTAAAAGGCAACGCTGATCGATGGCTGCTAATCACTAGGTGTGGCGCATGGGTTCAACTTCAGACAGCGACAGCTAGCATTGAACTAATTGAAACACAGTATCGCGCAACTTCGCTCACAGGCTGGGATGGAAGAACAAATTCGGAAGGCAACGGCTAAGGCGGAGTTGAGGGATGCATTTTCCGAGATCACGCTTGTCGATGACGACGAGAAGGGCAACGACGGCGTGACCCGGACATGGCTTGGACATCTGTATACAGATGATGAACACTTACCAGAGGCTTACTGCCAGTTGAGACATGACCTTTCAGACGCTGCCTTCTTTGGGAGTTGGGCAAAGGTGTGGGAAATTCTGCAGGAAGCAAGAGATCGATTTGATGAATCCTGGGTCAACGCGATCCGCATGAGTACGGCTCTCCGACCAGCTCAAAGAACGATGCACTGACGTTACCTTGATCAGAGCCACATGTCGAAGGAAATGTAATGTCATTTTGGACGCCCTTACATCAAGCTGTGTATATGAGCGCGCCAGTCACAGTTGTTCAGAGGCTCATCAACCTTGGTGCCTTCCGTACGTTTTTCAAACCACATATCGCCATGAATATGGGTTAACTAACCTATTAATGTTATCAGGTACTCTCCGGACAAGGTGGACAGAGTTTGAGCGTTTAAACTTGACGCCTCTTGAGCTTGCATACGACTTGGAAGAAAGGGATCTACAAGAAGTACTTTGTCCCGTTATCCGTAACCCGGTGCCGACGGAAATCCTAGCTCAGCTCCAGCAAAGTTTCCACGATCTCATTCAACGGCAGGTGGATGACTTGGTAGACATCAGCAGGCTTTACCTCCCTCTTCTAGAACCTTTGACGGAGCTCCACATGTCGGCTGTTTGGTTTCCAATTCGATGCCAGCACCCCGGCGCTGGTTACTTGTACAGACTTGACGGCCGGGATCTCCTGGTTCAGCCCAGGAATATCATGGAAGTGAACCACGAGATCACCTATCGGCTGACGGATGGTGAAATATTTGATGTAACAGAAAATGCTGTGGTTTTTGCAGATTAAGCTATTAGACATCGAAGAGAAAATACGTGTATGTATGGCCTCCAGCCGGCACTTAGAAGGAATAGAATTAAATTGAAAACTCCACTGCGGACTCTCCTCGTATCCGTGTCTCTAGGTCTAGTTCTCCTAGCTCTTATCCCCCGACTTAATTTCTTTAGTACGATACCTATTCTATGGGATGACCCCAGCGACGAAAGCCCCAAAAAGGACGGGACTGACGGCTGCCATCTGTGCAAAGCATCCGGAATACCATATCTGGCGCCACATCATTTCTTGGCTTACCAGGTCTCCATCAGTCGTACGGCAGCGAAGCGGGAAAATGTGAAAGCCGTTGACGTTACCAAGTTCCATGAACCAAACCGTAGTAAAGAAGTACAGTGCAGTGAAAGTGGACTCGCAGTGCTCCTTGCTCAGCTCCCATAGCTCAGATACGTATTCATCAATGGACGCAGGTGACTTGCTCAGTGTTATCGAGAACGACGGCGGTGGGTGGCTAAAATTCAATGCCTCCTCTTCAACGGGTATGTCAAATATAGAGTAGACGTACTTCGCAGCCTCTCGATAGCCTTCTAAACCTGGAAGATAGCCAATGGTGTGATCAAGCCCCTTCTCCACGCTGGCGCCAGTGCGGCTACCCAGTCGAAGTCGGCCGAGCTTTGATCTTGTCTCTTCATCTAGCGCTCGCTGCGACATGAAAACGAGATATTCTGCGTGGCAAAGTGCGTACATGAGATCTCGTCCAATGAGGTGGATCCCAGGCGGCCGGTTACATGATATTGAACTGGCCTTTCCGTCCAGGCGCAACTTGTCGACATAGATCCAGTCTGCAAGCAACTGTGAATGCTCTGGGGATATGGCAACCCGTTGCCTAAACCTAGCCATAGTTTTTCGAAGCCGCTCCAGGGGCTCGTTCGGCATCCAACGGCCCGACCGCATGTGCTGAAAGAGAACCATAATCTCGTTATCCGCCTCGAGATGCTCGTTTGCAATTTTGGGAGACCAGATTGCGTCGAAACCCCTGCGCGTGCTGGGGAGCTGATACACCGTTCCCTCATGGTGTGAAGTGGGAAGGACTATCCTAAGCACGTCGTCTGAGTAGCTGTGCGTGGAATTGTTGTAGGGGTGCCTCGGAGCTCCGCCAAAAAAGAAGATGACAAGAGCTGCAATGTTTAAGATTGCCCTGGTGGTAGTGGGCGACCCTTGTCCCCCCAGTGCCATTACCAAAGCGGATGGTACGCCAATGACGGCCCAAGTCGCTGTGACGAGCGTCCAGTAGAAAGGGCCACCAAGACCATGTTCCCAATCAAAGGGACCACGAAGTTGGATTGACTGCCACAGGTGCGGCGTGTTTCCGGCCTGAGCGTGCCAGCTTGCAGACAGCCACCTCGGGAACCAAAGCAAGAAATTGATCTGAGTTAAGAGAGGCGCCTCCACCGCGAAGAGAAGAATTCGTAGCATTCGCACATCCATGTCTGGCCAATTAATAGTTGGAAGGGTATCTGAAGCTCCGAGGTGGGAAACGTGGTTCAATGCGGATGCTGTCCAGACAGTTGAAGTGACTCCTACAACCAAGGCTGCGGCCACATCAGTAGAGAAACCTCGACTCCGTAGGACAAAGCCCTGGTTAACTAGCATCCGGTGTATGAGCAACCAGGCCGTGCACGCAACGAAGCGGTGAGTGTTCTAAAAAGCAGGCAGATGAGCAACATGGAGATGGGGGGTCTTAGCGAGCTATCTTACCAGTTGATTATCCATTAAAGCCGAAGTTATCAAATGGTCCCTTTGAATCTGGTAAATGAAGTTACTATTATCAACTAGAACAGAGAGATTGAATTATAATGTACGGAGTAATGGCTGAAACTTCGTTGCAGCTTTCGACTCCGCACTGCACGATCCACCTAGAGCCAATCATTTCTGGCAGGCTATTGTGGCTGCGCGCACGTTGGCACGATACTGATCTAGCTTTTTACCCGCACGAACTCGTGAAGCCCGCCGGCCGCGACCACCTGATTGTATTCTTTGTAGAAAACGCCATGTCTGCAAAATTCAGCATGGAATATATCTCATCGCAAATAATCAACAATGGAAGAGAAGTGGCATAGGAATATCATGTGCACGATCCGAGTATTAGCCCAAGGGGATTGAACACGACTCGATTCAAAGCTTATGTATTGCGCACTATAACATTCCATTTGTTAGGCGCTAAATATCACTCATCTTTTTGCCTTCATGGCGCAATGGTTAATTCCAAGGGCAACACTGCATCTGCTGTTCCTGTCAGAAATAAGCGAGCCAGTATTGAACGTTTATTCAGGTGTGTGTCATTGTTATTTTTTGTGTAAGTGTCGCTTTATCTCTAAAGTATCCACTGTAAATTTTATATGGTAGGCCCTTAGGTGTGAAGCTATTACTGCACGCACTTTTAATGTTTTATTTTATGTAACCCTTTTATTTTAACACACTTTTTTTTAGAACTAACTGCTAGTAGTTCGTTTTAAAAACTAGTTCTTTAAAGCTATTCGCAGAAAATTTATTAATTAACTTTTTTTTTAAGTAGGAAATTTTTAATAGCAGTTAAATCGTTAATTTTTAATTTTTTTAACTTTTTTTGTTATAGTTATATTTTTATATTTATAAAGTATATATTTAATATTTAATAAATAAAAAAACTTTAAAAAGAAATTACTAGTTTAAAAACTAAACTATATTATATAATTACTAACTATAATAAAAAGTTTAAATTTTTTTTATTTATTAGTTATTATATTAAAAAGTAATTTATTAATTATTAAAAATAACTTTTAATTTATATATTAACTTATTAATAAATATAGCTTTTTTTATTATTTATATAAATATTTATAGTTTAGTTTTAATAGTAAAAGTAATAATTATATTTTATTTATTAGCTTTTTAGTTAATAATTTTTTTAAATAGTTTTATAATATATACTTAAAAACTTTTATAATTAATTATATTATTTATAAATAATAAATTACTTATTATAATTAAAGCGTTTTTTTTAAATTTAAAAACGTAATATTAAGTATAAAATAAATAAAATATTAGTTAATTAGTTTTTTTATAATATTTAAAGCTTAAATTAAAATTAAATGGTAAAAATTTTAAAACTATAAAATAATATTAAGTTATATAATTATATTAATATATATAACTTTATAATTAATATTAGTTTTTTAAAATTAAAAAGCTTTTATAATTTTATTAAAGTTAAATAAACTTTTTTATTTAAATTATTTAGCTTATTAATTTTTTTAATATATAAAGATTATAATAGTTATAATAGTTTTTATTAACGATTTTAAATTATTTTTATATTAAAAAACTATTAAAAATTATTATTGTTAATTATTTAATATTTCGTTTTTAACTTTTAAATTAATTATATAGTTAAAACTTTTTTATTTTATTAATATATAAATATTATATTATTTATATAAATAAATATAAATATTTTATTTTTAAAATAATAATAAAGCTTATAAAATATTAATATAAATTTTAAACTTAAAAAAGTTAAAGTAAGTTTTTTTTACTATAAAAAAAATAACTTTTAAAGTTTATATAATATTTTTTAAAGTTTTAAAATAATTCTTAGTTTATAGTATTTTAAAAATATTTTTATTTAAATATTTTTATTTAATTAAACGTTTATAAACATGTTAATTATATTATATTATTTTAATTTTAAGTTAAACTTATTTATAATAATAATTAAAATTTTAAATAATCTTTTAATAAATATAAAAGTATATATATTTTTTATATTATTATATAATTATTAATTTTTTTATATTATAAATTTAGTTTTATATTTAATAAAATAATTATATTTATTAAACTTATATATATATATTTATATATAATTTAAAATAAATTTTTTAAAAATAAAACATTTATTAATTTTATTTTAAAAGTTTATTTTTTAATAGTTCTTTAAATAAATAATTTTAGTTTTATAAAATCTTTTTTTAATTAAATATATATTTAAGTTTTTATAAAACTTAAATAATAATTTTTTTTTTAATAATATAATTTTTTTTTATTAACAGTTTTTTTTAAAGTTTTAAAGTTTTTAAGCTTATTATTTTTATATTATTTTAATATAATATTATTTTTAAAATTAGTTTTTAAAATATTAAAATAGTTTTAAAAATAGTTTATTATTTTAGTTTTTTTTACTTTATTTATTAGTTTATTATATATCGATTTTATAATATTTAAACGTTTTAAATTAAATATAATTTTTTAATAACTATGTTTTATAAGCGTTATTTTAATATAAAAAATAATAAAGCTTTTTTATTTTTAAATTTTAAAAAAATAGCAATTAAAGCAGTTTTTATTAAGCGCTTATTTAAGTTAACGATTTTAATAATAGCTATAAAAAAGTTTAATAAAATAAAAAACTTTAAAAAAATATATAATATAAAAATAGCTTATATATAAAATTAATTAAGCTTATAAATTATTTTAAAACTTATAGTTTAAATCTTAAATTTGCTTTTTTTTATAAAAGTTTTTATATTTTTAATGCTTTTTTTTATTATATATTATATAGTTTTATAATTTAATTTAAAATATAAGTTAATTATTTTTAATTATATTTTATATAAGTTTTTATTTATAATTATAATATTAATAGTTTTTAAAAAAGTTTTTATATAATATTATATAATTTATTAATTGTTATAATATTTGGATTAACTGCGTATAAAGCTACTATAAGGATATTTTATCCGTACGTAGCTTTGTTAGGCAAGCGGTATGTGTAAGTAGAATTCTTTTACTAAAAGAATTTTTCTTATATAAAAGCTTCGTTTTTATAAGTTAAATAAAAAATAAATCGATATAATATAATTATTTATTTTATTTATTATTATATATAATATTACATCTTTAATTATTTAATATTAATTAATGTTTTTAGTTAAAAAATATAAATTAGTAAAAATAAAAACAAAATCTTAACTTAATCGTATAGATCGTATGTTTTATATTATACTTTAGCTTTTTTAGTAGTAAGCTAATAAAAGAGAGAGATTAATTATTTTTTTATACTTTAGCTTACGTTTTATATAAAAGTTTAGTTAATAGCGCGTAATTATGCTACTTTTAATATTTATTATATAAACTGCTTAAAAAAGTTCGTACAACGATTTAAACTTTTTTTACTTATAATTATATTAGACGATAACTAACCGCACGAAAATAATTAAAGCTAAGTTTATTAAAACATTAAAATCTTTAAAAAATAAATGTATAAGTTTATAATAGAAAAAATCGCTTAGTTTATTAGTATATATTTAGTTTTTATATAAAAGTTAATTAATTTTTATGCGTATAATAATATATTACGCGATTTTAATATAGTAATTTAATAAAAATTAAACGTATAAACTGCTTATTTATATATTAAATATAATTAAAACTTGTATAAACTAAAAGATTTTTAAGAAATATTAGCAGAAGATTTTAAGTTAAACAAAGTATAAATATTGTAAATTATTAATAATAAGATTATTACGAAGATATATAATATTTTTTGTACGAAAAGTGTTTTAAATTAAAAACTTATATTACGACTAAAAAAAGATCGTATTATACGACTTATTAAAAGCGGTTATGTTTTAATATATAAACTTTAATTTATTATGCGAAAGTTTTAAATATAATCTGCTTTTTTTTAAAAAAAAAGTATTATATAACTACTTTTTATTTTTATTTTAAGCTAACGACTTTTTAACTAAAAATATAACTTATTTATATAACGTAATAGCTTTATTATTAATATTTTTAGAACTAGATTATAATTTTAAAACAATGTTTATATGTAAAAATAAGAAAAATACTTTATTATAAATAATATACTATTATATAATACTAAAAGATTAAAAGTATATTTTTTATTTTTTATACTAGGTTATAATTTAGCTGTACGATTTAAAAATATGTTATATTTTTAATTTATAATAAATTATTTAATTTTTTAATACTTTTTATAAATATTTTAATAATTAATTTATTACATGATATTAAATATAATAGTACTTTTATTTTAAATTTAGATTTTATTAACGTATAATATTTAAAATAGAAATATTTTAACAGTAAAATATTAAGTATTTTTAAAGACTTAGTAAAGAAAAAAAAACTATTTTAAAAAACTGTATAATTTATTTTACGATAAAATAGAATAGTTTATTAATTTTTACTAGAAACTAAAAATTATAAAAAAGTAGTTTTATGCTATATTTTTAACTATTCTAACTAATTAAATAAAAAATTATTATATATATTATATTAGTTTAAACTATATTTAAAAAAATATATATAATATTATAAATTTATATTTTAATACAGTTATAAATTATAACTAATATTAAACCGATTAAACTAATATTATTTTTATATAAATATATAAACAAAAAAAAAACTTATTTTTATATAAAGTATTTAAGGTTATAATTAATAAACTATTAAAAGTATAAAGAGTATTTAGAGCAGAATATTTTAAAGAGATATATTTAAGTACGATTATCGCGCGAGTATATTAAAATGTACTAGAATTTAAAACAGTACTAGTTTTTTAAAAACTTACATGTAAAGGTTTTTTTTCCGACTTTTATACATGTTTATAAGTTAAAAGTAATTTAATTAATAAGTATTTTATATAAAAAACAGAAAATATTTATTATATAAACTAATATTATAACTAGATTAACTGTTATTTAATATAAAGTAAAAGTATTGTACGATATTTTCAGAATGTTTAAAGATAATATCTTAGTTAAAAACGTATAAATATTCTAGATTATATGTATTTTTAAAAAATTATTTATATAATTAAAAAGTGTTTTATTTATTAAAAAAAAGTGTTAGTTAATTAACTATATTTTTAAAAAAAAAGCTCGTATAAAAAGTTAATATTTTAATATATATAAAATAATATTTAAATATAAACTAATCTTAACTAAATTTCTTATTTATTTAATTAAATATAAGGGTTTTTTAAACTTATATAAAAATTAAAAAAAAATAAAACTTAAATTTATACGATAAAGAATTAATATAATATATTATATAATAACGGAAAATATTTAAGCAATAATAATAAACAAGCTTTTAAATTAGTTCGTATTTAATAATTAATATCGTATAAAATATTAAAGCATTATTTAAAATATAAGCGTTTTAAAGTTTTTAACTATAAAAAAACTACAAGTAAAAGCGTACATATAAAAAAACCTTTATATAAAAATTATATAAACTTTTAAAACAGCAAAAATTAGCTTTAATAAAAATCGCACGATAATATTTATTAGTATAATAAAAATTAATAATTAAATTAGTTATATAATATTTTATATATTAAATATTTTTATATTTTTTTTATTTTTATTTAAAAATATAGACTGTTTAAGATTTTATTTCGATAATATATAAAATATTATTATATATAAAAATAATAATACTATTTTTATTATATATAAATAAAGATATTTATGTTTTAACTTTAGTTTGTATAAAATAACTAGTTATTTTATTAAAACTAAACTATAGCGTTTATATAAACGATTTCAACATTTTTATATAGAAAGATTTTATAACATATTATTTTGCGCGAAATATAAAATTAAACAACTAATTTTAAAAAAGATTTAAAAGTTTTGTTATTATTATTAAACGTACGATAAATATTACGTTATTTTAAGTTTATAATTAAAAACAACTATAAATTTAATTACGAAATAATTATAAATATTATATAAATAAAAAATTAAAACGTACTGTATGTAATTAACGCTATAATATTATTTTAAACAGCTATTTTTTTAAAATTTATATCTGTATAAAACGTTTAAAAAGTATTATATAAGTGCTAGATTAACTTGTATTAAAGATTTTTTAATATTATTATATACGATTTAAAATAAACTTTATATCGAACAAATTTTAGAATTATATAAAAATAATTAACGTATAATATTAAAAAATACTAGTTAAAGTATATTAAATAATTAAAAAAATAAAACAAGCATATAAACTATTAAAACGTGCATATAATATTTTTTAAGAAAAAATTAACATATAAACAAATAATAAATTTATTTTATAAATAATAATTAAAGCTTTAAACGATATAGCTAGATTAAATAGTTTTATATTAATTTTTTTTAGTTTTTAAAGCATACTTTTATATTTTTAAAGAATTTTTTTTTTTTTGCTTTTATATAAAAAGCAGTAGTTATTTAAAAAGTTATAAAAATATTACGTAAAAATTACGCGAAAATTAAAATTAACTGTACGATTTATAAACAGAATAAACTATTATTACACGATATACTAACTTTTTTTTTTATAACGAAATTTTAATTTAAAAAAAAAAAAAAAAAAGTTTGTATAAAATTAAAGTAATCGAAAAATTAAACATAATTATTGCTTTAATTAACGGATTAATCTGTTTTTATTATATATAAGTTAAACTATATTATTATATAATAAATATTTAAATAAAAAAATAAAAAAATAACGATATATAATTAATATAATTAGTAATAATTTAAAAAAAACGTAATTAGTTAAAAAAAAAACTTATTATATACTTATTATATAATATTTAAATATTATAAACTTTTTTAATTTTAAAAAAATAATAAGTTTTTAAGTTAATAATTAAGCTTTGTATAAATAAAATTATTATAACTTTTAAAAAACTATTTAAAAAATTAAATATAATAAAAATTAATAAACTTATTATATAAAATATTTTTAAGTTCGTTACGTACGATTTAAATATATATAAAAAAAAGAATATTTTTAAATCTTGTTTTATATAAGAAATAAAATAAAAAAATATTAAACTGTATAAAAATTAAAACTAGTTGTATAAAAATATAATAATACTAAAAAAAGCATAATTTTAACTTAATTGTTAATAATTTAATAAATAAGTTTATAGCTGATTTTAGCTTTTAGATTTATTTTTATATAAAATTTTAAAGTATTATATAAGCTAAAAAATATTATTTAAATATATATACAGTTTAAAAATAAACTTGTATAAAATATTTTTATTTATTTATTTTTAAAACTTAAAGTTAAATATTTTTT
Organism: Xylariaceae sp. AK1471; assembly: GCA_023159215.1. Taxonomy (NCBI): domain Eukaryota; kingdom Fungi; phylum Ascomycota; class Sordariomycetes; order Xylariales; family Xylariaceae; species Xylariaceae sp. AK1471. The sequence continues at coordinate 709,867 of JAJKLI010000023.1, forward strand.
AAGTATTATTTTATAAATCGTATAACTTTTATATAGTTTAATTAAGTTTAAGTTATATTAATTTAAAACATATTATTAATACTACTAAAAAAAGTTTAAAATATAAGTATTTATATATAACTTATATTTTTTATTTATATATAATAATTTAAATATTTTTAAAATTATAAGTATATAAACTAATAATACTTTAAGCTTTATAATATTAGAATTTTTATCGCGCGAAAAAAAAAAATTAAAGCAAGCAAATCTATATATAAAACTAAAAAAGATTTTATTTTTTAATTATTTAATTAAATTTAATAGTAAAAAGATTTTTTTATATAAAAAAAAAATTATTATAACTTAAAAAAGTTAAGTAAAAAATTTAACTAAAGTTAACTTTCGTGTAAAAAAATTTACTTAAGCTTATATTTTTTTAATAAGCTTAAAATGTATATATTAGTAGTATATATTAATAAAAAACTATGTACGATTTTTTTATTATAATTTAAATAATTAAACTAGAACTATATAATATTAAACCGTTAAATAAACAAATTAAATAGTAAAAAAATAACTTAAACAAAAAATTTATATTTATTTTTTTTAATTTTAATTATATAAAACTATTTATTTTTATAAATAGTTTTTTCGTGAATAATATAAACATAACTTTTTAGCTTAGTTTTATTATTATATTTATAATTAAGTTTTATATAAAAAATATAATAAATTTAAACTTTAAAATTTAAAGTAATATTATATATTAAAACTTAAATAAATATAAAAAAGTTATATAAAACGTTTTAACTAGTAAGCTATATAGTATAATAAACAGTTTTAATACTATTATTATTTTTTACACGATAATTTAAAAAATTATAAAAAAGCTTAATTTATTTTTAATTTTTATTATATTATATTTAAACTTTAAATTATTATATAACTGTTTAATTAAACTAAAAACTACTTAAAAAAAACAGTTAATAATTAATATAATATTTTTTTAAGAATTATATAAAAAAACTTTTTTTTAAAGTATAATAAATTAATAAAAAAAACAACTTAATAAATATATTTATTAAGCGTACTTTAAACTAAATATTAAAAACTTTAGTTTTTATTAATAAGCTGCTTGTATAAATTAAAGCACTTATTAAAAAACTATAAAAAGTTATATATAAAAGCTTAAAATAGTTATATATTATATATAAGTATTAAAAAAAATAAAAAAGCACGAAAAAAATAATAAATTATATTTACGCTTTAAAAAACTAAAGCGCACGATTACTTCCCCTCTTTTTTTTTTTTTTTTTTAACCACGATTAAAACATCGCGTTCCGTGCAAGCGTTAAATATAAACGCTACATACGCTTTTTTAAAACTTAAAAATATAATAATACTTAATAAAAAACGTACTATTATAGTAGCTACAACTATTACGCGAACTATTAATATACAGTAGCGAGATTATATCCTAGTTTTAAACTAAAATAACCTAGAAGTAGCTCTTATAGCAAATAAGCTTAGTTTAAACATTTATAAAAATATCGGATAATAATATTTAAAACATAATATTAATAAAAAAAATAGTAGCGATAGTATTTTTTTTATTTTATTATATAATAAAATATATTAGCTAATAAATATATTAAAAAGTATTTATATAAAAATAAAAACAAGAAATAAATATATATTTATATAATATTATTATATAAAAGCTTAATAAGCTTAGTTTTTAGTTAAAAAGTTATATATTTTTATCGCGTTATTATTTTTTATGTAAATAAAATTATAAAATTATAAAATACTATTTAAAGTAAGTAGTAGCAAATAAGAGCGTGCAGAAGTAGTAGTAGCTATAATTATTATTACTATTACTACTAGCTATTTTTAAATTAGTATAATTTTAAAACAGTTATTTAAAATATATATACGATATATGCGTATATATATATATATGTGTTTATATATGTATATATATGTGCATGTATATATATATATACGCGTAAAAAAAAAAAAAGAAAAAAAAAAAAAAAAAAAGGTCGTACAGAAAAGATTTACTTATGTATAAAAATAGCAAGTACTGCACTTTTTTTATTATTAAGCACTTTTTAATAGTTTAATTACGTGCAGTAATAGCTAATTATAGCTTACTTTTTTTTTACTTACGCACGTATAAATTATTTCTAGAATAAATAAATAATAATTTAACTTATTTTTGCACGATAGAGATTTCTTTTTATAATATTATTATTTTTTAGATTTTTTATTATATTTATACAGAAGGATATTATAGTTAAAAAAAAAAAGCTAGTATTATAATATTTAAATTAACTACGTATAAAGCTACTATATAAATGTCTTATCCGTACGTAGCTTTATTAAGCAAGCAGTATACGTAAACAGAATTTCTCTGCTAAAAAAATTCTTTTTATATAAAAGCTTTACCTTTACAAGTTAAATAAAAAATAAATCAATATAATACAGTTATTTATCTTACTTACTACTACGTACGATATCGTACCCCTAGCTACTTAATATTAATATTATTATTATAAAAGCTTTTTTTATTAAACTATATATTTTATATAAGTTTAATATAATTA